>CM065904.1:19694376-20432709 GCA_033439115.1 Firmiana major
ATAGATATGGTTAGCCAAGCTGAGCAGAGTTCGCAGTCGGATCTCACCATCAGTGAGGATGGATTATTGAGGTTCAGAGGACGGATTTGTCTACCGGACGATGATACCCTAAGGAGACAGATATTGAGAGAATCCCACTGCTCGCGATACACCATGCACCCAGGGAGTACTAAGATGTACCGAGACTTGAGAAAGGTGTATTGGTGGAGTGGTATGAAGCGAGACGTGGCAGAGTATGTGGCCAGGTGTTTAGTATGCCAGCAAGTGAAAGCTGAGCATCGGAAGCCCGGAGGACTACTTCAGCCTTTACCTGTACCTACATGGAAATAGGAGCATGTCACTATGGACTTTATTATGGGTTTACCAAGGACCCGAAGAGGTCGTGACGCGATATCGGTCATTGTGGATAGATTGACCAAGAGTGCCCACTTCCTTGCCATCAAGAGCACAGATACTGTGGATGCCTTAGCTGAGCTGTATGTCAGTGAGATAGCTAGATTACATGGGGCTCCAGTGAGTATTACTTCTGATAGAGATTCCCGGTTTACTTCCAGATTTTGGACCCAGTTTCAGGAGTCCATGGGATCTCGATTGAGTTTTAGTACCGCCTATCATCCTCAGACAGATGGTCAGTCAGAAGGACTATTCAGACCCTGGAGGATATGTTGAGGGCGTGTACGATGGATTTTAAGGGATAATGGGATGATCACCTGCCCCTAGCAGAGTTTGCATACAATAACAGCTATCATGCGAGTATTGGAATGGCACCTTTTGAGGCTCTATATGGTAGGAGGTGTAGATCCCCTGTAGCTTGGGAAGAAGTCGGTGACAGAAAGATAAATGCCCCCGAGCTTGTTGAGCAAGCTGTACAGAGTGTGAAACTCATATGTGAGAGGTTACGGGCTGCACAAAATAGACAGAAAAGCTACGCGGATGTGCGTAGACGGCCACTCGAGTTTGAGGTTGGTGATGCAGTATTTCTGAAAATATCATCGAGTAAGGGTATCATGCGATTTGGGAAGAAAGGGAAATTGAGTCCTCGATACATAGGACCATTCGAGATTCTTGAGAGAGTGGGAGAGGTAGCTTACAGATTAGCATTACCCCCACAGATGTCCAGAATACACAATATTTTTCATGTGTCTATGTTGAGGAAGTACCACCCAGACCCTTCTCATGTCATAGAGTATGACGAGATGGACATCCAAGAGGATATGAGCTACACTGAGGAACCCGTACGGATTCTCGATAGAAAGGAGAAGGTACTGAGAACCAAGAGCATCCCATTAGTGAAAGTCTTGTGGAAACATCACTCAATGGAAGAGGCAACGTGGGAACTAGAGAGTCTCATGAAGGAGAAATACCCCCATCTATTTGACTAGTTGAGTTGAATTTGGAGGACCAAATTCTTTTTAAGGTGGGGAGGATGTGAGATCTGAGAATTTTAGATATATTTTAATGATGTAATAAGAACTTGAAGTGTAAATTATTGAGCTAGATGAATTGTGGGAATTATAATTGGAGATTTTTATGTTAAGTGTGTAAAATAAGCATGAAGTATGAGGACAGATCGATCTGAGAGAAGGAGAGATCGATCTGGTGAGTTAAAAATGACAAGGAAGGAGGAATTTGAGAAGTAGATCGATCTCCAATGGAAGAGATCGATCTCCAAATGATTCTGTTTGAGAAAGGATCGATCTCATGAGGAAGAGATCGATCTCCAAATGATTCTGTTTGGGAGAAGATCGATCTCCTTAGGAGCAGATCGATCTCATAAAGCCATAAAGAGATCGATCTCACCCCTCGACAAATCGATCTCCTAGGCATAAAATTGCCCAGATCGCCCCCAAAATTCAAACGCAGATCGATCTCACCCCTCGACAGATCGATCTCCTACCCTCAGCCTATATAAGGAACCCCTGTTTTTCTCCTGCAAACTCACTTTCTTTCTCTTCCAACCCCATTTCCATCGAAAACCTAACTTTCTCACTCATCCAAAACACCCATTTTCGGCCAAATCAAGAGTTGTGGTAAGAAGGAAAGTTGTTCCTCATCAAAGGGAGAACAACATACTTGGAAATCGAAGGACGAATCGGATCGAGGCGTGGGTTGTGCGTCTCACAAGCTTTGGGTAATTTCTAAACCTCGATCTTGATATTTGAGATGATTTTGATGATATTGGTGGTTGTCATTGTGTTGTAATAGCTGAGAAATGATTAAGGATTGATGAAATTGCAATGTAGTTGGAGTAATGTTGATATTTGACAATTTTGGTAATTTTGGGAATTTTGAGCTATAAATGGAAATTTAGACAATGTGATGAATTAGCATAGATAATTGGTATTAGAAATGTGGAACGTTGAGATGTTGTGAATGAGTGTGTAGTTTGGGGTAGAGTTACGAGAATCGAGAGATTGGAGGTGTTATGAGCAATTATGCTCGATTTTGAGAATTGAGGTTTATGTGATAGTTGAGTATTGATGTTTTAACATCGTTTGGACAGCTCGGGAGTTCCAGAGTGGAATGCGAGGCTAGTCCGTGATACGGGGGAAACGATTGCACTATACGAGGTGCAAAGAGGTAAGGGAAATCTAAACCATTTGTGTATGTGATTTGTAAACTATTATAGCATGATTTGTGGTTTATAAAACAAGCATGTTGAGTGTTGTGTTGAGATACAACTGCACACGATTTTTATAGCCGGTTGGAGCCCAATGTTTTTATGAGTTTATAACTGGGCTCTACGTTAAGGCAATATCGAGATTTGAGAAATGTGTGCGTGTGCTTTGCTGGTTGGGACTCGGTTTTTATTATGTTTTGTGTTGAGTACAAAACGATTTCAAATGAGTTTTATGAGAGAAAAACCATCATGAGTTCTACGTGAAGGCAAACCAGTCTTATGTGATAAGACTTAGGTGTGTAGTGATGAGTACACACCGGGCATTGCTCTCGTAGCATGTAAGCCCGATTTCTTCTCCGTTCTGGTAACGTGAGAATAACCCATTCTGTGGCTATGCCACGTTATACCCCATTGGTGGCCGTTGCCACGTTATACCCCATTGGTGGCCGTTGCCACGTTATACCCCATTGGTGGCCGTTGCCACGTGAGAAACCCAATTTGGTGGCCGTTGCCACGTGAAACCCTATTCTGTGGCTGTGCCACGTGTGAATTCAAATCAGTGGCTTTGCCACGTGAGATAGTGGCTGTGCCACGTGTGAAATTAAATCAGTGGCCATGCCACGTGTGTTTTGTGGCTATGCCACGAGTGAATTTAAATCAGTGGCTATGCCACGTGTGTTTAGTGGCTGTGCCACGTGCATTACTATTTCAGTGATTTTATCACGTGCATTGAGAAAGCGTTTATCGCATTATTTTCACATGCTTTGTTATTGCTCTAGAGTGAGCCTTTTACTTCATGTTTTCACATGACTTGACACATGAGAATGTCGTTTTGAGTACTTTCATGCTATGGTTTTCAAATGAGTTTCACATACAAATAAACATTTTGTGATGTGCATTTTGGTTTATGAAATGAGTTCCTTACCCCCTTTACTGAGCGATCACCCTGTTTTCTTTTCCCCCTAGATTTCTTCAAGTGAAAAGGGTTTCCCTGCGACGTACGGAGTAGTGGTTAGTGGAGGACTTGAGCTTCAGGCCATATATATTGTATTTTGAGGTATCTTTTATCTTTTCATGTACCCAGAAAATTATTGTAATTGCAGACACTTGATGTATAACATTATATGGGATGTATTAGGATTAATTAACTTGAGATGGATTGATGTATTGGATATGATATATAAATTCTAGTGATGAGATCCTGAGGAATGATAATTATGATGATGTATGACACTGCACAGGAATGCACCTTTAATTGTGAATTAACGAGTAAAAAGTTTTAAATTAGCCCTATTTTTCGCATTTTCGGGGCGTGACACACAACCAAGGGCTTGAAGCGAAAAATGCGCAAGGTAAGCCATGAAGACAATGTGCGAGAGCTTAAAGGGAAAAGTGCGCGATGTAAGCTAAGCACACAACAAAGGGCTTGAAGCGGAAAATGCGCAAGGTAAGCCACGAAGACAATGTGCGAGAGCTTGAAGTGAAAAGTGCGCAATGTAAGCTAAGCGCACAATCAAAGGCTTGAAGTGAAAAGTCCGCGATATAAGCCATGAAGAAAATGTGCGTGTCACGCCTCGAAAACGCGGAAAATAGGGCAAATTTAAAAACTTTTTACTCATCAAATCACAATTAAGGGTGCATTCCTGTGCAATATCATACATCATCATATATATATCATACCTCAAGATCTCATCATTAGATAGTATATATCATATCATATACATTACTCAGTATTAAGTTAATTAATCCTAATACATCCCATACAATGTTATACATCAAGTGTCTGTAATTACAATAATTGTCTGGGTACATGAAAAGATAAATGATACCTCAAAACACAATATATGGCCTGGAGCTCAAGTCCTCCACTAGCCACTACTCCGTACGTCGTAGGGAAACCTTTTTTCATTTGAAGAAATCTGGGGGGGGGGGGGGAAGAAAACAGGGTGAGCTTCTAAATCGCTCAGTAAGGGGGTAAGGGAGTCGTTATATAAACCATAATGCACATCATAAAATATTTATTTGCACGTGAAACTCAGTATACTCATTTGAAAACCATAGCATGAAAGTTCTCAAAACAACATTCTCATATCTCAAAATCATGTGGAAACATGAAGTAAAAGGCTCAGTATAGAGCAATAACAAGCATGTGAAAATAATGCGATAATGGCTTTCTCAATAAACGTGATAAAATCACTGTAATAATAATGCACATGGCGCAACCACCAAACACACGTGGCATAGTCACAGATTTAGATTCGCACCTGGCACAGCCACAAAATACTGTTTCACGTGGCAACGGCCACCAAATATACGTGGCACAGTCACAGAATGGGGGATCTCACGTGGTGACAGCCACCAAATATACGTGGCACAGCCACAGAATGGGGGATCTCACGTGGCGACAGCCACCAAATATACGTGGCACAGCAACAGAATGAGGGATCTCACGTGGCAACGGCCACCAAATATACGTGGCACAACCACAGAATAGGGGATCTCATGTGGCAACGACCACCAAATATACGTGGCACAGCCACAGAATGGGGTTTCTCACGTGGCAACGACCACCAAATATATGTGGCACAGCCACAGAATGGGGTTTCTTACGCTACCAGAACGGAGAAGAATCGGGCTTACATGCTACCATAGCAATGCCCGATGTGTACTCAAAATTACACACTTAAGTCTTTATCAATAACCATTATCATGTAAAACTGGTTTGCCTTCACGTAGAACTCATAGTGGTTTCTTTATCATAAAACTCATTTAAAACCGTTTTGTACTCAACACAAAATATATTTAAAATCGAGTTCCAACCGGCAAAATACGTACACATTTCTCAAATCTCAATATTGCCTTAACGTAGAGCCCAATTTACTTTTCACGCAAACTCAACGGTTTATAAAGCAATTTCACACTCAGCTTATAAACTCATAAAATAATGGGTTCCGACCGGCTATAAAAAAAATCGTGTGCATTCTCATCAAAACACAACACATCAAACATGCTTGTTTTATAAATCGCAAATCATGCTATAATAGTTCACAAATCACATACACAAATGGTTTTGTTTTCCTTACCTCTTTGCACCTCGTATAGTTCAATTGTTTCCCCCTTGTCACGGACTAGTCTCGCATTCCACTCTGGAACTCCCGAGCTATCCAAACGATGTTAAAACATCAATACTCATCATTACAGTAACCTCAATTCTCAAAATCGAGCATAATTGCTCATAACACCTCAAATCTCTCGATTCTCGTAACTCTACCCCAAACTACAATCTCATTCACAACATCTCAACGCTCTACATTTCTCATGCCAAATTATCTATGCTAATTCACCACATTGTCTAAATTTCCATTTATAGCTCAAAATTCCAAAAATTACCAATATTACTAAATATCATTATCACTCCAATTACATTATAATTTCGTCAATCCCTAATCATTTTTCAACTATTTCAACACAATACCAACAGCCATTATCACCAAAATCATCTCAAATATCAAGATCGAGGTTTAGAAATTACCCAAAACTTGTGGAGAGCTTATCTCTTGCCTCGATTCAATCCGTCTTACGATTTCCAAGTATGTTGTTCTCCCTTTGATGAGGAACAACTTTCCTTCTTGCCACAGCCTCTGATTTGGACGAAAATGGGTGGTTTGGATGAGTGAGAAAGCTAGGGCTTCGACAGAAATGGGGTTTTAAAGAGAGAAAATGAAATTACAGGAGAAAACAGGGGTTCCTTATATAGACTGAGGGTAAGAGATCGATCTGGCTCTTGATGAGATCGATCTGCATTTGAATTTGGGGACGATTTGGGGCAATTTTATGTCTAAAAGATCGATCTGTAGAGGGGTGAGATCGATCTCTTTATGGCTTTATGAGATCGATTTGCTCCTTGAGGAGATCGATCTTCTCCCAAACAGAAACATTTGGAGATCGATCCTTTCCTCATGAGATCGATCTTCTCTCAAAAAGAATCATAAGGAGATCGATCCTCTTCCATTGGAGATCGATATGCTCCTTAAATTCCTCATTCCTTGTCATTTTTAACTCACCAGATCAATCTCTCCTTCTCTAAGATCGATCTGACCTCTTAGTTTCACACTTATGTTAAACACTTACACATAAATCTCCAAATATAATTTTCACAATTCACTTAGCTCAATAAATTAAACTTCAAGTTCTTGTACATCATTAAAATATATCTAAAATTCTCAGATCTCATATGCTCCCCCACCTTAAAAAGAATTTGGTCCTCCAAATTCAACTCAACTCATCAAATAGATGGGGGTATTTCTCCTTCATGAGGTTCTCTAGTTCCCATGTTGCCTCTTCCATTGAGTGATATTTTCACAAAACTTTCACTAATGGGATGCTCTTAGTTCTCAGTACCTTCTCCTTTCTATCGAGAATCCGGACGGGTTCCTCAGTATAGCTCATGTCCTCTTGTATGTCCATCTCATCATACTCTATGACATGAGAAGGGTCCGGGTGGTACTTCCTCAACATAGACACATGAAAAACATTGTGTATTTCGAACATCTGTGGGGGTAATGCCAATCTATAGGCTACCTCTCCCACTCTCTCAAGAATCTTGAATGGTCCTATGTATCGAGGACTCAATTTTCCTTTCTTCCCAAATCGCATGATACCCTTACTCAGTGATATTTTCAAAAATACTGCATCACCAACATCAAACTCGAGTGGCCATCTACGCATATCTGCTTAGCTTTTTTGTCTACTCTGTGCAGCCTGTAACCTCTCACATATGAGTTTCACACTCTGTACAGCTTGCTCAACAAGCTCGGGAGCATTTATCTTTCTGTCACCAACTTCTTCCCAGGCTATAGGGGATCTACACCTTCTACCATATAGAGCCTCAAAAGGTGCCATTCCAATACTTGTATGATAGCTGTTATTGTACGTAAACTCTACTAGAGGCAGATAATCATCCCATAATCCCTTAAAATCCATCGTACACGCACTCAACATATCCTCTAGGGTCTGAATAGTCCTCTCTGACTGACCATCTGTTTGAGGATGATAGGCGGTACTAAAACTCAATCGAGATCCCATGGACTCCTGAAACTGGATCCAAAATCTGGAAGTAAATCGGGAATCTCTATCAGAAGTAATACTCATTGGAGCCCCATGTAATCTAGCTATCTCGTTGACATACAGCTCAGCTAAGGCATCCACAGTATCTGTGCTCTTGATGGCAAGGAAGTGGGCACTCTTGGTCAATCTATCCACTATAACCCATATAGCGTCACGACCTCTTTGGGTCCTCGGTAAACCCATAATAAAGTCCATAGTGACATGCTCCCATTTCCATGTAGGTACAGGTAAAGGTTGTAGTAGTCCTCCAGGCTTCCGATGCTCAGCTTTCACTTGCTGGCATACTAAACATCTGGCCACATATTCTACCACGTCTCGCTTCATACCACTCCACCAGTACACCTTTCTCAAATCTCGGTACATCTTAGTGCTCCCTAGGTGCATGGTGTATCGCGAGCAGTGAGATTCTCTCAGTATCTGTCTCTTTAGGGTATCATCGTTCGGTACACAAATTCGTTCTCTGAATCTCAACGATCCATCCTCACTGACTGTGAGATTCGACTGCGAACTCTGTTCAGCTTGGCTAACCAAATCTATCAACCTCTGATCATTGCGCTGCCCAGTTCTAATCTGATCCATGATCCTGGGCTTTATCTGCAAGTTAGCCAAAAATCCAATCTCTATCTCTTTAACTCTGATCCGGAGTTTGGCGAACTGCTCCAGTAAATCCCATTCCCTAATCATCATAGCAGATATCATACTCTTCCTGCTCAGGGCATCAGCAACTACATTCGCCTTACCCGAATGATATAAAATCTCGCAGTCATAGTCCTTAAGGAGTTCCATCCATCTCCTTTGTCTCATGTTTAACTCTTTCTGATCAAAGAGATATCTCAAACTCTTGTGATCAGTAAAGATCTGGAATCTTTCCCCATATAAGTAGTGTCACCAGATCTTCAAGGCAAATACCACAGTGGCTAACTCCAGATTTCGCTCATGGTATTTCAACTGTCGTGATCCATATGCGACCACTCTTCCATGCTGCATAAGCACACACCCCAATCCTTGATGAGATGCATCACTATACACCGAAAATCCTCATGATCCGTCAGGAATAGTTAACACAGGTGTCGCTGTCAATCTCCTCTTTAACTCCTGAAAACTGAGCTCACACTGATCAGTCCATATGAACAGAGTCTCTTTACGCATGAGCTTAGACAAAAGGGGCGGCAATCTTGGAAAATCCTTCCACAAACCTTCTGTAATATCCTGCTAAACCAAGGAAGCTTCGTACCTCAGTAACTGTTCTCAATCTTTCCTAGTTAAGCATAGTCTCTACTTTACTTGGATCCACTGATACCCCTTCCTTTGAGACTATATGACCAAGGAAAGCTATTCGATCCAGCCAAAACTCACACTTACCAAGCTTCCCATATAATTGCTTATCTCGGAGTATCTGAAGTACTAACCACAAATGCTGTGCATGCTCCTCATACGACTGAGAGTACACCAGGATATCATCAATAAAGACTATCACAAACTTATCTTGATAGTCTCTGAACACCTCGTTCATTAATCTCATAAATGCTGCAGGGGCGTTCGTCAATCAAAAGGACATCACCAGAAATTCATAATGGCCATACCTCGTCCTGAAGGCCGTCTTTGGAATATCTTCTTCCTTGATCCTCAATTGGTGATAGCCTGATCTCAAATCAATCTTAGAAAAGACTGAAGCCCCTCTTAGTTGATCAAGTAGATCATCAATCCTGGCCAATGGGTATTTATTCTTCACCGTGGCTTTATTCAACAACCGGTAGTCTATGCATAATCTGAGACTATCATCCTTCTTCTTAACAAATAAAACTGGTGCTCCCCACGACGAGATACTGGGTCTAATGAACCCTCGATCCAATAACTCCTGAAGTTGATTCTTCAATTCCTCAAGTTTCACTAATGCCATCCTGTAGGGAGGTTTAAAGATCGACTGAGTATCTGGTACCAAATCAATGGTAAACTCCAGCTCTCTCTCTGGTGGCAAACCTGGCAACTCATTTGGGAAAACATCCAGAAATTCACACACCACAGGTATATCCTCAATCCTCGGATGTTTTCGATCATCATCTGATATGAGTGTTTCATAACCTTCACATGAACAATCATATTTAATACTCTCCAAAATAATATTAAAATTCTCAAATTGTTTACAAAATTCCACACGTCTATTTACTCAATATTTCAAACGTACATTGTAAGGTTCAGGTAGGGAGAAAGTTACAATCTTAGTGTAGCAGTCTAAACTCGCTCGATTGGATGCTAGCCAATCCATTCCCAAAATTACATCAAACCCATGTATATTCAACATGATTAGATCTGCTAACATCACTCTATCTCCCACCTTTATCTCACATCCTCTATAGATTAACTCAGTTCTCTAGGATTCATGCATAGGGGTATTTACATGTAGTATATGTTCTAGAGGTTCAAACTTCAAGTTTAATCTACATGCAAAATGCTCAGAAATGAACGAATGTGTGGATCCTGGATCTATCAACACATGAGCCTTATGATCACAGACAGAGAGTGTACCTCTTATAGTTTCTGTAGAAGTGTCTGCGGTCTCCTTATCTAGGGCAAACACACGTCCCTGTGTAACAAGCTTCTTCCCTTTCTCTGCAGCAGTGGCCCGTCTCTAGGGTTCACTCTCTGAGGCTGTTGTCTAGTGGGCTCCGGAACATGTGGTTTCTGAGGTTGAGGGCAATCCTTTACCATGTGACCCATGTCTCCACATCTAAAACATCCATGGATCGACCCAGTACAACTTCTCTCATGCATTCAGCCACAATTTTTGCAAACCCTTAGCTCAGGCCTGACATCTCGAGGGGTCTCCCTGATGTTAGGGTAAACTCTGGGTCTCTCTAATTTGCCCTTCTGCACCTCAATCCTTCCTCTTCTGAAGGAACCTCTCCGAGCATCTGTTTGAAAAATCGCTGGCCTCTTGCCCTTATCTCTATTCACTGCTCTGAGCTCATTCTGGGACTGTACCATTTCAATTCCCCTCTCAATCTCTTGTGCTCGTCTCAGAGCATCTCCAAACTCAGTAATACATAGCCCTATCAATCTATCTCTGATGATGGGCTTCAATCCATACACAAACTTCTTTGTGCGAAGCTCTTCATTCTTGAAGGTCTCTGGGTCATATCTCAATAGCGCGATGAATTGGCTCTCATAGTCATCCACAGACATATCACCTTGTACCAAACTCAAAAACTCAGCCTGTTTCTTTCTCTGGGCGGCTCGTGGTACATATTGGGTCCTAAAAGCTGTCTGAAACTCTTCCCAACCAATCACATCCTAACGGGACATCAGAATACCCTGGGTGGTACCCCACCAATCTCGAGCTCTCCTCTTCAACATATAGATACTCATACTGACCCTCTCAGCATCGGTGCACCCCAGATAATCGAATATAACTATCAACTCCGTCAACCACTCCTCAGCCTCTGTAGGATCCTTCTTTCCCCTAAATTCGGGTGGATTCATCTTCAAAAAATCCTTCAATCGAACTATACTTCTGTCCTCAGGTTGAGTGATGGGAGGCATTGGGTCTATCTGTACTGGGGGTATGGGAGGTCCTTGTGGTGGTGTAGGAGTAGTACCTGATGCATTAACTCCAAAGTGTTGCGCGAATAGCGCTGCCATCTGCTCAAAACCTTGCCACACATCGGTCTCAATCCGATTAAATCGAGAGTTAGGACTCTCTGGTTGGGGGACAGGTGGCGTAGGGGACTCTGCCTGCCTCCTCGAACGACCTCGTCATCCACTCATTCTCTATCTCAACTCGTCTCCTACGCGTACATATCAAAATCGATTAAAATCTCAATCATCAAATTCAGTTCATGACCAGACTATTACAGACACTTGGGATGTATTCTATTTCACTTAACCGACACTAACAGTACTAGACACCCTAAGCTCTGATACCAAGAAAGCTCTGTCACGCCCCGAAAATGCAAAAAATAGTACAAATTTAAAAACTTTTTACTCATCAAATCACAATTAAGGGTGCATTCCTGTGCAGTATCATACATCATCATATATATATCATACCTCAGGATCTCATCATTAGATAGTATATATCATATCATATACATTACTCAGTATTAAGTTAATTAATCCTAATACATCCCATACAATGTTATACATCAAGTGTCTGTAATATAATAATTGTCTGGGTACATTAAAAGATAAATGATACCTCAAAACACAATATATGGCCTAGAGCTCAAGTCCTCCACTAGCCACTACTCCGTACGTCGCAGGGAAACCCTTTTTCAATTGAAGAAATTTGGAGGGGGGAAGAAAACAGGGTGAGCTTCTAAATAGCTCAGTAAGGGGGTAAGGGACTCGTTATATAAACCATAATGCACATCATAAAATATTTATTTGCACGTGAAACTCAGTATACTCATTTGAAAACCATAGCATGAAAGTTCTCAAAACAACATTCTCATATCTCAAAATCATGTGGAAACATGAAGTAAAAGGCTCAGTATAGAGCAGTAACAAGCATGTGAAAATAATGCGATAATGGCTTTCTCAATAAATGTGATAAAATCACTGTAATAATAATGCACGTGGCGCAGCCACCAAACACACGTGGCATAGCCACAGATTTAGATTCGCACGTGGCACAGCCACAGAATAGGGTTTCACGTGGCAACGACCACCAAATATACGTGGCACAGCCACAGAATGGGGGATCTCACGTGGCGACAGCCACCAAATATACGTGGCACAGCCACAGAATGGGGGATCTCACGTGGCAATGGCCACCAAATATACGTGGTACAGCCATAGAATGGGGGATCTCACGTGGCAACGACCACCAAATATACGTGGCACAGCCACAGAATGAGGTTTCTCACGTGGCAACGACCACCAAATATACGTGGCACAGCCACAGAATGGGGTTTCTCACGTTACCAGAACGGAGAAGAATCGGGCTTACATGCTACCAGAGCAATGCCCGGTGTGTGCTC
Organism: Firmiana major; assembly: GCA_033439115.1. Classification (NCBI taxonomy): domain Eukaryota; kingdom Viridiplantae; phylum Streptophyta; class Magnoliopsida; order Malvales; family Malvaceae; genus Firmiana; species Firmiana major. The sequence continues at coordinate 19,707,103 of CM065904.1, forward strand.
AAAATTACACATCTAAGTCTTTATCAATAGCCATTATCATGTAAAACTGGTTTGCCTTCATGTAGAGCTCATATTGGTTTCTTTCTCATAAAACTCATTTAAAACCGTTTTGTACTCAACACAAAACATATTTAAAATCGAGTTCCAACCGGTAAAACACGCACACATTTCTCAAATCTCAATATTGCCTTAACGTAGAGCCCAATTTACTTTTCACGCAAACTCAACGGTTTATAAAGCAATTTCACACTCAGCTTATAAACTCATAAAATAATGGGCTCCGACCGGATATAAAAAAACTGTGTGCGTTCTCATCAAAACACAACACATCAAACATGCTTGTTTTATTAATCGCAAATCATGCTATAATAGTTCACAAATCACATACACAAATGGTTTAGTTTCCCTTACCTCTTTGCACCTCGTATAGTGCAATTGTTTCCCCCTTGTCACGGACTAGTCTCGCATTCCAGTCTGGAACTCCCGAGCTGTCCAAACGATGTTAAAACATCAATACTCATCATTACAGTAACCTCAATTCTCAAAATTGAGCATAATTGCTCATAACACCTCAAATCTCTCGATTCTCGTAACTCTACCCCAAACTACAATCTCATTCACAACATCTCAACGCTCTACATTTCTCATGCCAAATTATCTATGCTAATTCACCACATTGTCTAAATTTCCATTTATAGCTCAAAATTCCTAAAATTACCAAAATTACTAAATATCATTATCACTCCAACTACATTGTAATTTCATCAATCCCTAATCATTTTCCAAATATTTCAACACAATGTCAACAGCCATTATCACCAAAATCATCTCAAATATCAAGATCGAGGTTTAGAAATTATTCAAAACTTGTAGAGAGCTTATCTCTTGCCTCGATTCAATCCGTCGTAGGATTTCCAAGTATGTTGTTTTTCCTTTGATGAGGAACAACTTTTCTTCATGCCACAGCCTCTGATTTGGACGAAAATGGGTGGTTTGGATGAGTGAGAAAGCTAGGGCTTCGACAGAAATGGGGTTTTAAAAAGAGAGAAAATGAAATTACAGAAGAAAGCAGGGGTTCCTTATATAGACTGAGGGTAGGAGATCGATCTGACTCTTGATGAGATTGATCTGCATTTGAATTTGGGGACGATTTGGGGTAATTTTATGTCTAGGAGATCGATCTGTCGAGGGGTGAGATCGATCACTTTATGGCTTTATGAGATCGATCTGCTCCTTGAGGAGATCGATCTTCTCCCAAAGAGAAACATTTGGAGATCGATCCCTTCCTCATGAGATCGATCTTCTCTCAAACAGAATCATAAGGAGATCGATCCTCTTCCATTGGAGATCGATCTGCTCCTTAAATTCCTCATTCCTTGTCATTTTTAACTCACCAGATCGATCTCTCCTTCTCCAAGATCGATCTGACCTCTTAGTTTCACACTTATGTTAAACACTTACACATAAATCTCCAAATATAATTTTCACAATTCACTTAGCTCAATAAATTGCACTTCAGTTCTTATTACATCATTAAAATATATCTAAAATTCTCAGATCTCACATCCTCCCCATCTTAAAAAGAATTTGGTCCTCCAAATTCAACTCAACTCATAAAATAGATGGGGGTATTTCTCCTTAATGAGGTTCTCTAGTTCCCACGTTGCCTCTTCCATTGAGTGATATTTTCATAAAACTTTCACTAATGGGATGCTCTTAGTTCTCAGTACCTTCTCCTTTCTATTGAGAATCCGGACGGGTTCCTCAGTATAGCTCATGTCCTCTTGTATGTCCATCTCGTCATACTCTATGACATGAGAAGGGTCCGGGTAACATTGGCCCCAAAGACTGGATTAGCAGCAAATCGAATTGGACGAGCCTTCGACCGTGGAATTTAGATACGCGTTCGACGTGATTCGAGGTAAGGGAATTTTGTAGGTGCATAGAGATATCTATATGTATTTTTGAGGGGATTTAAAGGGCCTAAAATTTCTTAAGGTATCTAGAAATGAAATAATAATTTTTATGAAAATCGGGGCATGGGTGAAAAAGAAAAAGATGATATTGCCCCTAGGAGTAAAATTTACAAAAATGGGTGGTAAGGCTAATAAATTGCATAGTTATCATATTTTGATGTTTTATAATGTATTGCTTTAATTTAAGCAAATTTACACATAGGTTGACTATTGATTTCATGAATTATAAGAAAGGGTACAGGTTAGTACCGGTTACGAATTTAAAGATGTTTTATCAAGATTGAGCCAGCTATCATGTTTACACGAGTAAAAAGAGTGCTAGAGTCTTACTCGCACTAAATTTTACGAATTTATTACTCATAAAAAGTTGTACTGGAGCATTGCTCATACGAGAATTTTTATGTGTGTACAAAAATCGTGCTGGAGCTTCGCTCGCACGAGATTTTAGATATCATGTTATGCATAGTGTCATGCTGGAGCTTTGCTCGCACTAGACGTGATGTGACATGCATAGAGCTGTGTGGAAGCCTCTTGTAGACTATGTGTCACAGAGAGTTGATATGCTCACACGTATACTTTGAGACATAGGTTGGTTAGCGACATAGTATGGGGTGGATAAAACCTACGGTATGCGCCCCCAGACTATGATATGGGTCCTCAGAGTGCGTTGTACCGTGTATGTCACACGGAGTACGCTGTACTATGCAGTCATGATGACTCGCTGATGTTACTTGATATTCTGACGGGTAGGATTTAACCCCACCTCCTATTATAGTTGTGATGCCCCATACACTGGGATCCGTGTAGCCTGGGATTGTAGGGACATAATATGGCCATAGTCCTCAATTTTTCATATAGTAACCTACATGCGTCACATGATATCATACAGTCTGAATAGACCATGGCAGACCCAAAGGAGGGGTAATGTCTCGATTTATGTTTTTTTAATGAGATGCAATTTAAGGAATCAAGGTATTCCCGAGGGATGAGTTTAGCGTTGATGTGGTCGTTTTATGATGAAACAAATAAGTTTTAACGTAACGAGCATGAGATGTCATACATGATGATTTTTCCATGTTTGTTTTATATGTCGATTTCATGATTTCTCTTATATGATAGATATATACATGTGGCATCGTTTTAGTCTTACCTCATGCTCTAAATGTAAACGATTTTATATCATGACATTATCAGCACGTAGATAGTATAGTTATTTACCTGCTTACATTATTGCCTTACTGAGCTAGTTATGCTCACCCTTTCAATTTCCACTCTCCACAGAGCATCTACAGTAGTTGAGAGCGGGTAGAGACTACATTCCTGGTTGTCTGTTACTTCCCATCGTGAATCAGGTATACACATTGTTCAGTTTCGTATCTAAACATATAATAGCACAGTTTTGTAACGAATATAACTATGGGGGATGTAAATATATTAAAACATATGTATATACAGTTTTATAATATATGTACTTATTATTACACTGTCTGAAATTCTAACATTATTACCATGGTAAGAATGATATGGTCAAATGGGATAAGAGTTGGGATTATTACTGGCTCATAGCCCAACTCGTTCAAAATGGAATTTATCACGAGGAGGTGAGAAGTATAGAAAAAGTGAAAAATTTGTAGTGATTTTGTTAGAACGGGTCATGACAAAAGGTGGTATCAGAGCTAGAGTTGGTCGAATATGAGTCAGTAGTAATAGTTAAGAAATTAAATCCCCATAGTACTATGCTTTGTTTAGATATAACTGTATATACTAATATGAGATTAGACTAATAAATGGTTATGGATGCAGGTTCTTAGGTATTATGCCTGTCACTCGCCGTGGTAGAGGGGTAAGTTCACGTTCTAGAGGCCGTAGAGGTAGGCCCAAGTGTCGTACAGAGCTACAGACTAGTCAGGCTCCGCAGGACCCCATTGAGAGACCAGGGGATACTGAGGCACGCTTTGTTAGGATTGAGCAGAGTATAGAAAGTCTTGTTGAGATAGTTGCACAGACGTTAGGGGCTGGTGATAGACGAGGTCCTGCTGGATAGCCTACTATTACTGGACAGACTACAGAGACTGTTACACCACCACTAGTTTAGGATACAGCTTCTCCAGTCGCTCCACAATCGACCGGTAGTGATATGGGTTATGACTGTGAGCTAGACAGATTACGATAATTCCAGGTGTAGGACCCGGTTATTGCAGAGGATTGGATATATGAGATGGAGAAATTATATGGGTTCTTCAGGTGTACATCGATTGAGAGGGTTACCTTTGTCGTATTTATGCTGAAGGGCGAGGCAGAGCATTGGTGGAGGTCCACTGTGTCTATCCTGAGAGCTCGACACCTAGAGATTACTTGGGAAATATTTTTAGAGGCCTTTAGAAGGTAGTATATTTTGGCCATTGCATAGCGGAGATTACGGATGGAGTTTATGAGTTTGGTTTAGAGGAACCGCTTCGTTGATGAGTATGAGTCGAGGTTCATATCCTTTGGGAGGTATAACCTGGATACATTGAGCAGTGAGAGTCAGAAGGTTCAGAAGTTCATAGATGGATTGAGACCAACCATCAAATCTAAATTAGCTCCGTTTGACGTCTCTACTTATGAGGAGGCAATGCACAAGGCTCAGTTGTATGAGCAAGATTTTAAGCAGAGTGCCTCAGAGTTGGGGAAGGATATGTCAGTCGATCTTGTCTTACTGAATATGAGGGATTTTGATGTAATTTTAAGAATGGATTGGTTGACTGCATACCATGCTATTTTAGATTGCTATGCTAAGACAATATTTTTTTTCAGGGATAGATAGCCTTATTGTAAGTTTTGCTTAAAAGAAATAAAAGGCATATAATTATTGCATTTGGAAAAGTATAGTTGTAATTCATCATATTTGCGAGGTAAATTTATTTATTAATAATGGATACTTATATGATGAATTATGTTACTAATGGTGGAAATGGTATTTTGAAGGGTTCATTGCTTATGTGGTTGACATAGATAAGGCATGTCCGAAACTGAGAGACATTCCAGTTGTGACAGAATTTTTAGATGTCTTTTCAGATGAGTTACCAGGGTTACTGCTAGTGCGGGAGACAGAGTTCATTATTGATTTGACACCTGGTACAGAGCCGATATCTAGACCACCGTACAGGATGGCTCCGATTGAGTTAGAGGAGCTGAGGAAACAGTTACAAGAATTATTAGAGAAGGGGTTCATTAGACCAAGTGTGTCACCGTGGGGAGCATCGGTTCTGTTTGTGAGGAAGAAGGATGGGAGCCTTCGATTGTGTATCGACTATCGATTGTTGAATAAGGCTACCATTAAGAACAAGTATCCCCTTCCAAGGATTGATGATTTACTGGATCAGCTACGGGGAGCACAGGTCTTTTCTAAGATTGATCTGAGATATGGGTACCATCAGCTGAGAGTTCGGGATGGAGATATACCCAAGACAGCTTTTTACACCCGTTATGGTCACTTTGAGTTTATGGTTATGCCATTCGGGTTGACAAACGCTCCCGCAGCTTTTATGTCATTGGTGAATGAGGTGTTTCGGCCTTATTTGGATCGATTTGTGATAGTGTTTATTGATGACATCCTAGTTTATTCGAGGTCCAGAGAGGAGCTTGAGCAGCACCTGAGGATTGTATTACAGACCCTCCGTGAGAAGCAGTTGTATGCTAAACTCAGTAAGTGTGACTTGTGGCTTGAGCAGATCTCCTTTTTGGGACATATTGTGTCGAGGGATGGTGTGTCAGTGGACCCATCCAAGATAGAGGCAGTAGTTCAGTAGTAGAGGCCTCAGACAGTTACGGAGATCAGGAGCTTTCTGGGTTTAGCTGGATATTATAGACGGTTTGTGGAGGGGTTTTCGAGGTTGGCTGCTCCGTTGAGATGTCTCACTCGGAAGAGTGTTGTATTTGAGTGGGACGACAGATGTGAGGAGAGTATTCAGGACTGAAGCGTCGATTGACTACTGCTCCGATTCTTACCATTCCTACCAGCTCAAGAGGTTTTTCTATTTACACAGATGCTTCTTATCAAAGACTGGGCTGTGTATTGATGCAGGATGGGAAGGTAGTCGCTTATGGATCCAGGCAGCTGAAGGATCATGAGAAGAACTACCCGACCCATGACTTAGAGTTGGCGAATGTAGTGTTTGCATTGCAGATATGTCGCCACTATCTGTATGGTGAGAAATTCTAGGTATTTATCGATCACAAAAGCCTCAAGTATCTGTTCTCGTAGAAAGAATTGAACGTGAGACAGAGAAGATGGCTTAAGCTTCTGAAAGATTATGATTGTGAGATTCTATACCACCCAGGCAAGGTGAATGTAGTGGCTGATACGTTGAGCAGGAAGCACCTCGGGTTGGTTTCTTATATGATGGTACGGGAACACGAGATGTTAGAGCAGTTTGCGAGCCTCAGTTTGGATGTGACCCCGTCTGATGCTGAGAGTGGTTATATGATTGCTAGCTTGCGTTAGAGCCAGATTTGATAGATCAGATTCGACATACTCAATGTGATGATCAGCAGTGTATTGAGATAGTCAAGCAGATGCAGAGGGGTATTGAGACTGAGTTTGAGTTGAGTTCGAATGGATTACTGAGGTTCCGAGACAAGATATGTGTTCCCAAGGATCCTAAGATTAGGAGGTTGATTTTGACAGAGGCTTATTCATTGAGGTATACCTTGCATCCGGGTAGTACAAAGATGTATCAGAATCTCTGAAAGGTATACTGGTGGTCGGGGATGAAGAGAGACATAACAGAGTTTGTTGCGAGATGTCTCGTTTGTCAGCAGGTGAAGGTAGAGCATCAGAAGCGTGCAGGGTTATTGCAGCCTCTACCTATACCGACTTGGAAATGAGAACATGTCACCATGGACTTTGTGATGGGATTATCGAGGACTCGTAGAGGGAATGATGCCATATGGGTGATAGTTGACAGATTGACGAAGTCGGCACATTTCCTAGCTATGAGAGCCACCGATACTCTGAGTAGATTGGTAGAGCTATATGTGCGTGAGATTGTGAGACTGCATGGTGTCCCAGTGAGTATTGTGTCGGACAGGGATTCTCGCTTCACTTCCCGTTTTTGAGAACACTTTTAGGAAGCTGTGGGGACCCAGTTGAGATTCAGTACAGCTTTCCATCCTCAGACAGATGGGCAGTCAGAGAGAACTATATAGACCTTCGAGGATATGTTGAGAGCTTGTGTACTTAATTTTAGAGGCTCCTGGGATGATCACCTACCACTCGCGGAGTTCGCCTAGAATAACAGTTATCATTCGAGTATCGAGATGACACCATATGAGGTCTTGTATGGCCGTAGATGTCGTTCTCCTGTAGGATGGGAGGAGGTTGGTGACAGGCAAATATTCGCTCTCGATTTGATACGTCAGGCCTCTGAGGATGTCCAATTGATTTGTGAGAGGTTGAGGACAGCTTAGAGTCGACAGAAGAGTTATGCTGACAGGAGACGTAGACCGTTGGAGTTTACAGCAGGGGAGTCAGTATTCTTGAAAGTTTCTCCTTCCAAGGGTATTACGAGATTCAAAAAGAGAGGGAAGCTGAGCCCTCACTTCATAGGACTTCTTGAGATACTCGAGAGAGTGGGAGATCGAGCTTACAGGCTAGCGTTGCCACCAAAGCTAGCAAATGTTCATAACGTTTTCCACGTCTCCATACTTCGAAAGTATCAGCCGGATCCGTCGCATGTGATCAGATACGAGCCACTGGAGCTCAGTGAGAGTATGTCCTATGTTGAGAGACCGATCCAGATTATGGATAGGAAGGAGAAGGTATTAAGATCGAAGACGATTCCCCTGGTGAAAGTATTGTGGCAGCATCACACTTCGGAGGAAGCGACTTGGGAATTAGAGAGTTTGATGAAAGAGAAATACCCAGAGTTGTTCAGAGACTGATTTGGTTCCGATTTGGAGGACCAAATTCTTTTAGTGGGAGAGATTATGTAAGACCCACTTTTTATTTCTTGTTGATGCATTCCTTATGATTCATGTGATGTACACTTCCACATATTGATCGAATCATAAGAAGAGCTTTGATTGAATTAAATTTGCAAATAGAATAAAAATGAAATATCGGTGAATGTATGCAGTAGCCAAATACGGGCCAAGATGGCCATAGGCCAAATGAAAGGGATCGAAATTAAGTTGACGGAAAATACGAATTTAAAATAAGAAAAGATAGTAGGTGTATGAAGAAAAGTCGGGTTAAATTGGTTTTGAAATAAGTGTAAGGGTAAAACGATCAAAAGACCAAAATTCGGTATAAATTTGATAAGAAAAGGATAGAAAAATTACTGGGGACGACTCGAGATTCGGGTAAGTTGACCGATGGTCGAGATCGACCTACAGGTAAATTTTAGAAATTTATTTAATATAATATTTAATGGAAAATAACCCGAATTACCTAATTGTGCAGTTTTACAACAGAGCTCGAAACGAGAGCCGATTGAGCTTCGATTTTTGTACCCCGCATAACATTGGCCCCAGAGACTGGATTTGCAGCAAATCGGACTGGACGAGCCTCCGATAGTGGAATTTAGATACGCGCTCGACGTGATTCGAGGTGTGGAAATTTTATAGGTGCATAGAGATATCTATATGTATTTTTGAGAGGATTTACAGGGCCTAGAATTTCTTAAGGTATCTAGAAGTGAAATAATAATTTTTGCGAAAATCGGAGCATGGGTGAAAAAGAAAAAGATGATATTGCCCCAGGGAGTAAAATTACCAAAAGGGTAGTAAGGCCAATAAATTGCATGATTATCATATTTTGATATTTTATATGAATGTATTGCTTTGATTTAAGCAAATTTGCACATAGGTTGGCTGTTGATTTCATGAATTATACGAAAGGGTACAGGTTGGTACCGGTTACAATTTTAAAGATGTTTTATCAATATTGAGCCACCTATCATATTTACACGAGTAAAAAGAGTGCTATAGTCTAGCTCGCACTAAATTTTACTGATTTATGACTCATAAAAAGTTGTACTGGAGCGTTGCTTGTATGAGAATGTTTGTGTGTGTACAAAAATCGTGCTGGAGCGTCGCTCGCACGAGATTTTAGATATCATGATATGCATAGCATCGTGCTGGAGCTTCGCTCACACTAGACGTGATGTGACATGCATAGAGCCATACGGAAGCCTTCTGTAGACTGTCTGTCACAGAGAGTTGATATGCTCGCACGTATACTTTGAGACATGGGTTGGTTATCGACATAGTATGGGGTGGATAAGACCTACGATAGGTACCCCCAGACTATGATATGGGTCCACGGAGTGCGTTGTACCATGTATGTCACACGGAGTACGCTGTACCGTACAGTCATGATGACTTACTGATGTTACTTGATATTCTGGCGGGTAGGATTTGACCCCACCTCCCGTTACAGTTGTGATGGCCCGCACACCGAGATCCATGTAGCCTGGGATCATGGGACATTATATGGCCATAGTCCTCGATTTTTCATATAGTAACCTACATGCCTCACATGATATCATACAGTCTGAATAGACCAGGGTAGACCCGAAGGAGGGGTAATGTCCTGATTTATGTTTTTTAATGAGATGCGATTTAATGAATCAAGGTATTCCCAAGGGATGGGTTTAGCCTTGATGTGGTTGTTTTATGATGAAACAAATAAGTTTTAACGTGACGAGCATGAGATGCCATACATGATTTTTCCATGTTTGTTTTATATGTCGATTTCATGATTTCTCTTATATGATAGATATATACATGTGGCATCGTTTTAGTCTTACCTCATGCTCCAAATGTAAACGATTTTATATCATGACATTATCAGCACGTAGATAGTATAGTTATCTACCTGCTTACATTATTGCCTTACTGAGCTAGTTATGCTCACCTTTTCAATTTTCACCCTCCACAGAGCATCTACAGTAGTTGAGAGCGGGTAGAGACTACATTCCTGGTTGTCCGTTGCTTCCCATCGTGAATCAGGTATACACATTGTACAGTTTCATATCTAAACATATAATAGCATAGTTTTGTAATGAATATAACTATGGGGGATGTAAATATATGAAAACATATGTATATACAGTTTTATAATATATGTACTTATTATTACACTGTCTGAAATTCTAACATTATTACCATGGTAAGAATGATATGGTCAAATGGGATAAGAGTTGGGATTATTACTGGCTCATAGCTCAACTCGTTCAAAATGGAATTTATCACGAGAAAGTGAGAAGTATAGAAAAAGCAAAAAATTTGTAGTGATTTTGTTAGAACGGGTCGTGACAACATCGCACTCATCTCCGATATCAGTCGGGAACCTCCAAGGATAGAAGACATATCGGTAGTATGCGAGTTTCCGAATATGTTCCCAGATGAGTTATTGGGTTTACCACCGGAGAGAGAGCTGGCGTTCACTATCGATTTAGTGCTAGATACCCAGCCAATCTCTAAACCACCCTATAGGATGGCGTTGGTTGAATTGGAGGAGTTAAAGAAGTAGTTGCAAGAGCTGCTTGACCAGGGTTTTATTAGACCCAGTGTGTCATCATGGGGAACTTCGGTTTTGTTTGTGAGGAAAAAGGATGGTAGCCTCAAGTTGTGCTTAGATTACAGGCTACTGAATAAGGCAATGGTGAAGAACAAATACCCCTTACCAAAGATAGACGATTTGTTTGATCAGCTGAGAGGGGCTTCTGTATTTTCTAAGATTGACTTAAGATCGGGCTATCACCAGTTAAGCATCAGGAAAGAGGATATTCCAAAAATGGCCTTCAGAACTTGATATGGCCACTACAAGTTCTTAGTGATGCCCTTTGGTTTGACGAATGCCCCTGTTGCCTTAATAAGTTTAATGAATGAGGTATTTTGAGACTATCTAGATCAGTTTTTGATAGTCTTCATTGACAATTTCCGTATATATTCTTGGTCCAAATAGGAACACGCACAACATTTGAGGATTTTGCTTCAGATACTCCGAGACAAGCAGTTGTATGAAAAGCTCAGTAAAAGTGAGTTTTAGCTAGATCGGATAGCTTTCCTTGGTCACATTGTATCTAGGGATGGGGTATCAGTTGATCCCTCCAAGGTATAAGCTATACTTAATTAGGAGAGACCGAGGACAGTTAAAGAGATTCGGAGTTTTCTAGGACTCGCGGGATATTACTGGAGGTTTGTTGAGAAATTCTCCAAGATTGCAGCTCCTATGACTAAGCTTACATGTAAGGACGTTCTGTTTCTATGGTCGGATCAGTGTGAGCAAAGTTTCTAAGAGCTAAGAAGGAGATTGACTACAATACCCATTTTAACGATTCCAAATGGATCTGGAGGCTTCGCAGTGTATAGTGATGCTTCCCAACTGGGTTTGGGGTGCGTACTCATGCAGCACGGAAGAGTAGTCGCTTATAGATCACGTCAGCTAAAGGACCATGCATGGAACTACCCTACGCATGATTTGGAGTTAGCCGCAGTGGTGTTTGCATTGAAAATATGGCGGCATTACCTGTATAGGGAAAGATTTCAGATTTTCACTGACCATAAGAGTTTGAAGTATATCTTCGACCAAAATGAGCTTAATATGAGACAAAGACGATGTATGGAGCTCTTTAAGGACTATGACTGCGAGATTTTATATCATCCGGGAAAGACGAACGTAGTTACAGATGCCCTGAGCAAAAACAGCATGGTTTTTGTTATGATGATTAGGGAATAAGATTTTTTAGAATAATTCGCCGGACTCAGGAAAAGAGTTGAGGAATCAGAGGTTAAATTTATGGCTAGCCTATAGATAGAGCCCAGTATTTTGGATCAAATTTGAACTAGACAAAGAGGTGATCAGAAGCTACTGGATTTGATTAGTCAAGCTGAGAAGACCCTGCAGTCAAATTTTACGATCAGTGATGATGGATTATTAAGGTTTAGAGGCTGTATTTGTGTCCTAAGCAATGATACCTTAAAGCAACAAATATTGAGGGAGTCTCACTGTTCTCGTTACACCATGCACCTAGGTAGTACTAAGATGTATCAGGATCTGTGTAAGGTGTATTGGTGGAGTGGTATGAAACGGGAAGTGGCAGAATTTGTGGCGAAGTGTTTGGTGTGCCAACAGGAAAAAGCTGAGCATTAAAAGCCCGGAGGATTACTTAAGTCCTTGCCAGTGCCTAAGTGGAAATGTGAGCATATCACCATGGACTTTATCATAGGATTATCATGGATCCGGAGAGGTCATGATGCGATTTTGGTGATAGTAGACAGATTAACTAAGAGTGCCCACTTCCTTGCCATCAAGAGCATAGATACTTTAAGTGCCTTAGCTGAGCTATATGTCAAAGAGATAGCTTGACTGCATAGGGCCCTAATGAGTATTACATCTGATAGAGATTTCAGGTTTACCTCTGAATTTTGGACTTATTTTCAAGAAGCTATGGGATCTCGATTGAATTTTAGTATCGCCTACCATCCTCAGATTGATGGTCAGTCTGAGCGAACTATATAGACCTTTGAGGATATGTTACGAGCGTGTATGATGGACTTTAAGGGATCATGGGATGATCACCTGCCCCTTGCTGAGTTTGCGTACACCAATAGCTATCATGCGAGTATTGGTATGACACCTTATGAGGCTCTATATGGTAGGAGGTGTAGATACTCCATAGCTTGGGATAAAGTGGGTGACAAAAAGGTAAATGCTCCCGACCTCATTGAACAGGCAGTTCATAATGTAAAAATTATTTATGATAGATTACGGGCTACTCAGAGTCGACAAAAGAGTTACGCTGATGTGCGTAGATGGCCACTTGAGTTTCAAACTGGGGATTTTGTGTTCCTTAAAGTGTCTCCAAGTAAAGGTATCATGCGCTTTAAAAAAAAGGGGAAGCTGAGTCCCCGATTTATTGGTCCATTTGAGGTATTAGAGAGTGTGGGAGATATTTCCTATCGGTTAGCTTTACCCCACAGCTTTTCGCGATTCATAATGTATTCCACGTCTTAATGTTGAGGAAGTATAATCCGGATCCCTCCCATGTCATCAAGTATGAAGCACTAGACATCCAGGGAGACATGAGATATGTAGAAGAACCTGTCCAAATCCTTGACAGGAAAGACAAGGTACTTCGAAGAAAGAGAATTTCATTCATAAAGGTTCTCTGGAGGTACCACTCAATAGAAGAGGCAACTTAAGAACTCGAGAGCCTGATGAAAGAGAAGTTAGCCCTACTTTTTGAGGAAGGACTTGGTTCTAATTTGGAGGATCAAATTTCTTTAAAGAGGGGAGGAATGTAAGACCTATAAATTTCTATGTAATGTTTATGATTTCAGAATGTACAGACAAGTTACATTACATATGAATCATGAGAAATGGATGTTTTTAAGCTCTAAGTGTGAATGAAATGTAAAATGAGTATAGAAGCAAATGAATGAGAGTTTAACATTCTGGGAAAACTGCAGCAGAAATGCTGTAGAATACAGGGCAGATCAATTTTATTGCAAGAGCAGATCGATCTCATTGCCTTGAATTGCAATGCCAAGACATTCTACAAGAGGGAGATCGATCCCTCAATCAAGCAGATCGATCTCAATTTACCTCGGTTTGTACAAGATCGATCTCCTCCCATAAGGCAGATCGATCTCTATTGGACTCTGGATAAGCTAGATCGATCTCCTCTTAAGGCCAGATCGATCTCTAAAGCCTTCTGCCTGAACCAGATTGATCCTATCCCCTTGAGCAGATCGATCTCATGCTATAGGCAAATCGATCCTATCACGACCCAAATTACCTAAAAATCAGAGTAAATTTTTTGCTTTTTCATTTATTATTTAATTCTTACCTTTCTCTCATCTTGACCATCATACAACACAGTTGGGCTATGATTCGGTGTTAGTAACCTCACACTATTTACCATTCCATTTCCATATTCACCTTTATATATCAGAGTTTACAATTCTTTGACTTTAACTAATACATACACAATGGTATTTATAACCCTACATCCCCGACATCATGTCTGTTTACAGTACTGTGCATTACATATTTAGATACAAAACTGTACAAATGTGTATGCCTGACTCTCGATGGGAAGCAGCGGATACCAAGCATGTAAGTCCTCAGCCGCTCAATAACTATTGCAAGTGCTCTGAAAAGATGGGAAAATAAGGGGGTGAGCAAACCACACGCTCAGTAAGGCAATTATGCAAGTAAGTAGATAGCTCCACTATCTACATGCTCATAATGCCATGCCCTTAAATCCATTTCTTTTCATTAAAATCACCAAGCATAAAATCATGCAAACATCAATGACTTAGTTTATAAAACTGTTCGTGCATATATAAATCATACTACTTATGCATCAAAGCATTTTATGTGACATCATTAAATCATAATAAGCATGAATTTAATCAAGATCATGTAGTCTTTCATGTCATGTAAGATAAATCATGGATTTCAAATGAAAGCATGGAAAACATCATCATGCTACTACATTTAAATCAATTCATTAAAACTGCAGTAAAACTAACCCTTCCGGGTCAATCATCTCATAAAACAATTCATTTAAAATTCATTATAAAACTTAAGTTATAAAACCACCCTTCTTTCACGGTCACAGATCATAAAATCATGAAATCATAAAATCGTCAAATCGGGGGCCTGACCCCTCCTTCAGGTCTACCCTGGTCTAACAGACCACAAGTTATATCATGTGAGACAAACAGCTGATTATATCAGTAACATCGAGGACTATGGCCATATCCTAGTGATCCCCGGCAACACGGTACCTAGTGTGCGGGGTATCACACCTGAAACGGGAGGTGGGTCGTCCTACCCGCCAGAACAGCATAACACCAGGATTGCGAGGGCAAGGCTTGCTGCCTCGTGGCTAATGCCACTCCACTCCAACAATCCCTACGGTACAGCGTACTCTGCGTGATATACACGGTACAACGTACTCTGTAAACCCAAGCTCAATCAGGGGTGTCTGCAATAGGTCTTATCCACCCATATCATCTCTGTCTCAGTATGCACGCATGAGCATATCATCTCACTGTGACACACAGTCTACAGGAGGCTCCAAGACGGCTATATTCAAGTAATATAAATCCCTGTGCGAGCAAAGCTCAAGCACGGCTCCATGCATATTCATGATATCAAAAAATCTCGTGCGAGTGAAGCTCTAGCACGGTGTCATAGAAATCAATGAAATCTGCGTACGAGCAGCGCTCCAGTACGACTTAAACTGATTATAAATTCAAGTAAAATCCACGTACGAGCAATGCTCTAGTACGGATATGTATAACAACTCTGTGAAAACCCTGTACGAGAAAAACTCCAGTACGACTTTAAAATGATTATAAAACCATTTAAAACTTCGTGCGAGCAACGCTCCAGCACGAGTTAATGCTCAAGTAAATCAAATCTCGTGCGAGTTAGACTTCAGCACGGCTTTATGCATAATTAAATCAAATCTCGTGCGAGTTACACTCTAGCACAACTTTATGCATAATTATATCAAAACAGGATGCGAGCTAAGCTCCAGCATCTCTCATGCATGTCAAATCATTAAAACTAGTGCGAGCAATTGCTCCAGCACCATTTTATGCATACCACGTCAAAACAAATCAAAACATGTCAAAACAGAGTGCGAGCTAGGCTCCAGCAGCTCTCATTTCACAATAATAAAAATCAGTGTGAGCACCATGCTCTAGCACATTCCATGCATATGATGTCACACAAGTCGGTGCGAGCAACCGCTCAAGCACATTTATGCATATTCACAAACGCAGATATAGTGCGAACTACGTGTCGGCACTATCTGTTTCCATATAAACTTAATAGTTGGCCTATTTTCCAAAGAAATTTCCATTTAAATATAAATAACAGTTACGTAGTGTTATCATGTGAAATTCATGCAATTACTGGCCAATCCATCGATTTGCTTTGATTAAAACCAATAAAATTCTTAATTTCGAAATTTTCTTAAATCATGCATTTCATGCATGTCATGCTTTCACCATCCTTTGGTGAACTTCCCTCAATTGGGGTAAAATAGACTTTTACCTATTTCGAGTCCTTAAAATCTTAAAACCATATTTAGGACCTTTATACATAATCAGGGTATACATACATATTCAGTGTACAGAAAAACTATTAAAATACGCGTAGCTACCTCTAGCAACTCACACAATTCCCTTACCTCATTTTTCTGTACAGTCTGACCTTTCCACAGATGACTCGTCACGCAGTCCAATTTGCTCCAAATCCAATCTCCGAAACTGCAGATACACATTGATCAGGTCAAATACAATACAATTTAATTGTATTTCATATTCTCTGGGCTTAATTTAAATCATTGGGCCCGTTTACCCATATTGAGCCCGATTGCACCATAATGGGTCTTAATCGGCCATTAGCCCATTTACCACACTTTATCGAGGCCTATTGGGTTCATTAGGCCCAGTAGTATTTATTTTGCCTTGTTCTAAACTCTCAGATAGCTTATGAATTATTTACGACAATTTATCCCAATTTCTAGAATTTAATTCATTTCATGCGAAAATTAGATTCGTAATTTATGCGGTAAATTTTAACACGCATATCGATGTAAAATTGTCATAAATAAGGGTTACTTACCCGTGATTGCATGATAGTACACGAATCGAGGCTGTCTCGAGCTCTCGGTTGATGCCAATCGTCAAGCTACACAATTAGATATATTTTCGAGTAAACTTTCAGTCGATTATTTATCAAATTAAATATTTCGAAACTTAAATCGATCAATTCGACCGCTTACCGACTTACCAGTAGCTTTATTGCATCACTAAAATTTTTCTCAATTTTTCCTCTTTTTCTTTTTCCCTTTTTCTCTTTTTCTTCCTTTTTTCCTTTTCTTTTTGGCTGAACCGGTCTGGTCCAGTTCAACCCGGTTCAGACCGTCAGTTCAGTCTGGTTCGGTTCGATCGGTTCAGTCCAGTTCGGCCGGTTCAGTCACCATTTGGTCGTTTCGGTGCCGTCCGACCGGTTCTCCGATCGATTCCACCGTCGTTCGGTGCGCCATCGCCTGGGCTTCCAAAATCGGGCCTCAGTGTCGCTCGAATCGGCGTCGATGGCCGTCGATCGACGTTTCTTCCCCGCGGCCTCTCCTTCGTTTTTCGACCTTCTCCGCCGTTCTCGGCACGCGTCACCGCCGCTAATGGTTCGCCCGAGGTCAAGCTATCTTCGCCGGCCCTCGTCGACCCCTCAGCCCCGCCGGTGGTGGCTCGTTCGATGGCTCCTCTTCCCTCGGGTTCGGCTTCCATTCTTTCCTTCTGTTTCGCGATTTCGCGATTTCGCGATTGAGATTTCTTTTTTTTTAATTTTATTATTATAATTAAATTTTATTATTATTTTATTATTAAAAATCCAAAATATCTGAAAAATTATTATTTTATTCTTTAAAATAATATAAAAATCTCAAAAATTCATATTAAATTCATTAAATCTGAAAATGAATTTATCAGTCCGATTTTACCTTTTCGGTATATTTTTTGATTATTTTTGGGATCGTTTTTCGATACGAAATTTTTGATTTATCCCAATAAATTCATATCTTGATCAATTTAATCCGAAATTTAATTATTTCTTCGTTATTGATCAAGATTTCTCAAATCCCTATTATTAATTAAATTTTCTTGTCAAAATTACATCGGGTTTCGATCTTTTGACCGTTTTACCATTGCACATTTTCGGGAATCCCATTTAAATCCTTTTGTATTTTTAAATGCACTCGGAAATTTTTATTTATTCCCTTTTGCTCTTACGATAAAAAAATCGGGTCTTACAATCTCCCCCATTTAAGAAATTTGGTCCTCCAAATTAGAACCAAGTCAAATGATTCCTTAAACAACTCCAGGTAAGTCTATCATATCTTATACTATCATCTTTAAGTGACTTTCTCCGGAGTGTAATACTACCAACATACTTAACTAGGGAGATCATCTTACACCTCAACACTTTCTCCTTCCTATTTAATACCCACATCGATTTTCCAATCATACGTTATACTTTCATTGAGCTAAATTATTGGAGCTCATATCCGATCAGATATGGGTTCGGATAATATTTCTTAAGCATCAAAAGATGGGACACATTGTGGATGCCTGCTAATTCAAGTGGTAACACCAACCTACAGGTCTTATCTCCCACTTGTCCAGTATCTCTATCCGAATCTTGTTACGTCCTTAGGAAATGTAAGTGCCACAATACTAATTCACCCTCGGTGAATTCCAATGGTTTCATGTCTCTTGTCAGCATAGCTTTTTTTTTTGTCTGCTCTGAGGTGTTCTTAATCTCTCACAAATCAACTGAACATCCTCAGAGGTTTGTCTTACCAATTCGGAACAATTCTCTATCTATCACCCACTTCTTCTTATCCAAATCGGGGAATAACTCCCTACGGCCATACAATGCCTCATAAAATGTTATCCTGATACTCAAGTGACAACTGTCATCATTGGCGAATTCGATTAGTAACAACTGATCATCCCAGGAGCTTATCACATCAATGGCACACACTCTCATCACATCCTCCAGAACCTGTACAGTCCTCTCTAACTGACCTTCTATCTGAGGACGGAAGCTGTGCTAACACTCAATCAGGTTCCCATAGCTTTCAAAAGCAATATTCCCAGAAGTGGGAAGTGATGTGGGAATCCCTATTTGATATTCTGCTCCCTGGAACGCTACATAATGTTACACAATATTCCTTACATAAATTTGCCTACATTCTAAGAGTATCTGGAGATTTCATAACCAGAAGGTGGGTAGACTTAATCAATATATCGACTATCACCCAGATAGGCTTGTGATTCATTCGGGTCCTCTATAACCCATCACGAAATTCATGATAACTTTTTTCCATTTTCGTGTCAATATAGGTAGAGGCTGCAATAACTCTGTAGACTTCTCGTACTCTACCTTTATCTGCTGACATACGAGACACTTTTCTATAACTCTACAATGTCTCTTTTCATATTTAACCACCAATACCCTTTTCAGAGATTTCAATATATTTATTACTTCTAGGATGCACTGTATATCCCGAAGAGTAAGCTTCTGTCAATAACGCTATTTAATCAACTATGGTCTTGGGGAGCACTTATATTGTCTCTGAACCTCTGTGAATCATTATAACTCACTGTGAACTCTGTCACTATACCCTTCTGAATCTGACCCACACTATTGACACCACGCCGATCATCTCGCTAAGCCTGGAAAATTCGATCACACAAATTCAATTCTAACCTCAAGCTATCTGTCACAAAATCACCGTCATCATCAAAAGGGATCACATCATTACTGAGGCTCACAACTGCTCTAGCAGCTAATGCTCCCTGACCATCATATGTGATACCATCCTGAGACTCTTTCTGCTCGAGGTATCAGCCTTTCTTGGGTGGTACAATTTTTCACATTCATAATCCTTAGAAGCTCTAACCCTCTTGGTTATCTCATATCCGACTCTTTCTGTGAAAACAGATACTCAGGGCTTTTACGATCAGTGCATATCCAAAATTTTTTACCATTTAAGTGGTGGCGCCATACTTTTAGTGTAAATGCTACTGCTGCCAAATCTAAATCATGGGTTGGATAGTTTCTCTCATGATCCTTGAATTGTCTGGATCCATAAACGACTATCTTTCCATTTTACATCAATACACAGCCCAATTCTTATTTTGAGGTATCCATACACACTGAAACCTCTTGAGTTGTTAGTCATGGTGAGAATACTTACGGTGGTCAGTTCATTACTTCAATATACCAAAACTCACAGAAGTCATTTTCATACTTATCATACCACTCGTATGAAATCTTTTCCCGAATGAGACGTGTCAACTGAGTAGCCAATTTTGAGAAACTCTCAACAATTCATCTGTAAGACAGTTTCCTGTTGCTACTCATGCTCTTCCCTGGACTTCGAATAAATCGAAATATCATCGCTAAAGATGACAACCAATCAGTCCAGATAAGCTTTAAATACCTCATCATAGTTGAGTTCCACTAAATATTTCAATCACTCATATCCTTGACCTATGTACGCATAAACGTACAATGTCATTTCGAAATCACTTCCGTTTCAAGATACTAACTCGCGTCATTTCTTTTTTTTTTATATTAACGGCTTTTATAAAATTTCAATTTTTAACCTTCATGATTAATCGACTTCTATATTTCTTTATCGTACCCAAATTTTAAATGTATATATTACGACTGTCGATTTTAATCTATAGGTTATGTGTGTGCTTCCAGGCGCTGTCAAGTCTTCAGGCAGGGAGTATTTTGAAATACCTTTATTATCCATCAGACTTGACCACAATTACTTTACATATCAATCCATGTGGTTACAATTTATATTCGCTACATATCAAAGATATCCTTACCTTGTATACTCCTCTTATTCCAATATATCTCGTATTCAAGATCTATCACATCTCAAAGCTTATCTCTTTTCATATATCACTTATAACAACTCTTTCATTACTTGTCAAACTTATAGTATACTTTCCAGTGATGTTTTCACCCTTATTTTCAACTTACAATCCCTATACCCATATTCAGTTAGTGAAAATCAGCTAACTATCGTCATCTTGCTTAAGGGTATAGGCTTCACATCTTTCACTAGCTTATAAGCAACTGAAGGCGATATGAATAAATGCGTGGCACCAGGATTAATTAAAATAATTATTTCATTATTTATAACCAGTGTGGTATCTTCCACCACATCTGATGAAACATCAATAGTGTCCTGGTCCAAGGCATACATTCGCCCTCGTCCAACATCTTATTTCTGTGGTAACTACCACATATTCTACATTGTTCACACTGCTACACTGCTATACTGTTACGTAGCAGGTTGGGGTCCTTAAATCACAATACCTCTCGTAAGTATTAAAATTAGATATACTGGGGGTTTATCAATCAACTTACCCCGTGATTTATCAACTCTAATCTTTTACATACTACCTTTTCCCATTCTAACATCTCTGTCATTCTTTATTCTCTTTTTGTCTCAATTTCGACCCTTACAGCCTTTCTTCCAATCTCAGAGGCGTGCAACTCATAATCTTGTTCACACAACTGTAGTTTGCACACTGCCTCGGCATAGGTAGTGATATCTAAAGGCCCAATCGGATTCTAATTGACAATCTAAGCCTTTCCATGAACTTTCAGACATCTTGACTCTCACTGTTCATTGTGTTCGAGTCATATCTGCCCAGGAATATAAAGTGAGTTTCATACTCGTTAATCAATCAGTTCCTCTGGGTCAGAGTAAAGAATTTAATCTGTAATTTTCTTTGAATAATATCCGAGATATTCTGTTACTGGAATACCTCTAGAATTACTTTTCCATATCCATTCTGGACGTCTAATTCTTGAGATGGGTCGAGCGGACTTCCACCAATGCTCCAACTCGCCCTCAAATCTCATGCATACTCTGAGCAATTAGCTCTCAATATATTCTCCACACTCCGCTCTAACCTCGCGAAGCGTATCTCAATACTGTCTGATCTCTTTGTCAGACTCTATCCAATCTCTCTGTCGGACTCTGTGGGGCATGCTCAACAAAGGCCTCCACATCAATCTCATCTCGAGTCTCATGTGACGACTTAGTACAACTCTCAGGTCTACCTATACGGCCTCGAGCTCATGTACTCGCCTCTCAAGCATAGCGACTATCAGTTAATGAGTCTATTCTTGCATTTAAAAATCAAATTCTTAGCTGCACTTCCATCTCGATATACACAATTGTATCTAAACAATGCACAGTACATGGGGATGTAAACTTCCTTAACCACTAACACCGACTCATATAAGGCCAACTCATATCAGACCAACTCAAGCTCTGATACCAAAAACTTGTCACGATCCAAATTACCTAAAAATCAGAGTAAATTTTTCATTTTTTATTTATTATTTAATTCTTACCTTTCTCTCATCGTGACCATCATACAACACAGTTGGGCTATGATTCGGTGTTAGTAACCTCACACTATTTACCATTCCATTTCCATATTCACCTTCATATATCAGAGTTTACAATTCTTTGACTTTAACTAATACATACACAATGGTATTTATAACCCTACATCCCCGAAATCATGTCCGTTTACAATACTGTGCATTACATATTTAGATACAAAACTGTACAAATTTGTATACCTGACTCTCGATGGGAAGCAGCGGATACCAAGCATGTAAGTCCTCAGCCGCTCAATAACTATTGCAAGTGCTTTGAAAAGATGAGAAAATAAGGGGGTGAGTAAACCACACGCTCAGTAAGGTAATTATGCAAGTAAGTAGATAGCTCCACTATCTACATGTTTATAATGCCATGCCCTTAAATCCATTTCTTTTCATTAAAATCATCAAGCACAAAGTCATGCAAACATCAATGACTTAGTTTATAAAACTGTTCGTGCATATATAAATCATACAACTTACGCATCAAAGCATTTTATGTGACATCATTAAATCATAATAAGCATGAATTTAATCAAGATCATGCAGTCTTTCATGTCATGTAAGACAAATCATGGATTTCAAATGAAAGCATGGAAAACATCATCATGCTACTGCATTTAAATCAATTCATTAAAACTGCAGTAAAACTAACCCTTCCGGGTCAATCATCTCATAAAATAATTCATTTAAAATTCATTATAAAACTTCGGTTATAAAACCACCCTTCTTTCAGGGTCACAAATCATAAAATTATGAAATCATAAAATCGTCAAATTGGGGGCCTGACCCCTCCTTCGGGTCTACCCTGGTCTAACAGACCATAAGTTATATCATGTGAGACAAACAGCTGATTATATCAGTAACATTGAGGACTATGGCCATATCCTAGTGATCCCTGGCAACACGGTACCTAGTGTGCGAGGTATCACACCTGAAACGAGAGGTGGGTCGTCTTACCCGTCAGAACAGCATAACACCAAGATTGCGAGGGCAAGGCTTGCTGCCTCATGGCTAATGCCACTCCACTCCAACAATCCCCACGGTACAGCGTACTCCGCGTGATATACACAGTACAACGTACTTCGTGAACCCAAGCTCAATCAGGGGTGCCTGCAATAGGTCTTATCCACCCATATCATCTCTGTCTCAGTATGCACGTGTGAGCATATCATCTCACTGTGACACACAATCTACAGGAGGCTCCAACATGGCTATATGCATGTAATATAAATCCATGTGCGAGCGAAACTCAAGCACGGCTCCATGCATATACTTGATATCAGAAAACCTCGTGCGAGCGAAGCTCTAGCACGGTGTCATAGAAATCAATGAAATCTGCGTACGAGCAGTGCTCCAGTATGACTTAAACTGATTATAAATTCAAGTAAAATCCACCTACGAGCAATGCTCTAGTACGAATATGTATAACAACTCAGTGAAAACCTCGTACTGAGAAAAACTCCAGTACGACTTTAAAATGAGTTATAAAACCATTTAAAACTTCGTACGAGCAACGCTCCTGCACGAGTTAATGCTCAAGTAAATCAAATCTCGTGTGAGTTAGACTCCAGCATGGCTTTATGCATAATTAAATCAAATCTCGTGCGAGTTACACTCCAGCACGGCTTTATGCATAATTATATGAAAACAGGATGCGAGCTAAGCTCCAGCATCTCTCATGCATGTCAAATCATTAAAACTAGTGCGAGCAATTGCTGCAGCACCATTTTATGCATACCACGTCAAAACAAATCAAAACATGTCAAAACATGTCAAAACAGAGTGCGAGCTAGGCTCCAGCAGCTCTCATTTCACAATAATAAAAATCAGTGCGAGCACCATGCTCTAGCACATTTCATGCATATGATGTCACACAAGTCGGTGCGAGCAACCGCTCAAGCACAATTATGCACATTCACAAACACAGATATAGTGCGAACTACGTGTCGGCACTATCTGTTTCCATATAAACTTGATAGTTGGCCTATTTTCCAAAGAAATTTCCATTTAAATATAAATAACACTTACGTAGTGTTATCATGTGAAATTCATGCAATTACTGGCCAATCCATCGATTTGCTTTGATTAAAACCAATAAAATTCTTAATTCCGAAATTTTCTTAAATCATGTATTTCATGCATGTCATGCTTTCACCATCCTTAGGTGAACTTCCCTCAATAGGGGTAAAATAGACTTTTACCTATTTTGAGTCCTTAAAATCTTAAAACCATTTTTAGGACCTTTATACATAATCAGGGTATACATACATATTCAGTGTACAGAAAAACTATTAAAATACACGTAGCTACCTCTAGCTACTCACACAATTCCCTTACCTCATTTTTCTGTACAGTCTGACCTTTCCACTGATGACTCATCACGCAGTCTGATTTGCTTCAAATCCAATCTCTGAAACTGCGGATACACATTCATCAGGTCAAATACAATACAATTTAATTGTATTTCATATTCTCTGGGCTTAATTTAAATCATTGGGCCCGTTTACCCATATTGGGCCCGATTGCACCATAATGGGCCTTAATCGGCCTTAAGCCCATTTACCACACTTTATCGAGGCCTATTGGGCTCATTGGGCCCAGCAGTATTTATTTAGCCTCGTTCTAAACTCTCAAACTGCTTATGAATTATTTACGACAATTTATCCCAATTTTCAGAATTTAATTCATTTAATGCGAAAATTAGATTCGTAATTTATGCGATAAATTCTAACACGCATATCGATGTAAAATTGTCGTAAATAAGGGTTAGTTACCCGTGATTCCATGATAGTACGCGAATCGAGGCTATCTCAAGCTCTCGGTTGATGCCAATCATCGAGCTACACAATTAGATATATTTTCAGGTAAACTTTCAGTCGATTATTTATCAAATTAAATATTTCGAAACTTAAATCGATCAATTCGATCACTTACCGACTTACCCGTAGCTCGATTGCATCACTGAAATTTTTCTCAATTTTTTCTCTTTTTCTTTTTCCCTTTTTCTCTTTTTCTTCCTTTTTTCCTTTTCTTTTTGGCTGAACCGGTCCAGTTCGGTTCACCTCGGTTCAGATCGTCGGTTCGGTCTGGTTCGGTTCGATCGGTTCAGTCCGATTCGACCGGTTCAGTCACCATTTGGTCGTTCCAGCGCCGTCCGATTGGTTCTCCGATCGATTCCACCGTCGTTCGGTGCGTCATCGCCTGGGCTTCCAAAATCGGGCCTCAGTGTCACTCGAATCGGCACCGATGGCTGCCGATCGACGTTTCTTCCCCGCGGCCTCTCCTTCATTTTTTGGCGTTCTCCGTCGTTCTTGGCACGCGTCACCGCCGCTGATGGCTCGCCCGAGGTCGAGCTATCTTTGTCGGCCCTCGCAGGCCCCTCAGCCCCGCCGGTGGTGGCTCGTCCGGTGGCTCCTCTTCCCTCGGGTTCGGCTTCCACTCTTTCCTTCTGTTTCACGATTTTGCGATTCAGATTTCTTTTTTGTTTTAATTTTATTTCTATAATTAAATTTTATTATTATTTTATTATTAAAAATCCAAAATATCTGAAAAATTATTATTTTAATCTTTAAAATAATAATAAAAATCTCAAAAATTCATATTAAATTTATTAAATCCGAAAATGAATTTATCAATCCGATTTTACCTTTTTGGTATTTTTTTGATTATTTTCAAGATTATTTTTCGATACGAAATTTTTGATTTATCCCAATAAATTCATATCTTGATCAATTTAATTCGAAATTTAATTATTTCTTCGTTATTGATCAAGATTTCTCAAATCCCTATTTTTAATTAAATTTTCTTGTCAAAATTACATCGAGTTTCGATCTTTTGACCGTTTTACCATTGCACGTTTTCGGGAATCCTATTTAAATCCTTTTGCATTTTTAAATGCACTCAAAAATTTCTATTTATTCCCTTTTGCTCTTACGATAAAAAAATTGGGTCTTACAGATCCCCTACCTGCAATTGTCAAAATTTGGAGGAGTTTAAGCAAGGGGAGATCGATCTTCACCTCTTGGAGATCAATCTCATAATGTGAAATCTATAAAAAGCTAGACAATTCGTGCCATCTTCCTCAGACATTCACAACTCTTCCATTTTTAACAAGAAAACCTAGTTTCTCACTCTAGATTTTCAACACTTTCCAAAGAGATTTGAGAAAAAAATGTATTTGAGCAAAGTTGTTGCTTAAGTGGAGGAGAGCAATATAGTTGAAAACTAGATGTTGGATAAAAGGATTTAAGGAGAAAAAAATCTCTCCTCACATTTGGCAAAAAGGAAAAAAGTCAAGTTAGGTAAGATTTCAATGCATCAACTTCTAGTATGATAATTTAGACATTTGGATGAGTTGATTTGGTATATACATTGTTGCCTTAAATGTTTAAGTACATGCCTAGGTAACTATGACCTAGAATGAGCTTAGTGAGAGAAAGTTTAAATGACATGGAGTTAATGATGATTTGAGTATGTAGAGATGTTGATAAACATGTATAGATGATTTTAAAATGCTTTTGTGAAATCCATATGTTGGATTAGATGATGATTAAAAATGTGTATAAGAAGTGTTTGATAAAATGCTATAGAGAACGAAAATGATGAATTTGAGTTATTGCGAGGCTAATGTCGGTTCAATACGAATCGGTAGACTTGAGGAGTCTAAAGGACTCTCGAGAAAATGAATAGAACAATCAAAATGGACTTAAGAGGGTATAAGGTCCAAGAGATGCAACAATGCCAAATTTGGTGTAAAATGGCCCATGCATTGAATTAAAATTCATACAAATGAGAATTGAGTATAATGAAATACACTAATGTGAATAGCAAATGATTGTAGCTCCTGAAGATTGAGTTGGAGCCAATAAAGCCAGATCACGAGCATTGGAAAACAAAGGGAAGTGATTCGCACGTGATTCGCGGTAAAGGATGCAACCTTTGTGCATGTGTATTTCCTTACTGATGAAAATGTTTTGGTAGTGTAAAATGAGTTTATAAACGAGCATACTATTTGAGAAAAGTGTTTTACTTGAGATTTATTACTGGGTGCATGTTTTTACTGGTTTGAGCTTTATTTCGTGATTTAAATGTTTTGCTAATAAATATACTTTGTAATTGAATGAGATTTATGAAGCAAAACTATGATGAGCTCTACGTGAAGGCGAAACTATTTTTGGCATAATAATGGCATCTGATTTTTGAGATTAAAAGGCTTGTCATGAACCTTACACATCGATGGATTGATAATTCTATTTTTAATAGAATTATTTGTGCTTAATTTCTCAATTAATTATTTAAATCCCCAATTTATTTTATTAATTATCTCCTTTATTTAATTAAAATTCTTTAATGTGCAGGTAAATTAAATCTAGATGAAACTCAGTCGTTTCAATCAAAAAATGGGCTGAAAATGGGCTAAAGGAAACTGGACCACTTCCAATTTGCAGATCGAGTCACCAGTCGTCTGGACACGTGGATGTCGGGTGTTAGTATTTTATTCGCTCCGAAACGATAAGATCGACGGACACCGTGCCAACCCTCTGGAAGACACCCACCGGGCGACATCGCATAGCTAAGTGTACTAGAAGACAGATGACGTGGAAATATCTACTCTGCAGCAAATAAAATGAAGACAAGTGGCCAAACAATGCCAACTCATCTAGGATGAAAAGTTACCATTGTAACCCTAAGTGTGTGTATAAATAAAGCATGATAGCAATTGAAGAGAGGAGGAAGTAGTGTAGGTAGAATAGTTTTAGTTTTATTTTTTTCCTTGTTTTTAGAAGCATTTCCCGTTGGTTTTATTGGTAGCCACCATTGTTCTTATTTTCAATTTCTTACTATTCTCGGCAACTTCCTGTATTTTGTTGATGAAAAGTTTCATTTCTTTCCTAGTTCTTTTGTAGTTCACGTTGACATCTTCCATGGATATGTTTATTTTTACAAGTTTTTATTTTATTAAAACTCGGCATTGAAAAAAAAAACTGCTTCAGTAAAAAGTTTTATATTTTTTTTTCTTTTCATGTACATTTTCGCTGATTGCTTTTGTCACGACCCAAAATTACCCAAAAATCAGAGTAAATTTTTCACGTTTTGTTATTTTCTTTCATGCTTACCTGTCCTCTGATCGTGACCACACTCCACTAACAATTGGGCTGTGCGTCAATGCCAGTCCCACCATTCATTTACCATATAACTTAATTCTTTCTCAGTCATTTATAAGTGTTTACAATATTTATACATTCCCTAAAGTCACTTACAAACATGTTACTATGCTATGCTTATTTAGATACAATATATATAAGTGTATATAGCTTAAATGATGGGCAGCAGCGAATATCCAGAATGCAGTACTCAGTCGCCTCAACATCTACTGGAGATTATCTGTGTGAGAAAATGAAAGGGGTGAGCACATCAAGCTCAGTAAGGCAATCCTACGAATAAGTAGGTAACCATACTACCTACATGAACGTGGTGCCATGTATAAACCACCCTTTCTCCACACATTTTAAAACTAATGCTATGATTCATGATGTCATGTAAAACACGTTCGCATGGAAAATTCAACATGCAACTCTTTTTAAATCATTTCTTCCACATGTAAAAATTTCACAATAAAGTCAGGACTTAACCCCTCCCTCGGGTGGTCCTGACTCACACAAAACCATGAAAATCAGTTTACATCACACATGGGTTTAAAAAGCATGGAAATAATCATCATGCAGATTTGATTTAAAACCCAGTTTTGATCTCATGAAAATCATCAACATGCGAGACTAGGCTACATCTGTATATCGGTAATAACTAGGACTATGGCCATGTGTCCTCGGGAGTCCCTCTGCTACACGGATCCTAGTGTGCGGGGTCTCACTATGATCGGGAACCGCCCAGGAGGTGGGTCACTCCATCCCGTAGGTCTTATCCGACCCTACGCATCCGTAGATGCCACACGTATCTGAAGATACCACGCATCCGAAGATGCCACACGTATCCGAAGATACCACGCAGAAGATACCACACGTATTCGAAGATACCACGCATCTGAAGATGCCACACGTATCCGAAGATACCACGCATCCGAAGATACCACACGGTACAACGTACTCCATGCTACTTGCACGGTACAACATACTCCGTGAACCCATATCATATCTGCATACTCATGCCATGTCTCCAAACGCACGTGCGAGCCTATTTAATCGGTGACACACAGTCTACCCGATGCTCCAAGCATGACTCATCGCATGTTCTCATAAAATCAGTGCGAGCGATGCTCAGCACTCTCATCAAATCAAGTAAAACTAGTGCGAGCTAAGCTCTAGCACTCTGTATGCAAACCATCACGAAAATCATATATATATATATAAATCTGGTGCGAGCGAAGCTCCAACACCCTGTCTCAAAAATCATATAAAAATATGGTGCGAGTTAGACTCTAGCACCGTATCATGAAAATCATGTAAAATCAGGTGCGAGTTAGACTCCAGCACCCATGCATGTAAAACTCTAGTGCGAGCTCTCGCTCCAGCACCAGTGCATGCATCACCCAAATCAAAATATCGTGCGAGCTAAGCTCTAGCACGTCACATGTCAATAAAAACACGTAGGCGGCTCTGTTTCCTCAAAACAGTTTTCAAAACCATTTCCTCGTTGAAAATATGCAATGCTGTGCATTTTTCTTTCAAGGTTAGCCAGCCTACTCATGCATGCATCAAGACATCTCCATAACGAGCAGGAACCTCTTGTTCTTGCTCCTCCCAATTTTTTCTAAAATTGAAAATTTTATCCTTAACAAGGGTATTTTGGTAATTTGCCCATTCGGGGCACTAAAATTATTAACTTACTTCTAGACCCTTCAGATAATTTAAAAGATTGCATGTGACTTTGAAATTTTGTAAAGTTTACCTCTAGCAGTCCGTAAAATTCCCTTACCTTATTTTTCTGTAGAGTCTGACCTTTCCTTTTCCACTGCTGTCTCGTCACGCAGTTCGATCTGCTCCCAACCCAATGTCTGGAACTGCGTATAAATATTCCTCAGGTCAGATATCATACAATTTAATTGTATTTCATATTTTCTGGGCTTAATTTAAATCATTGGGCCCATTTACCCCTATTGGGCCCGATTGCATCTTAATGGGCCTTAATCGGCTTTAAGCCCGTTTTCCACTTAATTTTCATATTATCGAGGCCTATTGGGCTCATTGGGCCCACCAAAAATTTCTTGGGCCTCGTTCTAACTCTGGAATAGCTCAATTTATTACTTACGACAATTTATCTAAATTTTCATAATTTAATTTATTTTATGCGATAATTAAATCCAAAGCACGTATAACGATGTAAATTATCGTAAATAAGGTTTATTTACCTGAGATTTCATGCTATTACATAAATTGAGGCTATCTCGAGCTCTGTTGGATGCCAATTGTCGAGCTACACAATTTCATAATTTTCGGGTAAATTTCCAGTCGAAAATTAATTAAATAAAATATTCTAAAATTTAAATCGATCAATTTTGACCGCTACTGACTTACCCGTAGCTCGATTACATTGCCAAGATTTTTCTCCAATTTTTCCTCCTTTTTTTCCCTTTTTTCTCTTTCCTCATTGGCTGAACCGGTTCGTTCCGGTTCAGACCCGGTTCGAACCGTCGGTTCACTCCGGTTCGGTCGGTTCGGTGCCTTGCCGGTTGGTTCTCCGCTGGCTTCTGCCGCCAGTGGCTCCGCTGGGCCGTCCACAGCATGAATCTGCCCTCGGTTTCGTCCAAGGCAGCCGAAAAGTCACCGATCTGGCCTGTTCTCTCCACCGTCGGTACCCATTTCCTCTTTCCGCTGTTTTTGGCGTTTGTCGGCAGTTTCGCCGATCGTGGTCGCCACCAATCAGCTCGCCTACGCCTGGGGAACGTTCGGCTGGGGGTGGGGTAGACCAGATTGGCGTCGGTCACCGGGAATCACCTTCTCTTCTCTCAATTTCGTTTTTCTAGCCGTTCCTCTCGTCGGTCGCCGCCGTTCGTGGCTCTTTTAGGCCGATGGTGGCCCGGCCCTCGTCGGGCTCCCTTCCTCGGCCTCCGTCGGCTGTCGATCGCCGGCAAGGGCTCGGCCTCTACTTCGTTTCCTGTTTTTCTTTTCAGAATCGCGTTTCGCGATTTTGAGTTTCTTTTTTTTTAATTAATTATTTTTATTATTATTTATAATTTATTTTATTATTAAAGTATTCATTAAAATATTCTAAATTATTCAACAAATATCTACAAATCTATTATTTTATTCCAATAAATTAATTTAATTTAATTTAATTTATTTATTATATTTTTAACCCTTTTTTCGGGTATAATTTTTTCGTATTTTCGGGATATTATCCCGAATGACTTTTCGGTATTTCTAAAAATTTTTGATCTTGATCGATTTAACCTGAAATTTTATTATTTCTCCTTTATTGATCAAGATTTCTCAAATTCATATTTTTAATTAAATTTTCTTATCGAAATTATACCTACTTTCGATTTTTTGACCATTTTGCCCTTCAACGTGCTCGAGAATTCCATTTCAGTCATTTTGCATTTTTAAATGCACTCGTAAATTTCTATTCATTCCCTTTTGCTCTTATAATAAAATCGGGTCTTACAGCTTTCGATAGTGTTTACTTTCCATTCGGGTGTGAGGAACCATGAACCACAGGGATATAGCTCACCCGACGCCACTGTTTATTGTTCAATTCCTTCATATTTGTTTTTACATCTTTCTGCTTGTATGCTTGATCATTTTGTTATCTCTTGTTCACTGCATTGGGTACTAGGAAGTTGGTGACAACAGCGAATTTCCTCTACTCTTTGCTGTGTTTTTAATCTCAGTTCGGTTATCTAGTTGCATTTTCGATTTTCATTAACTGTTGTAGTTTCCATTAGATGCATGTCTTATTTTCTTTAATAATTCTAAGGATTAGTTTTATTTTCTTTTTAGCAGCTGTTGGCATCTCTGTTTCAAGTTTTTACACTATTCATTGATGTTCCTTTGCTGATATTTAGCTTTAAACCAAGATTGATTTCCTGTTTCACATTCTTATTGAATTAATCTGTCATTAAGTTGTTGTGTTGTTATCATCTTGTTTAGCAGAACATAATCTGTGCTGCAAGAACCAAGCACCGTGGAGGTCAGTTTGCTGCAGCACTAACTGTTGTGCATTCTCGGTGACTATTGCACACTACTGCTGTTTGCTTTCAATGGTAGATGACTGGTGCTGAGGGAAGGTCGGGGAGTGTACGGCATGTACAACAGTATTGGAGACGGCAGGAGTGGACAGATCGTGTAGCGTAACAGGCAGGGAGCTGTGCAAGCCGAGACCTGAAGCAGAAGCAGTGGACAGGAACCAAACGTAGTGGGTTGCTATGTGCTTTTTGGAGGTAGTTTACATGAGTTGTTGTAGCTGGTACAAACCAGGAGAGCAGGAACCGAGAGCATGAACCGAGAGCAGGAGCTGGACATTACCTGGGACAGTACCAGGATGCAGAGCAGGATGGTGGCAACAGTAGTATACAGAGTGTAGGACAATGCCTGGAGCAGCCAAAGAGAAGCGTACACGGGACCGCAAGCCATCTAGGAATTCTGATTAAGGTCATGTTTGGCATTCCCAATTTGTCTCAAATCAATTTTTATGCATATTTGTTATGTTGCTTTTTTTATTATTATTCCCTTTAACTTTTTTTTTTTTAGCTTAGGTTAGTTTAGGTAAAAAAATAGTTTTAATTTAATTTGCATATTATTGTTCCTTGCTTGTTAGTTTATATTTAGTTTTAATTAGGAATTTAGAATTAAATTTAGTATTTGGGTAGTACATAATTAAAATTAGTAGTAGAAGTATTTTAGGTAATTTTAAGTAAGTTTGCACTTTAAATTGAAAAATCCAAAAATATTTCTCATGCATTATTTAGTTTTTAGTTTAGTAATTAGTTAGAGTTAGATTTAATTTAGGATCATTTTATAGGTAGTTAATTTCTTAGTTTGATTTAAGAATTTCTTTAGGTTAATAGAAGTTTTATTTTATTAGACTTTAGGTTAGCTTAATTTGCATTTTTATTAAGTAGTTTAATTACATGCATATTTTATTTTTATTTTAAGCTTGTTTAATTTTAATCTAGTTAATTTTGTTTCTTATTTTCATATTTGCATTTTTAATTGCATTGATTAATGTTAACTATTTTAATTATCTTTTGTAGGTTATTGCTTTTAATTGCTTGAAGCTCTGTAAGTAATTTTAGCTCTGTTTAATTTTCTTTATTTTGTTGTTTTTATTATTTTCAGTATTGTTAGCCATGTAGATCACCTATCAACAATTCATAATTTGCTAGGATATACTTAGGGTAAGATTAACCGGTAGTTAATTAGGCAATTCAGCTTCTTTGTGGCACAATAATCCGGGACTCAAATCTCATTATTACTTGTACGACCCGTGCACTTGCGGATACACGTCTAGGTCACTTCTAGTGGGCATAGTCTCGTATCATGGATACCTCCACTTCGGTTGACGTCAAGGCTTTGCTAGGCCTGAGTCTTACCATGCCTCCGTTTTGGTAACGTGAGATGCCTCCATTTTGGTAACGTGATGTGATGTTTGCATTCATGACGTTTATACTATGCCTAGTCTCCATAATTATTTTGAGATATGATTGTTTGTGAAATGAGATAAAGATGTTTTGATGAGCTGTGATTTTAATCGCGTAATTACAATCATATGAATTATGCCATTATTACTCTTATACTTTAATGATGATTATAAAGCTCATATGCACTCTTTACAAAGCGAAGTTGAAAGCTCACCCCCTCATTTTCCTCCCCCCATAGATTACCTACAGTGAGTGATAGTACCTGCTACGTACGTGACATAGACTGGTGGACGAGAATCTCCCTAGGCTATTGCTTGTACACACGAGAGGTATAATTCAATTCATTTTGTAACCCAAACAATTATGTAATACAAACACTTATATCTATGTAACGTTGGGATGTAATCAGAATGGTATGTGTATAACAAGTGGATTTCTTTTGATATAATCGTAATTAGTTAAGAGATTATGGGTGTTTGAATTATCCTCGGGATACTTGGTAGGAGAGGTTGATTGACACTGTACAGGAATGCACCTTGAGTAGGAAGTTTGATGTAAGAAAATTTTGAATTAGCCTTATTTTTCGTGCTTCCGAGCTGTCACACAAGAGCCTTTAAAATCTTGAGCACATGCTCTCAACATATTCTCTAATGTCTGAATAGTCATCTTTGACTAACTATCGGTTTGAGGATGGAAAGTTGTGCTGAAATTCAGTTGGGTTCTCATAGCTGACTGGGAATCCCTATCAATAACAATGCTCACTGGAACACCACGTACCCTCACAATTTCATGTACATATAATTCTGCCAAGTCACTTAAAGTGTCAGTCGATTTCATAGCTAAAAGTGAGATGACTTAGTCAATCAATCTACAATTACCCAGATGTCATTATGGTTCCTTCAGGTTCTTGATTAACCCGTGATGAAATCCATAGTAGTATATGCTCCCATTTCCATGTCACAAGTAGGGATTGTAATAACCCTATAGGTTTCTGATGCTCTACCTTAATCTACTGACATATGAAACATTTATTGACAAATTCAACTATATCTCGTATCATACTGATTACAACATTTAATGACAAATTTAATGACAAATTCAACTATATTTGGACCTCCACCAAAACTTGGCATGACCTCTAAACATGTAACTAGCCATGGTCATTTTCTCCGCATCGGTGCACCTCAGATAATGAAATATTGTATAGAGGTCTAATAACCATTCCTCGGCCTTGATCGAATCTTTCACCCCTGTGAACTCTGAGGGATCGATTCTCAAAAAGTCTCGTAGCCTCTGCGTATCTCTATCATCTTTAGGTTGTGGCACTGTAGGTTGAGGAACTAGGGCTACCGGAAGTGTCTTGTGGTGGGGGAGGAGGAGTAGGTGCAGGTGTCGTAGTAGCATCGGTACCGAACGTGTTTGCCCCAAACTGCTGGGCAAACATGGAAGTAACGACACTTAATCCTTCCCTCACACTATGTATGCCTTCTTTGAGTCTCATTATTCTAGCAGTAGGGCTCTCAGGCTAAGGGGGAGAAGGTGGAGGAGGCAGTGCCTGTCTCTAGGGACGACCTCATCTACCACTCATAGTTCAGTGATCGTTTACCTGCACATATACAAAGATTTTAGTCATAACTTAACAGATATACTTACATTATAATCAGACAAGTATAGACAAATTAGGATGTAATCTAACTTCACTAACCGACACTAACATTACTAGACAACTTTTGCTCTGATACCAAGTAAACTGTGATGCCCTAGAAGCAGAAAATACGAGCTAATTTTTAACTTTCTAAATCCTTTACTTAAGTTGTATTCCTATGAGTGCTGATTTCTTAACCCTTTTATTTCGTATAAATTTCGCTAGCATAATGACGTCTTTTTATCCTAACCCTCCTGCAAGATGTAAAACGTTGTTTATAATCGTAACCAGTTGATTTTAATTTCCTTTTCTTACTCAACAGTACATCTATTCTCATTTCCATACTTTAACATCTTGGAATATACAATATTATGTAAACTGCGTATTTACAACTTTCTTTACATTCATTCTTACTTAACTTACATCCCAAATGTTCTGTACGACGTCTGTCTATGCTTTACAAAAAGTCTGGCAGTAAAGTAAAAGTATACCTCGCTTATACAAGAGTAGCTCAAAAAGGGGGTCCACTAACCCACGACCACTGTACGGCAGGTAGAGCCGGTGAATCACTTAAGATAATCTGGAAGAGAGAAAGGAAAGGGGTGAGCTCTTCAAGCCTAGTAAGACATGCATTTAAAGCAGTCTTAGCAATAAAACATATAAGAACAAAACATTGTAATATGTAACATATAAAATCACATAGCTCATTAGTTTTCAAATATCTTATAAACCACGTTGCATGTAATTCACGTAGCATATAAAGCTCGTAGAAAATATCACGTAGGTTTACATTTCACGTAGCATATATCACGTAGTTCATTTCAAAATCAAGTCAAAACATGTAACATATGAAACACGTAGCTTAATACTCATTCTTTAAAATCATACTGAATAATTTCATGGAGACTAGGCAGAGACACATAGTAATAAAAGTCATATTCGCGTAGATAGTTCACGTAGACAGAGTACCTATGGCCATGGTAAGGGAACTATAGATTGGATCAGGGTCGTATAGTGCTCTACTCCACTTAAACAAATGGCAAAAATAAGGCACCGCGGAAATAAGGCATCGAGTGGCATAAATACCTAACGCAGTTATGCATACGCCACAAAGGATTGAACGTACACCAAGTGGCATACAACACGCACCACAGAGGTTCAGAGTCCACATAGGCCACATATGACAAATCGCGTAGACTACATGTGGCATTAGCCTCAAAACAAAACTTTTAAAGCATATTTTAGGTCTATTAACCCGTAAACTCGCAGAAATTATATATTTTTTTGTTTCATTTCATAAACACATGCATCATTTATAAAATTCATTTTCGCGTAGCAAATCATATTTCAAAACATGTCATAGGTACTAAAAGTACGGTTGAAGAGCTCAGAAATAGGGCTTGTTCTTTGGTTCTCCCGATTTAATATGAATAGTAACTTTTTGGGTTTGAGAATACATTTTTTATAAATCCGAGCATACTTAATGACTTCATATATCAAACATGGCATTTGAAGTACCAATACTACTTTAAAACACATCCCTTACCTTGTAGACCTTGGGGTAGCACAAAATCACTTGATCTCAGGATTGCCTCAATATACGTGCCGATTTTCCGAGTTGCCCAAAACTATGTCAATTCATCAAATATAATTTAATTTTATCTCAACATATCCAAATATGTATTTATCTCCTTAAAGGTTGATCAATTTTGACTTTTTTGTCAACTTTTTCCATTTTCTCGATTTTACCGATTTAAGTGTCGGTTTAAGCTAAATTGGCTAATTTGGTTCTCTTAACTACAAATTCATTACTTCATTTACCTCAATACCTATTCAAGTTCATAAATCATACTTGTCAATATACCAAATTGCCAATTCTTACACTTTTCGATTTTTCACTACACTAAGCTATACCACTACAAATTTTTTGCATTTTTAACTTACCTTTCCTCTTTTCAATGGTTGGGCTATGATTCGATGTTAGAATCCTCGCTTACCATATCTATCATCCACTTTCATACATACAAGTCAATACATTATCTATTGACTATAATTTCTTTTATAATACTTGTGAGATCATATAAAATCTAATATAAATACATTCCCCATAATATATATTGTATACATCACTGTGCTGTTTCTATGTTTAGATACATAACCGTACAAAACATGTATACCTGTCGATTGATAGGAAATAGCAACAAACACAGGAATACTATCCCTTAAAAGCTCTCACTCTACTACTAATGCTCTGTAGAGAGATGTAAAGAAAGGGGGTGAGCATACAACATGCTCAGTAAGAAAATCAGGCAAGCAAGTAGATATCTACACTATCTACTCAAAATAATGCTATGCCTCAAAACGTTATTTCCTTAATTCATTTTCAAAGCATGTCTTTAATATATATATATATATACATATATATAAATATACTTGTACAGATTAAATCCCATGTGCAGAAATCATGCTTTCTTTCTCAAATGTAGGCATGTAGTGCAAAACAATGCATCTTTATAATATCACAATGCCTTTAGATAAATCATGCCATTTATATTTAAATCACAGTAAATATGACATTTAAATCATTCACAACACAAAATCGGAGTTCGACCTATCCCTTAGGTCTATCCGCAATTAAATCAGTAAATCAAGTGATATATCATGTGAGACTCTGTGGTGAAATGCAAAATGCAATAATATCCTAGACTATGATCATATTCGACAATGGTGATCCTAGGCAACACAGTACTCGGTGTGCGGGGTATCACTGCTGCAACGGGAGGGGGATCAGTCCATCACAACCGCCAGCTATATCCTCCTCGACTCCACAACACCACACGGTATAGTGTACTCTATGCCACATGCACGGTACAACGTACTCCGTGGACCCTGCATCACAGTCTGGGTGCCTGCCATAGGTCTTAGCCCTTAAAACCATGG
The DNA here is from genome assembly GCA_033439115.1 of Firmiana major. Lineage (NCBI taxonomy): Eukaryota > Viridiplantae > Streptophyta > Magnoliopsida > Malvales > Malvaceae > Firmiana > Firmiana major. The sequence continues at coordinate 19,745,265 of CM065904.1, forward strand.
AATATCATACCACATCTCTAAATCCTCATGTGACCCTCTCATAGTGTGACACTCAGTCTACACGAGGAAATCAAGCATGGTTTTCAACATGTATTATATATCACATACAGTGCGCGCCTTTGAGCGTGACTCACAGTCGACACTCCGCTCAAACACTGTTCACATCACAAACTCAACTTTAGTGCGAGTAAACCTCCAGCAACTAGGTCAATACATAGTTCATGTTTCAAATCAAGTATGAGCAATAGCTCCAGCACCATGCTATGCACAAAACTCATCAAATCAAGTACGAGCAATAGCTCAAGTACTATATCATGTATCTCATGTAAAATTCGAGTACGAGCAAATCACTCCAGCACTCTCTCATGCATAAATCACATAAAACTGAGTACGAGTAATAACTCCAGCACTCTATCATGCATGTCATGAAAATCTAGTGCGAATCATAATCCTGCACTAATATATGTGGAAAATATATGAAATCCAGTGCGAGCTGTGCTCCAGCACGATTTATTCTCACATAGTATGATAAATGGCTCTTAAAAAAGGTATGGTTTACAAAATATCAAAATCAGCATTATAAAGTGTGCTTAATTTACATCAGCTTTAAAATCATTAGCCCATCTATTTATTCTTCTGCTAAACAGTAGTAAAAAACTCAAAATGGTGGTTTCCATGCTTTTTACAACTTTTCACAAAAGTTAACTTTTTGACTAACTAGGGGTAAAATCATAATTTGCCACTATCGGGTCACAATAATTATTATTCACTTTCTCTGACCCTCAAAGTTTTTAAGTGAATGTAAAAGCAGACGAAAATACGTGCATGTATCTCTAACTACTCACAAAAGTTCCTTACCTCGGATCACGTAGTGTGATCTCTCTTCCTCTGTGCTGCCTAAATCTCGCAGTCCGGTAAACTCTCAATATGACTCTAGAGCTGCATTTAACCATTCACTGGATTAATTTCGCATTTCCTACTGTATTACACATTTAATAAATCTTATTTCACTCAATTGTGCCTGTTTACTCTAAATGGGCCTAAATACTTTAATTGGGCCTTAATCAGTATTAAGCCTGTTTTCCACGTATTATTTCCCTTCATCAAGGTCTATCAACTCATTGGGCTATATTCCAAGCTCTTTGGATAGCCCGTATATCATTTACGACAGTTAATTCGAAATTTCGAATATAATTTACTAAATGCGAAATTTAATCCAAAATGCGTAAAATAAATATTAAATACGCAATAATCACATAAATTGTCGTAAATGAGTTTTACTTACCCGAGATTATGCGATGGTATACAAATCGAAGTTCGATTGGGCTTTCGTTCGGAAATTTATCGACGAACTGCACAATTTTGTATATTTAACTCTGGGTCAATTTTCGATTAAATATAATTTAATTAAATTTATCGAAAATCAAATCGGTCACTTTTGACCTTGTATCGACTTACCCGAAGTTCGGTGAAATCTAAAAAATTTTCCTTTTCCTTTTTCTTTCTTTTCTCTTCTTTTTCCCCTTTTCTCCTTGGCTGAACCGGTCCCGGTCTGGTTCTGCGTAGAAGGTTCTTCCCTGAACCGCAAATCGGTTCAGGCTTCCTTTGGCCGTGCCATCATCGTCCGGTCGGTTCTCGGCGTCTCACCACCGTCTTTCGACGCGCCACAGCTTGGGGACCTCTCTGTTGGCCTCGATCAGGACCAAGCACCACCGATGGCCGCCGGATTCCTCTTTTCCTCTGCGGCCTTCTCCTCTTCGATTCGCCGGCGTCCGGCGTCGGTGGAGTGCGTTGTCGGTGCCGATGGGTGCGCACGGACCTACTCTTCCTTTTTCAACCCCTTGTCTGGCCACAGGTCGCCGGATGGTGGCCGTCCTGTGGTCCTTCTTCCTCGGCTTGCTTCCGTCGGCTTGCCTTTTCTCTCTCCCTGATATTCCTTTCCAAATTTCGTTTTCTGATTTTCAATTTCTTTTTTTATTATTATTTATAATAGATTTTTATTATTATTTTATTCATTAAAATAAAAATAAAAATAAAAATCTCAAAAATATCCCAAAATATCTAAAAAAATCATATTAAATTCATTTAATCCGTAAATGAATTTATCAGTCCAATTTTACATTTTCGGTATATTTTTCTCCTATTTTTGGGCTCATTTTCCGAGGTAAAAAATTTGATAATATTAAATAAATTCATATCCTGATCAATTGGACTCGAAATTCAATATTTTCCTCGATTTTGATCAAGAGTCCTCAATTTCATATTTTTAATAAAATTTTCTCATCATATTTATATCGAATTTCGATCCTTTGACCGTTTTACCCCTGTACTTGTTCAGGGATCACTTTAACCCTTATCCCGCTGTTATGTAGCTTACATGCATTTTTAATTTCTTAAATAGTCGATTGCATGATAGTAAATACTCTTCTTATGATTCAACTATGAAATAAAGTGTTCGTACACATAGGAATCATAAGGTACAAGCTACATACATAAATCGAAAACATGGGTCTGACAGTTAAAAACACCAAATTCATCCAACTTTCACCACAATCACTCTAACCCTATGCTGGCCGATACTATTTACTCCGATAGAAATTAATTCTTTCAATTCCACTTAACAAAAAAGTTAGTCAAAAACACCAAATAATAACATATCTCAAGTTTATCTTGATTCATAAATTTTGCCTCAACTTTAGCCAAGGTTGACCACGTTTTTGATCCTCCAAATTGATCCTCAACTGTAATTTAACATATGAATAGCTTAGAATCATAAAAAACTACAAGAAAAACCAACCAAAATCTTCCAAAAATTTAACTTTCTCTCACCTCAGAATAGGGTAGATTTTGTCCCTGTTCTTCTTTCTAGTTTTTTACCTAGAAAATGGACTTCTCTGGGGTTGAATTTTTAATATGTTTTAAAGGACTGAAGTTGGAAGATTTCATCCTTTTGACCGTTGCTTGAAAGTGGACGAAAGGCCGTCGAAAAATTCGACAAGTCAGGTTACAAGATGACGTCGGCGGTAACTTGGGAGGGCTGGTGTATTTCGAGCTTAAGTTGGTTTGGGGTCATTTTTTCTTCTCTAGAAAGCTTTTTAAGTTGAATTTATATTAGAAAATTTGGGAGTCAAAATTTTTCCAAAAGGTCTTCAAATCTTGCAAGTTCTACTGGTTAGTCAGTTTTTTGAAACAGAACAATTTCGGATTAAGCTTAAGAAAATTCATAAAAATTATTTTTGATCCAATTTCCTCCAAAATTCCACATCTCAAGTGTTATAGTATGTCCCTAGTATGTCTCATAAAAATTTGGGGGTCACTTGTTGTAAGACCCGAATTTAATTAAAATACGAAATGAATGAGTATTCGTGAAGGGAAGTCGGGTTAAATTAATCCCGAACACATGTAAGGGTAAAATGGTCAAAAGACCGAAGGCCGATATATTTCGATAAGGAAATTTAATTAAAAATATGGATTTGAGAAATTTTGGTCAATAAGGATGAAATAAATTTATTTTGGGTTAAATTGATCAAGATATTAATTTATGGGAATTAATCGAAATTAATCGAGATTTTTTGTTCGAAAAAATAATCCCTAAAATAATCAAAAAAATATACCGAAAAGTCATTCGGGACAATATCCCAAAAATACGAAGAAATTATACCCGAAAAATGGTTAAAATATAATAAATAAATTAAATAATATTAAATAAATGAATTTGGAATAAAATAATAATTTTAAGGGATATTTGGGTATTTTTAAGGTATTTGAATGATTAAAATAATAAAAATAAAAATTAAAAAAAAAGAATCAGAAACGCGAGAGGAGACAAAAAAAGGGAAGCCGAGAAAACCGAGAAAGCCCGAGGACGCACCGGCGACCGACGACCCCCGACGAGGAGCTGACGAGGAAGAGGGGAGGCCGGCGAGCAAGATGGTACCGGAGACGCGCCGTGCAGTGGCCGGAGGAAGCCGATCGAAGGAGGGAAAGAATCGAGGAGAAACGGCCCGATTTCTGGCGATCCACGGAGGCTGGGCATCAACGGAGGCCACCGATGAGTTCAGGAGGAGGAACCGGTCATTTTGAGACCGGTAGCAGTCGGCAAAACGGCCAAAATCGTCGGCGACGGCCAAGAGGAGAAATGGGTCCCGACGGCCGGAGGAGAACAGGCCGGACCGACCATTTTTCGGCGAGCTCGAGGCGAACCAAGCCCAGATTCGTGATGCGGACGACCCAACGGAGATGCTGGCGGTGGAAGCCGGCAGAGAACCGGCCGACAAGGCGGTGAACCAACAGAACCGGAGTGAACCGGGGTGAACCGACGGGTCTGAACTGGTTCGAACCAGACTGAACCGGTTCAGCCAAAAAGAGGAGGAAAAAAGGAGAAAAAGGGAAAACGAAAAAGAGAAAAAGTTGGAGAAAATCTCGACGATGCAATCGAGCTACGGGTAAGTCAATAGTGGTCAAAATTGACCTGATTTAAATTTCGGAGTATTTAATTTAATTAATTTTGGGCTAAAAACTTACCCGAAAAAATTGTGGAATTGTGTAGCTCGACGATTGGCATCAAACGAGAGCTCGAGACAGCCTCAATTTACGTACTAGTATGGAATCTCGGGTAAGTGACCCTTATTTACGACAATTTACATCGTTATGCGTGACATGAATTTAAATTCCGCATAAATTGAATTAAATTATGAAAATTTAGATAAATTGTCGTAAATAATAAATTTAACTATTCGAGAGTTAGAACGAGGTCCAATAAATTGTTGGTGGGCCCAGTGAGCCCAATAGGCCTCGATAAAGTGAAAATTAAGTGGAAAACGGGCTTAAGGCCGATTAAGGCCCATTAAGGTACAATCGGGCCCAATAGGGGTAAATGGGCCCAATGGTTTAAATTAAGCCCAGAAAATATCAAATACAATTAAGTTGTATAATATCTGACCTGAGGAATATTGATACGCAGTTTTGGGCATTTGATTGGGAGCATATCGGACTGCGCGACGAGACAACAGTGGAAAAAGAAAGGTCAAACTCTACAGGAAAATAAGGTAAGGGAATTCTACGGACTGCTAGAGGTAAACTTTACGCAATTTTAAGTTCATTGCAGTCTTTAAAAATTACCTGAAGGGTCTAGAGGTCAAATAATAATTTTAGTGCCCCGTATGGGCAAATTACCAAAATACCCTTGTTAAGGGTAAACTTTATAAATTTAGGAAAAATTGGGAGGATCAAGAACAAGAGGTTTCTGCTCATTCTGGAGGTGTTTTGATGCATACATTAGTAGGCTGGCTAACCTGAAAGAAAATGCACAGCATTACATACTTTCAACGTGAAATTGTTTTGAAAACTGTTTTGAGGAAACAGAGCCGCCTACGTGTTTTATTGACATGTGACGTGCTAGAGCTCAGGTCGCACGATGTTTAATTTGTGTGATGCATGCATTAGTGCTGGAGCGAGAGCTCGCACTAGAGTTTTACATGCATAGGTGCTGGAGTCCAACTCGCACCAGATTTTTATATATATATATGATTCTCGTGACAGGGTGCTAGAGTCTAACTCGCACCATATTTTTATATGATTTTTGAGACAGGGTGTTAGGGCTTCGCTCGCACCAGATTTTCACGTGGTTTACATACAGAGTGCTAGAGCTTAGCTCGCACTAGTTTTACTTGATTTGATGAGAGTGTTGAGCATTGCTCGCACCGATTTTATGAGAACATGTGATAAGCCGTGCTTGGAGCATCGGGTAGACTGTGTGTCACCGATTAAATAGGCCCGCACGTGCGTTTTGAGACATGGCATGTTAAAAACAACCTGATGAGCCCGAACGAGGGATAAGGGTTAGAGAAATAACCTGATGAGCCCGAACGAGGGATAAGAGTTAGAGAAACAACCTGATGAGCCCGAACGAGGGATAAGGGTTAGAGAAATAACCTGATGAGCCCGAATGAGGGATAAGGGTTGGAGATCCACCTGATGAGCCCGAACGAGGGATAAGGGTTGGAGGACCAGCTGATGAGCCCGAACGAGGGATAAGGCTGGGGGTCCACGGAGTACGATGTACCGTGCAAGTAGCATGGAGTACGATGTATCGTGTGTTATCTTTGCATACGTTGGTATCTTTGTGATACTTGGTATCTTTGTGATACGTTAGCATCTTCAGATGCATGGGATCGGATAAGACTGAAGGGTTAGATTGACCCACCTCCCGGGCGGTTCCCGATCAGGGTGAGACCTCGCACACTAGGATCCATGTAGCTAGAGGGACTCACGAGGACACATATGGCCATAGTCCTGGTTATTTGCCGATATACAGACGTTGCCTAGTCTCGCATGTCGTCGATTTTGATGAAATCAAATTGGGTTTTAAACTAAATTTGCATGATGGTATTTCCATGCTTTTCAAACCCATGTGTGAATATAAACCGATTTTCATGGTTTTGTGTAAGTCAGGATCACCCGCAGGAGGGGTCGAGTCCTGACTTTATTGTGAAAATTTTAATTGAGAAATAAATGATTTGTAATATTTGCGTGTTGAATTTTCCGTGCAAACTTGATTTACAAAACATCATAACTCATATCATTTGTTTTAAAATGTGTGGAGAAAGGGTGGTTTATACATGGCACCACGTTCATGTAGGTAGTATGGTTACCTACTTGTTCGTAGGATTGCCTTACTGAGCTTGATGTGCTCACCCCTTTCATTTTCTCCCACAAATAATCTCCAGTTGAAGTTGAGACGACTCAGTACTGCATTCCGGATATCCGCTGCTGCCCATCATTCAAGGTATATACACTTGTACAAATTGTATCTAAATAAGCATAGCACAGTAACATGTTTGTAAGTGTCTCTAAGGGATGTATAAATATTGTAGACATTTTATAAATGACTGAGAAAGAATTAAGTTATATGGTAAATGTATGGTGGGACTGGCATTGACGCACAGCCCAATTTGTTAGTGGAGTGTGGTCACGATTAGAGGACAGGTAAGAATGAAAGAAAATAACAAAACGCAAAAAATTAACTCTGATTTTTAGGTAGTTTGGGTAGTGACACTTGTTTAGGAAAAGTTCCCTGATTGAGCTCATTTTGCGCGATTTGGTTATTATCGAGCAAAATGGTTTAAAGTTTTCGGTTCATTTAAAAATTAATTCGATCCTTGAAACCTCTATATTTCCACTTGATTTTCATTCCCCATGTTAAATATGCCTTATACTAATTTCTTATGGTCTCAGAATAATTTTTGAGAATTTCTTGAATTTATTCCGAATTTATTTCCTTTACTAGGCCATTTTTCTTGGTTTATCGTAAACCCGAGTTTTACTAACTTCGTCACTTCCAATACCTTAGTTTTCACTTCTACACATCATTTCATGCTTATACATGTAATTCTTAAGTATTCTCGGGCTTAGAGCCTTACCTCAGTTTTCGTGTCGTCGAGCCCCACACCATTAACCCGAGTGCTTCAGTGGTTTCGGGCCTGCATAGCATTATTCCTAGTTCTCAATTACTTCTTAGTTTGTTTCAAAAAAGAAATAAAGTGGAAAAAAAATTTTGTTTCACAAAATCCTTACTTACATACTTTCATACTTGCTTACTTTTATATTGGAACTTTAATCATAAAGTCATATCGTTTTCAATACAAAATATGTATAACTATTTTATTTATACATAATAAGCGAAAACCATTGGTTTCAGTATTTAAAACAGGCTACGATTCCTTTTTGGCTTAAACCGAGAAAGCTTGATTTTCTAACAAAAGTGCTTTCTATGATTTTCAAGTCATTTTATGAATAATGAATAAATATAGGATGTTAGCACTATTTTAAATTGCATCTCTTACCTCAACAGAGTTAAGGCAGTGTTAATTCGTCGAGGCTCGAGTTTACCTCATTTTACGTGTTGATTTCTCGAGCTACCCAAAATAATTCCAAATCATCAAATATTGCTCAATTTCATCTCAACATACTCATATATATATATTTATCTTTTTAAAGGTTGACCAATTTTGACTTTTTTGTTGTCTTTTCCTATCTCGGTTTTACTGAGAAAAAGGTCGATTTAAGCTAATTAAGCCGATTTTGTTCCTTTAGCTTCAAATTCATTACTTCAACAAACTAAATGCTCACTCAAGTTCATAATTTATGCTTTTCAACATACGGAATTGCTTATTTTTCATACTACTCAATTTTTCACTGAACTAGGCTATAAACTAGACTTTTTCGGTATAATTCTGACAGTTACCAACATTTAAATTCATCAAATTTCATCATTTCCTTAACTTAAGTATGCTGACCAGAACTATACACTCCCATAAAAATTATTTCTTTAAATTCTACTTTACAAAAAATCTTTCAAAAATATCAAATAAGAACATATCTCATGTTTATCATCATTCATTAAGTTTACCTCAACTTTGACCAAGGTTGACACCGTTTTTGATCCTCTAAACTAATCCTCAACTATAATTCAACATGTATATAGCTGAGAATCATAAAAAACTATAAGAAAAACCAACCAAAAACTTTCAAAAATTGAATTTTCTTTCACCTCGAAACAGGGCAATTTCTGCCCCTGTTCTTCTCCCTAGAGTTTTACCTAGCAAATGAACTCCTTTAGGGTTTTATATGTTATAAAGGACTTAAAGGGGAAGATTTTATCCTCATTAACTGACACTTGAAAGTTACCGAAAGGTGGCCGAAAAATTCATACACTTTTGGCCAGTAGAGGACGTGACCAGCTACTTAGGGGAACTAATTCTCTCTTGTTTCAAAGGCTTTCGAGGTGTTCTTTGGCTTTTTGGAAAGCTTATCTAGTTCAATTAATATCTGGACAATATCCAAACTTTTGAATTTTTGTAAGGTCTCCAATTTTGACTATTTCTTATGGGTCTCTAAAATTCTGGGCTAGGGCAGCCCACTGCCCTCTTTTGAAAAATCCAACAAAAATGATTCCGGCTAATTATCCTCCAAAATTCAAATTCTCATGTGTTCTTCTATATCCCTAGTGTCTTCCATAAAACTTTTGGACCCACTTGTTTAAGGAAAGTTTCCCGGTTGGGCCTATTTTACGCTATTTGGTCATTACCGAGTAAAATGGCTTAAGGTTTTCGATTTACTTTAAAAATTCATTCAATTAACGAAAGCTCCATATTTCCACTCAATTTTCATTCCACATGTAAATTATGCCTTATACTAATTTCCTATAGCCTCAGAATAATTTTTATGAATTTCTAGAATTTATTCTGAATTTATTTCTATTTCTGGGCCCATTTGCTCGGTTTAGTGTAAACCCGAGTTTTACTAGCTTTTCCACTTATAATGTCTTAGTTACTTTATAATCATCCTAACATACTTAAATATACTTTATTGAAAAGCACTTCAATTTGAGATCTTACCTCGAAACACATGCCTCGGGCTTCGTGCCACTATCCCAGGTTTGTCGATCCTTCTAGGCCCTACATAAACATTTACATGAGTCTTAAACTTATCGATTTATCTTAAAATGAACAATAGTATGAAAAATTTTGGGTCTTACATTTCACTCCACCTTTTTAAGAATTTGGTCTTCCAAATTCAACTCTATCCATCAAACAATTGAGTGTACTTCTCCCTTGTATGGCTCTCTAGTTCCTACGTTGCTTCTTCCATTGAGTGATGCTGCCAGAGAACCTTGACCAATGGGATCTTCTTCGTCAGAAGTACATTTTCCTTCTTGTCGACTATCCAGATAGGTTCTTCTACATGTAAACTCCATGAATTTTTATACTCGGATCCAATTATGTACTGTAATTAAATAAATAGAACTGAGAAAGACCACATTGGTGAAAATTTTAATTGGAATTAGAATTTAACATAAGGGACTTAGGTGGATTCAATTAAATAAAATATTATATCATGTAGAATCGATGAGTAAAAAAATGACATGATACCAAGTGAGGTATGATGTAATATTATATTACAATCAATTGTATTATAGAATATTATTATTAGTTTAATTTATCAATTTTAAGAGCAAAGATTGGCTCCATTTTCTTAAGACAATCCAAAGAAATTTTAAATTTATTTGTTAGTGATGGTGATTCCACGGTAGAGAAACAAAGAAAGAAATAGGAAAGGAAACCGAAGCAAGATTAAAAGGCTGGAAAACTGTAGAGTTTTGGTAGAACAAAAAATAAGTATATATATATATATATATATATATATATATATATATATATGATGAACGTAGATGCTAGGAACCGAAACAAGAAAGAAAATATGGGATGATGACGATTTTTGGTAGGAAAAGAAAGGGAGCAGAATTGTGGAAGTTGGGATTACAGTGGTTTGGCGGGAGAAGATATGATGAAGGCTTTAGTAGGACTGACTACAAATGACTAAAATTTGCAGTAAAGGATGTGGGGTGTTATCCATGAATGATTAATATATATATATGAGTGTGTGTGTGTGTGTGTGTGTGAAAGGAGTGGATAGGTTAATGACTGACTAAAAAAAAAAGGGCCACGGTAGTAGACTGTATACATGTATGGGCAAGCAGAAACTACAGCAGAGGAAAACAAAAAGGGTAGAGTGGTTGTGGCCGTCTAGAAGTGAGAGCATGAGTGGGAAACAAAGAGGAACATAAGAGAAGACTGGTTGCATGAGTGTTGCTGAGAGCAGGAGAGTCGAGCCGAGGCAAACATAAGGCAAAAACTAGAGCCAACCGAAGCTGCTATGCAGGTTTTCCTTCCTGGTGAACATATAAATAAGTATTTATATATTTGCATATATATACTAAAACTACTACAATGAAAGAAGGAGACAACAATAAGAATGGAAAGGTTCGGTTCGGAGAAGAAATAAAAAGGGAAATTGGCAGGCCTGTAATGACCGTGTGGCACTTTACCCCTGCAGGATTCAAGAGGTGGCCCCCACAATCTTACTCATACGTACTGTCCGCTTTGAAAGCCCCACAGGCCCCTTACGGATTTATCGAGGTGAATACCCCAATTCATGTCCTCAGAGTTTCGAACCCAAGACCTTAAAGTCTTTGTTCTTACATAAATGATACCAATTGTTCCAGCAGGATTCAAGAGGTGGCCCCACAGTCTCACTCATACGTATTGTCCGCTTTGGAAGCCCCACAGGCCCCTCACGGCTTTATCGAGGTAAATACCTCAATTCGCGTCCTCATAGTTTCGAACCCAATACCTCAATTGTTGGAACAATTGGTATCATTTGTGTAAAAACAAAGACTTTAAGGTATTGGGTTCGAAACTATGAGGACGCGAATTGAGGTATTTACCTCGATAAAGCCGTGAGGGGCCTGTGGGGCTTTCAAAGCGGACAATACGTATGAGTGAGACTGTGGGGGCTACCTCTTGAATCCTGCGGGACAAAGTGCCACACAGTCGTTATAGGCCCAAGAGAAGAGGTTGCAGGAGAAGGAAAATAGAGGGAAATAGAGGAGTGAATTAGGCAGAAACAGAGCAGTAGAGAAGCAGGAGCAGGCGAGGAAGAGAACTGAGTAGGAGAAGTCAAGAAAAGAGGGAAAGGAAATTGGAAACAGAAGTGACCCCATGGAGAAGGAAACTGCAGTAGTTGTTGGTAGGGAGGCAAGAACGTGACTGGTAGAGGAGGAAGAAATGTCGAGAAGAACGAAGGAGATCAGGAATAGTTTTCTCCACTGACCAGCAAGGGGGATGTGTCGTGGCCTGGAAACAAAAAAAAGAAAAGAGAAGAAGCTAAAATAAAGTGGAGGGGTAAGAGCAGTGGTGAAAGGTGAAGGCTGAAGAAAAACCAAAAAGCAAGACATTGAAACAGGGGAGTTGGGAAGTGGCGCTGGGACGGCGGTGGCAAGGGAGGAAGCATAAGAGATGACAGAAAACGTGGATGGCAATAGGAAGAGAAGAATGGTGTGGAGGGTGGTCAGAAGCGATGAGAAGACGCTGGTGAGGCACATTGCCTATCGGTGAAGAAGAAAGCAATGGGAATGATGAACAGTAGCTGGGTAAAGAAGAAGGGAGAAAGAAATAGAAATTGGCGGGAAAAGGAAAAAAATAATTTAGAAAAGAAAAGAAATGAAAAGAGGGGTGTAAAATATATGTATATTTTAGTGTATATATATATATTAGAGAAGAGAATAAATATTGAGGAGAAAAGAAAGTACTCTAAGAATTTGGAAAAAAACTCGAGGAAAAGACAGTCGAAAATATCGGTTCGAAATTTTGGAAATGCTTGTACGAAATTTTAGGTAAATTAACCGAGTAGGCTAGACCCGTTGACTCGCATCACTCAGGCAATCGAGGACTATGAACAGGCATCGAGGTAAGGAAAATTCTCGTTGCTACTAGAGATAAATATGTGTAATTTCTGTATATTTGTATATATACAATTTTAGGCTGAATTTCACAGTATCGAAATTACCGAAAAATCTAGGGTGAATTTTATGGCTCTGAAAATTAGATGTTTTAGCCTGGTTGATCAACCTAATTTTACTGATCGAATTTAAGCGGTTTGCATGGATTCTGATATGGCATGAATTCTGTTTAAAATCGAAAATCTTGAATTTTTAAAATGTCCATAGACTGTTTTTTTGGCATTTTATTTGAAAAGGGGCTAGTTAGCCTTTTTTAAATTGTTTCGTGAAAGAAACTGAATTTATATGTGATTTAACGAAAAATGAACAGTTTATAAAGAAATACCGATGTGATGTGCTTGAGCGTGTGCTGACTATGTGTCGCACGTTCCGACTCGGATTGATTTTGAGACAAAGGCATTGGTGAGATTATGCTACACTGTTAATGATATCGTGTAACGATGTCACAACAGTCGTTGTTTGTAGGCCCACAGGGGTGGCCATGGTCGGCTAGGCTGGTCCGTTACATCATTTATGATCTGTATCTATTTCTGTGGTCCACGAGTGCGATGTACCGTGTTTCTGATTCTATTTCTAGTATTTGGACATTCTGATCTGTGAGCCGTTTGGGTAGCTAACCACTCTCACAGTGATTGACATCCCAGTACACTTGGCCCATGATTGCCCGGAGATACCGACATTGACCAATAGTCATTTCTGATATCTGATATAGCATTTCTGCTTTGTCTCGTCTATTTGAAATATTTTTTTGAATTGTCTGCATGAACTGAGATATCTGAAAATTTGTTTATTTTGCTACTGGAACTTTTGAAATTTTTGTATTTACCACAGTAGCTAACTTCACTACCGATATATGTTTTGTTCTGAAATCTATTTTTTGTATTTGTGAAAATTGTCGAACTATTTATATAGGATTTGGAAAATATAAATATAAATATATATATTTATATATATATATATATATATTTAGGTAGTGTATTTATCTACCTGCTATGGGATTTTTCTTACTGAGCATGTTGAGCTCACTCCCTTACTTTCCTCCACAGAGCCCCACTGTAGTTTGGATCGCTTCCGTTAGTAAGGCATTCCGTACAGTTAGGATTTTGCGGAGCATATTTCTGCATCGAAGGTATACCCAGGTTTAAACAATTCTTTTGTATCTAAAATTTTTGTAAGTACAGTAATGCATACAAGATGTGTCTGGGAAATGTGAATATATTTTTTTATAAAATTTGTTACTAAGAAAGAAAATTAATCAGGCTAAGTTATTGTTCTGACCTAATACCGACTTGTAGCCCAACAGAAATGTCCGTAAATTCGGGTAATTACACTACATAGCTCATATCTCCCTGAATATCCAAGGCTTCATATTCAATGACATGAGAGGGATCTGGATTATATTTCCTCAACATTGAGACATGGAAGACATTATGCATCCAAGAAACTGGAGTCGATCACCCACTTCTTCCCAAGCAACTAGAGACCTACATCTCCTGCCATATAAAGCTTCATAAGGTGCCATGCCGATACTAGTATGGTAGCTGTTATTATAAGCAAACTCTGCAAGAGGCAAATGGTTGTCTCATGACCCCTTAAAATCCATTACACAAACCCTCAACATTTCCTCTAAGGTCTGAATAGTCCGCTCAGACTGACCGTCAGTCTGAGGGTGGTAGGCAGTGCTGAAATTCAACAGAGATCCCATGGCTTCCTGAAAATGTGTCCAAAATCTGGAGGTAGACTTGGAATCCCTATCAGATGTAATGCTCACGGGAGCCCCATGTAATCGAGCTACCTCTCTAACATTCAGTTCTGCCAAGGCACTCAAAGAATCTGTACTTTTAATGGCGAGAAAGTGGGCAGTCTTAGTCAATCTGTCAACTATTACCCAGATTGAGTCATGACCTCTTCGAGTCCATGGTAACCCCATAATAAAATCTATCGTTATACGCTCCTATTTCCACATAGGCACTGGAAAGGGCTTAAGAAATCTTGCAAGCTTCTGATGCTCAATCTTAACCTGCTGCCAAGCTTCTGGCCACGAGTTCTGCTACATCCGACTTCATACCAATCCACTAATACACCTTCTGTAGATTACGATACATATTGGTACTGCTTGGGTCATGGTGTAGCAGGAGCGGTGAGACTCTCTCAAAATCTGCTGTTTCAGGGCATCATCGTTGGGAACACAGAATCGGCTTTTGAACCTCAACAGCCCATCATCACTGAGTATAAAATCTAACTGCGAAGCTTGCTCTGCTTGGCTAACCATATCTAATAACCTCTGATAATTTCTTTGCACCGTTCTGATCTGATCTAAGATGTTGGGCTCAATCTGTAGGCTAGTTATAAATCCAGTCTTTGCTTCGTCCACATTAATCCTGAGTCCAGCGAACTGTTCCAGTAGCTGCCATTCTCTGACCATCATATACGATACTATACCCTTCCTATTGAGAGCATCTGCCTCGCCTTACCCAGATGTTAAAAAATCTCGCAGTCAAAATCCTTAAGGAGCTCTAACCACCATCTTTGTCTCATGTTAAGGTCCTTCTGATCAAATATATACTTCAAGCTCTTGTGGTCAGTGAAGATCTGAAATTTCTCATTATATAGGTAGTGCCGCTAGATCTTCAAAGCAAATACCACAACGGCTAATTCCAGATCATGGGTGGGATAGTTTCATTCATGGTCTTTCAATTATCTAGAACCATAAGCTATAACTCGGCCATTTTGCATAAGTACACATCCCAAACCCTGGTGAGAAGCATCACAGTAAACAAAAAATTCTCCCAAGCCACTTGAAATAATCAGGACGGGTACGGTAGTTAATCTCGGTTTGAGCTCCTGAAAACTCTGCTCACATGCTTCCGACCTGTCACGACCCCTTCTCATCCAAAAATCACTACAAATTTTTTGCATTTTCATTCCCTTCCCCGATCGTGAACATTTTCACCACCAAACAGTTGGGTTATGAGTCAGTATTACTTACCCTTTAACATCTACCATGTCATCTATATTTTAATTCATTCAAAAGCAACACATAAACTTTATAACTGAATTTCGATACTTGTACTTGTCTATTAATATTTACATCCCCCATATCAGAATACAAAATGATTACTGTGCTATTACATGTTTAGATACAAAAAGATTCTAAAGTGTATACCTCTTAGTGATGGAGAACAACGGAGATCAGGATGCAACTCCTTAGTCCCTCTCCAGACTATTGTGTGCGCTCTGTAGAGGGGGAAAATGAATGGGATAAGCTCACTAGCTCAGTAAAGCAATAATGCAAGCATGGTAGATAACTGCACTATCCACATGCTTATAATGTCATGGCATAAAGATCATTTATATCCAGAGCATGAGATAATATTAAAACTATGCCACATGTATATATATATATATATATATATATATATATCACGTACTGAAAACATGAAATTAGGTATGATAATACATGAAAAATCATCGCGTAAAATATCTCATGCTCATCATAATAAAACTCATCAGTTTCTTCTCAAATCTTGGATTTCCTTATAAATCATTCCATCAAGGTTTAACAACTTGTCAAAACATTAGTCAAACTCATCACAAACAGTATATCATTCCTTTGAAAACATCCCACAAGGTTCGACCCCTCCCTCGGGTCTACCCTGGATAACACAAAGCATGTTCAGTGTGTATAAAACCATGTGATATCATGTGAGACAGGTGGTCACTATATATAATTGAGGACTCTGTTGGCCAACTATGTCACTATCATCCCAGACCACACGGATCCCGGTGTGCGGGGTATCATGTTGCAACGGGAGCTGGGTTAATCTTACCCGCCAGACTTTAAATCAACAGCATTACCACATGGTACAACATACTCCATGTGATATACACAGTACAACGTAGTCCATGGACCCATATTATGGTTGGGGGTGCCTACCGTAGGTCTTATCTACCCTATACTATGTATAGCCTACTCAGTCTCAAGTGCACGAGCGAGCATCTCATCCGCGTGACTAATAGTCTACACGAGGAATCCAGCACGGCTCGTGCGAGCATCTCATCCGTGTGACACACTGTCTACACGAGGCATCCAGCACGACTCATTACATATCACAGTGTGAAAAGCCCAGTGCGAGCAAAGCTCTAGCACACTTTCATGCATAATCAATAAAAATCCTCGTATGAGCAACGCTCCAGTATGACTTTATGCAAGATAAATAATGGTGAAATGACATACGAGCATAGCTCTAGTAAGGTTATATGCATACAAAAGAAATGAAACCCATGTACGAGCAAGAGCTCCAGTATGGCTTGCAAAACATCTCAACTCAAAGTATGGTGCGAGCTAGGCTCCAGCACATTTCATGCATATTTAAAATATCAAAATTCAGTGCGAGTAAAGCTCCAGCATGATTAAACTCAAATAAACCTGATAGGCGGCTCTATATCAACAAAACACATTTAAAATCAAAGCTAGCACCTGACTCAAGCTATTTCATGAAATTATGAAGTCAATAGCCAGCCTATTCGTCAATTTTACTTAAATCGAAGTAATGGACTTTATAAAAATATTAAAACATGATATTCATGCAATTATTAGCCTTACTACCCTTTTTTGTAAAATTTAGCTCATAGGGGCAAAATCACATTTTCATCTATATCTGAAATCTTTCGCTCAAATTATTAGTTCTTTTCGAGGTAACCTAGTAAATATAAAGCCCTATAATTACCCTCAAAATACGTACAGCTACCTTTAAATACTCATAAAATTCCATTACCTGGAATTGCATCGAGTAATTCCACTTCCTTAGAGCTGTTCGATTGCGCAGTCTGATTTACCCCTAACGAAATCTCCGGAGCTGTACAAAATTAGTTATCACATCATTTTAACCTAATATAATACAATTCTTGTGTTTACTGTAGTTGATTCGACTTATTGGGTTCATTAGCACTTACTAGGCCTTACTTTCTCTTAAGCCCCTTTCGAATGTATTATTCATTTCTCAAGAATCTATTGGTTCCACCAAACCTGTTGATTCATATTGAACCGACATTAGTCTTACAATGCCTTAAGTTCAGCATTTCTTTCACTATGGCATTTTCTCATACACCTCTTTAGCCTATTTTCAATTATCATCCATTTCAACATATGTATTTCGTAAAATTATCTCATAATCATTTCTACATGCTTAATAACATTAATTCATGCACCAATCTTCATCTAATCCATGCCTATCAACTTTCCCTCACTTTCTCACACTAAACCCATTCTAGGTCATGGAAGATTCATCATGTTTTAGATAATTTCAACCAACAACACATACACCAAATATCCACAACAATGTCTAGATAAACATACTTGAAATTGGTGTATTACCTAGCTTGACTTTTCTCCCTTTTTACCAAATTTGGGGGAAAACATCTTTGCTCCTTCAATCCAAAGTTTCAGCTTCAAATCTTTTACTATGTGGTTCTTTTTCTCACTAGGAACAACTTTGCTCAAATAGCTTTTCCTTAAATCTTTTTGAAAGGTAAGGTTATCCTAGAGTGAGAAAGCTAGGTCGTTTTGCTAAAATGGAGAGGTTTTGGGATTTCTAGGGAAGAAGAGTCGACAGTCGGGCCTTTTTATAATAATCGCATTATGAGATCGATCTCCAAGGGTAAGAGATCGATCTTCCCTTAGTTTAAACTCTCTCGATGTTCAATTTGTTGAAAGTGGGATCGATCTACTCTTAAGGGAAGGGATTGATCTGCTCTTGACAGACTCAAATAAGGATAGATCTGCTCTTAGGTAGGGATCGATGTTTTCTAGGCAGAATAATTTAGAGATCGATTTGTCTTTGGGAAAGGATCGATCTTTGCTAGGCAGAAGCATATTGAGATCGATCTGCTTCATGGGAAGAGATCGATCTTGCTTGAATGAGGGATCGATCTTCCCTTTACAGAATGCTTTGGTACTCTATTCCGAGATAATGAGATCGATCTCCCCTTGTACTAGGATCGATCTCCCCTTGCTCTAAGCATTCGAGCTGCAATTTTTCCTAAAAATTCAAGGGAAGTTCACATTTAATTACTTCAATACTCATTTTGCATTCCATGCACATTTAGAACATAAAAATATCCATTTCTTATAATTCGTATATAATGTAACTTCTGTGTACATCATGAAATCATAAAGAATACATATAAAAGTACGACCTTACATTCCTCCCCTCCTTCAAGAAATTTAGTCCTCCAAATTAGAACCAAGTAAGCTTGAGAATAACTCCGGGTACTTCTCTTGCATCATACTCTCCAACTCCTAGGTAGCTTTCTCCAGAATGTGATATTGCCAAAGAAATTTCACTAAGGGAATCGTCTTTGACCTCAACACCTTCTCTTTCCTATCCAAAATCTGAACTGGTTTCTCAATATACGACATGCTCTCATTGAGCTCCAATGGTTCATATCTTATCACATGCGTCGGATCTGGATGGTACTTCCAAAGCATTGAGACGTGGAAGACGTTATGAACACCTGATAACTCTGGTGGCAATGCCAACTTATAAGCCTTATCTCCCACTCTCTCTAGAATCTCAAAGGGCCTGATATACCGAGGGCTCAACTTACCCTTCTTACCAATCCTCATAATCCCTTTCGAGGGAGAAACTCACAAAAATATAGACTCACCCATAGTAAACTTTAATGGTCTCCGTCTCCTGTCAACATAACTCTTTTATCGGCTCTGAGCTGTCCATAACCTCTCACATATCACCCAAACATCCTCAGAGGCTTGCTGCACTAAATCTGGAGCAAAAATCTATCTGTCACTAACCTCTTCTCATCCAATAGGGGATCGGCATCTGCGTCCATATAGTGCCTCATATGGTGCCATCCCGATACTGGCATGATTGTTGTTATTATAGGCAAACTTGGCTAATGGTAGGTGATCATCTTAGGAGCCTCTAAAATCTAGCACACACGCTCTTAACATATCCTCCAGGATCCATATAGTCCTCTCTGACTGACCATCTATCTGAGGATGAAAAACGGTGCTAAAACTCAACTGGGTCCCCATCGCTTCCTGAAAATGTTCCCAGAAATGGGAAATGAATTGGGCATCCCGATCAGAAACAACGCTAACTGGAACACCATGCAACCGCACTATCTCTCAAACATACAAGTTCACCAACTGACTCAGAGTATCTGTAGCTCTCATAGCTATGAAATGGGTTAACTTTGTCAACCGATCCACAATTACCCTGATGGCATCATGACCTCTGCGGGTCATCGATAAACCTATAACAAAATCCATGGTGATGTGTTCCTACTTCCATGTTGGATCGGCAAAGGCTGCAATAACCATGCAGGCTTCTGATGCTCTACCTTTACCTGCTGACAGATGAGACATCTAGCGACATACTCGATAATGTCTCTCCTCATTCCAGACCACCAATAAACCTTCCGAAGGTTCTGATACATCTTGGTACTCCCTAGACGTATCGTATACTTTGACGAGTGAGCCTCTGATAAAATCAATCTTCTAATCTCTAGATCCTCGGGAACACATACTCTACCCCTAACCTCAGTAATCCATTTGTACTCAGCTTAAAATCAGTACCCACACCTGTCTGTACCTGACTCAACTAATCGATACACTGTCGATAACTCTGTTGAGCCTATCGAATACGACTAATCAATTTTGGCTCCAATCTCAAACTAGCCACAACATCGAATCTTTCTGTATCAGGTGGGGCTACATCCAAACTGAGGTTCGCAAACTGCTCCAACAACTCGTGTTCCAGAACCATCATATAAGACACCAACCCAAGGTTCTTCTTGCTTAAGGCATCGGTAACTATATTTGCCTTACTCGGGTGGTACAAGATTTCACAATCGTAATCCTTCAGAATCTCGAGCTATCTCCTCTGTCTCATATTCAGCTCCTTCTGTGAGAATAGATACTTCAGGCTCTTATGATCCATAAATACTTGAAAATTCTCACCATAGAGATAGTGGCGCCATATATTTAACGTGAACACTATGGCTGTCAACTCTAAATTGTGGATTTGATAGTTCCTCTCATGATCCTATAACTGTCTGGATCGATAGGCAACTACCTTCACATCTTGCATAAGTACATAGCCCAGTCCCTGATGTGATGCATTCATATACACAAAGAAACCTTATGAGCTGATAGGAATGGTGTGAATCGAAGCAGTGGTCAACCGATGCTTAAGCTCTTGAAAACTTCTCTCACATGCATCGTCCTACATAAACTCAACATCCTTCTGCGTGAGACATGTCAACGAAGTAGCTAGTTTGGAGAAACCCTCTACAAATCTCCGATAATAACATGCAAATCCCAAAAAAATCTTGATCTCAGTAACTGTCCTGGGCTGTTCCCACTGAATAACTACCTCAATCTTGGATGGATCCACTAATACCACATCCCTCGATACAATATGGCCCAAAAATGAGATCTGCTCTAACCAAAAGTTACACTTACTGAGTTTGACATATAATTCCTTCTCTCGGAGGGTCTGCAGAACTATCCTCAAGTGCTGCTCATGATCTTCCCTAGACTTGGAATAAACCAATATATCATCAATGAACATTATCACAAACTGGTCCAGGTATGGCTTGAACACATCTTCATCAAAGCCATAAATACTGCAGGGGCATTCTTCAATCTGAATGGCATGGCCAAGAATTTGTAGTGGCCATAATAGGTACAAAATGCTATCTTGGGTACATCTCCAGTCCATATCCTCAACTGATGATACCCAGATCACAGATCTATCTTAAAAAAGACTTATGCTCCCCGTAGCTGATCCAACAGATAATCAATGCATGGAAGGGGGTATTTGTTCTTAATGGAAGCTTTATTCAATAATCGATAATCTATGTATAGTTGGAGGCTCCCATCCTTCTTCCTCACAAATAGAACCGGAGCTCCCCAAGGTGAGACACTCGGTCTAATAAACCCCTTCTCTAGCAACTCCTGCCACTGCTTCTTTAGCTACTCTAACTCAATCGGAGCCATTCTATATGGTGGCTTAGATATCGACTCTGTACCAGGTACCAACTCTATGTAAAACTCTATTTCTCTGTCGGGTGGTAGCCTTAGTAAATCGTTCAAAAAGACATCAGGAAACTTTGCAACCACTGGAATATTTTTCAATTCCGGATGTGCCTTATCTATGTCAACAACATATGAAATGAACCCTTCACATTATCATTTTCCATCGTTAGTAATATAGGTTATCATATTAACATATATGATTAACAAGCAGATTCACCTCTTAATATATGATAAATTAAAATTATACTCTTCCCATTTGCAATAATCAGGTTCCTTCATTTCTTTTCAACAAAACTTACAATAAGGTTATCTATCCCTGAAAACATTACTATCTTAGTATAATAATCCAAAACAGCACGATTTGCAGCCAACCAATCCATTCTTAAAATTACATCAAAATCGATCATATTCAATAGAATTAGATATGGTGCCATATCTTTCCCCCTATCTTCAGCCTATAATCCCTATACATGTATTCAGTCAATTGGCTATCATTGATAGGTGTTGAAATCAACAACATTCTATCTAATGGTGTAGGTTTTACATGTTTTAACAACTTACATGCAAATGAAGGTGATATAAAGGAATGTGTGGCACCAGGATCAAATAATACAAATGCTTCTGAATAAAAAAATAGGATAGTACCTTTAATCACATGCATTGAAGCGTCCACGGTGTCCTAGTCTAATACATGTACTTGCCCTCTGCCAATCGCCTGTTTCCCTTTCTCCTCAACTGTAGCTTTTCTCCTCTGAGCAAAAGTCTTAACAGGAGTTCTCTCCGACTCCTTGCCCTTTTGTGGGGCAGTCTCAATCATCTCAGGATAATACCTTAAGATATGCCCTGGCTTCCCACATCTGTAACACACTACTGGGTCATCGGACAAGGCCTGGTACGATGAAATCTACCATATCTCCTACACTGCTTCATAGTAGGCGTGGTCCTCCAATGACTATGCCCCTCGATAGAGCTAAAGCTGGGTACACAGGAGATCTAGCAGCTCTTTCCTATATCTCCTCAATCTTCGACCTCTTTTCAAAGAGCCATTCTCCTTTCTTGACCACTCTATCCCCTCTAGATCTCTTCCGATCGCTATCTCTGATTCTGCTGACCTTTCCCAACTCTGAGGCACTCCGCTCAAAATCTTTCTCACACAACTGTGCCCTATGCACTACCTCCTCATAAGTAAGGATGTCAAACCGAGCCAATTTAGATCTAATGGCTGGTCTCAATCCATCCATGAACTTCTGGACCTTCCGAGTCTCACTACTCAATGTATCTGGGTCATACCTTTCCAAAGATATGAACCTCGACTCATACTCATCAACGGAGCAGTTCCCTTGAACCAAATTCATAAACTTCATCTGTAACTTTCGCTGTGCAGTAGTCGAAATATGCTGCCTCCTAAAGGCCTCTAAAAATATCTCTCATGTAATCTTCGAATGTTGGGTTCTCAGGATAGACACTATGGATCTCCACCAGTGCTCTGCCTCACCTCTTAGCATAAATACAACAAAGGTAACCTTCTCAATCGACATACACCTGAAAAACCCATACAACTTCTCCATTTCATATGCCCAATCCTCAGCAACAACTGGGTTCTTCACTCCTCTAAAGACTGGAGGTTTGAGTTCCTCGAATTGTCGTAGCCTACTCAACTCACAGTCATAACCCAGGTCACTTCCACTCGGCTGTGTAGTGACATGAGAAGCTGTATCCTAAATTGGGGGTGGTGTAACAGTCTATGTAGTCTGAGGTCTCTTTGCCTCTGCAGCTGTCTGTCTGGTAGTAGTAGGCTGCACAGTTGGACCTCGTTTATCACCAGCCCCTAATGCCTGCGTGACTATCTTAACAAGGCTTTCAATACTCCGCTCTATCCTAGCGAATCGTGCCTCAGTATCCCCTGGTCTCTCAACAGGGTCTTGTGGAGCCTGATCAGTCTATGGCTCTGCACGGCTCTTAGGCCTACCCCTGCGGCCTCTAGCACGTTAACTCGCCCCTCGACCTCGGCGGGTGAGATGCATAATGTCTTAATTCCTGTAGCTATAACCATTTATTAGTCTTACTCCATATCGGCATACACAATTATATCTAAACAAAGCACAATAATAAGAGGATGTAACTTTCCTTAACCACTAGCACCAACTCATATCAGACCAACTTAGCTCTAATACCAATCTCTATCATAGCCCATTTTCATCCAAAAATCACTATAAATTTTTTACATTTTTTTCGCTTTCCCGGTCGTGAATATTTTTACCACCAAATAGTTGGGTTATGAGTCAGTATTAGTCACCCTTTAACATCTACCATGTCATCTATATTTTAATTCATTCAAAAGCAACATGTAAACTTTATAATTGAATTTTGATACTGGTACGTGTCTATTAATAATTACATCCCCCATATCACAATACAAAATGATTACTGTGCTATCACATGTTTAGATATAAAAAGATTCTAATGTGTGTGCTCTGTAGAGGGGGAAAATGAATGGGAGAGCTCACTAGCTCAGTAAGATAATAATACAAGCATGGTCGATAACTACACTGTCTATATGCTTATAATGTCATGGCATAAAGATCATTTATATCCAAAGCATGAGGTAATATCAAAACTATGCCACATGTATATACACATATCACATACTGAAAACATGAATTTAGGTATGATAATACATGGAAAATCATCGTGTAAAATATCTCATGCACATTATAATAAAGCTCATCAGTTTCTTCTCAAATCTTGGATTTCCTTATAAATCATTCCCTCAAGGTTTAACACCTTGTCAAAACACTAGTCAAACTCATCACAAACAGTATATCATTCCTTTGGAAACAACCCACAAGGTTTGACTCCTCCCTCGGGTCTACCCTGGATAACACAAAGTATGTTCAGTGTGTATAAAACCATGTGATATCATCTGAGGCAGGTGGTCACTGCATATAATCGAGGACTCTGTTGGCCAACTATGTCACTATCATCCCATACCACACGGATCCCGGTGTGCGGGTATGAAACCCGGATTTTTCCCACTATGTTCATTATTTAGGACCATAATTTAAATAAAAGGGATTTAAATCATTGGACAAAAAATACAAAATTTAAGTGAGAAAAGATAGTGAGTCCGAGAAGAAAAATTGGTCTAAATTAGTCCCGAACGTGTAGAAGGGTAAAATGGTCAACAGATCCAAATTTCGGTGTAAATTCGATAAGAAAATTTCATTAAAAATATGGATTTAGGAAATCTTGATCAATAAAGAAGAAATTATGGAATTCTGAGTCCAATTGGTCAAGATACGAAGATATTATGAATTTTCGTAATTTTCGCTCGGGACATTATCCCGAAAATATGGGAAAAATACACCGAAATAATTAAAATAAATTAAATTAATTAAATTAATTAATAAAATAAAATATGGCTTTTGAAAGATATTTGTGGTAGTATATAATATTTTATTGAATAATATAATAAAATATAATAAAATAATAATAATAAAGTAAAAAAAAAAAGGGAAAGGAAAAAGCAGAATCGCGAAATCGCGATTCTGCCAAAACCAAAACGAAAGCCGACGACCTCACCGACTGCACCGGCGACCTAGGAGCGACACCGAGGGAGGCTGGGCGATGCAGCACGCCCCACCGGTGACATGGGAGCTGACGAACTGCGGCAACGGCGGCGAAAGGAAAACGAAACTGAGTCGAGAGGAAGAAATGGCCATCGGCGCCGATTCGGGCGGAACCGAGGCCAGATTTCAAAAGCCCAGACGCTGGCGAGCTAGATCGGGGTAACCACGGCCATCAAAACAGCCGAAAATACCGTGAACGGCGGAAAGAGGAAAACGGCACCGACGGCCCGGAGAGAAGAGCCGAACCGGCCACTTTTCGGCCAGCCACGACGAAACCGAGGCCAGATCCGAGCTTCGCAAGGTCCCGCGAAGCTACTGGCGACGGAAGCCGACGAGGAACCGGCCGGTGAAGCACCGAACCGGTCGAACTGAACTGAATCAGACTGAACCGAACCGGTCTGAACCAGTCTGAACCGGACCGAACTGGTTCAGCCAAGAAAGAGAGGGAAAAAGGAGAAAAAAAGGAAGGAAAAGAGAAAAAGGAAAAAGGAAAAATTTTTGGGGATACACCGGACTACGGGTAAGTCGGTAAGAGGTCAAAAGTGACCGATTTAATTTTCAAAAAATTTATTTAAATTATATTTGATCGAAAATTTACCCAGAATTAAATATATAAATTGTGCAGTTCGAGATAAATCACGTACGTGAGCCCGATCGAACTTCGAATTACGCACTATCGTAAAATCTCGGGTAAGTAAAGCTTAATTACGACAATATATGTAATTATTGCGCATTAAAAGTTTATTTTACGAGTTACGGATTAAATTCGCATTTAGTGGATTAAATCAAGATTTTTAATTAAATTGTCGTAAATGATATACGGCTATTCAAAGAGTCTAGAAAAAGGCCCAATAAGTACTAATGGGCCCAGTGAGCCCAATAGGCCTTGATGAAAGAATTAATAAGTGGAAACGAGCTTAAAACGGATTAAGGCCCATTAAGGTACAATTTGGCCCAATAAGAGAGAAATTGGTCCAATTAGCTAAATCGATAGTAATAAATATGAGAAAAATATTTATTGAGGTAAATACGATTTAAAGCGAGGTTTATATCGATAAAACCGAGCAAAAAGAGTAAAATCGATAAAAGTCAACTTTTGGTCAAAACTTCGATATAATCACATATTTGGATATGTTGAAATGAATTTAAGCCATATGTGATAAGTTAAACTTGTTTTCCAGCAGCTCGGTCTATCGACACGTTTTATGAGGTAAATTCGAGCATCGAGGAAAGTGTTCTACATCAGTCGCTAAGAGGTAAGGGATATAATTTAGAGTAGCGTTAGTACTCCTTCATCCTTACCAACTGTTTATGTATGAGAATTGGATGAGATTTTACGAAATGGATTTCCAACTGTATTTAAACCGAAGCCAAAACCATTTCCCTAGTTTTCAGCATGTTTTATATATATGAGATACATTTTTACAACATATATGTTTATAAAAGTGATTTTTCACTTCTGAAATGAAAGCATAGTGTTTTCATGTGAGATTACAGGTTAAAGTCCCGATATGTTTTATGAAATCATGTTTTCATGATACGGGTTAAAGTCCCGAAACAGCTTTTAAGCTATATTTTCACAGTACGGGTATGAGTCCCAAGAAATAACTATTATGACTATGCTTTCCATATTTACACGGGCTAGAGTCCCGCAATGATTTATGAAAATCATGTTTTCTATGAAAATCGGGTTAGAGTCCAGTAATGATTTTTAATACACGGGTATGAGGCCCGAAATGATTTTGATAAATTGGGTAAGAGGCCCAAAATTATTTTTGTGGGGTAAAAAGGCATGACATGACGATAGTCAGAGGATTTGGGGTCGATCTCGTATGGAGACGATCGAGGATCTACCTAGCCGACGGCCAGAGAACGGGCAGGCTCTGACTTGATATGAGAAACGTGCGTATAGTCCACACTTGGAGATGCACGTGAGTTCGTGCGTATAGTCCCCATTTAGTGGTGCACGAGAGATAGGGTAGCGTACGACCCTGATCCAGTCCTACGGCTCCCCTGTACAATGGCCATCTGTACCTATGATGAATGTCCTACTGGACCAGATGTATGATGTCCTTCGGGACTAGTATATGAGACGATTGCTTGACCCTACACGATGAATTGACGGAATGATATATATATATGTTTTCCCACATTTCATGCTACCTGTTTTATGATTTTATTGAGCACATATTTTCTATGATGAGATTTTAAAGGTAGCCATGAGTATATTTTACGAAATATGCATATGACAATACAATTTCATTTCTAAGTGATAAGCATGTTATGATATGCATTACTAAGTTTTGAGATGCTTTTTCCTTGTTTACACGACGTGATATGCATACTATGTATGAGTTTTATTAAAAAGATGCATGGTGTGTAAACTTATGATTTAAGCATGTTTTTACTGCTTTTATGAAATGTAAGCATCTCTACTCTAGTACATGTTTATGCTGATTTGTAAAACCATGCGTTTTACTATGTTTTGAGTATTTAAAGCTATTTTAAATGTATCTCTTACTGAGTCTGAAAAACTCACCCCCCTCCTCTCCACCTCCTAGATTATCTATAGCGAGTCTACTGCACATACGAGACTGTGGTCGTTGACAAGGTAGTCCGACCTTTCATCGGATTCTTTTGTAACCTTGAGGTACAGTCTTACTTATATTCCAGACATGTGATACATAATAGACACTATTGTATATAATAGTCGGGATGTAATAGTTGTAAATGATTTTATATATACAGAATGTATGTAATATAATGAGATCCTGGAAAATGAAAAGATTTTAATTTTAGACATGGACAGGAAAACAACATAGTTAATGGATAAAAAGTTTTAATTAGCCCTATTTTTCCTCGCTTCCGGGGCGTGACAGCGGGGTATGATGCTGTAATGGGAAGTGGGTTAATCCTCCCCGCCAGACTTTAAATCAACATCATTACCACATGGTACAATATACTTCATGTGATACACATGGTACAACGTACTCGATGGACCCATATCATGGTTCGGAGTGCCTATCGTAGGTCTTATTTGCCTCATACAATGTATAGCCTACTCAGTCTCAAGTGGACGTGTGAGCATCTCATTCGTGTGACTAATAGTCTACACAAGGCATCCAGCACGGCTCATGCGAGTATCTCATTCGCGTGACAGACAATCTACACGAGGCATCCAGCACGACTCATTACATATCATAGTGTGAAAAGCCTAGTGTGAGCAAAGCTGTAGCACGATTTCATGCATAATAAATAAAAATCCTCGTACAAGCAACGCTCAAATATGGCTTTATGCAAGATAAATAATTGTGAAATCACGTACGAGTATAGGTCCAGTACAATTAAATGAAACCCACGTACGAGCAAGAGCTCCAGTACGGCTTGTAAAACATCTCAACTCAAAGTATGGTGCTGATAATTCTATATTTTTAGAATTATTTATGCTTAATTTTCTAATTAATTATTTAAACCCCCAATTTATTTTGTTAATTATCCCCTTTATTTAATTAAAATTCTCATGTTTGCAGATAAATTAAATTCGGATGAATTTTGAATATTTCGGTAGAAAATGGACCAGAATTGGGCTAAAATCGAGATTGGACCACGCGGACAACACGAGCCTAGCACATCCAATTGGACAAAAAGACAGATGATATGGAAATATTATTTTTCAAGGAGCCAATGGTGTGAAGACAAGTGGCCAAACAATATCAACTCATCCAGGATGGAATTCTTATAATTGTACCCCTAAGTGTGTGTATAAATAGAAAAATATGTCAATTGAAAAAGGGGAGCCTAGGTTAGAATACAGGTAAATTAGGGTAGAATAGTTTTGGGGTTTATTTTAGGATTTATTGTTTTTATTTATTTTTTACTTTTTTCGATAGCCACCATTTCAGTTTACGGTTCATGCAATCTTAATTTTATGAGAAGTTTATTTTAGTTTTCACTAGCTCATTGTTACTATTCGGTTTTCCTTTACACTTTATCTTTTCATCCACAGTTCATTAAGAATTCATGCTTTACTGCTTTCTTCGAAACTTACTGCTTTGAGAATTAAGTTTCTGTTTTGAGAATCCGATCGGCAGTATGGGGGAGAGCTAGAAATTGCTCATGCGTTAAGGGTTTGGTGAAGCCGTGGTTTTCATGGCTGCGTTCTTTATTTTAGTTTTTCAGTTTTCAGATTTCTCTAATATTTTTAGTTAGTGTTAGATTAATTTATTTAGTTAGTGTAGCATTTCTTCTACTTCACAACCGAATTACAACTTGACTGTTACTTACTATTTTTACTTGCATTTGTTTAGTTTTCTTTTATGTCTCATCTGCATTGTTGCTGAACATGTTGTCTAAACTGTTGTAATGTGTATGAGTGGGGGCATTGCGGGTCGGTTTTAGTGCAGGAGGTGGTGCTGGATTCATCTGTACTGCTACGTGATGATGCTCCCCTGGTGATCTTCTATTGCTATGAGAATAGGAGGTGTGTTGCAGTATTGCAGTGCAAGAGTTGTTGAAGCAGTAGTGGCTACTCTCTGTTCTCCCCTGTTCCATTGCATGCTGCAGGAGGCTGTTTACACGTTTTGCTGCAGCCAGCGGTACAAGAAATGAGCAGAAATCAGTACAAAGCTGTGCTGTGGGGAGGATTTGAGCAGGTCCGGTGCAGGAATGATGGGTGTAGCTGAAGTCGACACTAGCTGGGGAGAGACGCGCGTTGTGTTTCAGTGAATGGAGTTGAACACTGGCAGCCTCAGAAGACAGAACCGTGAGCAGAAACAGAAAGCGCCTGTAGCAGCAGCACCTGGAAATGAAATGTGTAGCAGCAGACAGTACAAGGCAGTCCATGGGTACAGCTGGGCATTCTGGGCATCTGGAACATGCTGCAACAACAACAGAACACGCCTGGAGGCAGAGCAAACATTGGAGAAGAAATGAGCACAGTGACAATATCGGGACCACTTGGTTTTGATGTTGTCTAAGGCCACGTTTGGCTAGTCCTTAATGATAGTCTCATGCAGTTATTTTGTTTAAGTGCTATTATGTCTTTTGTTACTTGTAGCTTAGTTATTTATCAATTTGCTTATTAGTTATATTTTCTTAGTTTATTAGTTGAAGGCTCAGTTTAATTTCATTAATAGTTCATTTTCTTTTTACAATAGGAATTAAGGTTTTCCATTTAGAATTAATTTAGATTAATTATGTTTCATGTATTTTTAATTTAGTTATCATTTTTATTAGATTTTAGGTTATTTTAATTCACAATTTTCATTAGTTTAATTACATGCATTTTTATTTTAAGTTTTAGTTTAATTAATTTTATTTCTTCATTTTCATATTTGTATTTTATTTTAATTGCGTTAATTAATTTTAACTATTTTAATTATTTTCGTAGGTATTTGCTTTTAATTCCGTGGAGCTCGGTAAGTAGATCTTAGCTCAGTTTTATGTTCTTTATTTTTTAATGATTATTGTTTTCAGTACGTTTACTTAGACTTAGTAGATCACCCACTTCCATTTTATAATTTGCTAGAATATACTTAGGGTAAGATTAATCGGTAGTTAATTTGGCTAACCAACTTCTCTGAAGGACGATAACTCGGGACTCAAATCTCATTATTACTTGTACGACCCGTGCACTTGCGGTAATACCTTTAGGGCGTGTCAAGTTTTTGGCGCCGTTGCCGGGGAAGTCTTAATTAGTCATTAGTTAATATCGGTGAAATTATGCTTAGGTATAATTCTAGCTTGTAAATATTTAATCTAAATTAGTTAATTGAAAAATTAAAATCAAAAAAATTGAAAAATTGAAAAAGAAAACTTAAAAAAAAAATTTCTAAGGACTTTTCGATGATTGCATGCTTAGAGCTAGAAGTTTTGATTGCTTTTCTTTAGATCCTGAAATTGAACGTACTCTTAGAAAAATTCGAAAGGACTCTAGGGAATTTATAACTCTGCTGCAAAACACAATGATAGAAAATAGAGAAATTAGAACCGTTGGAGATTATGCAATGCCGACGATTGGAGGATATTATTCCGGCATTAGGCCACCAACTGTCCCTACAAATAACTTTGAAATTAAGCCCGCAATCCTCCAGATGATTCAGACTTCTTTACAGTTCAGTGGGCTTCCACACGTTGACCCACATGCTCACCTTGGGCAATTCCTGAACTTGTGCAACACGTTCAAACATAATGGATTATCTGATGATGCACTTAGGCTTAAATTATTCCCCTTCTCACTTAGGGATAGGACGAGCACTGGTTGACCTCCCTACCTTCAAGATCCATTTCTACATGGGATGAGTTAGCCCATCAATTTCTATCTAAGTTTTTCCCTCCCTCTAAAATGGCCTAAGTCCGTAGTAATATATCTTCCTTTGCTCAATACGACTCTGAATCTCTTTACGAAGCATGAGAACGATATAAGGAGCTTCTTAGGAAATGCCCTCACCATGGCCTACCTTTATGGTTGCAAGTCCAAACCTTCTACAACGGACTTACAAGCCCAAATAAGACCATTGTTGACGCTGCAGCGGGTGGAGCGCTAATGTGTAAAACAGAGGAGGAAGCTTACGAGTTGTTAGAAAAGATGGCGGCTAACAACTATCTATGGTTCTCGGAGAGGCAAACGCCAAAGAAGTCGGCAGGTATTTATGAGCTCGACACACTGTCTACCGTGACCTCTCAAATCGCTAATCTTACGAAGACGGTAGAGTCGCTCAGTACCCAACGTAATCCTCCCACTAGTCCTAACCCTGTGTATTTTGTCCAAAGTCCTTTCCTTTCCTGTGAGCTGTGTAGTGGTACTCACTCTGTAGATAGGTGTCCGTTCAACTGAGAATCGGTTAAGTATGTTGCCCCTTCTCAAACGCAACAGAACAACACTTTTTCAAACACCTATAATCCAGGGTGGAGGAACCATCCTAACTTCTCCTGGAGCCAAAACCAAGGGCAAACTTCTAGCTCTAGACCTATAGGACTCCATGGTTTTCAAGCTCCACCGGTTCAGGCACCACCACAGTCGCAATTTCTATACCATCCACCACATCATCCATCCCCACCTCAATTTCAATATCATCCATCACCATCACGTCCACCACCACCACCACAACCCGTGCAGCCCTAACATTACCATGCACCAGCAGCTGAGAAGAAGCCCTCGCTTAAGGAAATGTTCACGACTATCCTGCAAAATCAAGCTGCCACAATTAAGAACTTAGAAGTTCAGGTTGGACAAATAGCTAGTGCTCTTAGCCAACGTCCTCAAGGGACCTTTCCTAGTAACACTGAAGTTAATCCTATTAAGCAAAGGGAGGGTAAGGAACATGCTAGATCCATCACCCTTAGGAGTGGCAGAGAGCTAGATGAGCCACAAGTTAAGTCTGCACCTAAACAACCCATAGTTGATAAACCCTTAAGTTCTAAAGAGGCAGCTCAGAAGGAGCAGGAACATCAGGATCGGGCTGCAAAGGAAACAAAGCTAGGCGCGTCTTCATCTTTACCTCCTTCTTCTTCACAACCTTCCTTTTCATCTGATGTTACACTTGTTACTACTACGCTTCCTCTAATTAGACCCCCAATACCATTTTCTTAGAGGTTCAAAAACCAGAAGCTTGATCAGCAGTTTGCTAAATTTCTTGAGGTTTTTAACAAGCTTCACATTAACATTCCTTTCGCGGATGCTTTAGAGCAAATGCCTAGTTATGTGAAGTTTATGAAGGATATCCTCTTGAGGAAGAGAAGATTAGAGGATTATGAGACAGTGGCCTTGACTGAGGAGTGTAGTGCCATTATTTAGAGGAAATTACCCCCCAAGCTTATCCAGGTAGTTTTACCATACCTTGAACCATAGGCGATCAGTTCTTTGGTAGAGCCCTTTATGATCTAGAAGCTAGTATAAACCTTATGCCTTGGTCCATATACCAAAAGCTAGGAATAGGAGATGTAAAACCCACCACAGTGACCCTTCAATTAGCTGATAGATCCATTAAATATCCGAAGGGGATCATTGAGGACGTGCTAGTTAAGGTGGACAAGTTTATTTTTCCTGCAGATTTTATCATGTTAGACATGGAGGAAGACAGGGAAGTTCCCATTATACTAGGCAGACCTTTCCTAGCGACTGGTAGAACCTTAATTGATGTACAAAAGGGGGAGTTAACTATGAGAGTCCTAGATCAGGAAGTGAAATTTAATGTTTTCAAACCTTTGAAGCTCTCTGATGACTCTCAAGAGTGTTTTAAGATTAAAATTGAGGATATAAAGCTTGAGCACAAGAAATCTCAAAGAATGAGGGAAGTAGCTAGAGCTAAGGAGGAGTTAACTGTCGACATTTTATCACCACTCTGGTTGATTCTCCTACTCTTCGCCCTGCTGCTGAGTGTTGTTTTCTTTAGCTGCATTTGAAGTGGCTGTGTTTTTCTTTTCACCTTGTATATAGTTCTTTTTCTTTTTTCTTTTCTGTTGTTTCTTTCTTTGTTTATTTTGCAGGTTTATTTTCTAAGTTTTACGCTTTCAATAAAAGCTTCAGTTGTTCATCAACATCAGATGGGGGAGTACTATGTTCTTGAGCTTAAATTCTTATATTATCTGCACACTGAGGACTCTGTTGTGAAACCCAGATTTTTTAAAAAGAAATTAAATCGTGGGACAAAAAATACGGAATTTAAATGAGAAAAGATAGTGAGTCCGAGAAGGAAAATCGATCTAAATTAATCCCGAACGTGTAGAAGGGTAAAATGGTCAAAGATCCTAATTTCGGTGTAAATTCGATGAAGAAAATTTCATTAAAAATATGGATTTAGGAAACCTTGATAAATAAAGAAGAAATTATGGAATTCCGAGTCCAATTGGTCAAGATACAAAGATATTACGAATTTTCGTAATTTTCGTCCGGGACATCATCCCGAAAATATGCGAGAAATACACCGAAATAATTAAAATAAATTAAATTAATTAATAAAATATAATATGATTTTGAGATAATTTGTACAATTTATTATATTTTATTTGATTAAAATAAAATATAATAATAAAATAATAATAAAATAATAATAAAGTAAAAAAAAAAAGAAACTGAAATCGTGAAATCGGGAATTGAAGATTGAAGGAAACAGAAGACAAACGCGAACCCAGCCCCATCTGCCCCCGGTCACCGCGACCCACCACTGGAGAACTGACCAAGGGAGAGAGCCGAAGCGACCGAGCCTCGCCGGCCCCGGAAGAGGAAGAAGAAGACGCATCCGGCGAGGGAAAAGCGAGAATGAGAGAGACCGAGAGAGAAAGAGAGAAAAGAGAGGAGAGAGAGAGATCGGCGGCCGAGGAGGGGAGGAACGAACCACCAGTGGCCAGAGGAGAGCGACGGAGGAGCCGATCCAGGCGCAGATCGGCCATAAACGGTGCCGATCGGAAGGAAAAGAAATGAGCGCCGATGTCGAAAGAGAGAAGAGGCCGGACCGGCCACTTTCCGATGAGCTTTGGCGAAGCCGACCACAGATCCATGCATCGGACTACACCGCGAACAAGCTGGAGGCGGAATCCGATGGAGAACCGGTCGGAAAAGCCCCGAACGGCGAGGGAGAAGTTGGACCGAAACTGAACCGGACTGAACCGGACCGGTCTGAACCGGTCTGAACTGGACCGAACCGGTTCAGCCGAAAAAGAGAGGGAAAAAGGAGAAAAAGGGAAGAAAAAGAGAAAAAGGAAAAAGGAAAAATTTGCGGGGATACATCGAACTTCGGGTAAGTCGGTAAGAGGTCAAAAGTGACCGATTTAATTTTCGAAAAATTTATTTAAATTATATTTGATCAAAAATTTACCCGGAATTAAATATATAAATTGTGCAGTTCGATGATAAATAGCGTACGTGAGCCCGATCGAACTTCGATTTGCGCACTATCGCAAAATCTCGGGTAAGTAAAGCTCATTTACGACAATCTATGTAATTATCGCGCATTAAAAGTTTAATTTACGAGTTACGGATTAAATTGCGCATTTAGTGGATTAAATCAAGATTTTTAATTAAATTGTCGTAAATGATATACGGCTATTCAAAGAGTCTAGAAAAAGGCCCAATAAGTACTAATTGGCCCAGTGAGCCCAATAGGCCTCGATGAAAGAATTAATAAGGGAAACGAGATTAAAACGGATTAAAGCCCATTAAGGTGCAATCGGGCCCAATAAGAGAGAAATTGGCCCAATTAGCTAAATCGACCGTAAGAAATATGAGGAAAGTATTTATTGAGTTAAATACGATTTAAAACGAGGTTTATACCGATAAAACTGAGCAAAAAGAGTAAAATCGATTAAAAGTCAACTTTTGGCTAAAGCTTCGATATAATCACATATTTGGATATATTGAAATGAATTTAAGCCATATGTGATAAGTTGAACTTGTTTTGCAGCAGCTCGATCTATCGACACGTTTTACGAGATAAATACGAGCATCGAGGAAAGTGCTCTACATCAGTCGCTAAGAGGTAAGGGATATAATTTAGAGTAGCGTTAGTCCTCCTACGTCCTTACCAACTGTTTATGTATGAGAATTGGACGAAATGGATTTCCAACTGTATTTAAACCGAAGTCAAAACCATTTCCCGAGTTTTCAGGATGTTTTATATATTTGAGATACATTTTACAGCATATATGTTTATAAAAGTGATTTTTCACTTCTAAAATGAAAGCATAGTGTTTCCATGTGAGATTACGGGTTAAAGTCCCGATATGTTTTACGAAACCATGTTTTCATGATACGGGTTAAAGTCCTCACAGTACGGGTATGAGTCCCAAGAAATAGCTATTATAACTATGCTTTCCATATTTACACGGGCTAGAGTCCCGCAATGAATTATGAAAACTATGTTTTCTATGAGAAACGGGCTAGAGTCCCGTAATGATTTATGAAAAACGGGTTAGAGTCCCGTAACGATTTTAATACACGGGTATGAGGCCCGAAATGATTTTGATAAATTGGGTAAGAGGCCCAAAATGATTTTGTGGGGTAAAAAAGCATGATATGAAGAAAGTCAGAGGATCTGGGGTCGATCTCGTATGGAGACGATCGAGGATCTACCTAGCCGACGGCCAGAGAATGGGCAGGCTCTGACTTGATATGAGAAACGTGCGTATAGACCACACTTGGTGATGCACGTGAGTTCGTACGTATAGTTCCCATTTAGTGGTGCACGAGAGATAGGGCAGCGTACGACCCTGATCCAGTCCTACGGCTCCCTGTACTATGGCCATGAGTACCCATGATTTTGTCCTACGGGACCAGATGTATGATGTCCTTCGGGACTAGTATATGAGACGATTGCCTGACCCTACTCGATGAATTGACGGAATGATATATATATATATATATATATATGTTTTCGTACATTTCATGCTACCTGTTTTATGATTTTATTGAGCACATATTTTCTATGATGAGATTTTAAAGGTAGCCATGAGTATATTTTACGAAATGTGCATATGACAATACAATTTCATTTTAAAGTGATAAGCATGTTATGATATGCATGATTAAGTTTTGAGATGCTTTTTACTTGTTTACACGACGTGATATGCAAACTATATATGAGTTTTACTAAAAAGATGCATGGTGTGTAAACTTATGATTTAAGCATGTTTTTACTGCTTTTATGAAATGTAAGCATCTCTACTCCAGTACATGTTTATGCTGATTTGTAAAACCACGAGTTTTACCATGTTTTGAGTATTTAAAGCTATTTTAAATGTATCTCTTACTGAGTCTGAAAAACTCACCCCCCTCCTCTCCATCTCCCGGATTATCTATAGCGAGTCTACTGCACATACGAGACTGTGGTCGTTGACAAGGTAGTCCGACCTTTCATCGGATTCTTTTATAACCTTGAGGTACAGTCTTACTTATATTCCAGACATGTGATACATAATAGACACTATTGTATATAATAGTCGGGATGTAATAGTTGTAAATGATTTTATATATACAGAATGTATGTGATGTAATGAGATCCTAGAAAATGAAAAGATTTTAATTTTAGACATGGACAGGAAAACAACATAGTTAATGGATAAAAAGTTTTAATTAGCCCCATTTTTCGGGGTTCCGGGGCGTGACATCTGTGCACTTTAAGTTTGGAGGAGGGGATATCACTTGAGTATTTGTAAAAAATTTGAGCAAATTTGAAAATTTTTTAAAATTTTTTTCAAAAATTTGAGCTTCAATTATGTTATTTTGGGATGATTTAGTGCTTAGCATGTAGTTTTCCCATAGTCCGATGATATGACCCCATGATTAAGTATGATTTTGATTGACTGAGAAGCATGATTATAGGAAAAGCATGAAGTTGAGTTCTTGAATTTATCTTGATTCTGATTGCGATTTTCGCATCTTATGCACTTGTCATGTCAAGAATTGGTATATTTATTTAGAGAAAGGTTATATGGACCTAGGATTGCATGTGTTTAGTTGATTGTGTGTATCATATTCTAGAATTTGTTTGATCTAATCTCGAGGTGAAATATTAGATCACATTTAATTAGGGAGATGATTTAGGCCATCTTTGGATTGTTTGAGCCTTTCTAGCCTTCCTTGTACATATTTTACCCCTAGTCACCCATCTGGGCCAAACAAGCTTTTCTCTGTAAATACACATGCAAAATTTCCTTAGCTTAAATACTCTTTTCCTATCCCTTACCCCGAAAGCATGAAAGTCATTGGGATATATTGTGAGTTTTGTACATTTGGGTATCTGGTGATAGTGAAAATTCAAAAAAAAAAAATGAAAATGAAAGAAAAAAAAAAGAAGAAAGAAGAAAAATACAAAAATAAAATAAAATGTTTAGTGAAAGAAATAAGTTTAGGGGAAATAAATTGAGCTCTTACATTAAAATCCTGAAAGTAATGCATGTTAAGGAGTAATTAAACCTAAATCGACTTTATCATTCCTTAACCGTAGCTTTACATTACAAGCTTAATGAAGTCCTATTGATCTTTAGTTAAGTGTGACTACATTAGTGGAGAGAGAAGTGAAAAGCAAACTTATGGGAATGATCACATGTCATTAACTTTGCATTCACTGTGTTTGCATAATCTAATTCGGATAATGTACTGTGAAGTGACTTTGACATTTTTCACACACTCACGAGGAGTCCAATTTGGGTTAGGACTTATGATTGAATGATTCTGAATGTTGGACTTATAATTGTGACTCTTTGATTTCATAGTCTGTACTTTTTCTTTGAGGATAATATTGGAGAAATTATTGTGTTTAGTACTTGTCATTCTTATAATTATTTTGTTTTACTTGAGGACAAACAAAAGCTCGAGTTTGGGGGTGTGATAATTCTATATTTTTAGAATTATTTGTGCTTAATTTCCTAATTAATTATTTAAACCCCCAATTTATTTTGTTAATTATCCCCTTTATTTAATTAAAATTCTCATGTTTGCAGATAAATTAAATCCGGATGAATTTTGAATATTTCGGTAGAAAATGGACCGGAATTGGGCTAAAATGGAGATTGGACCACGCGGACAACACGAGCCTAGCACATCCAATTGGACAAAAAGACAGATGACATAGAAATATTATTTTTCAAGGAGCCAATGGTGTGAAGACAAGTGGCCAAACAATATCAACTCATCTAGGATGAAAATATTACAATTGTACCCCTAAGTGTGTGTATAAATAGAAAAAGATGTCATTTGAAAAAGGGAAGCCTAGGTTAGAATAGAGGTAAATTAGGGTAGAATAGTTTTAGGGTTTATTTTAGGATTTATTGTTTTTAATTTTTTTTTTTTTACTTTTTCCGATAGCCACCATTTCAGTTTACTGCTCATGCAACCTTAATTTTATGAAAAGTTTATTTTAATTTTCACTAGCTCATTGTTACTATTCGGTTTTCCTTTACACTTTATCTTTTCATCCACTGTTCTTTAAGAATTCATGCTTTACTGCATTCTTCGAACCTTACTGCTTTGAGAATTAAGTTTCTGTTTTGAGAATCCGATCGGCAGTATGGGGGAGAGCTAGAAATTGCTCCTACGTCAAGGGTTTGGTGAAGCCGTGGTTTTCATGGGTGCGTTCTTTATTTTAGTTTTTCAGTTTTCAAATTTCTCTAATATTTTTAGTGAGTGTTAGATTAATTTATTTAGTTAGTATAGCATTTCTTCTACTTCACAACCGAATTACAACTTAACTGTTACTTACTATTTTTACTTGCATTTGTTTAGTTTTCTTTTATGTCTCATCTGCATTGTTGCTGAACATGTTGTCTAAACTGCTGTAATGTGTATGAGTGGGGGCATTGCCGGTCGGCTTTAGTGCAGGAGGTGGTGCTGGATTCGTCTGTACTGCTGCGTGATGATACTCCCCTGGTGATCTTCTATTGCTACGAGAATAGGAGGTGTGTTGCGGTATTGCAATGCAAGAGTTGTTGAAGCAGTAGTGGCTGCTCTTTGTTCTCCCTTGTTCCATGGCATGCTGCAGGAGGCTGTTTACATG
Source organism: Firmiana major (assembly GCA_033439115.1). Lineage (NCBI taxonomy): Eukaryota > Viridiplantae > Streptophyta > Magnoliopsida > Malvales > Malvaceae > Firmiana > Firmiana major. The sequence continues at coordinate 19,784,808 of CM065904.1, forward strand.
TTTTGCTGCAGCCAACGGTACAAGAAATGAGCAGAAATCAGTACAAAGCTGTGCTGTGGGGAGGATGTGAGCAGGTCCGGTGCAGGAATGATGGGTGTAGCTAAAGTCGACACTAGCTGGGGAGAGACTTGAGTTGTGTTTCAGTGAATGGAGTTGAACACTGGCAGCTTCAGAAGACAGAACCGTGAGCAGAAGCTGAAAGCGCCTGTAGCAGCAGCATCTGGAAATGAAATGTGCAGCAGCAGACAGTACAATGCAGTCCATGGGTACAGCTGGGCATTCTGGCCATCTGGAACGTGCAGCAACAACAGCAGAACACGCTTGGAGGCAGAACAAACATTGGAGAAGAAATGGGCACAGTGACAATATGGGGACCACTTGGTTTTGATGTTGTCTAAATGAGCACAGTGACAATATCGGGACCACTTGATTTTGATGTTGTCTAAGGCCACGTTTGGCTAGTCCTTAATGATAGTCTCATGCAGTTATTTTGTTTAAGTGCTATTATGTCTTTTGTTACTTGTAGCTTAGTTATTTATCAATTTGCTTATTAGTTATATTTTCTTAGTTTATTAGTTTAAGGCTCAGTTTAATTTCATTAATAGTTAATTTTCTTTTTACAATAGGAATTAAGGTTTTCCATTTAGAATTAATTTAGTTTAATTATGTTTCATGAATTTTTAATTTAGCTATCATTTTTTTTAGATTTTAGGTTATTTTAATTCGCAATTTTCATTAGTTTAATTACATGCATTTTTATTTTAAGTTTTAGTTTAATTAATTTTATTTCTTCATTTTCATATTTGCATTTTATTTTAATTGTGTTAATTAATTTTAACTATTTTAATTATTTTCGTAGGTATTTGCTTTTAATTGCGTGGAGCTCGGTAAGTAGATCTTAGCTCAGTTTTATGTTCTTTATTTTTTAATGATAATTTTTTTCTGTATGTTTACTTAGACTTAGTAGATCACCCACTTCCATTTTATAATTTGCTAGAATATACTTAGGGTAAGATTGACCGATACTTAATTAGGCTAACCAACTTCTTTGAGGGACGATAACTTGGGACTCAAATCTCATTATTACTTGTACGACCCGTGCACTTGCGGTAATACCTTTATGGCGTGTCAGGTGCGAGCTAGGCTCCAGCACATTTCATGCTTATTTAAAATATCAAAATCCAGTGCGAGTAAAGCTCCAGCATGATTAAACTCATATAAACCTGATAGGCGGCTATATATCAGCAAAACACATTCAAAATTAAAGTTAGCCCTGGACTCGTGCTATTTCATGAAATTATGAAGTCAATAGCCAGCCTATCCATCAATTTTACTTAAATCGAAGCAATGTACTATATAAAAATATCAAAACACGATATTCATGCAATTATTAGCCTTACTACCCTTTTTGTAAAATTTAGGTCCTGGGGCAAAATCACATTTTCATCTATATTCGAAATCTTTTGCACAACTCATTATTCTTTTTGAGGTAACCTAGTAAATATAAAGCCCTGTAATTACCCTCAAAATACGTGCAGCTAACTCTAAATACTCAAAAAATTCCCTTACCTGAAATTGCGTCGAGTAATTCCACTTCCTCAAAGCTGCTCGATTGCGCAGTCCAATTTGCTCTCAATGAAATCTCCGGAGCTGTATGAAATTACTTATCACATATTTTTAACTCAATATAATACAATTCTTGCGTTTACTATAGTTAATTATACTTATAGGGTTCATTAGCATTTACTGGGCCTTACTTTCTCTTAAGTCCCTTTCGATGTACTATTCATCTCTCGAGAATCTATTGGTTCCACCAAGCCTATTGATTCATATTGAACTGACGCTAGTCTTACAATGCCTTAAGTTCATCATTTCTTTCACTATGGCATTTTCTCATACATCTCTTAAGCCTATTTTCAATTATCATCCATTTCAACATATGTATTTCACGAAACTATCTCATAATCATTGCTAATCTTAATTCATGCTTAATAACATTAATTCATGCTCTAATCTTCATCTAATCCATGCATATCAACTTTCTCTCACTTTCTCACACTAAGCCCATTCTAGGTCATGGAAGATTCATCATGTTTTAGATAATTTCAACCAACAACACATACACCAAATACCCATAACAATGTCTAGATAAACATACTTGAAATTGGTGTATTACCTAGCTTGACTTTTCTCCCTTTTTGCCAAATTTGGGGGAAACCCCTTTGCTCATTTAATCCAAAGTTTCAGCTTTAAATATTTGACTATGTGGTTCACTTTCTCACTAGGAACAACTTTGCTCAAATAGATTTTCCTTAAATATTTTTGAAAGGTAAGGTTATCCTGGAGTGAGAAAGCTAGGTTGTTTTACTAAAATGGAGAGGTTTTGGGATTTCTGGTGAAGAAGACTCGACAGCAAGCCTTTTTTTTTATAGTAATGACATTATGAGATCGATCTCCAAGGGTAAGAGATCGATCTTCCCTTGCTTTGAACTCTGTCGGCGTTCAATTTGTTGAAGGTGGGATCGATCTGCTCTTAGGGGAAGCGATCGATCTGCTCTTGACAGACACAAATAAGGATCGATCTGCTCCTAAGTAGGGATCGATCTTTGCCAGGCAGAAGACTTTAGAGATAGATCTGTCTTTGGGAAAAGATCTATCCTTGCTAGGCAGAAGTATATTGAGATCAATCTGCTTCGTGGGAAGAGATCGATCTTGCTTGAATGAGGGATCGATCTTCCCTTTACAGAATGCTTTGGTACTCTATTCCGAGACAATGAGATCGGTCTCCCCTTGTACTAGGATCGATCTCCCTGTGCTCTGTAGCATTCCAGCTGCAATTTTTCCAAAAAATTCAAGGGAAGTTCACATTCAATTACTTCAATACTCATTTTGCATTCCATGCGTATTTAGAACATAAAAATATCCATTTCTTATAATTCATATATATTGTAACTTCTGTGTACATCATGAAATCATAAAGAATACTTATAAAAGTACGGGCCTTACATGACCAGGCAAAGGGAACTCCTTTACGTGTGAGCTTAGTCAGTGGAGCTACCATTTTGGAAAGTCCCTCTTCAAATCGTCGGTAGTACCCCGCTAGTCCCAAAAAACTCCGAATCACAGTTACCGTCCTCGGTCACTCCCATTTAAGTACTACTTTAACCTTGGACGGATCAACTGACACCCTGTCCTTGGATATAATGTGACCGAGGAAAGCTATCTACTATAGTCAGAATTCACATTTACTCAGTTTCCCATACAATTATTTCTCTCAAAGAGTCTGGAGCACTGTCCTCAAATGCTGCTCATGTTCCTCCCGGGACTTAGAGTAAACCAATATGTCATCAAGAAAGATAATTATAAATCGATCCAGATAATCTTGAAATACTTCATTCATCATACTCATGAAAGCAGTAGGGGCATTGGTCAGGGCAAAAGGCATCACCAAAAACTCATAGAGACCATATCTAGTCTTAAATGTTGTTTTGGCCACATCTTCCTTTCTGATTCTCAACTGGTGATAGTCGGACCTCAGATTAATCTTTGAAAATACTGAAGCCTCTCTCAACTAATCAAATAAGTCGTCGATTCTGGGCAGGGGGTACTTGTTCTTTACCGTAGCCTTATTCAATAATCTATAATCTATGCACAACCAGAGGCTACCATCCTTCTTCTGGACAAATAAAATCGGAGCTTGATACGCCCGACTAGTGCCCACTATAAGTGACCTAAACGTTCTATCCGCAAGTGCACAGGTAGTACAAGTAAAAATGGGATTTGAGTCTCGGATTATCGTCCCATAGAGAAGTGATTAGCCTAATTAACTACCTGTTAATCTTACCCTAAGTATATCCTAGAAAATTATGAATTGCTGATGGGTGATCTACATGGCTAACAATACTGAAAATAATAAAAACTATAAAATAAAGAAAATAAAACCGAGCTAAAATTACTTACAGAGTTCCGAGTAATTAAAAGCAACAACCTACAAAAGATAATTAAAATAATTAATTAACGCAATTGAAAATGCAAATATGAAAATAAGATAAAAAATTAATTAAATTAAAATTCAACAATCCTAAAAATAAAATATGCATGTAATTAAACTAATTAATAGAAATGCAAACTAAACTAACCTAAAGTTTAATAAAATAAAATCCTATTAACTTAAGGAAATTCTTAAATCTAACTAAGAAATTAACTACCTATAAAATAAACCTAATTAAATCTAACTGTAACTAATTACTAACACTAAAAGAAAATCTAATTAATGCATGAGAAATGATATTTGGATTAAATTTGAAAATGAAGACTAAATTAAAAATGCATGAAACAAATTTGATCTAAATTAATTCTAAATGAAACTCAAAAAATACTATACTAAAATTAAGTCCTAAAGCCTATGATATAAAATTAACTATTAACTACAAATTAAAACTAAAAATTAAATTAACAAACTAATACACTAGATTTAACCTACAATTATCATTTAACAACTATCCTAAATTGACAACTAATGAAAACAATCAAAATAATGAAAGTGCATTAAACATTAAGTTATAAAAAGGAAATGTGGCCAAACATGGCCTTGCTCGGTTTGTAAGATAACCAACTCCCCCGACTGTGCACTGCACTCGGCTGATGATGCATGCCCCCTCCTATTCTGCACCATTCCTGATCTGCTCCACTACACGTCCTCGGCATGCTCCAGCTTATTCTACACAGCCTAGCACACACGCCACCAACTGCTTGTTCTGCTCCAGATTTCTGCCCATGCCGCTAGCAGTAACGTGCTCCAGCTTCTTCAGTTTGACAGCAGCCCGCACACGTCCTGCTCCTGCATCCGGTCCCAATATGTTCGACTGGTGGTTCGTGCTGTCTCCAATCTGTCTGTGACCTCTGCACCAGCTGCTGTCCAGGTACTACTCTCGGCTTGCCCAGCGTGTACCGACGCCTGCTTACATGCAATTTGTAAACTGCTTCTGCAGTACCTTCTCATGCCATGCACAGACTTTCGCTAGTGACGCATGTTTCCTTCCCTGCCGAACCAGCAACAAAGCTTGAGTAAAATAAATAAAAGGTGGTTTACACATAACATAAACGTGAAGCAATGAGACATTAACAAGACATAACTGTATATACTTTGTTAAACATTTAAGAACTTTAATAAACTTAAGGTTATCTACTGCAGTAGCTTAGTTTTCATAAATACATAGCAACTATAATCTATTGGTACTAAATATTAGGTCAGTGCATAATAAATGCATAAAGTTAACATAAACAGTGTAAACAACTGAAAACAGAGCTAAATAGAGGATGCAGGTGGCATCATGTTTGTCTGCCATTCAGTTATGACCCAGTAAGCAACCAGCGATCACTCCCAACTTCCCTGCTGCACACGAACATCTAGCACCCCGTCTACTTCCTGCCCGGTAAGCCTTTCAATACACCACACTCGCTATACCTTCAAACACAGTCGAATGTGCCCGATGAAATCACTAGCAAAACCAGCAAAGGTGCCGAGAATATGCTAAACTTAATATACCTAATGATAAAACTGTGTTAATGTTAAAAGACCAACTAAATGCTACAATACTTCATCCTTGCTAGAGATTAACATGTAACCAAATGTAAGCAACTTAGAAGCTCGAAAAATGGAGTGACTGTGTGAGTAAGCATTCTGCCATGTAGCCTTCTCGGGTCTGCCAACATGGCTTCACCGAACCATCTATGCAAGAGCAGTGTTTTTGCTTCAGCCTCACACCTCGCACCAGATTATCAATATTAAAAACTATGATGGCAACCAGGAAGTAAAAAAATAAAAATTCTAGAAAGCATGAAGATGAATAGTAGACAAACGAAAATCACACTTAAAGTAAGCCGAATAGTAACACTGATCTAAAGAAAAGAAAGAATGACATTGTTCATAAACATTAAAATGTTAAATTAACAAAGGAATAAAACTTGTGAAAATCGAAAAGACAATGAAAAAAATGGTGGTTGTAACGAAACATGAAAAGCTTAAAAACAAAGAAAAATAAAAGTAAAATCTATTCTACCTATGCTACCTTAACTAGTTCTACACTAAAACTACTTAGTTTTTTTCAATTACTATCATGTCCTATTTATACACACACTTAGGGGTAAAATGGTAATTTTCCATCATAAATGAGTTGGCATTGTTTGTCCACTTGTCTTCATTTTATTAGCTGTAGAGTAGATATTTCCGCGTCACCCGTCTTCTAGTACACTTGGCTGTGCGATGTGGCCTGGCGTTTGTCTTGCAGAAGGTTAGCACAGTGTTCGTCGATCTCATCGTTTCGGAGCAAATAAAATACTAACACCCGACATCCCACGTGTCCGGATGACTGATGACTCGGTTTACAAATTGGAAGTGGTCTAATCTCTTTTAGCCCGTTTTCAGCCTATTTTTTACTGAAACAGCTGAGTTTCATCTAGATTTAATTTACCGGCACATTAAAAAATTTTAATTAAATAAAGGGGATAATTAATAAAATAAATTGGAGATTTAAATAATTAATTAGGAAATTAAGCACAAATAATTCTATTTTCATAGAATTATCACACCCCCAAACTTGAGCTTTTTCTTATCCTCAAGCAAAACAAAATTCATGCAGGAATGACAAGTACCAACATAATAATTTCCCCAATATTATCTTTAAAGAAAAAATACAGACTATGATCTCAAAGATTCACAATTATAAGTCTAACATTCAGAATCATTCAATTATAAGTCCTAACCCAAATTGGACTCCTCGTGTGTGTGTGTGTGAAAATGTCAAAGCCACTACTCAGTACATTACCTGGATCAGATTATGCAAACACAGTGAATGCAAAGTCAATGACCAGTGATCATTCCCATAAGTTTGCTTTTCACTTCTCTCCCCACTAATGTAGTCACACATAACCAAAGATCAATAGGACTACATTAAGCTTGTAATGTAAGGCTGGGGCTAAGGTATGATAAAGTTGATTTAGGTTTAATTACCCCTTAACATGCATTACTTTTAGGATCTTTAATGTAAGAGCTCAAATTTATTTCCCCCAAACTTATTTATTTCATTAAACTTTTTATTATATTTTTGTATTTTTCTTCTTTCTTCTTTTCTTTTTCTTTTTCTTTCTTTTTCAATTTTTCTTATATATACTCCTTCACTATCACTTAATACCCATATGTACATAGCTCATAATATATCCCAATGACTTTTTATGCTTTCGGGGTAAGGGATAGGAACAGAGTATTTAAGCTAAGGTAAAAAAATAAGCAGGTGTATTTACAGCGAAAAGTTTATTTGGCCCAGATGGGTGACTAGGGGTAAAATATGTACAAAGATGGCTAGAAAGGCTCAAACGATCCAAAGATGGCCTAAATCATCTCCCTAATTAAGTGTGATCTAATATTTCACCTTGAGATAAGATCAAACAAATTCTAGAATATGATGCACAAAATCAACTGAACAAATGCAATCATATGTCCACATAAGCTTTCTCTAAATAAATATACTGATTAATGACATAACATGTGCATAAGATGAGGCAATTACAATCAGAATTAAAACAAATTCAAGAATTCAATTTCATACTTTTCCTATAATCATGCTTCTTATTCAATCAAAGTCAGACTAAATCATAGGGTCATATCATCGGAATATGGGAAAACTATATGCTAAGCACTAAATCATCCTAAAATCAAACAACATAAGATCATATTTTCGAAAAAAATTTGAAAATTCTTTCTCAGATTTTCGAAATCCAATTTTACCCAAAATTGCTCAAATGATATCCCCTCCTCCAAACTTAAAGTGCACAGTGTCCTCAGTGTGCAGATAATATAAGAATTTAAGCTCAAGAACAGAGTACTCCCCTTTCTGATGATGATGAACAATCGAAGCTTGATTGAAAACGTAATATAAAAGCAATCTACAAAAGAAACAAAGAAAGAAACAACGGAAAGGAAAAGAAAAAAAGAACTATATACAAAGCGAAAATAAAAATTAAGCCACTTTAAATGCAGCTGAAGAAAACAACACTCAGCAGCAGGGCGAATAGTAGGAGGGTCAGCCAAAGTGGTGACAGGGTGCTGACAGTCAAATCCTCCTGAGCCCTATCCACTTCCCTCATTCTTTCATATTTCTTGTGCTTAAGCCTTATATCCTCCTTATCCTCCATCTTAAAACACTTTTGAGAGTCATCAGGGAGCTTCAAAGGTTTGGAAAAATTAAACTTTACTTCCTGATCTTGGATCTCATCGTTAACTCGCCCTTCTGTACATTAATTAAGGTTCTACTAATCACTAGGAAAGGTCTGCCTAGTATAATGGGGATTTCCCTATCTTCTTCCATGTCCAACATGATAAAATTTACAGGAAAAATAAACTTGTCCACCTTTACTAACACATCCTTAATGATCCCCTTCGGTATTTAATAGATCAATCAGCTAGCTGAAGGGTTATTGTGGTGGGCCTGACATCCCCTATTCTTAATTTTGGTAAATAGACCAGGGCATCAGATTGATACTGGCTCCTAAATCACACAAGGCTCTACCAAAGAATTGATTTTCAACCGTGCAAGGTATGTAAAACACTCAAGATCTTTGAGCTTAGGGGTAATTTCCTCTGAATAATTGCACTACATTCCTCAGTTAAGGCTATCTTCTCATAATCTTCCAATCTTCTTTTCCTTGAGAGGATGTCCTTCAAAAACTTCACATAACATGGCATTTGCTCTAAAGCATCTACGAAAGGAATGTTGATGTGAAGTTTCTTAAAAATCTCAAGAAATTTGGCAAATTGTTGGTCAAGCTTTTAGTTTTGAAACCTCTGAGGAAAAGGTACTGGTGGTCTAACTGGAGGGGATGGAGTGGAAACATTTGTAGCGTCAGAGGACAAGGAAGGCTATATAGTAGAAGAAGGTACAGATGAAGAAGCACCTATCTTTGATTCCTTTGCAGCCTGATCTTTAGGTTCCTGCTCTTTCTGAGCCGCCTCTTTAGAACTTATGGGCTCTACCACTGTGGACTTAACAGGATTAGACTTAACTTCTAGTTCATCTAGCTCTCTGCCACTCCTAAGGGTGATGGATTTAACATGTTCCTTACCCTCCCTTTGCCTAACAGGATTAGCTTCAGTACTAGGAAAGGTCCCTTGTGGACGTTGGCTAAAATCATTAGCTATTTGTCCAACTTGAACTTCTAAATTCTTGATTGAGGCAGCTTGATTTTACAGGATTGTTGTGAACATTTCCTCAAGCGAGGGCTTCTTCTCAGATGCTGGTAAGTGCTGAGGTTGTGATGGTGGTGGTGGTTGATGGAAGTGAGGTGGATGATGCTGAAATTGAGGTAGGGATGGTTGATGAGGCAGATGATATGGAAATTACGGCTGTGGTGGTACATGAACTGGTGGAGCTTGAAAACCAGGGGATTCTACAGGTCTAGAATTAGAAGATTGCCCTTGGTTTTGGCTCTAGGAAAAGTTAGGATGGTTCCTCCACCTTAGGTTGTAGGTCTTTGACAAGGGGTTATTCTGTTGCTTCTGAAGTGGAGCAACATACTGAACCGATTCTAAGTTAAGCGGACACCTATCTATAGAGTGTGTACCACTACACAGCTCGCAAGAAAGAAAAGGACTTTGGACAGAATACACAGGGTTAGGATTGGTGGAAGGATTATGTTAGGTACTGAATGACTCTACCTTCTTCGTAAGGTTGGCAATCTGAGAGGTTAAGGTAGATAGCGTGTCGAGCTCAAAGATACCCGCCGACTTCTTGGGTAATTGCCTCTCTGAGGACCGTATATAATTATTAGCTGCCATCTTGTCTAACAACTCATAGGCTTCCTCTCCTCTGTTTTATAGATTAGAGCTCCACCTGCAGCAGCGTCAACGATGGTCCTATTTTGGCTCGTAAGGCCGTTATAGAAGGTCTGGACTTGCAGCCACAAAGGTAGGCTATGATGAGGGCACTTCCTAAGAAGCTCCTTATATCGTTCCCAAGATTCGTAAAGAGATTCAGAATCGAACTAGGTAAAGGAAGATATGTCGCTATGGAGTTTGGCCATTTTAGAGGGAGGGGAAAACTTAGCTAGAAATTGATGGGCTAACTCATCCCATGTAGAAATGGATCTTGGAGGTAAGGAGGTTAACTAGTGTCACGCCCTATCCTTAGGCGAGAAGGGGAATAATCTAAGCCTAAACGTATCATCAGATAATCCATTGTGCTTGAATGTATTGCATAGGTTCAGAAATTGCCCAAGGTGAGCATGTGGGTCGTCATGCAGAAGGCCACTGAACTGTAGCGAGGTTTGGATCATCTGAAGGATTGCAGGCTTAATTTCAAAATTGTTCGTAGGGACAACTGGTGGCCTAATGCTGGTATATTATCCTCCAATAGTCGGTATTGCGTAATCTCCAACGATCCTAATTTCTCTATTTTTTGCCATGATGTTTTGCAACGGAGCTATTAATTTCCTAGAATCCTTTCGAATTTTCCTAAGGGTTCTTTCAATTTCAGGATCTAAAGAAAAGCAATCGTAACTCCTGGCTCTACGCATGCAAACATAAAAAAGTCCTTAGAAAATTTTTTTTAAGTTTTTTAATTTTTCAATTTTTTTTAATTAGATAGATAAAATTTAACTAACCTAACTAAGGCTCTAAATATTTACAACCTAAGTATTTACAAGCTAGAATTTGTGAGATCCCGTATATGTATAATAGTATATATGTACATAGAAATGTAAATTAAGTGAAGTATATGTGATGTAAGTCCATAAGTTAATGTACACGCTTGTAATAAGAGTTGTGATTGTACATACAAGTTACATTATGTATGAATGTAAAGAAATGGACTTAAGCATGAGTAGAATGGATTATGAGTAGTGTGGTAAAATGGAAGTAGAATTGCATAAGTTGTGCACTTCCATTTGATATATATCATGTAATTTTGGATATACAAAGATTCTTCACAAGTTTTAATAGGTATGAAGTATTATGGGATATCATATCTAAGTCTCCAAGATGATTGGATGAGAAAATGACCATGGCAACAAAATGTATGAAGTTTGGTAAGTGTTGCTGTAAAAGAACTGCAGAAAATCTGGAAATTGTGAAGGGCAGATCGATCTCATAGGATAAGAGATCGATCTGGAAGAGCCAGAATGCTCTTGTTTGGGCAATGAAATAGAGCAGATCGATCTCCTAAGCATTCTGTAATGAAAAGATCAATCCTCAAGCACCCACATCGATCTCCTTAGCTCTCTGTTTGGGAGCAGATCGATCTCATGCTTCGACAGATCGATCTCATGCTTAAAATGCTGTGAAAATGAGGGATTTAAGGGGACCAGATCGATCTCCTCTTGGTGCAGATCGATCTCCTCAAGCTATTTCTATAAAAGGAGTGCTGAAAATCAAAAAATTTTTGGAAAAACACCATTCTTCCATTTTCAACCCAAAAACCTAACTTTCTCTCTCTAAAATCAGCTATTTTCAGTAAGATTTGAAGAGAGACCATTAGAGGCAAAGTTGTTCCTATCAAAGAGAAGAACAATATAGTTGGAAGGCATTTTCCCATTGTTGGTATTGAAGGAGCTAAGGGCATTGTCATTTGGAGCAAGAAGAGAAATCAAACTTGGTAAGATTCTAACACTCCAACTATAGTACATTATCTATTTGAGTGATTTTGGTGTTGTTTGGCATGAGTATGGATGGTTAGAAACTATCAAAAATACTTTGGAATGATTATGACCTAGAAATGGTCTAGTGTGAGAAAGTGGAATGTATGGAGATTAATGAGAAATGGGATGTCTAGAGGTGACAATAGTGTTATGGGTATGATTTTAAGATGTTATTGGTGGATAAATTGTAAGATTTACCTAAAAGGGGTAAAATGTGGATTAAGGCATTGGTAAAATGCATAAGTGAATTATATTAAATAGTGAGGTCAAATATGGGTTAAAAACATTAACTCAAATGATTTGAATGAATGAATCGCAGCTTCCGAGGATACGCAGGGGCGAGTTGAGCCAAGAGCATGAGAAGCTAAGAGGAAAGGAGTCACACCAAGTAAATCGAGGTAAGGGAATTGTGTGAACTCTTAGAGATATCTGTGCTCAACTTGGGCACATTAAATGCTTTACTAGAATGCATGAGACATTAAGAAATGATGTTGGGTGATTGAAGGGAAAAAGTTAGGTGTTTGACAAAATGTGCATGAAAACAAAAGCATATTGCTTTGAAGATCATGTTTTATTGCTTTATAGCAAATGATTGGTAGGTTGGCTGACATTGAAATGATTTGTAAAAGAAATGAGTGTGTTTTGGTTTTGTTAACCATACTTTGCAAAGTTTTGAGCCACCTACATGATTTCGTGAGTATGAAAGCGTGCTAGAGTATAACTCGCACGAGATTTAACGTGTTTTATACACATGAGTGCTAGAGGCACTAGTTTTCACATGGATTTCATATTTGTTTTGGCATTGTGCTAGAGTTTGTCTCGCACTAGATGCCCACCTCGCATGTTGCTGTGTTTGGAGCTTCGAGTAGACTGGGTGTCACATCGATTAAATAGGCTCACACGTGTATTGTTTTGACATGATTAATTAGCCGTGTTAGGAGCTTCGGGTAGACAAGAGGTCGTACCAATTAAATAGTCTCACACATGCGTTTGAGATGTGGCATGATATGATGTGTTGATTGGGTCCACGGAATACATTGTACCGTGTTGAGTTATGATGTGTCGTCTTCGGACGAGATCTGCTATGGACCAGTGGGTAGGATTTGGCCCACCTCCCGTGTGGAAGCAGATAGTGGTGATATCTCGCACACCTGATCTGTGTAACTGGTATCACAGGTTATGTACATAGGCCTTAAGGTTATTACCTGTTGTTGAACTGCCTATCTCACATGTCTATTGCTTTGAGAATAAATCCATGTTTGAAATGATTTATGGGTCAGGAAAGTCCGAGGGTGGGCTGAGACCTAACCAGTGTTGGATTGATTTGTTAATGGTTTTTAAAGTGCACGGATGCATGATGTTTAATGCCATGCTTTATTGTGAAAATGCATGATGTTTAATGCCATGCTTTATTGTGCAAATGCATGATGGTTAATGCCATGCTATTTGAGAAAATGCATGATGGATAATGCCATGCTTTTATTGTGAATTATGCATGATGATTTATACCATGCTTTGAGTTGAAATGTGCATTGGATTTTAATAGCATGAATGCTTTACATACCATTAACACAATCATACACTCATGTTTTGAGATAAATGATGAATTAAATGCTTTTAAGCATGGCATCACGATCACGTAGATAGTGCAGTATCTACCTGTGCACATGATTGCCTTACTGAGCATGTGGTTTGCTCACCCCCCTTATTTTTTCCCTCTCTATAGAGTGTTGAGTATAGATTGAGCGTGACTGGAGGCGTTTCCCTTTTGGTAATCCGCTGCATCCCATCGCTAAAGGTATATACACTTGGATTATTTTGTATCTAAACTAGACATAGCACAGTAGCATTTTGTATGTAATTATAGGGGATGTAAAACAATGTAAACACATGTAACGACTCTGATATATATACATTTATACAAGTGTTTACTCATAAATAATGTTCAAATTGAATGGGTACGGTGTAATGAGTTATACGTCGACACACAGTCCAACAGTTAAGAGTGTGGTTGTTCACGATCGAGGAAGGATGATTAACAATTGATGCATGAAAATGCGAAACATTTGTACGTGTTTTGGTAAGTTGAGGGTCGTACAGAAGTTGGTATCAGAGCCCGAGTTGGTCTGACGTGTGTCGTGTCGAAAATACTTAATAAGTTGAAAAATTACATCCCCAGGTTACTATGCTTGTTTAGATATAATTGTGTGTGTGTCGATTGGTTGACTAAGTAATTGGTTGTGAATGTAGGGAATTGAGTAATTATGCCTAATACCAGTCGCTGTAGAGGGATGAGAGCACAGGCTCGAGGCCTGAGAGGTAGGCCTGGGGATCGTGTTGATCCAAAAACACAAGAGGCTCAGGATGATGTTGAGGTGGAGGCTGATGTTGAGCATGCTCCACAGGGTCCAGAGGAGAGACCCGAGAGTACTGAGGCTCGCTTCGTGAGGATTGAGCGGAGCATTGAGATGATTATGGAGTTAGTCACCCAATCTTTATTTGGAGTTGGCAGTAGACAGAGTCCCGCTACACAGGGTGATGCCGAGCAGGCGGCAGCTCCTGAGGCACGGGCAGGGCCAGCCCAGAGACCTCAGACGACAGATACCCCACCCACAGAGGATGTACCTATGTCGGTTGCTACACCAGGCAGTAGAGGTTGGGGATATGGATGTGATTTGGATAGACTACGACAGTTCCAGAAGTTTAGACCGTCGTCTTTCAGTAGAGTAAAGGACCCAGTAGCGGCTGAGGATTGGATCAATGAGATCGAGAAATTATATGGGTTCTTTGAGTGCACTACTACCGAGATGGTAGCGTTTGCCGCTTTTATGCTGAAGGGATCAGTATAACATTGGTGGAAGTCTACCAGGCCTATTTTGAGAGCCCGACATATTGAGATCAGCTGGGATGTATTTCTAAAGGCCTTCCGGAGACAGTTTGTCCCGGATACCACACAGCGAAAGTTAAAGATGGCATTTTTGGGACTGACCTAAGGGAGCAGGACTGTGGATGAGTATAAGACTACTTTTATCTTCCTGGGCAGATATGATCCCAACACGATGAGTAATGAGGTCGAGAAGATCTAGAAGTTTGTAGATGGATTGAGACCGACCATCAGGTCTAGACTGGTTCCCCTAGATGTACCGACCTATGATGAGGCAGTGTGCAGGGAGCAATTATGTGAACAAGATGTTGATAGAATCGCCTCAGAGTTTGGAAAGGTTAGTAAGATGAGGGATAGAGATAAGAAGAGACCTGTGATGGATAGAGGCTTCAGCTATAAAGGAAGCAAGAGGTTTGCTGAGAAGAGGTCGAGGATTGATGAGATCCAGGAGAGAATAGTTAATACTCTCATGTATCCGGCCATTACTCCAGCTAAGGGAATTGTGATTGGAGGACCACGGCCTACTACGGAACAGTGTGGCAAGTGTGGTAGGTACCATGGAACTCGACCATGCTATGGATCTCCTGTGGTATGCTTCAGATCTGGGAAGCCAGGGCACATAATCAGAGATTGCCCAGAGATGATAGAGAGAGCCCCACAGAAGGGCAAGGAGCTAGAGAGAGCTCCAGTTGGTACAACTGCTCCGATAAGGAGGGCTACAGCTGTGGAAAAGGGGAAGCAAGCAGTGGGTGTAAGCAGAGGATGAGTGCACGCACTGGACCAGGACACTGCAGATCAGTCATCGGATGTGGTAAAAAGTACCATCCAAATCTTTGATTTAGAAGCTTATGTACTGTTTGATCCTGGTGCCATGCATTCCTTTATTTCGCCATCCTTTGCATGTAAATTGTTGAAGCATGTAAAACCCACACTGCTTGATAAGATGTTGTTAATATCTACCCCTATGAATGATAGTCAGTTGACTGAGCATGTATATAGGGATTGTAGGGATTGTAAGATGAAGATAGGAGGTAAAGAGATGGCAGCCGATTTAATTCTATTAAATATGAGTGATTTTGATGTGATCCTAGGAATGGATTGGTTGGCTGCCAATCATGTTATTATCGATTGTCATGCAAAAACTTTGATGTTTCCCAAGATAGATAATCTTGTAGTAAATTTTGTGAAATGAAGCTAAAGAACATGATTTTTTTATAAGTGTGATGAGTACAATCTTGATACATGATGTATGAAAGATAAATTTGATTTCATTTATTTATGTGATGTGATGATTTATGATTACTAATGGTGGAAAGAATAATGTGAAGGATACATCACTTTTGTGATTGAGACGGATAAGGCACATCCGGAATTGGGAGACATTCTAGTGGTTAGGAAATTTTCAGATGTCTTTTCGGATGAGTTACCAGGGTTACCTCCAGATAGGGAGATGAAGTTTGGTATAGATTTGGCACCTGGTACAGAGCCGATGTCCAAGCCACCGTACAGAATGGCTTAAGTCGAGTTTGAGGAGTTAAGGAAACATACAGGAGTTGCTGGAGAAGGGGTTCATCAGGCCGAGCGTCTCACCTTAGGGAGCACCGGTTCTATTTGTAAGGAAGAAGGATGGAAGCTTCCAACTGTGTATAGATTACCGATTGTTGAATAAGGCCACCATCAAGAATAAATATCCCGCCCCACGCATCGATGATTTATTGGATCAGCTTAAGGGAGCGTAGTTCTTTTCCAAGATAGATCTGAGATCAGGGTACCATCAGTTGAAGATACGAGATGGAGATGTACCCAAGACAGCTTTTCACACCCGGTATGGACATTATAAGTTTATGGTTATGCTATTCGGGTTGATGAATGCTCCCGCAGCTTTTATGTCTTTGATGAATGAGGTATTCCACTAGTACTTGGATCGATTTGTTATTGTGTTCATTGATGATATACTGGTGTATTCAAGGTCTACAGAGGAGCATGAAAGGCACCTAAGGATAGTGCTACAGATCCTCCGAGAGAAGAAGTTGTACGCTAAACTCAGTAAGTGCGACTTTTGGTTGGAACAAACTCTTTTTTGGGTCACATAGTATCGAAGGATGGAGTATCAGTGGATCCATCTAAGATTGAGGCCGTAATTCAGTGGCAGAGACCCTAGACAGTGACAGAGATCAGGAGATTCTTGGGTTTATCTAGATATTATTGAAGGTTTGTAGAGAAATTTTCGAGGTTAGCTGCTCCTTTGACACGCCTCACAAGAAAGAATGTGGAGTTTGTATGGGACGATAAGTGTGAACAAAGTTTTGAGGAGCTGAAAAGGAGATTAACCACAGCTCCGATCCTCACCATTCCTACCAGCTCAGGAGGTTTCTCAGTGTTTGCGGATGCTTCACATCTGGAACTGGGCTGTGTATTGATACAGGATGGGAAGGTAGTAGCTTATGGATCAAGACAGTTAAAGGATCATGAGAGGAACTACCAGACCCATGACTTGGAGTTGGCAGCGATGGTGTTTGCACTGAACATATGGTGCCACTACCTTTATGGTGAGAGATTTCAGGTTTATACAGATCATAAGAGCCTCAAGTACCTGTTCTCATAGAAAGAGTTGAACATGAGACAGAGGAGATGACTCGAGCTGTTAAAGGATTATAATTGTGAAATTTTATACCACCCGGGTAAAGCAAATGTGGTTGCTGATGCATTGACTAAGAAGCATCTTGTGATGGTGTCATTTATGATGGTCAAGGAACAAGAGCTGTTGGAACAGTTCACGAACCTCAGTTTGGATAGGACCCTGCCTGACGTTGATAGTGGATTTATGATAGCTAACCTGTAATTGGAACCGAATTTGGTAGATCGAATCCGACAGGATCAGCGAGTTGTTCAGCAGTGTAGTGATATTGTCAAGCAGATACAGAGGGGTATAGACACGGACTTTGAGTTGAGTTCGGATGGGTTGTTGAGGTTCAGAGGTAGGATATGTGTTCCTGATGATGCAGAGATCAGAAGGTTGATCTTAACAGAGGCTCACTCATCGAAGTATACGATATATCCAGGGGGTACCAAGATGTATCAAAACCTTCGAAAGGTTTATTGGTGGTCTGGGATGAAAAAGCACATTGTTGAGTATGTTGCTAAGTGTCTCATTTGTCAGTAGGTGAAGGTAGAGCATCAGAAGCCTGCAGGGTTATTGCAGCCTCTACCGATACCGACTTGGAAGTGGGAGCATGTCACCATGGATTTGGTGATAGGATTGTCGAGGACCCGCAGAGGTCATGATGCCATATAGGTGATTGTGGATCGATTGACGAAATCAGCCCATTTTCTAGCTATGAGAGCTACCGATACTCTGAGCCAGTTAGTGAACCTATATGTGCGTGAGATAGTGAGGCTACATGGAATTCTAGTGAGCGTTGTTTTTGATAGGGATGCCCGCTTCACTTCCCACTTCTGGGAACGTTTTCAGGAAGCGATGGGGACCCAGTTGAGTTTTAGCACTACATTTCATCCTCAGACAGATGGTTAGTCAGAGAGGACTATACAGACCCTGGAGGATATGTTGAGAGCGTCTGCATTGGATTTTGGAGGCTCCTGGGATGACCATTTTCCACTTGCAGAGTTCGCATATAATAACAGTTTTCATGCGAGTATCGGGATGGCACCATATGAGGCATTGTATGGGCGTAGATGTCGTTCCCCTATTGGATGGGAAGAGGTTGGTGACAGAGAGATCTTTTCTCCTAACTTGGTTAGACAAGCCTCTAAGGACGTCCAATTGATATGTGAGAGGTTACGGACAGCTCAGAGCAGGTAAAAGAGTTATGCTGACAGGAGACGAAGACCACTAGAGTTTGAGGTGGGTGAGTCAGTGTTTTTTAAAGTTTCCCATTCAAAGGGAATTATGAGCTTTAGTAAGAAGGGCAAGCTTAGTCCTAGATACATCGGACCCTTCGAGATTTTGGGGAGAGTGGGAGACAAGGCTCATAGGTCGGCATTGCCACCGGAGTTGGCAAGTGTTCATAACGTCTTCCACATATCCATGTTGAGGAGGTACCACCCAGACCCGGCACATGTGATAAGATATGAGCCATTGGAGCTCAATGAGGGTATGACATACATTGAAAGGCCAGTTCGGGTATTGGACAGAAAAGAAAAAGTGTTGAGAAGAAAGACAATTCCCTTGGTGAAAATACTTTGGTAACATCACACTGTGGAAGAAGCCACATGAGAATTGGAGAGTTTGATGCGGGAGAAGTATCCCGAGTTGTTCACAGAATAATTGGTTCTAATTAGGAGGACCAAATTTTCCAAGTGGGGGAGAATGTGAGACCCCGTATATGTATAATAGTATATATGTACATAAAAATGTAAATTAAGTGAAGTATATGTGATGTAAGTCCATAAGTTAATGTACATGCTTGTAATAAGAGTTGTGATTGTACATACAAGTGACATTATGTATGAATGTAAAGAAATGGACTTAAGCAAGTGGAGAATGTGAGTAGAATGAATTATGAGTAGTGTGGTAAAATGGAAGTAGAATTGCATAAGTTGTGCACTTCTATTTGGTTTATATCATGTAATTTTGGATATACAAAGATTCTACACAAGTTTTAATAGGTATGAAGTATTATGCATATCCAAGTCTCCAAGATGATTGGATGAGAAAATGACCATGGCAACAAAATGTATGAAGTTTGGTAAGTGTTGCTGCAGAAGAACTGCAGAAAATCTGGAAATTGTGAAGGGCAGATCGATCTCATAGGATGAGAGATCGATCTGGAAGAGCCAGAATGCTCTTATTTAGGCAATGGAATAGAGCAGATCGATCTCCAATGGAGCCAGATCGATCTCCTAAGCATTCTGTAATGAAAAGATCGATCCTCAAGCACCCAAATCGATCTCTTTAGCTCTCTGTTTGGGAGCAGATCGATCTCATGCTTCGACAGATCGATCTCATGCTTAAAATGCTGTGAAAATGAAGGATTTAAGGGGACCAGATCGATCTCCTCTTAGTGCAGATCGATCTCCTCTTAGTGCAGATCGATCTCCTCAAGCTATTTCTATAAAAGGAGTGCTGAAAATTAGAAAATTTCGGAAAAAACACCATTCTTTCATTTTCAACCCCAAAACCTAACTTTCTCTCTCTAAAACCAACCATTTTTAGTAAGATTTGAAGAGAGACCATTAGAGGCAAAGTTGTTCCTATCAAAGAGAAGAACAACATAGTTGGAAGGCATTTTCCCATTGTTGGTATTGAAGGAGCTAAGGGCATTGTAATTTGGAGCAAGAAGAGAAATCAAACTTGGTAAGATTCTAACACTCCAACTATGGTACATTATCTATTTATGTGATTTTGGAGTTGTTTGGCATGAGTATGGATGGTTAGAAACTATCTAAAATACATTGAAATGATTATGACCTAGAAATGGTCTAGTGTGAGAAAGTGGAATGTATGGAGATTAATGAGAAATGGGATGTCTAGAGGTGATAATAGTGTTATGGGTATGATTTTAAGATGTTGTTGGTGGATAAATTGTAAGATTTACCTAAAAGGGGAAAAATATGGATTAAGGCATTGGTAAAATGCATAAGTGAATTATATTGAATAGTGAGGTCAAATATGGGTTAAAAACATTAACTCAAATGATTTGAATGAATGAATCGCAGCTTCCGAGGATACGCAGGGGCGACTTGAGCCAAGAGCATGAGAAGCTAAGAGGAAAGGAGTCACACCAAGTAAATCGAGGTAAGGGAATTATGTGAACTCTTAGAGATATCTATGCGCAACTTAGGCGCATTAAATGCTTTGCTAGAATGCATGAGACATTAGGAAATGATGTTGGGTGATTGAAGGGAAAAAGTTAGGTGTTTGACAAAATGTGCATGAAAACAAAAGCATATTGCTTTGAAGATCATGTTTTATTGCTTTTTAGCAAATGATTGGTAGGTTGGCTGACATTGAAATGATTTGCAAAAGAAATGAGTGTGTTTTGGTTTTGTTAACCATACTTTGCAAAGTTTTGAGCCACCTACATGATTTCATGAGTATGAAAGCGTGCTAGAGTATGACTCGCATGAGATTTAACGTGTTTTATACACATGAGTGCTAGAGGCACTAGTTTTCACATGGATTTCATATTTGTTTTGGCATTGTGCTTAGAGTTTGTCTCGCATAAGATGCCCACCTTGCATGTTGCCGTGTTTGGAGCTTCGAGTAGACTGGGTGTCACATCGATTAAATAGGCTCACTCGGCATTGTTTTGACATGATTAATTAGCCGTGTTAAGAGCTTCGGGTAGACAAGAGGTCGTACCAATTAAATAGGCTCACACATGCATTTGAGATGTGGCGTGATATGATGTGTTGATTGGGTCCACGGAGTACGTTGTACCGTGCATGTAGCATGGAGTACGTTGTACCATGTTGAGTTGTGATGTGCCATCTTCGGACGAGGTCTGCTATGGACTGGCGGGTAGGATTTGACTCGCCTCCCGTGTGGAAGCAGATAGTGGTGATATCTCGCACACCTAATCCGTGTAGCCGGTATCACAGGTTATGTACATAGGCCTTGAGGTTATTACCTGTTGTTGAACTGCCTATCTCACATGTCTATTGCTTTGAGAATAAATCCATGTTTAAAATGATTTATGGGTCAGGAAAGTCCGAGGGTGGGCTGAGACCTGACCAGTGTTGGATTGATTTGTTAATGGTTTTTAAAGTGCACGGATGCATGATGTTTAATGCCATGCTTTATTGTGAAAATGCATGATGTTTAATGCCATGCTTTATTGTGAAAATGCATGATGGTTAATGCCATGCTATTTGAGAAAATGCATGATGGGTAATGCCATGCTTTTATTGTGAATTATGCATGATGATTTATACCATGCTTTAAGTTGAAATGTGCACTGGATTTTAATAGCAAGAATGCTTTACATACCATTAACACAATCATACACTCATGTTTTGAGATAAATGATAAATTAAATGCTTTTGAGCATGACATCACGATCACGTAGATAGTGCAGTATCTACTTGTTTGCATGATTGCCTTACTGAGCGTGTGGTTTGCTCACCCCCTTATTTTCCCCCTCTCTACAGAGTGTTGAGTATAGATTAAGCGTGACTGGAGGCGTTTCCCTTTTGGTAATCTGCTGCATCCCATCGCTAAAGGTATACACACTTGGATTATTTTGTATCTAAACTAGACATAGCACAGAAGCATTTTGTATGTAACTATTGGGGATGTAAAACAATGTAAACACATGTAACGACTCTGATATATATACATTTATACAAGTGTTTACTCATAAATAATGTTCAAATTGAATGGGTATGGTGGAATGAGTTAGACGTTGACACAGAGCCCAACTGTTAAGAGTGAGGTTGTTCACGATCGAGGAAGGATGATTAAAAATTGATGCATGAAAATGCAAAAAATTTGTACGTATTTTGGTAAGTTGAGGGTCGAGACAGAATTGCACCTAAGCATAATTTCACTGATATCAATTACTGGCTAATTAAGACTTCCCCGGCAACGGCGCCAAAAACTTGATACGCCTGACTAGTGCCCACTATAAGTGACCTAGACGTTCTATTCGCAAGTGCACGGGTCATACAAGTAATAATGGAATTTGAATCCCGGATTATCATCCCACAGAGAAGTGATTAGCCTAATTAACTACCGGTTAATCTTACCCTAAGTATATCCTAGCAAATTATGAATTGCTGATGGGTGATCTACATGGCTAACAATACTGAAAATAATAAAAACTATAAAATAAAGAAAATAAAACCGAGCTAAAATTACTTACAGAGATTCGAGTAATTAAAAGCAACAACCTACAAAAGATAATTAAAACAATTAATTAACGCAATTAAAAATGCAAATATGAAAATAAGATACAAAATTAATTAAATTAAAATTCAACAATCCTAAAAATAAAATATGCATGTAATTAAACTAATTAATAGAAATGCAAACTAAACTAACCTAAAGTTTAATAAAATAAAATCCTATTAACCTAAGGAAATTCTTAAATCTAACTAAGAAATTAAATACCTATAAAATAAACCTAATTAAATCTAACTCTAACTAATTACTAACACTAAAACAAAATCTAATTAATGCATGAGAAATAATATTTGGATTAAATTTTAAAATGAAGACTAAATTAAAAATGCATGAAACAAATTTGATCTAAATTAATTCTAAATGCAACTCATAAAATACTATACTAAAATTAAGTCCTAAAACCTATGATATAAAATTAACTATTAACTACAAATTAAAACTAAAAATTAAATTAACAAACTAAAACACTAGATTCAGCCTACAATTATCATTTAACAACTAACCTAAATTGACAACTAATGAAAACAATCAAAATAATGAAAGTGTATTAAACATTAAGTTATAAAAAGGAAACGTGGCCAAACATGGCCTTGCTCGGTTTGTAAGATAACCAACTGCCCTGACTGTGCACTGCACTCGGCAGATGATGCATGCCCCCTTCTGTTCTGCACCATTCCTGCTCTGCTTCACTACACGTCCTCGGCATGCTCCAGCTTATTCTGCACAGCCTAGCACACACGCCACCAACTGCTTGTTCTGCTCCAGATTTTTGCCCATGCCGCTAGTAGTAACGTGCTCCAGCTTCTTCAGTTTGACAGCAGCCTACACATGTCTTGCTCCTGCATCCGTTCCCAATATGTCCGACTACTGGTTCATGCTGTCTGCAGTCTGTCCGTGACCTTTGCACTAGCTGCTGTCCAGGTACTACTCTCGGCTTGCCCAGCGTGTACCGACGCCTGCTTACATGCAATCTACAAACTGCTTTTGCAGTACCGTCTCATGCCATGCAAAACCTTCAGCTAGTGATGCTTGCTTCCTTCCCTGCAGAACCAGCAATAAAGCTTGAGTAAAATCAATAAAAGGTGGTCTACACATAATAGAAACATGATGCAATGAGACATTAATAAGACATAACTGTATATACTTTGCTAAACATTTAAGACCTTCAATAAACTTAAGGTTATCTGCTGCAGCAGCTTAGTTTTCATAAATCCATAACAACTATAATCTATTGGTACTAAATATTAAGTTAGTGCATAATAAAAGCATAAAGTTAACATAAACAGTGTAAACAACTGAAAATAGAGCTAAATAGAGGATGCAGGTGGCATCATGTTTTTTTGCCATTCAACCGTGACCCAATAAGCAACCAGCGATCACTCCCAGCTTCCTTGCTACACATGAACATCCAGCACCCCGTCTACTTCCTGCCCGGTAAGCCTTTTAATACACCACACTCGCTATACCTTCAAACACAGTCGGATTTGCCCAATGAAATCACTAGCAAAACCAGCAAAGGTACCGAGAATAAGCTAAACTTAATATACCTAATGATAAAACTATCTTAATGTTAAAAGACCAACTAAATGCTGTAATACTTCATCCTTGCTAGAGATTAACATGTAACAAAATGTAAGCAACTTAGAAACTAGAAAAATGGAGTGACTGTGTGAGTAAGCATTTCGCCATGTAGCTTTCTCGGGTCTGCCAACATGGCTTCACCGAACCATCTATGCAGGAGCAGTTTTTTTGCTTCAGCCTTACACCTCGCACCAGATTATCAACAACAAAGACTATAGTGGTAACCAGGAAGTAAAAAAAAAATCGAGAAAGCATGAAGATGAACAGTAGACAAAAGAAAATCACACTTAACGTAAGCCGAATAGTAACACTGATCTAAAGAAAAGAAAGAATGACATTGTTCACAAACATTAAAATGTTAAATTAACAAAGGAATAAAACTTGTGAAAACCGAAAAGACAATGAAAAAAAATGGTGGCTGTAATGAAACATGAAAAGCTTAAAAACAAAGAAAAATAGAACTAAAAACTATTCTACCTATGCTACCTTAACTAGTTCTACACTAAAACTACTTAGTTTTTTTCAATTGCTATCATGTCTTATTTATACACACACTTAGGGGTAAAATGGTTATTTTCCATCTTAGATGAGTTGGCATTGTTTGGCCACTTGTCCTCATTTTATTAGCTGCAGAGTAGATATTTTTGCGTCACCTGTCTTCTAGTACACTTGGCTATGCGATGTGGCCTGACGTTTGCTTTCAGAAGGTTAGCACGATGTCTGTCGATCTCATCGTTTCGGAACTAATAAAATACTAACACCCGGCATCCCACGTGTCCAAACGACTGGTGACTCTGCTGCAAATTGGAAGTGATCCAATCTCCTTTAGCCCATTTTTGACTTAAACGACTGAGTTTCATCTGGATTTAATTTACCTACACATTAAAGAATTTTAATTAAATAAAGGGAATAATTAATAAAATAAATTGGGGATTTAAATAATTAATTAGGAAATTAAGCATAAATAATTATATTTTCATAGAATTATCAGAGCTCCTCAAGGTGACACACTGGGTCAAATAAAACCCTTGTCCAGTAATTCCTGCAACTACTTCTTCAGCTTCTCTAATTTGACTGGGGCCATTTTATAGGGAGTCTTAGAGATTGGCTGGGTATCTGGTACTAAATCGATAAAAAACTCAAGCTCTCTCCGGTGGTAACCCCAGTAGCTCATCAAGAAATACGTGTGGCGGAGCCAGGACACCAAAAGCAGCGGGCACGATTTTACACTCAGCATACAAAAATAGTTGCCTTTCGTTTTTAAATCCTTACTTCCTTACTTTCATACTTTCTTACTTTTATATTGGAACTTTAATCATAAAGTCATGTCGCTTTCAATACAAAATATGTATAATTATTTTATCTATATATAATAACTAGAAACCACTGGTTTCGACATTTAAAATGGGTTGCTATTCCTTTCGGGTTTAAACCGAGAAAGCTTGGTTTTCTAATGGAAGTACTTTCTACGATTTTCAAGTCATTTTACAAATAATGAATAGATAGAGGATGTTAGCACTATTTTAAATTGCATCCCTTACCTCAACGAGCTAAGGCAGCGTTAATTCACTGGGGCTCGGGTTTGCCTCATTTTACGTGTCAATTTCTTGAGCTGCCCAAAACAATACAAAATCATCAAATATTGTTCAATTTCATCTAAACATACTCAAATATATATTTATCTTCTTAAAGGTTGACCAATTTTGACTTTTTTGTTGGCTTTTCCTATTTTCTCGGTTTTACTGAGAAAAGGGTCGTTTAAGCTAATTAAGCTGATTTTGTTCCTTTAGCTTCAAATTCATTACTTCAACAAACTAAAGGCTCACTCAAGTTCATAATTTATGCTCGTCAACATACCAAATTGTCGATTTTTCATATTACTCAATTTTTCATTGAACTAGATTATAAACTGGACTTTTTCAATATAATTTTGACAGTTACCAACATTTAAATTCATCAAATTTCATCATTTCCTTAACTTAAGGATGCTGGCTAGAACTATACACTTCCATAAAAATTATTTCTTTAAATTCTACTTATCAAAAAATCCTTCAAAAACATCAAATAAGAACATATCTCATGTTTGTCATCCTTCATCAAGTTTACCTCAACTTTGACCAAGGTTGACCATGTTTTTGATCCTCCAAACTAATCCTCAACTGTACTTCAACATGTATATACTTAGAATCATCAAAAACTATAACAAAAACCAACAAAAAACTTTCAAAACTTGACATTTTTCTCACCTCAAAACAAGATAGTTTCTACCCGTGTTCTTCTCACTAGATTTTTCACCTATCCAATGAACTTGCTTAGGGTTGAATTGTTTATATGTTACAGAGGACTTAAAGGGGAAGAGTTGATCCTTATTTACCGACACTTGAAAGTGGCCAAAAGGTAGTTGGAAAATTTGTACAAGTCTGGCAAGCAGAGGACATGACCGGCTACTTGGGGGAACTGGATCTCTCTTGTTTCAGAAGATTTCAGGGTGTTATTTGGCTTTTTGGAAAGCTTACCCAGTCCACTTAATATCTGGAAAATATCAAAATTTTTGAATTCTTGGAAGGTCTCCAATTTTGACTATTTTTGATAGGTCTCCAAAATTCTGGGCCAGGGCAGCCCACTGCCCTGTTTTGAAAAATCTAATAAAAATAATTTCAGCCCATTATCCTCCAAAATTCCGCTTATCATGCATTCTAATATGTCCCTAGTGTCTCCCACAAAAATTTGGGACCCACTTGTTCAAGGAAATTTTCCTGATTGGGCTCATTTTACATGATTTGGTCATTACCGAGTAAAATGGCTTAAAGTTTTCGGTCTACTTTAAAAATTCATTCAATCACCGAAACCTCCATATTTCTACTCAATTTTCTTTCCTCATGTAAATTATGCCTTATACTAATTTCTTATAGCCTCAAATAAATGTCGTGAATTTCTAGAATTTATTCTGAATTTGTTTCTATTTTGGGCCCAGTTACTCAGTTTAGTGTAAACTTGAGTTTTACTAGCTTTTCTGAATTCTAATGTCTTAGTTTCAATTTCTAATCATCATAACATACTTAAAATCATACTTTCTTGAAAAGTACTTCGATTTGAGATCTTATCTTGAAATGCGTGCCTCGAGCTTCGTGCCACTATCCCAGGCTTCTCGATCCTTTTGGGCCCTACATAAGCATTTACATGAGTCTGAAACTTCTCGGTTTATCTCAAAATGAACAATAGCATGAAACATTTCGTGTCTCACATTCCTCCCCACCTTTTTAAGAATTTAGTCCTCCAAATTTAGCTTGATCTGTCAAACAATTGAGGATATTTCTCCCTCATATGGCTCTCTAGTTCCCACGTTGCTTCTTCCATTTAGTGGTGCTACCAGAGAACCTTTACCAATGAGATCTTCTTCATCCGAAGTACATTTTCCTTCCTGTCGAGTATCCAGATAGGTTCTTCTACATAGCTCATATCTCCCTGAATATCCAAGGCTTCATATTCAATGACATGTGAGAGATCTGGATTATATTTCCTCAACATTGAGATGAGGAAGACATTATGTATCCCAAAAAGCTGTGGAGGTAAAGCTAACCGATAACCAACATGTCCCATTCTCTCTAATATCTCAAACGAACCGATGAACTGAGAACTCATCTTCCCTTTCTTTGTAAAACGCATGATGCCCTTACTCGGAGATACCTTTAGAAACACGGAGTCCCCAACCAAAAACTCTAGTGGTCGTTTACGCACATCAGCGTAACTCTTCAGCCTATTCTGAGCAGCCTAGAGTCTATCACAAATAATCTGAACGCCCATCGCTGCATGTTCCACTAAATAAGGAGCTATAATCTTTCGGTCAGTCACTTCTTCCCAAGCAACTGGAGACCTACATCTCCTACCATATAGAGCTGCATAAGGTGCCATGCTGATACTAGTATGGTAGCTGCTATTATAAGCGAACTCTGTAAAGGGCAAATGGTTGTCTCATGAACCCTTAAAATCCATTACATATGCCCTCAACATATCGTCTAAGGTCTAAATAGTCTGCTCGGACTAACTGTTAGTCTGAGGGTGGTAGGCGATGCTGAAATTCAACTTAAATCCCATGGCTTCCTGAAAATGTGTCCAAAATCTGGAGGTAAACCCGAAATCCTTATCAAACGTAATGCTCACGAGAGGCCCATATAATCGAGCTACCACTCTGACATATAATTTTGCCAAGGCACTCAAAGAATCTATACTCTTAATGGCGAGGAAGTGGGCACTCTGAGTCAATCTGTCAACCATTACCTAGATTGCGTCATGACCTCATCGAGTCTATGGTAACCCCATAATAAAATCCATCGTTATGTGCTCCCATTTCCACTTCGGCACTGACAAGGGTTTAAGAAATCCTGCGGGCTTCAGATGCTCAATCTTAAGCTGTTGACATACCAAGCATTTGGCCATGAATTCTACTACATCCTGCTTCATACTAGTCCACCAATACACCTTTCGCAGATCATGATACCTTTTGGTACCGCTTGGGTGCATGGTGTAGTAAGAGTAGTGAGACTCTCTCAAAATCTACTGTTTCAAGGTATCATCGCTCGGATCGTGGATTCAACCTTTAAACCTCAATAGCCTATCATCACTAGCCATAAAATTCGATTGCGAAGCTTGCTCTGCTTGGCTAACCATATATAATAACCTCTGATCATTTCTTTGCCCCATTTTGATCTGATCTAAGATGTTGGGCTAAATTTATAGGCTAGCAATAAATCCAGTCTCCGCTTTTTCCACATTAATGTTTGAGTCCGGTGAACTGTTTCAATAGCTCCCATTCTCTGACCATCATATATGATACTATACCCTTACTGCTGAGAGCATTTGCCACCACGTTCTCCTTACTCGGATGATACAAAATCTCAGAGTCATAATCCCTAAGGACTGTCTCTGTCTCATGCTAAGTTCCTTCTGATCAAATATATACTTCAAGCTCTTGTGGTCAGTGAAGATATAGAATTTCTCACCATACAGGTAGTGTCACCAAATCTTCAAAGCAAATACCACAACGACTAATTCAAGATTATGGGTGGGATAGTTTCGCTCATGGTCCTTCAATTTTCTGGAACCATAAGCTATAACTCGGCTATTCTGTATAAGTATACATCCCAAACGCTGGTGAGAAGCATCACAATATACCGTGAATCTTCTCGAACCACTCGGAATAGTCAGGATGGGAGCAGTAGTTAATCTCTATTTGAGCTCCTGAAAAGTCTGCTCACATGTTTTCGACCAAAAAAAAAGAACTCCTTTACGCGTGAGCTTAGTCAGTAGAGCTGCTATTTTAGAAAATCCCTCTATAAATCTCTGGTAGTACCCCTGCCAGTCCTAGAAAATTTTGAATCTCCGTTACAGTCCTTGATCGCTCCCATTTGAGTACTGTCTAAACCTTGGACGGATCAACTGACACCCCATCCTTAGATATAATGTGACTGATGTAAGTTATCTACTCCAGCCAGAATTCAAATTTGCTCAGTTTTCCATACAACTGTTTCTCCCGAAGAGTCTGAAGCACTGTCCTTAAATACTTCTCATATTCCTCCCGGGACTTAGAGTAAACCAATATGTCAGTAATAAAGACAATTGCAAATCAATCCAGATAATCCTAGAATACTTCATTCATCAGACTCATGAAAGCAGCAGGGCATTGGTTAGGGAAAAAGGCATCATCAAAAACTCATAGTGACCATATCTAGTCCTGAATGCTGTTTTGGCCACATCTTCCTTCCTGATTCTTAACTGGTGATAGCCAGACCTTAGATCAATCTTCGAAAATATTGAAGCCCCTATCAACTGATCAAATAAGTCATCGATTATGGGTAGGGGGTACTTATTCTTTACCATAACCTTATTTAACAATCTATAATCTATGCATAAATGGAGGCTACCATTCTTCTTCTGGATAAATAAAATCAGAGCTCCCCAAGGTGACAACTGAGTCTAATAAAACCCTTGTCCAATAATTCCTGAAACTTCTTCTTTAGCTCTTCTAATTCGACTGGTGCCATTATATTAGGAGTCTTAGAGATTGGCTAGGTATCTGGTATTAAGTTGATAGAAAACTCTAGCTCTCTCCGGTGGTAACCTGGTAGCTCATCAAGAAATACATCCTAGAATTCACAAACAACTAGTATATCTTGTATACTTGGTTGTTCCCGGCTCGTATCTGAAATAGAAACCATATACCCTTCAACAATAAAACATCATAAAAGTTCATGGAATTTCATATTTCGAAGCATCATATATTTCATTTCTTAACTGCAAAACATACTTTAAATTTATCAGGTAGGGAGAAGGTTACAATCTTGGTATAATAGTCTAAGCTTACTCTATTGGCGGCTAACCAATCCATTCCTAATATTACATCAAAGTCATACATATTTAGTAAGATTAGATCTGCTATCATTACCTTGTCTCCCACCTTGATTTCACAGTTCCTACATACTTTATCAGTTATTTATGTCTCATCCATGAGAGTACAAATATGACATACGAAATCTAGGGGTTTAGATTTTACATGCAGACATCTTGCAAACTGAGGTGAAATGAACAAGTGTGTGGATCCAAGGTCAAACAAAACACTAGCTCTATGATTACAGACAAGAAAATTACCTCTGATAACATCGGACGAGGTATCTGATGTCTCCTGATCAAGTGCGAAGACTCGCCCTTGAGTGACAGACTTCTTACCCTTCTCTTCCACTGTAGCCTATCTTTGGGGGGCTTGCCTCAGCAGCGCATCCTGTATCTGTCTCTCAAAAGGTGGGGGTGGTTGATCTCGGGGTTGTGGGGTATGCGATAGCAAACAATCCTTAATCAGATGTTCCCTCTGTCCATAACCAAAACAGGCATCCGTTCCCCAGTAACATGGCCCATTGTGCATCTTGCCACAAGTTTTGTAACTTCTCATAGATAAATGATGACTCCGGGTGGCTATAGGGGTAATAACAATAGTCCCAGGCTTATCAACCCTTACTGGAGACTTGCCAAAGCTTCAGTCTCTTCGGCTGAGCCCTTATCGGTTCCATTCTAGAGATCTCTACTCTCTTACCTTTGCCCTTTCACTTCATCTGAAATCCATATTGAGCCTGAGTAATATCAAGGCCCCTCTCAACATCTTGAGCATGCTCTAGTGCATCACTAAATTCTGTAATATGGAGATCAAATAGTCTGTCCTGAATGGCGGGACTCAACTTGGACAGAAACCTCCGCGTGCGACGGTGCTCGTCTCTAACTGTCTCCGGGTCATACCACATAAAAGTAGAGAATCTACTCTCATATTCATCAATAATCATACTACCCAGTGCTAACTCTAGAAACTTTGTCTTCATTTTTTGCTAGGCAGCAGGTGGTACATACTGACCTCTGAAAGCATCTAGGAAAATCTCCCCGATAATCTCTAGATTTTGGGACCTCAGATGTGTTCTGGTGGTTCTCCACCATATATCGATCTGTCCAGTCAACATATATGTTGCCATTCTGACTCTATCTGCATTTGTGCACTCCAAATACTCAAATATCTGTTCTAAGTTTGTCAACCATTCCTCAGCCCATACTGGTTCTTTCACACCCTTGAACTCTGAAAGGTTTATCTTAAGAAAATCCTTCATTTGACCCTTATCTCTGTCATCTACCCCAATCTATACCTGAGGCTGAACTATAGGAGTTGCCTGAGGGGCCTATAGAGGAAGAGGTGCAAGCATAGTAGCACTGGAATCTAAAGCATGTGTCCCAAATTGCTGGGCAAACTTAGTTGTCACGGTATTGAGCCCCTCTCTCATACTTTGCATACCCTGCTCCAGCCTCCTCATCCGGGTATCGGGGCTCTCTGGCTGAGGGGGCTAGTCTTGCCTCAATGGGTGACCTCTTCTACCACTCATGGTGACTGATATGTATTACTTGCACTGATACCAATAATTTTTAGCTACAACTATAGTAGGTATATACAATTTATAACTTGACAAGTACGTATACTTGAGATGTAATCACACATTAAATATCCAACATTGACAGTGTAAGACCCGAATTTAATTAAAATACGAAATGAATTAGTGTTCGTGAAGGAAAGTTTGACTGAATTAATTTCCGAACACGTGTAAGGGTAAAATGGTCAAAAGACCGGAAGTCGGTATAAATTCGATGAGAAAAAAATTAATTTAAAATAATGGATTAAGAAATCTTGGTCAATAAAAGTGAAATAAAATTATTTCGGATTAAATTGATCAAGATATTAATTTATGAAAATTAATCGGGATTAATCGGGATTTTTAGTTCGAAAAAATAATCCCGAAAATAATCGAAAAATATGCCGAAAGGTCACCCGGGACAATATCCCAAAAATACGGAGAAATTATACCCGAAAAAGGATTAAAATAAAATAAATTAAATTAAATTAATTAATTAAGAATAAAATAATAATTTTAAGAGGTATTTGGATAGTTAATATATTTTATTGAATAGTAAAATAATTAAAATAAATAAAAATAATAATAAAATTGATAAAATAAGAAGAAAAAAAAAGTAATTGAAAAAAAAAAAAAAAAAGAAAAAGAGAGGAAATCAGAATTCTATCGGGGAGAGAGAAACAGAAGAGAGAAACCGAGGGGAGACCGCGCGTGGCCGTCCGACCCACGTCCACCGGCGATCTTCACCCTCCGACGAAGGGCCGAGCAGCAAGAGGAGAGGCCGGCGAAGCCAATGGTACCGGCGGTGCAGCCTACCGACGCCGGAGATCGCCGAACGGAAGAAGAGAAACCCGCGGGGAAAACGGAGTCGGTGCCGGCGATCCACGGCAGCTGGGGGCGATCGGCGGGCACCGGCGTGACCAGGAAGAAGAGCCGATCCTTTTGAGGCCAATACCGACCGGCGAAACCGCCGGAATCCGCCGAATCGGGAGGAAACAGCCGCGGGGGAGAAGAGCTGATTTCCGGCGATCGGCGGCGATTCAGGCTCGGCCACCCCTAGCCGAATGTCCCCGAGGCCAAGGCGAGTCGATCGGTGGTAGCCACAACCGTCGAAGTGGCCGGAAAACGCCGAAAACGGCGGAGGAAAGGAAATGGGTCCGACGGTCGAGGGAGAACTGCCGGACCGGCGGCGTTCCGGCGAGCTTGACCCAAACCGAGGGCAGATCTGAGACGCGGACAACCTCACGGAGCCACTGGCGGTGGAAGCCGGCGGAGAACCGGCCGGCAAGGCAGCGAACCGGCGGTGAATCGGTTGAACCGGGGTGAACCGGCCGGCTGAACCGGTCCGAACCGGACTGAACCGGTTCAGCCAAAAAGAGGAGAAAAAGGGGAGAAAAAGGGAAAAGGAAAAAGAGAAAAAAATTGGAAAAAATTTCGGTGATGCAATCGAGTTTCGGGTAAGTTGATAAGCGGTCAAATTGACCCGATTTAAATTTGAAATATTTTATTTAATTAAATTTCGACCGAAAAGTTTACCCGAAAATGTAATTAATTGTGTAGCTCGACGATTGGAATCCACCGAGGGCTCGAGACAGCCTCAATTTACGGACTAGCATGGAATATCGGGTAAGTGACCCCTATTTACGACAATTACCTCGTATTGCGTGATATTGATTTAATTCCCGCAATTATTTGAATTAAATTATGAAAATTAGATAAATTGTCGTAAATAGTGAATTTAGTTATTCGAGAATTTGAACGAGGCCCGATAAATTATTGGTGGGCCCAATGAGCCCAATAGGCCTCGATAAGTGGGAATTTAGTGAAAAGCGGGCTTAAGGCCGATTAAGGCCCATTAAGGTGCAATCGGGCCCAATAAGGGTAAACGGCCCCAATGATTTAAATTAAGCCCAGAAAGTAATAGATACAATTAAATTGCATAATATCTGACCTGAGGAATGTTAATACGCAGTTTCGGGCATTGGATTGGGAGCATATCGGACTGCGCGACGAGATGACAATGGAAAAGAAAAAGGTCAGACTCGACGAGAATCGAGGTAAGGGAATTCTGCGGACTGCTAGAGGTAACAGTACGCAATTTTAAATTCATATGCAGTCCTTTAAAACTAATTGAAGGGTCTAGAGGTCGAAGAACAATTTTAGTGCCCCGTATGGGCAAAATTACCAAAATACCCTTGCTAAGGGTAAAATTCTAAAAAAATTTAGGAAAAAGATGGGAGGAGCAAGGACAAGAGGTTCCTGCTCGTTCTGGAGGGATTTCAACACATGCATGAGTAGGCTGGCTCACTTTTAAAGAAAAATGCATAGCATTGCATATCTTAACTGATGTGATTTCTGTGAAAACTATTTGGAAATAACCGAGCCGCCTACATGTTTTATTTACATGTGACGTGCTAGAGATCAGCTCGCACGATGTTTGACTTGTGTGATGCATGCATTAGTGCTAGAGCGAGAGCTCGCACTAGAGTTTTACATGCATAGGTGCTAGAGTATAACTCGCACCAGATTTCACATGATCTTCATGACAGGGTGCGGAAGTTTAACTCGCACCAGACTTTATAAGATTTTCATATGATTTATGTACAGAGTGCTGAGCATAGCTCGCACTAGTTTTACTGGATTTGTGGAGTAGCGCTGTCTGCCCTTGGAGTCAGCCAAAAGGCCCAACAGGCTCAATAGACCTCTTAAGTAGGGTGAGAGTGAGGGATGAGGTTGGCGGCCTTGTGGAGATGTAAAGCGGGCTCTGCCAAGTTTACTTGATTTGATGAGAGTGCTGAGCATCGCTCACACTGATTTTTAAGAGAACATACAATGAGCCGTGCTTGGAGCATCGGGTAGACTGTGTGTCACCGATTTAATAGGCTCGCACGTGCGTTTTGAGACATGGCAACGAGTATTGAGTTATGAAAACCTCTGTGGGAAGCAGGCCAATTGGGCTGGAGTACCTAGAGTGATATGGGTCCATGGAGTACGATGTACCGTGCAAGTAGCATGGAGTACGATGTACCGTGGGGTATCTTCGGATGCGGTATCTTTGTGATACAGAGTATCTTCGGATACGGTATCTTTGTGATACGGGGTATTTTTGTGATACGGTATCTTCGTGATACGGGGTATCTTCGGATACGGCATCGACGGATGCGTGAGATCGGATAAGACTGACGGGTTGGATTGACCCACCTCCCGGGCAGTTTCCGATCAGGGTGAGACCTCGCACACTGGGATCCGTGAAGCTAGAGGACTCACGAGGACATATTGGCCAGTCCTGGTTATTACCGATATACAGTATTGCCTAGTCTCGTATCTTGTATATATATACGTATGTTTTCGATACCGATGCTTTTGAGAAATTCTATTTCCATGGTTTTGTGTGAGTCAGGATCACCCGAAGGAGGGGTCGAGTCCTGACTTCATTGTGAAATTTTTAAAGAGAAAGAAATGATTTAAAATAATTGCATGTTGAGTTTTCCGTGCAACTTGATTTACATAACATCACAACATCATATCATATGTTTTAAAATGTGTGGAGAAAGGGTGGTTTATGCATGGCACCACGTTCATGTAGGTAGTATGGTTACCTACTTGTTCGTAGGATTGCCTTACTGAGCTTGATGTGCTCACCCCTTTCATTTTCTCCCACAGATGATCTCCAGTTGAAGTTGAGGCGACTCAGTACTGCATTCCGGATATCCGCTGCTGCCCATCAACATAAGGTATATACACTTGTACTTATTGTATCTACATAAGCATAGCACAGTAACATGTTTGTAAGTAACTTTAGGGGATGTATAAATAATATAACAACTATAAATGACTGGAGAAGAAATAAGTACTGGGGTAGATGTATGGTGGGACTGGCATTGACGCACAGCCCAATTAGTAGTGGAGTGTTGGTCACGATTCGAGGACAGGTAAGAATTAAGTAAGAAAATAAACAAAAACGCGAAAAAATTCACTCTGATTTTTGGATAGTTGGGTCGTGACAATTATTTTGGTATCAGAGCATAATTGGTCTGAAGTGTGTCAGTGTCAGAAGCTAGGGAATTACATCCCCGTGTTACTGTGCTTAGTTAGATACAATAGTGTATATCAAGATGGGCTTGACTAAGAAATGGTTGAGAATGCAGGAATGCTTAACATGAGTCGCGAAAAATGAGATAGTGCACGAGGCAGAGGTCGTAGAGGTAGACCTGAGTCTGCTAAGTCGTGCTGAGTTTGACTTATGAGAACCAGTGTGAAATTGAAATGGAGGCTAATGTTGAAAATGCCTCACAGAGTCCGACAGAGTGATCGGACAGTATTGAGACACGCTTCGCGAGATTGGAGCGGAGTGTGGAGATTACTT
Source organism: Firmiana major (assembly GCA_033439115.1). NCBI lineage: Eukaryota > Viridiplantae > Streptophyta > Magnoliopsida > Malvales > Malvaceae > Firmiana > Firmiana major. Next base: position 19,821,128 of record CM065904.1, read on the forward strand.
GAGGAGCAAATTGCTCAGATCATGTATGAGATCAGAGGGCGCAGCGAAACAGTGGTGGAAACCCGCTCGACCCATCTTAAGAGTTGAGATGAGAAATATCTTGGACATATTCCGGTGACAGGATATCCCGGACATGATTTAAAGGAAATTTCGAATTAAAGTCCTTACTCTGACCCAGTGATTTAATTTATTTACGAGTAGGGGGACTCGATTATATTCTGGGTAGATATTACCTCGACACTATGAACAAGTGACAGTCGAGATGTCTAAAAGTTCATGAAAGGGCTCGACTTTTCAATTAGAGTCTGATTGGCCCGTGAGATATTACCTATACCGAGGCAGTGCACAGATTTACAGTTGGGTAAGTGAGAATATAAATTGCACGCCTCTGAGATTGGGAAAGGTAATGAGGGCTGAAATAGAGACATAAAAGAGAATCGAGAAATGACAAATATGTTGAATGAGAACATGGTAATTGGTAAAAGATTAAATTTGACGAGTTATGGAGTAAGATAATTGGTAAGGCCCCAGTGCATCCAATTTTGGGCACTCTTGTGGGCATTGTGATTGGAGGACCCCGACCTGCTACGAAGTAGTGTAGCAGTGTGAGCACTGTAAGCAGTGTGAGATGTGTGGTGGATACCACGGAAGGAAGGTTTATACCTATACTGTATAGATGAAAATGGTCGTCAAGTGTAGTAAGACGGACCATTGATTTAGGATTGCTCAGAGTTGGGCGAGAATTACCCCACAGAAAAGTAAACAGACGGAGAAAAACTTTGTTGGTATAGCCGCAACGAAAAGAGAGGCCCTAGCCGAAAAGAAAAAGGAAAGTAGGTTGTTGGACGAAGGCGAGAGGATGTCTTGGACCAGGATGCTATTGATGTTTCATGGATGTGGTGTAAGATGCCACACTTGTTATGAATAATGAAGTACATATGTTCATAAATCCTGGTACCACACATTTATTCGTACCGCCTTCATTCACATATAAGTGAGTAAAAGGCATGAATGCCTACATCATTGGGCACAATACAGATAAATGAGTACCCCAATAGAGGAGGATTAATTAACGGAATATGGCTATGGAGATTTTAAGTTGAAAACAGGGGTGAAAACATCCCTGAAAAGTATATTGTAAGTGTTGACAGGTGATAAAAAGGGATGCAACAGTTGAAATTAAAGGAGAAAAGGATTGTACTCACGAAATGAATAATGACAAGAGTTTCGTTATAATTGATACGCAAAGGAGAAGATCTTCGAGATAAGATAGATCCTAAGTACAAGATGTATTGGAGTAGAGATATATGCTAGATAAGGAATACCCTTAATATACGAAGTCATTAGGATTAATGCAATTAGTAGCGAATACAAATTATAACCAAGGACAAGATGGGTATAACCATAACCAGTAGTTGTGGTTAAGTCTGAAGGCTAATAAAGGTATTTCAAAATACCTCCCCGCCTGAAGACTTGACAGCGTCTAGATATATATATATATATATTTATCCTATAACGTGAAATCGATCGGCGTAAGAAATACCGTTAGCATTAGGATACCCTTACTAAGACGATAAAGAATTATAAAATTTCGACAAATCATAAAGGTTAACATATTAAAATTTAATAAGAGCCGTTAAGATGAGAAAAGGAAATGACGCAGGTTAGTACCTGAAAATGTAAGCGGTTGAGAAGGATCTTATACGCTTATGCGTAAATAAGTCAAGGATTGGACCGAATTGTAATCAGCAGTAACGGTGATATGCTGGGTGTAGTTAAAGCCTAGGGCGAATTATAAGCAACAATTGGCAAATGACTTTTACAATGGGTTGCTGCGAGTTCAAAAAGGATATACTTTGTTGACACGTTTAATTATGAAAACGTGGTCATTGAATAAGATGATAAATAAGATGATAGATGTGACGTGAATTTGGCGTGATGAAGTATGAATTGACCACCGTGATTAATTTCACCATACCCAACAGCTCAAGAGGTTCTCAGTGAGTATGGATACCTCAAAATTATGAAGGAGCTGTGTATTGATGTATAATGGGAAGATAGTCAAGTATGGAGTCAGACAACTCCTTGATCATGAAATAAACTATCTGACCCATGATTTAAAGTTGGCGACAGTATTTGTACCGAGGATATGGTACTATTATGTACATGGTAAGAAATTGTGGATATGCACTGATCATAAAGCCCGAGTATCTGTTTTCACAGAAAGAGGCGAATATGAGAATACATATTGGGTTAGAGCATCTGAGAGATTTTGAATTATGAAAATTGTACCACCCAGGAAAGGCTAATGTGATGACTGATGTCTTGAGTAGAAAGAGCCTCGGGATGGTACCACACATGATGGTCAGGGAGCGTGAGCTGCGAGACGCAGTTGTGAACCTCAGTATTGATGTGATCCCTTCTGATGATGACAGTGATTGGTATGACTATGTGACGGCTAGCCTGATGACTAGTACCGGATGAGAGTGCCCGGATTTGCCAGGCTTAGCGTGATGATCGACCGGATGTCGATAGTTTGGATCTGATTCAGAAGGGTACAGTGATAGAGTTCACAGTGGGTGATGATGAGTTACTGAGGATTCAGAGACAGTATAAGTGCTCCCCAGGACCACAGATGATGAGATAGTAATGTTGTCAGAAGCTCACTCTTCGGGATATACAGTGCATACGAAAAGTAAAGAAATATATCGAAATCTCGAAAAGGGTATAGGTGGTCAGATATGAAAAGAGATGTGGAGAGGTTGTAAAAAGTGCCTAGTGTGTGTCAGCAGAGTAAGGTAGAGTATTAAAAGTCTGCAGAGTTATTGCAGCACCTACCTATATCGACACGGCACGAAAAACGAGAGCAAGTCTCCATGAATGTCGTGATGGGTTATAGAGGACCCGGATAAATCAGGAGACTTTTCGGATGATAGTCGCCAAATTGATTAAGTCTACCCACCTTCTAGTTATGAACTCCCCAGATACTCAGAGTGTGTATGAGGATTTATGTGTAAGGCAGTTTGTGGAACATTATGTAACGTTCCAGTGAGCATGGTATCATATAGGGATTCCCACTCCACTTCCTACCTCTGGAATATATTTAAGGAAGCTATGGGAACCCGACTGAGTATTAGCACAGCTTTCCATCCTCAGACAGATGGTCAGTCAGAGAGGACTGTACAAGTCCTGGAGGATCCGATGAAAGCGTGTGCCATTGATTTTATAAGCTCCTGGAATGATCAGTTGATTTCTAATTGAAGTCGCCAATAACGACAATTGGCAATTGAGTATCGGGATAACAAGTTATGAGACAGTGTATAGCTGTAGGGGCTGTTCCCCAAATTGGATAAGAAAAGTGGGTGACAGATAGAATCATTCTGATTTTGGATAATAAGTCTCTGAGGATGTTTATTTAAGGTTGAGAGATTAAGAACACCTCAGAGCAGATAGACAAGTATTGGAATTCACCCTTGGTGAATTAATATGGTTGAATTAGCTTGTCCTAAGAGAGTAAGGACATAGCGAAACTTTTGGAAGAAGTAAATTGAGTTGAGCTGGATCGAATCCTTGAGAGATTGGACAAGTGGGAGATAAGACCTGTAGGTTGTTGTTAATCACTTGGATTAACAGGCACCCACAATGTGTCCCAGCTTATGATGCTTCGGTATTACTATCCAGATCCAGCAGAGGTGATAGGATATGAACTCCAAAAGTTCAGTTTGAGGAAAATACAAGTATATTGAAGAAGTTGATTCGGGCATTAAACAGGAAAGAGAAAGTATTGGGGTTTAAGATAATCTCCCTAATTAAAGTCCTTTGGTAGTAATACACTCCGGAGAAGGTCGCATAAGAATTTAAGAGTATAATATGATCGATGTACCCGGAGTTGTATATGGACTCATATGAATTGGTTCTAATTTGGAGGACCAAATTCCTTAAGTGGGGGAGAGTTGTAAGACCCGAATTTAATTAAAATACGAAATGAATTAGTGTTCGTGAAGGAAAGTTTGACTGAATTAATTTCCGAACACGTGTAAGGGCAAAATGGTCAAAAGACCGGAAGTCGGTATAAATTCGATGAGAAAAAAATTAATTTAAAATAATGGATTAAGAAATCTTGGTCAATAAAAGTGAAATAAAATTATTTCGGATTAAATTGATCAAGATATTAATTTATGAAAATTAATCGGGATTAATCGGGATTTTTAGTTCGGAAAAATAATCCCGAAAATAATCGAAAAATATGCCGAAAGGTCACCCGGGACAATATCCCAAAAATACGGAGAAATTATATCCGAAAAAGGATTAAAATAAAATAAATTAAATTAAATTAATTAATTAAGAATAAAATAATAATTTTAAGAGGTATTTGGGTAGTTAATATATTTTATTGAATAGTAAAATAATTAAAATAAATAAAAATAATAATAAAATTGATAAAATAAGAAGAAAAAAAAAAGTAATTGAAACAAAAAAAAAAAAAAAGAAAAAGAGAGGAAATCAGAATTCTATCGGGGAGAGAGAAACAGAAGAGAGAAACCGAGGGGAGATCGCGCGTGGCCGTCCGACCCACGTCCACCGGCGATCTTCACCCTCCGACGAAGGGCCGAGCAGCAAGAGGAGAGGCCGACGAAGCCAATGGTACCGGCGGTGCAGCCTACCGACGCCGGAGATCGCCGAACGGAAGAAGAGAAACCCGCGGGGAAAACGGAGTCGGTGCCGGCGATCCACGGCAGCTGGGGGCGATCGGCGGGCACCGGCGTGACCAGGAAGAAGAGCCGATCCTTTTGAGGCCAATACCGACCGGCGAAACCGCCGGAATCCGCCGAATCGGGAGGAAACAGCCGCGGGGGAGAAGAGCTGATTCCCGGCGATCGGCGGCGATTCAGGCTCGGCCACCCCTAGCCGAATGTCCCCGAGGCCAAGGCGAGTCGATCGGTGGTAGCCACAACCGTCGAAGTGGCCGAAAAACGCCGAAAACGGCGGAGGAAAGGAAATGGGTCCGACGGTCGAGGGAGAACTGCCGGACCGACGGCGTTCCGGCGAGCTTGACCCAAACCGAGGGCAGATCTGAGACGCGGACAACCTCACGGAGCCACTGGCGGTGGAAGCCGGCGGAGAACCGGCCGGCAAGGCAGCGAACCGGCGGTGAATCGGTTGAACCGGGGTGAACCGGCCGGCTGAACCGGTCCGAACCGGACTGAACCGGTTCAGCCAAAAAGAGGGGAAAAAAAAGGGAGAAAAAGGGAAAAGGAAAAAGAGGAAAAAATTGGGGAAAATTCCGGTGATGCAATCGAGCTTCGGGTAAGTCGATAAGCGGTCAAATTGACCCGATTTAAATTTGGAATATTTTATTTAATTAAATTTCGACCGAAAAGTTTACCCGAAAATGTAATTAATTGTGTAGCTCGACGATTGGAATCCACCGAGGGCTCGAGACAGCCTCAATTTACGGACTAGCATGGAATATCGGGTAAGTGACCCCTATTTACGACAATTACCTCGTATTGCGTGATATTGATTTAATTCCCGCAATTATTTGAATTAAATTATGAAAATTAGATAAATTGTCGTAAATAGTGAATTTAGTTATTCGAGAATTTGAACGAGGCCCGATAAATTATTGGTGGGCCCAATGAGCCCAATAGGCCTCGATAAGTGGGAATTTAGTGAAAAGCGGGCTTAAGGCCGATTAAGGCCCATTAAGGTGCAATCGGGCCCAATAAGGGTAAACGGGCCCAATGATTTAAATTAAGCCCAGAAAGTAATAGATACAATTAAATTGCATAATATCTGACCTGAGGAATGTTAGTACGCAGTTCCGGGCATTGGATTGGGAGCATATCGGACTGCGCGACGAGATGACAATGGAAAAGAAAAAGGTCAGACTCGACGAGAATCGAGGTAAGGGAATTCTGCGGACTGCTAGAGGTAACAGTACGCAATTTTAAATTCATATGCAGTCCTTTAAAACTAATTGAAGGGTCTAGAGGTCGAAGAACAATTTTAGTGCCCCGTATGGGCAAAATTATCAAAATACCCTTGCTAAGGGTAAAATTCTAAAAAAATTTAGGAAAAAGATGGGAGGAGCAAGGACAAGAGGTTCCTGCTCGTTCTGGAGGGATTTCAACACATGCATGAGTAGGCTGGCTCACTTTTAAAGAAAAATGCATAGCATTGCATATCTTAACTGATGTGATTTCTGTGAAAACTATTTGGAAATAACCGAGCCGCCTACATGTTTTATTTACATGTGACGTGCTAGAGATCAGCTCGCACGATGTTTGACTTGTGTGATGCATGCATTAGTGCTAGAGCGAGAGCTCGCACTAGAGTTTTACATGCATAGGTGCTAGAGTATAACTCGCACCAGATTTCACATGATCTTCATGACAGGGTGCGGAAGTTTAACTCGCACCAGACTTTATAAGATTTTCATATGATTTATGTACAGAGTGCTGAGCATAGCTCGCACTAGTTTTACTGGATTTGTGGAGTAGCGCTGTCTGCCCTTGGAGTCAGCCAAAAGGCCCAACAGGCTCAATAGACCTCTTAAGTAGGGTGAGAGTGAGGGATGAGGTTGGCGGCCTTGTGGAGATGTAAAGCGGGCTCTGCCAAGTTTACTTGATTTGATGAGAGTGCTGAGCATCGCTCACACTGATTTTTAAGAGAACATACAATGAGCCGTGCTTGGAGCATCGGGTAGACTGTGTGTCACCGATTTAATAGGCTCGCACGTGCGTTTTGAGACATGGCAACGAGTATTGAGTTATGAAAACCTCTGTGGGAAGCAGGCCAATTGGGCTGGAGTACCTAGAGTGATATGGGTCCATGGAGTACGATGTACCGTGCAAGTAGCATGGAGTACGATGTACCGTGGGGTATCTTCGGATGCGGTATCTTTGTGATACAGAGTATCTTCGGATACGGTATCTTTGTGATACGGGGTATCTTTGTGATACGGTATCTTCGTGATACGGGGTATCTTCGGATACGGCATCGACGGATGCGTGAGATCGGATAAGACTGATGGGTTGGATTGACCCACCTCCCGGGCAGTTCCCGATTAGGGTGAGACCTCGCACACTGGGATCCGTGAAGCTAGAGGACTCACGAGGACATATTGGCCAGTCCTGGTTATTACCGATATACAGTATTGCCTAGTCTCGTATCTTGTATATATATACGTATGTTTTCGATACCGATGCTTTTGAGAAATTCTATTTCCATGGTTTTGTGTGAGTCAGGATCACCCGAAGGAGGGGTCGAGTCCTGACTTCATTGTGAAATTTTTAAAGAGAAAGAAATGATTTAAAATAATTGCATGTTGAGTTTTCCGTGCAACTTGATTTACATAACATCACAACATCATATCATATGTTTTAAAATGTGTGGAGAAAGGGTGGTTTATGCATGGCACCACGTTCATGTAGGTAGTATGGTTACCTACTTGTTCGTAGGATTGCCTTACTGAGCTTGATGTGCTCACCCCTTTCATTTTCTCCCACAGATGATCTCCAGTTGAAGTTGAGGCGACTCAGTACTGCATTCCGGATATCCGCTGCTGCCCATCAACATAAGGTATATACACTTGTACTTATTGTATCTACATAAGCATAGCACAGTAACATGTTTGTAAGTAACTTTAGGGGATGTATAAATAATATAACAACTATAAATGACTGGAGAAGAAATAAGTACTGGGGTAGATGTATGGTGGGACTGGCATTGACGCACAGCCCAATTAGTAGTGGAGTGCTGGTCACGATTCGAGGACAGGTAAGAATTAAGTAAGAAAATAAACAAAAACGCGAAAAAATTCACTCTGATTTTTGGATAGTTGGGTCGTGACAGACAGTACTGGACAACTCTTGCTTTGATACCATGTTAACTATAATACCCCGTAAGCATGGAAATAGGGGCTAACTTTTTCCTTTAAATCTTATTTTTCTACTTTGGTTGCATTCATGTACAGTGTAGGATACTTATTTTCTTCCTTTAGTTATTCTTTTAATCATTTAGTTTTGCCAAAAATTTTGGCAGCATAACCTTTTATATTTTAGCATACCTTCTGACATTGAAACACAGTTTATACTTGCAGTGCAATTGATTTTATTTTCTTAAATTTATTTTTTTCAACTTTATATTTTTACAATTACAACATCCATATCATACTCAGTATCACCAACATTTCATTCGCTTCCCAAATCATTTACACACTAATCCATAAAACAACTGATTACATCCCAAAAGTATTTATATACAATCAAATATCTGTACAATATACATATCTGAAAATAAACATTGAACCATATACCTGAGTGAGTACTGTAAGTAGTCTGGAAATCATTGAGTCCACCAACTACTCGAGTACTTCGTGCATAGCTGAGTAATTCTTAGTGCAGGTACTCTGAAATGGAAGAAAAGAGGGGTGAGCTATTGGGAAAAGCTCAGTAAGGTATGCATTTAAAATAATTCTAATAGTCTTTAAACCCAAAATTGGAGGTCATATTTTTCAAAACTTACATATTTATTCTCATCAAACCACGTAGTCTTGCTTTTCAAAATAAAACAAGCTTATATACATAATACATATATACTTACGTACTTACAATAAACTTCTTCACTTTCCTTAAAATAATTCAAAACAAGCTTACGTGTAAAATATGGAGACTAGGCTATTTCAATATAGTTATCATGCAACATATTACCTCCTCCATAGAAGGAATAATACCTATGGTCATGGTAAGAGCTATAGACTGGATCGGTGTCGTATAACGATTCTAACATAGTATCTAAATCAAGCTAGCATACAGCTAGGGCACAGGCACCAGTGGCACATACCGTGCGGGTATGAGATTGATAATTCTATTAAAATAGAATTATTTATACTTAATTTCTTAATTAATTATTTTAATCCTCATATTATTTTATTAATTATCCCCTCAATTTAATTAAAATTCGTATGTGTGCAGATAAATTAAATCCAGATGAAAGTCATTTTAGTAGAAAACAGACTGAAAATGGGCTAAAAGGAGACTTGACCACTACCATTTCGCAACATGAGTCATCATTCTTCTGGACACGTGTGATGCCCAGTGTCCATATTTTATTCGCCTCAGAAGGATAAGATCAACAGACACCGTGCCTGCCTCATGGAAGACACACGTCGGGTCACATCAAACAGCCAAGTGGACATGAAAACAAATGACATGGAAATATCTTCTCTGAAGCGAATGGTTTGAAGACAAGTGGCCAAATAATGCTAACTCATCTAGAATTAGAAATTATCGTTGTACCCCCAATTTTGTGTATAAATAGAATATGATGAGGCAATTGAAAACCAAGTAGTTTTAGGGAAAAAGTAATTCTAGGGTAGTTTTTAGAAGTAGTTTTCGGTTAAAGTTTTCATGGTTAGGTTTATTTTTTCCTTTGTTTTCTTTTTAGCTTTTCACATAAACAATGGCAGCCATCATATTTCCAAGTTAGTAGTTTTTATTTCATTTGATCTTAGCACAAGTTAGCATTGTTAATGAAAAAGTTTATTTCTAGTTTCACTATCCATTCCTACTATTCGGTTTCTTTTATTTTTGTTTTGCATTTACTATTCATTTGGAACGAAGGTTTTGCCATCATATTTCCAAAACACAATACTTCTGCCTATATCGTTTCTGTTTTGGAGAGCCGGGTTTATGGTGCAAGATCATTGCTAAGCGTTTTTCCCGCATTGCTGGCGTAGTGGAGCACCAGTGGCTGAGCAGAGGAAGAGACAAGCCATGGCCACTGGAACCTTACGTTTTTCTATTTTACGTCTTTCTTTAGTGTCGGTTTAGTTTTCAAGTGTTAGCTTTCAGCATTTTATATCTTTCTTAGTTTCTACTTTGCTTGCTGGTGTTGCCGTGTGGTGCCGAGAGGGTGTTGTTCGATGAGTAGCTAAAGGTTCAAGGAGTGTTAAGGGCTATTGATGGGGAGGGCTGAGGCAGAAGACGTTCCCAGTACCTTCCCTACTGCCTAGCTTACCTGTGTTTCGTGCATGGCGAGTCTATGTAGCTGCGAACTAGCTGAAGTAGTTGCTGGCTAGTGCTGAAGCGGGTGGGACTGTTGTCATTTGGTGCTGAACAGAATCGGGATTGCTCCATGGCGGAGGATAGGGACCAGCTCCCCCTCTGTTTTAGTTTATTTTTACGTTCATATGTTGTTTTGTGTTATCCTGTTTCTTGTTAATGTCTGATATTAATCCCTTTACATCTTGTTAATATTCCCTTGCAGTTTCCATTCACTGTTATAGCTTTGCTGTTGTGGCAGGACTGTCGGGGATGTGTGGAGCAACGTTGCAAGGTTACTGGCGTGGCTGTGGTACCGTTTGATGCAGAGCTGAAGCTGGTGCGTGGCAGGATGTGCTGAGGTAGAAGACGCATGGCAGTGCATGAGGTGCCATAAAAGCAGATAGAGGCACGGAATGTTGGTGCTGTATGTTTCATGCCACAATTCTTGCATTAATATTTTTCAGTTCATTGTTTTATTACCTTTTGATATTTGTTTATGTTGATTTAAATCTTGATTTATCATCTCATATTTTTATATTAAATTATTATTCTGCATTGATTTTTCCTTTTCTACTTAAGTTCTTCCTGTTCTGCGTCAAGTGCCATAGTTTGTTCTCTCAGTTTTACTATTGAATTACAGTACAAGGAGGTGTTGTCTGCTGGTGTGCCTTAGTGCTGCGTGCTGCTGCTTTGAGGTAGGAAGGACAGCATGATTTTTGGGGCTGAAGTGGTGCAGAGCAGCTGAGGTATGCTGGATGGGTGCCAGCGTAAGTGAAGCAGGTGTGTGGCAGGAGTCAGCAGCTGGAATACGTTGCTGAACCAGGAGTATAGTACAGGGAGTTGTTGCCTGCAAGGGACGAGGCGCAGAGAACAATACAGTTCACGGGACATTTTGCTTCATGGTGAACAATACAAGGCTGTGTTTGGCATTAATGAAGTGTTTTAATTTGATTATCTTGTTTTTAAAGTATTTGCTAAATGTTATTATTCCTCTTATTATTATTTGTTAGCTTAGGTAAAGGTAGATTTTTGAATTAATTTGCAAGATAGCTAAATTTTCTTTGCTTGTTAGTTTAAAACTTAGTTTTAATTATGTTATTAGTCAATTTTTGAGTACAATAGGGTTAAGATTTAATTTTAAGTATAATGCTCATATGTTGCAATTGGAATTAAATTAGGGATAGAAATTATTTTATACAACTTTAGTTGGTTAGTTTTCACTTTAAACTTCAAAAATCCAAAAATATTTATTTCTAATGCATCATTTAGATTTTATTATTTATCTAGGCAATGTATTACATTAGTAATTAGCTATAGTTATATTTTATTTTGAAACACCATTTTAGACATTTAGATTTATAGTTATATTTAAGAATTTCCATAAATTAATAGAATTTTATTTCATTAGATCATAGGATAGATTATTTTGCATTAAATTAAATACATGCAATTTTTATTTTTGTAGTAGATTATTCTAGTGTTATTTATTTTATTTTTACACTCTCTTATATTAGCATTTTAGTCTATTTGCACTAATTAATTTTAGTTTCAGTATTGTTCTTTTGCAGGTTATTGCTTTTATTTGCTTAGAACTCTATAAGTAATCGTCGCTCTATTTATATTTATTTTATTGTTTTTCAGTACTTTTCAACTTAAACCTTGTAGATCACCCTCTTAACATTCATAATTTGCTAGGAAATACTTAGGGTAAAATTAACCGGTACTTAGTTAGGCTAACTGTATTCTCCGTGGGACGATAATCCGGGACTCAATTCTCATTATTACTTGTACGACATGTGCACTTGCGGTTAACACGTATAGGTAACTTAGGATTGGCGTGTCAAGTTTTTGGCGTCGTTGCTGGGGAAACGCTTAACCATTAACTAATATTGGTGAAATTATGCTTAGGTATAATTCTAGTTTTGTACATACTTAGGTTGTGAATATTTAGAGCCTTAATTTAGATTAGTTAATTTTCTCTCTCATTTTAAAAAAATTAAAAAATTAAAAAAATTTTAAAAAAATTCATTAAGACTTCTGAATGTTTGCAAGCGCAGAGCCAAGAGTTTTGATTGCTTTCCTTTAGATCCTGAAATTGAAAGAACACTTAGAAAAATTAGGAAGGATTCTAGGAAAATAGTAGCTCCGCTGCAAAAACACCATAGCTAAAAACAGAGAAATTAGGACTGTAGGAGATTATGTTGTCCCAACTATTGGAGGTTATTACACTGGCATTAGGCCACCAGCTGTCCCAGCAAAAACTTTGAAATTAAGCCTTCAATCCTCCAAATGATCCAAACTTCGTTACAGTTTAGTGGGCTTCCCCATGATGACCCACATGCTCACACAGGGCAATTTCTGGATCTGTGCAACTTCAAGCATAATGGACTCTTGGACGATACACTTAGGCTTAGGCTATTTCCTTTCTCTCTTAGGGATAGAGCAAGACATTAGTTGACCTCATTACCATCTAGATCCATATCTACCTGGGATGAGTTAGCCCATTAATTTTTAGCTAAGTTCTTTCCTCCTTCCAAAATGGCTAAACTCCGTAGTGATATATCTTCCTTTACTTAATTTGATTTTGAATCCCTTTATGAAGCATGGGAACTATACAAAGACCTTCTTAGGAAGTGTCCCCATCATGGCCTACCCTTATGGCTTCAAGTCCAGACCTTCTATAATGGACTCACTTGTCACAACCCATTTCATTCCTTTTAACCGAAAATCACTATAAATTTTTTGCATTATTCCTTTCCCCACTCGGTCGTGAACGAACTTACCACTACACCGTTGGGCTGTGAGTCAATAATAATCCACTCGAAATATCCATTCCTAGCTAATAAAAGTGATGTCATACATTTGAACGTTAATCATTCGTTTATACAAAATATGATTACTGATATCTACATCCCCATAATTACAACTCAAAAGATTACTGTGATTTTTTAATTGTTTAGATAAAAAAAAGAATCTTTATGTGTATACCTTTTAGCGATGGATGGCAGCGGATATTCAAAATACATGCCTCAGTCCTCACTGGGCCACTATGCACGCTCTGTAGGAGGGGAAAAATAGAGAGGAATGAGCAATCACACGCACAGTAAGGTAATAATACAAATATGGTAGATAACTATTCTATCTACATGCTGATAGTGTTATGCATAAATCATTTATAATAGGAGCACGAGGAATAAAACTATGCCATATGAGTATACATATATATCATGTATCAAAATCATATAAAATTGGCATATAAAACATGAAATATCAACATGTGAAAACATCTCATGCTCATTCTCATTAAACTCATAAAAAGGGCAATTCATTTAAGAAACCTCATTTTTAAATCACAATACAAAGCTCTTTCTCAAACACATACAATCCCATCACAAACCATTTTCTCACTTACAAACATCATTACTATTTCACAATTCAAATCTCACAAGGCTCGACCCCTCCCTCGAGTCTACCTTGGGCAATCACAATCACACATATGAAATAAAACTAGGTCGCTATATCACAAGTGGTTATGTGGGCAACTACATCATAAATCATCCCAAACCACACACATCCAGGTGTGCGGGGTATCGTGCTGGCACGAAGGTGGATTATCCCTCGCTAGACTTTCTCATCACAAAATCACCACGTAGTACATCGTACTCCGTGTGATATACAAGGTATATCGTACGCCGTGAACTCATATCGTTGTTGGGGGTGCCAGTCGTAGGTCTTATATACCCCATACTAGACCTTCTCATACCCATGTAGGAGAGCCTCCCTGCCGAACAGAGCCTCCCCATCCCTCTGAGGCTTAAGGATGTTGGCTTAAGGATCCTTCTGTAAGAGAGCCTCCCCACCGAACAGAGTCTCCCTACCTAATAGTGCGTCCCCCCCTCATCGGGCTTAAGGATGTTGGCTTAAGGATGTAGGGCTTAAGGATCTTACCGTAAGAGAGCCTCCCCACCGAACAGAGCCTCTCTGCCTAACAGAGCTTCGCCGCCTCTTCGGGCTTAAGGATGTTGGCTTAAGATGTAAGGCTTGAGGATCTTACCAATTTTCACGACCTCATACGTATCACAATGTGCAAACTTGTGTGAGCAAAGCTTTAACACGACTCATGCATCATATCATAAAGAAACCACGTATGAGCATAGCTCCAGTACAATTTTACGCAAAAGAGAAACCACTCGAAATCCACGTACGAGCAAAAGCTCCAATACGATTTATAAAATATCATCACAAATCAAATCAAAATGCGAGCTAAGCTCCAGCACTTTTATGCAAATCAAAGCATCAAAATCCAGCGCGAGCGAGGCTCTAGCGCGATTTAATTCACATAGATCGATAGGTGGCTTATATGTATTCAAAACACATCACAAACATGTTTAGCACCTCACATGTGCTATTCCATAACATCAATAAAACACTAGCCAGCCAATCCTTTTATTTGCTCAAATCAAAGCATTGTGTTTTGTGAAAACATTCAAAACATGTGATTTATGCGATTATTAGCCTTACTATCCCATTTTATACATCCATATAAAACTAAATCATCCAACATTCACAACCATTTTCGCATAACAAACAACCAATTTCTCAAAGATTCATGCATTTCATAAATACCCTATATTCCCACAAAATACGAGCAGCTACCTGCATATACTTACAGAATTCCCTTACCTAGAATCGAGACGCGTGATTCCACTTCCTTAAAGCTGTTTACTCGTGCGGTTCAATTCGCCTCCACCAGACTCTCTGGAACTGCACAAAATCGTATTTCCCATCATTATAGTCCATTATAATCCAACTCTTGCGTTTACTATTGTGAGACCCCATATATGTATAAGCACGACTTTGTATATACATGTAAATAGTGATGTGCTTGTAATCTTAAGTATTAATGATGTAAAGTCCATAAATTAAATGTACACATAGGTAATAAGAGTTGTGATTGTACATACAAGTTTCATTATATATGAAAATGAAGAAATGGGCTTAAACATGTGAAGAATGTGAGTAGAATGGAATATGAGTAGTATGGTATAATGAAAGGAAGATTGCATAAGTTGTGCACTTCCATTTGGTTTATATCATGTACCTTTGGATATACAAAGATTTTACACAAGTTTTAATGTGTATGAAGTATTATGGGATGTCATTTTTAAGACTCAAAGATGATTGGATGAGAAAATGATCATGGCAACAAAATGTATGAAGTTTGGTAAGTGTTGCTGTAAAAAACTAGAGAAAATCTGGAAATATGAATGACAGATCGATCTCATGGGATGAGAGATCGATCTGAAAGAGCTAAAACACTCTTATTTTGAGCTATGGAATAGGAAAGATCGATATGTAAAGGAGCCAAATCGATCTCCTAGCTCATTCTGTAAAATACAGATCGATCCCTAATGGAACAGATCGATCTCCTTAACTCTCGGGCTGGAAGCAGATTAATCTCCCCTTAGACCAAATTAATCTACTTGACTCTCTGTTTGAAGCAAGATCGATCTCCCCTACTCGACAGATCGATCTCCTACCTTCAAAATGTCTTGAAAAAGAGAGATTTTAAGAGAACCAGATCGATCTCCTCCTTGGACAGATCGATCTCATCAAGCTGAATCTATAAATATGGAGCAGTTGGATCTGCATTTCAGAGACAAAAACCAATCTTTCCCATTTCCAACCAAAAAACCTAGCTTTCTCACTCCTAAATCCAGACATTTTCAGTAAGATTTGAGGGAAAGCTATTAGAGACAAAGTTGTTCATATCAAAGAGAAGAACAACATAGTTTGGAGGCATTTCTCCACTTGTTGGATTGAAGGATCAAAGGTGCATTTCCATTTGAGCAAAGAGGAAATCAAGCTAGGTGAGTTTCTAAATGAAATAACTCAAGTACATTGTATAGATATTGATTTTGAAGTTGTTTAGTATGCATAGAAAAAGGAAGAAACTACCTAGGAAGTAATGAATCCACCATAACCTAGAAATAGTCTAGTGTGAGAAAGTAAGATATATTGAGGTTAATGATAAATAGGATATTTTGAGATGATAAAGATGTTATAAGTATGATTTTAAGGTGTTGTTAGTGAATAAATTGTGAGATTTACCAAAAAGGGGTAAAATGTGGATTAAGGCATTGGTAAATGCAAAGATGGGTTATATCGACTAATGAAGTCAAATGTGAGTTAACAATTTTAACTAAGTGGTTTGGATGATTTAAATAGTAGCTTTCGAGGATACACCGGAACAAGGCGAGCCAAGAGCACAAAAAGCTAAGAGGAAAAGAGAGTTACATTCAAGTAAATTGAGGTAAAGGAATTCTGTGGACTCTTAGAGATATCTTTGCGTAATTTGGGCGCTTAATGCTTTGCTAGAATGCATGAGATGTTAGGAAATAAAATTGGGTGATTGAAGAGTAAAAAGTTTGGTGTTTGAGAAATGTGCATGAAAACAAAAGCAAAATGCTTTGAAAATCATGATTTATTCCTTTTTAGAAAATAATGGTAGGTTGGCTAATATTTGAAATGATTTGCAAAAAGAAATGATGTGATTTGGTTGATAACCATGTTTTGCAAAGACTGAGCCACCTACGTGATTTTATGAGAATGAAAGCGTGCTAGAGTAGGACTCGCACGAGATTTGATGTGTTTTATAAGTATGAGTGCTGGAGCTTAGCTCGCACTAGTTTTCACATGGATTTTTATACTGGTTTCGGCATGATACTTGGAGCTTGGCTCATACTAGATGCCCACCTTAATTGTTGTCGTGCTTGGAGTTTCAGGCAGAATGGGTGTCGTGCCGATTAAATAGGCTCGTACGTGCAGTTTGTGATTTTGACATATTGATAACCGTGTTAGAAGCTTCGGGTAGACAAGAGGTCATATCGATTAAATAGGCTCACACGTGTGTTTTGAGATGTGGCGTGATATGATATGTTGATGTGGGTTCACGGAGTACGTTGTACCGTGCAAGTAGCATGGAGTACGTTGTACTGTATTGAGATTGTGATATGCCATCTTCGGACGAGATCTGCTATGGACCGACGGGCTGGATTTGACCCACCTCCCGTGTGGAAGCATATAGTGGTGATATCCTGCATACCTGATCTGTGTAGCCAGTATCGCAGGTTATAGCCATAGACCTAGAGGTTATTACCTTTTATTGAATTGCTTATCTCACATGTCTAATGCTTTGTGAATAAATCCATGTTTGAAATGATTTGTGGGTCAGGATAGTCCGAGGGAGGGGCTGAGACCTGACAAGTGTTGAATTGTTTTGAGATATCGATTGTTAATGGTTTAAAGTGCACCGAAGCATGATGATTAATGCCATGCTTTATTGTGAAAAATGCATGATGGTTAATGCCATGCTTATTTGAAAAAAACACATGATGATTAATGCCATGCTTTATTGTGAAAAATGTATGATGGTTAATGCCATGCTTATTTGAGAAAAACGCATGATGGGTAATGCCATGCTTTATTGTGAATTATGCATGATGATTTATACCATGCTTTGAATTGAATTGTGCATTAGATTTTAATAGCATGAATGCTTTACATACTATTAACACAATCATACACTCATGTTTTGAGATAAAATGATGAACTAAATGCTTTTGAGCATGGCATCACGATCACGTAGATAGTGCAGTATCTACCTGTTCACATGATTGCCTTACTAAGTGTGTGGTTTGCTCACCCCCTTATTTTCTCCCTCTCTACAGAGATTTGAGTATAGAGTGAGCGTGACTGGAGGCGTTCCCTTTTGGTAATCTGCTACATCCCATTGCGTAAGGTATACACACTGTTGTAATTTTGTATCTAAACTTATGGTAGCACAGTAGCATTTTGTATGTAACTATTGTGGATGTAAAACGATGTAAACACATGTAAACGACTCTGATTTATTTATACAAGTGTTTACTTATAAATAATATGCAAATTGAATTGGTATGGTGGAGTGAGTTAGACGTCGACACACAGCCCAACTGTTAAGGAGAGTAGTTGTTCACGATCGGGAAAGAACGAATAATAAATGATGCATGAAAATGTGAAAAAAATTTGCACGTATTTTGGTAAGTTGAGGGTCGTGACAAAAGTTTGTATCAGAGCTTAGGTTGGTCTGACGTGTGTCGTGTCTAAAATACTTAATAAGTTTGAAAATTACATCCCCACATTACTGTACTTGTTTAGATATAATTTTGTTTGTGTCGATAGGTTGACTAAGTAATTGGTTGTGAATGTAGAGAATTGAGTAATTATGCCTAATACCAGTCGCGATAGAGGGGGCGAGGGCGCAAGTTAGAGGCGTACAGGTAGGCATACGGGTCTTGTTGAGTCAGAAACACACGAGGCTCAGGATGATATTGAGGTGGAGGCTGATGTTGAGCACGCTCCATAGGGTCTAGAAGAGAGGCTTGAGAGTACTGAGGCTCGTTTCACGAGGATAGAGCAGAGCATTGAGATGATATTGGAGTTGGTCACCCAATCTTTACTGGAGTTGGCGGTAGATAGAGTCCCGCTACTTAGGGTGATGTTGAGCAGGCGACAGCTCCCGAGGCACGAGCAAGGCAAGGCTAAAGACCTCAGACCACAGATACCCCACCCACACAGGATGTGCCTATGCCGGTTGCTACGCTAGGCAATAGAGGTTGGGGATATGGATGCGATTTGGATAGATTACGGTAATTCTAAAAATTTAGACGGTCGTCTTTCAGTGGAGTTAAGGACCCAGTATCTGAAGAGGATTGTATCAATGAGATTGAGAAGCTGTATGGGTTCTTTGAGTGCACTAATACCCAGATGGTAGCGTTTACCACGTTTATGCTGAAAGGACCAGCAGAACATTGGTGGAAATCCACCAGGCCTATTTTGAGAGCCCGACATACGGAGATTAGTTGGGATATATTTTTGGAGGTTTTCTGGAGACAGTATGTTCCGGATATCGCACAAGGGAAGATGAAAATGGCATTTTTGGGACTGACCCAAGGGAGTAGGAAAGTGGATGAGTATGAGACAACTTTTATCTCCCTAGACAGGTATGATCCCAATATGATGAGTAATGAGGTTGAGAAAATCCAAAAATTTATGAATGGATTGAGACCAACCATCAAGTCCAGATTGATCCCTCTGGATATACCGACCTATGAGGAGACAGTGCGCATGGCACAATTATGTGAACAAGATGTTGATAGAATCGCCTTAGAGTTTAGAAAGGTTAGTAAGATGAGGGACAGAGAGAAGAAGATACTAATGATGGATAGAGGCTTCAGCTTTAAGGGAAGTAAGAGGTTTGCTAGAAAGAGGCCGAGGATCGAAGAGATCCAGGAGATGACAGTTAATACTCCCATGTATCCGATCATAGCTCCAGCTAAGGGAATTATGATTGGAGGGCGACAGCCTACAACAAAGCAGTGCGATAAGTGTGGCAGGTACCATGGTACTCGACCATGCTATGGACCTCAGGTAGTGTGCTTTAGATGTGGGAAACTAGGGCACATAATCAGAGATTGCCCAGATATGACAAAGAGAGCCCTACAGAAGGGCAAGGAGCCAGAGAGATCTCCAGTTGGTACAGCTACCCCGATGAGGAGCGCTACAACCGAGGAAAAGGGAAGCAGGCAGTGGGTATGAGCAGAGGACGAGTGCACGCACTGAACCAGGACATTACGGATCAGTTTTCGGATGTGGTAAAAGGTACCATCCAAATATTTTATTTAGAAGCATTTGTGTTATTTGATCCTGGTGCCATGCATTCCTTTATTTCACCATCCTTTGCATGTAAATTGTTAAAGCACGTAAAATCCACACTACTTGATAAGATGTTATTGATATCTACCCCTATGAATGATAGTCAGTTGACTGAGCATGTATATAGAGATTGTAAGATAAGAATAGGAGGTAAAGAAATGGCAGCCGATTTAATTTTACTAAATATGGGTGATTTTGATGTAATCCCAGGGATGGATTGGCTAGCTGCAAATCATGTTGTGATGGATTGTTATGCAAAAACTTTGATGTTTCCAAAGATAGACAACCTTGTAGTAAATTTTGTGAAATTAAATTAAAGAACATGATTATTATAAGTGTGATGAGTACAATCTTGATACATGATGTATGAAAGATAAATCTGTTTATCAATCTTATGTGTGAATATGATGATTTATGATTACTAACGGTGGAAAGAATAATGTGAAGGGTTCATCGCTTATGTGATTGAGACAGATAAGGCACGTCCGGAATTGGGAGACACACCAGTGGTTAAGGAGTTTCCAGATGTCTTTCTAGATGAGTTACCAGGGTTACCTCCAGATAGGGAGATGGAGTTTGATATAGACTTGGCACCTGGTACAAAGCCAATATCCAAGCTACCATACAGAATGGCTCAAGTTGAGTTGAAGGAGTTAAGGAAACAGTTGCAAGAGTTGCTGGAGAAGGGGTTCATCAGGCCAAGCATCTCATCTTGGGGAGTACCGGTTCTATTTGTAAGGAAGAAGGATGGAAGCCTTCGACTGTGTATAGATTATCGGTTGTTGAATAAGGCCACTATCAAGAATAAGTATTCCCTTCCATGCATCGATGACTTGTTGGATCAGCTTAAGGGAGTGCAGGTCTTTTCCAAGATAGATCTAAGATCTGGGTACCATTAGTTGAAGATACGGAGTGGAGATGTACCCAAGATAGCTTTTCACACCCAGTAGGACATTATGAGTTTATGGTTATGCCATTCGGGTTGACGAATGCTCCCGTAGCTTTTATGTCATTGATGAATGAGGTATTTCACCAGTACTTGGATCGATTTGTTAATGTGTTTATTGATGATATAGTGGTGTACTCAAGGTCTAAAGAGGAGCATGAACAACACCTAAGGATAGTGCTGTAGACCTTCCGAGAGAAGAAGTTGTACGCTAAACTCAGTAAGTGTGACTTTTGGTTGGAACAGATCTCTTTTTTGGGTCATATAGTATCAAAAGATGGAGTGTTGGTGGATCCATCTAAGATTGAGGCCGTAGTTCAGTGGCAGAGACCCCAGACAGTGACAGAGATCAGGAGTTTCCTGGGTTTAGTTGGGTATTATCGATGGTTTGTGGAGGGATTCTTAAGGTTAGCTGCTCCTTTGACACGTCTCATGAGGAATAATGTGGAGTATGTGTGGGACGAGAAGTGTGAGGAAAGCTTTGAGGAGTTGAAAAGGAGATTAATATATCCTCACAATTCCTACCAGCTCAGGAGGTTTCTTGGTGTATATGGATGCTTCACACCTAAAACTGGACTACGTATTGATGCAAGATGGGAAGGTTGTAGCCTATGGATCTAGATAATTAAAGGATCATGAGAGGAACTACCCGACCCATGACTTGGAGTTGGCAGCGGTGGTGTTTATGCTGAAGATATGGTGCCACTACCTTTATGGAGAGAAATTCCAAGTGTTTACAGACCACAAGAGCCTTAAATACATGTTCTCACAGAAAGAGTTAAACATTAGACAGAGGAGATGGCTCGAGCTCTTAAAGGATTATGATTGTGAGATCCTATACCACCCGAGCAAAGCAAATGTGGTTGCTGATGCATTGAGTAGAAAGCATCTCGGGATGGTATCATTCATGATGGTCAGGGAACACGAGCTATTGGAACAGTTCATGAACCTCAGTTTGGATATGACCACGCTTGACGCTGGTAGTAGATTTATGATAGCTAGCCTGTAGTTAGAACCGAATCTGGTAAATTGAATCCGATAAGCTCAACGAATTGATCAGCAGTGCAGTGATATTGTCGGGCAGATACAAAGGGGCATAGAGATTGATTTTGAGTTGAGTTCAGATTGATTGTTGAGGTTCAAAGGTAAGATATGTGTTCTTGATGATATAGAGATTAGAAGGTTGATCTCGACAGAGACTCACTCATCGAAGTATACGATACATCCAGGGAGTACTAAGATGTATCAAAACCTTCGAAAGGTTTATTGGTGGTCTGGGATGAAAAAGCACATTGCTAAATATGTTGCTAAGTGTCTAGTTTGTCAGCAGGTGAATGTAGAGTATTAGAAGCCTGCAGGGTTATTACAGCTTCTACCGATACCGACTTGGAAGTGGGAGCATGTCACCATGGATTTTGTGATAGGATTGTCGAGGACCCGCAGAGGTCATGATGCCATATGGGTGATTGTGGATCGGTTGACGAAGTCAACCTATTATCTAGCTATGAGAGCTATCGATACTCTGAGCCAGTTAGTGAACTTGTATGTACGCGAGATAGTAAGGGTACATGGAATTCCAATGAACATTGTTTCTGATAGGGATACCCGCTTCACTTCCCACTTTTGGGAACATTTTTAGGAAGCGAAGTGGACCCAGTTGAGTTTTAACACTGTGTTTCATCCTCAGGCAGATGGTTAGTTAGAGAGGGCTATACAGACCCTGGAGGATATGTTGAGAGAGTGTGCATTGGATTTTGGAGGCTCTTGGGATGACAATTTGCCACTCGCAGAGTTCCCTATAATAACAGTTTTCATACGAGTATCAGGATGGTACCATATAAGGCATTGTATGGGCATAGATGTCATTCCCCTATTGGATGGGAAGAGGTTGGTGACAGACAGATCCTTGCTCCCGACTTGGTTAGACAGGCATCTGAAGATGTCCAACTGATATGTGAGAGATTACAGACAACTCAGAGCAGACAAAAGAGTTATGCTGACAAGAGACAAAGACCACTAGAGTTTGGTGTGGGTGAGTCGGTGTTCTTGAAAGTTTCTCCTTCGAAGGGAATTATGAGATTCGGGAAGAAGGGAAAGTTGAGCCCTCGATATATAGGACCATTTGAGATACTTGATAAGGTGGGATATAGGCATACAGGTTGGCATTGCCACCGGAATTGGTAAGTGTTCACAACGTCTTCCACATATCCATGTTAAGAAAGTATCACCCGGACCCGGCGCATGTGATAAGATATAAGCCTTTGGAGCTCAGTGAAGGTATGACCTATGTCGAGAAGTCGGTTCAGATATTGGACAAAAAAGAGCAAGTATTGAGGACAAAGACAATTCCTTTGGTGAAGGTTCTTTGGCAACATCACACGGTGAAAGAAGCCACAGGGGAATTGGAGAGTTTAATGCGGGAGAAGTATCCCGAGTTGTTCACGAAATGATTGGTTCCGATTTGAAGGACCAAATTTTCTAAATGGGGGAGAATGTGATACCCCATATATGTATAAGCACGACTTTGTATATATATGTAAATAGTGATGTGCTTGTAATGTGAAGTATTAATGATATAAAGTCCATAAATTAAATATACACACATGTAATAAGAGTTGTGATTGTACAAACAAGTTTCATTATATATGAGAATGAAGAAATGGACTTCAACATGTGAAGAATGTGAGTAGAATGGAATATGAGTAATATGGTATAATGGAAGGAAGATTGCATAAGTTGTGCACTTCCATTTGGTTTATATCATGTACCTTTGGATATACAAAGATTCTACATAAGTTTTAATGTGTATGAAGTATTATGGGATGTCATTTTCAAGTCTCAAGGATGATTGGATGAGAAAATGATCATGGGAACAAAATGTATGAAGTTTGGTAAGTGTTGCTGCAGAAAAACTGCAGAAAATTTAGAAATATGAATGACAGATCGATCTCATGGGATGAGAGATCGATCTGGAAGAGCCAAAATGCTCTTATTTTGAGCTATGGAATAAGAAAGATCGATCTCCAAGGGAGTCAAATCGATATCCTATCTCATTCTGTAAAATGCAGATCGATCCCTAATGGAACAGATCAATCTCCTTAGCACTCAGGTTGGAAGCAAATTGATCTCCCCTAAGGCCAGATCGATCTCCTTGACTCTCTGTTTGAAGCAAGATCGGTCTCCCCTACTCGACAGATAGATCTCATGCCTTCAAAATGTCTTGGAAAAGAGGGATTTTAAGAGGACCAGATCGATCTCCTCCTTGTACAAATCGATCTCATCAAGCTGAATCTATAAATATGGAGCAGTTGGATCTACATTTTCGAGACAAAAACCAATCTTTCCCATTTCCAACCTAAAAACCTAGCTTTCTCACTCCTAAATCCACACATTTTCAGCAAGATTTGAGGGAAAGCTATTAGAGACAAAGTTGTTCAGATCAAAGAGAAGAACAACATAGTTTGGAGGCATTTCCCCACTTGTTGGATTGAAGGATCAAAGGTGCATTTCCATTTGAGCAAAGTGGAAATCAAGCTAGGTGAGTTTCTAAATGAAATAACTCAAGTACATTGTGTAGATATTGATTTTGGAGTTGTTTGGTATGCATAGAAAGGGTAGAAACTACCTAGGAAGTAATGAATCCACCATGACCTAGAAATGGTCTAGTGTGAGAAAGTAAGATATATTAAGGTTAATGATAAATAGGATATTTTGAGATGATAAAGATGTTATAAGTATGATTTTAAGGTGTTGTTAGTGAATAAATTGTGAGATTTACAAAAAAGGGGTAAAATGTGGATTAATGCATTGGTAAATGCAAAGATGGGTTATATTGACTAATGTGGTCAAATGTGAGTTAACAACTTTAACTCAAGTGGTTTAGATGATTTGAATTGCAGCTTTCGAGGATACACTAGAACAAGGCGAGCCAAGAGCATAAGAAGCTAAAAGGAAAAGAGAGTCGCACTCAAGTAAATTGAGGTAAGGGAATTTTGTGAACTCTTGAGATATCTGTGTGCAATTTGGGCTCTTAATGTTTTGCTAGAATGCATGAGATGTTAGGAAATGAAATTGGGTGCTGGCTCAAGATGTAAGGCTACGTATCACAATGTGCAAACTTGTACGAGCAAAGCTCTAGCACGACTCATGCATCATATCATAAAGAAACCACATATGAGCATAGCTCCAGTACGGTTATACTCATAAGAAAAACCACTAGAAATCCACGTACGAGCAAAAGCTCCAGTACGATTTATAAAATATCATCACAAATCAAATCAAAGTGTGAGCTAAGCTCCAGCACTTTCATGCAAATCAAAGCATCAAAATCCAGCGTGAGCGAGGCTCTAACACGATTTAATTCACATAGCTCGATAGGCAGCTCATATGCATTCAAAACACATCACAAACATGTTTAGCATCTCACATGTGCTATTCCATAACATCAATAAAACACTAGCCAGCCTATCCTCTTATTTACTCAAATCAAAGCATTGTGTTTTGTGAAAACATTCAAAACATGTGATTATGTGATTATTAGCCTTACTATCCCTTTTTATACATCCATATAAAACCAAATCATCCAACATTCGCAACCATTTCCACATACCAAACAACCAATTTCTCAAACATTCATGCATTTCATAAACACCTTATATTTTCACAAAATACGAGCAGCTACCTCTATATACTTATAGAATTCCCTTACCTAGAATCGTGACGCGTGATTCCACTTTCTTAAAGATGCTTACTCGTGCAGTTCGATTCGTCTCCATCGGACTCTCTGGAACTGCACAAAATCGTATTTCCCATCATTATAGTCCATTATAATCCAACTCTTGTGTTTACTATAGTCTATTTAACCTCTAGTCTCTATTAACACTTATGAGGCCTCGTTTCATTACTCTACTCATAACTCGAGTCTATGGGTTCTATTAGGCCTATTAACTCATTCCAAATCGATATTAAATTGATATTAAGCTCATATTGTTCATATTTCCTTGATTTCTTCACTATGGCATTTATCAAGCATTTACATACTCATTTTCCATAATTTCCCCAAACTCACAATGCAACTCCATTTAACTATCTCAAATTGTCCACCTTACTCAAATAACCACTTAACATACCCACTATTTCATCAACTCATTCAATTTACACTTTCTCACATTAGACTTATTCCATTTTCTAGGTCACATTAGTTCCAATACTACCTAGATGGTTTCAACCAACAATACTCATGCAAATCAACTCCGAGATCAATAAACAAACCAATGTGCTTGAGTTGGAGCATTAGAAACTTACCAATCTAATTTCTCTTCTTACTCTATAGGGAAATGTTCCTTGCTCTTTCAATACCAACAATGAGGTTTTGGGTTTCAACTATGTTGTTCTCTTCCTCAAGATGAACAACTTTTTATCTAATTGCCTCCCCTCAATTCTTACTAGAAATGGACTGATTTTAGAGAGATAAACTTAGGTTTTGGGTGAAAAATGGAAGGGTGATGTTGTTTTCGTAAAAAATTCAGATTTCAGCGCTCCTTTTATAGAAATAGCTTGAAGAGATTGATCTGCACTAGGAGATTGATATGGTTCCCTTAATTCCCTTTTTTTCACGTCATTTTAAGCATGAGATCGATCTGTCGAAGCTTAAGATCGATCTGCTCCAAACAAAGAGCTAAGGAGATCAATTAGTATGCTTAAGGATCGATCTTTCCATTACAGAATGTTTAGGAGATCGATCTGGCCCTAAAGGAGATCGATCTACTCTATTCCATTGCTCAAATAAGAGCATTCTGGCTCTTCCAGATCGATCTCTCATCCTATATGATCGATCTGGCCTTCATATTTTCTAGATTTTCTGCAGTTTTTTCTGTAGGAACTCACACCCAAACATTCTTAATTTGCTGCCATGATCATTTTCTCATCCAACCACCTTTAAGACTTAAAAATGGTATCCATTCATACCTTATACACATTAGAACTTGTGTGTATTCATTGTATAGCCAAAGGTATACAATACAAGAAAAAATGGAAGTATTTAGATTCATGCAACTTCATTCCATTTACCACACTACTCACTTCTCATTCCACTTACATTCATCACTTATAAAAGTCCATTTCTTCATATTCATACACAATGAAACTTGTATGTACATTACAAAATCATACTACAAGTATGTATATTACATTTATAGACTTTACATCAATTGTACTTCACATTACAAGTACCTTAACACACTTATGAATCCATAAGGTTTACATCCAACAATACGGGTCTTACATTCCTCCCCTCCTCAAAAGAATTTGGCCCTCCAAATTAGAACCAAGTTATTCATCAAAAAGTTGGGGGTACTTCTCCCGTATCAAACTCTCCAATTCCCATGTGGCCTCTTCCACCGTGTGATGTTGCCAAAGAACTTTCACCAAGGGAATTGTCTTATTCCATAACACTTTCTCTTTTCTGTCCAATATCCGAACTGACTTCTCAACATATGTCATACTCTCATTGAGCTCCAACGGCTCATATCTTATCACATGTGTCGGGTCCGAGTGATACTTTCGAAGCATAGAGAAGTGGAAGATGTTGTGAACATTCATTAAGTCTGGTGGCAATGACAACCTATATGCCTTATCTCCCACTCTCTCAAAAATCTCGAAGGGTCCGATATATCTAGGGCTCAACTTGCCCTTCTTGCCAAATCTCATAATACCCTTCGATAGTGAAACTATTAGAAATATCGACTCACCCACATCAAACTCTAGGGGTCTTCGTCTCTTATTAGCATAACTCTTTTGTCGGCTCTGAGTTGTTCATAATCTCTCACATATCAACTGGATGTCCTCAGATGCCTGCTGCACTAAGTTAGGAGCAAAAATCTGTCTGTCACCAATCCCTTCCCATCCAATAGGGGATCAACACTTGCGTCCATACAGTGCCTCATCAGGTGCCATCTCGATACTGGCATGATAGCTATTATTATATGCGAACTCGGCTAACTGCAGGTGATCATCCCAGGAGCCTCCAAAATCCAGCACACACTCTCAACAAATCCTCCAGGGTCTGTATAATCCTATTTGACAGCCCATCTGTCTGAGGATGAAAAATGGTGCTAAAACTCAATCGGGTCCCCAACGATTCTTAAAAATGTTCCCAGAAATGGGAAGTGAAGCGGACATCCCTATCAGAAACAACACTCACTGGAACACCATGTAGCCATACTATCTCTCGAATATACTACTTCGCCAACTAACTCAGTGTATCGGTAGCTCTCATAGCTAAGAAATGGGTGGACTTAGTCAACCGGTCCAGAATAACCCATATGGCATCATGACCTCTGCGGGTTCTCGGCAACCCCATCACAAAATCCATAGTGACATACTCCCACTTCTATGTTGTTATCGGTAGAGGCTGCAATAGTCCTATAAGATTCTGATGCTCTACCTTCACCTGCTGACAAATAAGACACTTAGCGACATATTCGATAATGTCTCTTTTCATTTCGGACCACCAATAAACCTTTTGAAGGTTTTGATAGATCTTGGTACTCCCCGGATGTATCGTATACTTCAATGAGTGAGCCTTTGATTAAATCAGCCTCCTGATTTCAGGATCCTCGGGAACACATACTCTGCCTCTGAACCTTAATAACCCATTAGCACTCAGCTCAAAATCAATACCCACACCTGTCTGTATCTGTCTCAGCCAATCGATGCACTGTCGATCGCTCTACTGGGCCTGCCGATTATGGCCAATCAGCTCTGGCTCTAATCTCATACTAGCCATGATATCCAATCTCTCTGATCCAGGTGGGGTTACATCCAAACTGAGGTTCATAAAGTGTTCCAACAATTCATGCTCTCGTACTATCATATAATGACACCAACCGAAGGTTCTTCCTGCTCAAAGAATCGGTAACTACATTTGTCTTACCCGGGTGGTACATGATTTCACAATCATAGTCCTTTAGGAGTTTGAGCTATCTCCTCTGTCTCATATTTAGTTCTTTCTGCCAGAACAGGTACTTAAGGCTCTTATGATCCGTGAACACCTGAAATTTCTCACCATAGAGATAGTGGCGTCAGATTTTCAAAGCAAACACCACAGCCGCCAACTCTAAATCATGTGTCGGGTAGTTCCTCTCATGATCTTTCAACTGTCTAGATCCATAGGCAACTACCTTCCCATCCTGCATAAGCATACAGGCCAGTCCATGGTGTGACGCATCCTTGTCTACCAAGAATCCTCTTGAGCTGGTAGGAATGGTAAGAAATAGAGCAGTGGTCAATCGATGCTTAAGCTCCTCAAGACTCCTCTCATATGCCTCATTCCACACAAACTTAACATCCTTCCATGTGAGGCGTGTCAACAGAGCAGCTAGTCTGGAGAAACCCTCTGCTCAACTCACAGTCATAACCCAACTCACTATCGCTCTGCTGCGAAGCGATAGGAGAAGCTATATCCTGGACCGGAGATGGTGTAAATGTAGCGGTCTCGACAGTTTGAGGTCTCTCTGCCTCTGCAGCTGCCTGTCCAGTAGTAGGCTGTGCTGCGGGACCTCGTCTATCACCGGTACCCAATGCATGCGTGACTATCTCTACCAGGTTCTCAATACTTCGCTCTATCCTAGCGAAGCGTGCCTCTGTATCTCCTGCTCTATCAACAGGGTCTTGTGGAGCCTGATCAATCTATGGCTCTGCATGGCCCTCAGGCCTACCTCTACGGCCTCTAGCACGTGCTCTCGCCCCTCTACCTTGGCGCGTAATTGGCATAATGCCTAACTTCCTGTATTAAAATCATTTATCAAGCTTAAGCCATCACGATATACACAGTTATATCTAAACAAAAGCACAGTAATATGGGGATGTACTCTTCCTACATTTTATTACTGATTCATATCAAGCCAACTCAGCTCTGATACCAATCTCTATCACGACCCATTTCATTCCTTTTAACCAAAAATCACTATAAATTTTTCGTATTATTCCTTTCCCCACTCGGTTGTGAATGAACTTACCACTACATCGTTGGGCTGTGAGTCAATAATAATCCGCTCGCAATATCTATTCCTAGCTAATAAAAGTGATGTCATACATTTGAACGTTAATCATTCATTTATACAAAATATGATTACTGACATCTACATCCCCCATAATTACAACTCAAAAGATTACTGTGCTTTTACAATTATTTAGATAAAAAAGAATCTTCATGTGTATACCTCTTAGCGATGGATGGTAGCAGATATCCAAAATACATGCCTCAGTCCTCACTGGGCTACTATGCACACTCTGTAAGAGGGAGAAAATAGAGAGGGATGAGCAACCACACGCTCAGTAAGGCAATAATGCAATCATGGTAGATAACTACTCTATCTACATGCTGATAGTGTTATGCATAAATCATTTATAATAGGAACATGTGGAATAAAACAATGCCATATGAGTATACATATATATCATGTATCAAAATCATGTAAAATTGGCATATAAAACATGGAATATCAACATGTGAAAACATCTCATGCTCATTCTCATTAAACTCATAAAAAGGGCAATTCATTTAAGAAACCTCCTTTTTAAATCACAATACAAAGCTCTTTCTCAAACACATATAATCCCATCACAAACCATTTTCTCACTCACAAACATCATTACCATTTCACAATTCAAATCTCACAAGGCTCGACCCCTCCCTCGAGTCTACTTTCGGTAATCACAATCACATATATGAAATAAAACCAGGTCGCTATATCACAAGTGCCTACATGGCCAACTACATCATAAATCATCCCAGACCACATGCATCCAGGTGTGTGGGATATCGTGCTGGCACGAAGGTGGATTATCCCTCGCCAAACTTTCTCATCACAAAATCACCATGCGGTACATCGTACTCCTGGTGATGTGCACGATACATCGTACTTCGTGGACTCATATCGTGGTTGAGGGTGCCAGTCGTAGGTCTTATCTACCCCATACCAAGAACTTTTCATACCCATGTAAGAGAGCCTCCCTGCCGAACAAAGCCTCCCCACCCCTTCAGGGCTTAAGGATGTTGGCTTAAGGATCCTTCCGTAAGAGAGCCTCCCCACCGAACAGAGTCTCCCTGCCTAACAAAGCCTCCTCACCTCCTCGAGCTTAAGGATGTTGGCTTAAGGATGTAGGGCTTAAGGATCTTATCGTAAGAGAGCCTCCCCACCGAACAGAGCCTCCCTGCCTAACAGAGCCTCCCCGTCTCCTCGGGCTTAAGAATGTTGGCTTAAGGATGTAAGGCTTGAGGATCTTACCAATTTTCACGACCTCATACGTATCACAATGTGCAAACTTATGCGAGCAAAGCTCTAGCACGACTCATGTATCATATCATAAAGAAACCACATATAAGCATAGCTCCAGTATGATTATACGCATAAGCAAAACCACTCAAAATCCACGTAAGAGTAAAAGCTCCAGTACGGTTTATAAAATATCATCACAAATCAAATCAAAGTGCGAGCTAAGCTCCAGCACTTTCATGTAAATCAAAGCATCAAAATCCAGCATGAACAAGGCTCTAGTGCGATTTAATTCACATAGCTCGATAGGCGGCTCATATGCATTCAAAACACATCACAAACATGTTTAGCACCTCACATGTGCTATTCCATAACATCACTAAAACACTAGTCAGCCTATCCTTTTATTTTCTCAAATCAAAGCATTGTGTTTTGTGAAAACATTCAAAACACGTGATTTATGCGATTATTAGTCTTACTATCCCTTTTTATACATCCATATAAAACCAAATCATCCAACATTCGCAACCATTTCCACATACCAAACAACCAATTTCTCAAACATTCATGCATTTCATAAACACCCTATATTCCCACAAAAACGAGTAGCTACCTGTATATACTTACAGAATTCCCTTACCTGGAATCGCGATGCATGATTCCACTTTCTTAAAACTGCTTACTCGTCCGGTTCGATTCGTCTCCACCAAACTCTCTAAAACTACACAAAATCGTAATTCCCATCATTATAGTCCATTATAATCCAACTCTTGTGTTTACTATAGTCGATTCAACCTATAGTCTCTATTAACGCTTATGAGGCCTCGTTTCATTACTCTACTCATAACTTGAGTCTATGGGTTCTATTAGGCCTCTTAACTCATTCCAAATCGATATTAAATTGATATTAAGCTTATAGTGTTCATATTTCCTTGATTTCTTCACTATGGCATTTATCAAGCATTTACATACTCATTTTCCGTAATTTCCCCAAACTCACAATGCAACTCCATTTAACTATCTCCAATTGTCTACCTTACTCAAATAACCACTTAGCATACCCACCATTTCATCAACTCATTCAATTTACACTTTTTCACACTAGACTTATTCCATTTTCTAGGTCACATTAGTTCCAATACTACCTAGATGGTTTCAACCAACAATACTTATGCAAATCAACTCCAAGATCAATAAACAAACCAATGTGCTTGAGTTGGAGCATTAGAAACTTACCAATCTAATTTCTCTTCTTACTCTAAAAGAAAATGTTCTTTGCTCCTTCAATACCAACAATAAGGTTTTAGGTTTCAACTATGCTGTTCTCTTCATCAAGATGAACAACTTTGTATGTAATAGTCTCCCCTCAATTCTTACTGGAAATGGACTGATTTTAGAGAGATAAACTTGGGTTTTAGGTGAAAAATTGAAGGGTGATGTTGTTTTCTAAAAAATTTTGGATTTCAGCGCTCCTTTTATAAAAATAGCTTGAGGAGATCAATCTGCACTAGGATGAGATTGATCTGGTCCCCTTAATTCCCTCTTTTCATGGCATTTTAAGCATGAGATTGATGTGCTCCAAACAAAGAGCTAAGGAGATCGATCTGTATGCTTAAAGATCTATCTTTTCATTACAAAATGTTTAGGAGAGCGATCTGGCCCCATGGGAGATCAATCTGCTCTATTTCATTACTAAAATAAGAGCATTCTGGCTCTTCCAGATCGATCTCTCATCCTATAAGATCGATCTGGCCTTCATATTTTCTAGATTTTCTGTAATTTTTCTGCAGTAACTCACACCCAAACATTCTTAATTTGTTGCAATGGTCATTTTCTCATCCAACCACATTTAAGACTTGAAAATGGTATCTATTCATACCTTATACACATTAGAACTTGTGTGTATTCATTGTATAGCCAAAGGTATACAATACCAGACCAAATAGAATTATTTATATTCATGTAACTTCCTTCCATTTACCACACTACTCACTTCTCATTCCACTCACATTCATCACTTATAAAAGTCCATTTCTTCATATTCATACATAATGAAACTTGTATGTACATTATAAAATCATACTACAAGTATGTACATTACATTTATAGACTTTACATCAATTGTACTTCACATTACAAGTACCTTACCACACTTATGAATCTATAAGGTTTACATCCAAAAATACGATTCTTACATCACTAGCCCAAATAGAACCATAGTCGATGCTGCTGTCGGGGGATCTTTGAAGTGCAAGACGGAGGAGGAAGCTTATGGTCTGTTAGATAAGATGGCAGCTAACAACTATCAATGGTCATCAGAGAGGCAATTATCCAAGAAAGCTGCGGGTAATTATGAGTTGGACACACTGTCTACCTTAACTTCTCAAATAGCCAATCTCACGAATAAGGTAGAGTCACTCAGTACCCAACATAATTCTGCCAATAGTTCTAGTCCTGTTTTAGCTGTCCAAAGTCCTTTTATTTCATGCAATCTGTATGGTGGTACACACTCTGTAAATAGGTGCCCACTAAATTTACATTATGTTCAGTACATTACCCTACCTTAAAAGCAACAGAACAATCCATTCTCGAATACCTACAATCCAGGGTATAGGAACCATAATAATTTTTATTGGAGCCAAAATCAAGGGCAATCTTTTAATTCCATACCTATGGGACCCCCTAGTTTTCAAGCTCGACTTGTTCATGTAACACCACCTCAACAGTTTCCACATCATCAGCCTAATCATCCCTATCATCCACCTCAGATTCAACATCATCCACCACCACCACCACCACCTATGTGGCCCCCAACACTTACCTGCACCAGCAACTGCAGCTGAGAAGAAGCCTTCACTTGAGGAGATGTTCATAACTATCCTGCAAAATCAAGCAGCCTCTATTAAGAATTTGGAAGTTCAAGTTGGATAGATAGCTAGTGCTCTTAACTAGCATCCACAAGGGACCTTCCCTAGTAATACTGAAGCTAACCCTGTTAGGCAATGGAGGGTAAGGAGCATGTGAAAGTCATAACCCTTAGGAGCGGTAGAGAGCTAGAGGATCCATAAGTTAAGTCCAGTCCTAATAAGCCCATAGTGGCAAAGCCTTTAAGTTCTAAAGAGGTAGTTCAGAAAGAGCAGGAACAGGATAATCAGGTTACAAAGGAAACTAAGTCAGGCGCTTCTTCTTCTTCTTTTGATGCTACACATGTTACCACTACACTTCATCCAGTTAGACCCCCATTAAATTTTCTCAGAGGTTCCAAAACTAGAAGCTTGATTAGCAATTTACTAAATATCTTGAGTTTTTTAAGAAGCTTCACATTAACATACCTTTAGCAAATGCTTTAGAGCAAATACCCAGTTATGTGAAGTTCATGAAGGACATCCTCTTGAAAGAGAAGATTAGAAGATTATGAGACTGTGGCATTAACAGAGAAGTGTAGTGCCATCATCCAAAGGAAATTACCCCCCAAGCTCAAGGATCTATACCTTGCATCATAGGAGATCAGTTCTTTGGTAAAGCCCTATGTGATTTAGGAGCTAGTATTAATCTTATGCCTTTGTCCATATACCAAAAATTAGGAGTAGGAGATGAAAAGCCTACCATAGTGACCCTTCAGTTAGCTGATAGATCCATTAAATATCCGAAGGGGATCACTTTGGACCTACTAGTTAAGGTGGATAAGTTTATCTTGTCTGCAGACTTTATTGTGTTCGATATGGAGGAAGATAGGGAAGTCCCTATCATTCTAGGCAGACCTTTCTTAGCTACTGGTATAACATTAATTGATGTGCAGAAGGGGAATTAACTATAAGAGTTCAAGATTATGAGGTGATATTTAATGTTTTCAAATATTTGAGGTTCCCTGATGACTCTCAAGATTGTTTCAGGATGGACTTAGTAGATAGACACATCACCGAGGAGTTTTCTAAGACCCATCCATTTAACCCTTTAAAAGCTTCTTTAGTGAAATCAATTAATCTTAAAGAATACAATGAGGATGATGATGAGGTCTATGAGGCTTTACAATTATTAGAGGTTACTCCCTTCAAGGAAATTGCCCAGTTTGAGACTTTAGACACTTCATCTACTCCAGCTTTAAATGTCTCTCCATCCACCAGTGATCCTCCAACTTTAGAGCTTAAACCCTTACCATCACACATTAGATATGCTTATTTAGGTGAAATCCTCAACTAGGCTATTGGTGGTGTCTACTACTCTCTCCAGTGATCAAGAAGAGAAATTACTTCAAGTTTTGAGAGAGCACCAGAAGGCTATAGGATGGTTTATTTCTAATCTCAAGGGTATTAGTCCCTCAATCTGTATGCACAAGATACTGTTGGAGGAAGGATATAGGTAATCAGTAGAGCATTAGTGTAGGCTAAACCCTGTAATGAAAGAAGTGGTAAAAAATGAGATAATTAAGTGGTTGGATACGGGGATCATATATCCTATTTCTAATAGTGCATAGGTGAGCCCAGTTCAATGTATCCCTAATAAAGGAGGGATGACTCTGATTGAGAACGAGAACAATGAGCTCATCCCCACTAGGACTGTCACTGATTGGCGAGTATGTATAGACTATAAGAAACTTAACAAGGCCACCAGGAAAGACCACTTCCCTCTACCTTTTATTGACCAGATGTTAGATAGGTTAGCTACTCATAAGTTTTATTATTTGCTGGATGGATGGATACTCTAGGTACAATCAGATAGCTATAGCCTTGGAGGACCAAGAAAAGACTACCTTTACCTGTCCCTATGGGACATTTGCTTTTAGTAGAATGCCTTTTGGCATATACAATACACCTGCTACCTTCCCGCATTGCATGATGGCCATATTTCATGATATGGTGGAGGACTTTCTAGAGGTCTTCATGGATGATTTCTCTGTATTTTGGGATAGCTTTGATTTTTGTTTGCATAATTTCGCACTTGTTTTGAAGAGGTGTGAAGAAACAAATTTAGTACTTAATTGGGAGAAGTGTCATTTTATAGTGAAGAAAGGTATAGTGCTCGGGCTTAAGATTTTTGCTAGGGGGATAGAAGTGGATAAAGCTATGGTGAAAATCATTGAGAAGCTACCTCCTCTACCTCTGTTAAAGGAAGTAGAAGTTTCCTGGGCCATGCAAGATTTTACAGAAGGTTCATAAAGGATTTTTCCTAGATCTCAAAGCCTTTACGTAATCTTCTGGAAAAAGACACTGCATTTTGTTTTAATGAGCAATGCTTAGTTGCATTTAAGACTTTGAAGGAAAAGTTAGCTACAGCCCCTGTAATCATAGCTCCAGATTGAAATTTACCTTTTGAGCTAATGTGTGATGCAAGTGATTATGCAGTTGGGGCTGTGCTAGGACAAAGAAAAGGAAGAGTCTTTTATGCTATCTATTATGCAAGTAAAACTCTAAATGAAGCCCAGTTGAACTATGCTACTACCGAGAATGAGCTGTTGGCTATAGTATTTGTTTTTGATAAGTTTCACTCCTGTCTCATTGGCACTAAGGTAGTAGTATATACAGATCATGCTTCCATTATGTACTTAGTCTCCAAGAAGGATGCAAAGCCTAGACTGATTAGATGGATCCTCCTGCTACAAGAGTTTGACTTGGAGATCAGGGATAGGAAAGGGACGGAGAATCAGGTTACTGACCATCTATCTAGATTGGAGAATGGACTTAAAGAAGATGGTACAGTTATTAATGAATCCTTTCCTGATGTTTAGTTATTTACTTTTGGGCACTCCAATTTGCCCTGGTATGGTGATTTTGTGAACTACTTTGTGAGCAATGTGATGCCACCTGATTTGACTGCCCAACAAAAGAAAAAGTTTTTGAGTGATTTCAATTATTATGTGTGGGATAAACCCTTATTGTAGAAGCAATGTAAAGATCAAGTTTTAAGGAGGTGTGTTCCCATGGAAGAAGTTGAAGATATACTTAGACATTGCCATTCTTCTGATTATGGAGGGCATTTTGAAGGAGAAAGAACAGCTGCCAAGGTTTTTCAATCTGGGTACTACTAGCCCACATTGTTTAAGGATGCCTACTACTTTACGCTGAAATGTGATTGATGTCAGAGGGTAAGTAATATTTCCAAAAGAAATGAGATGCCTCTGACTAATACTTTAGAAGTAGAGCTCTTTGATGTATGATGTATAGACTTCATGGGACCTTTTGTTCCTTCATTTGGCAATCTCTACATTTTAGTGGCCATCGATTATATGTCAAAATGGGTTGAAGCAATGGCTTTACCGACTAATGATGCCAAGGTGGTGATAAGGTTC
Source organism: Firmiana major (assembly GCA_033439115.1). Classification (NCBI taxonomy): domain Eukaryota; kingdom Viridiplantae; phylum Streptophyta; class Magnoliopsida; order Malvales; family Malvaceae; genus Firmiana; species Firmiana major. The sequence continues at coordinate 19,858,442 of CM065904.1, forward strand.
TTAAAGAAGAATATTTTTACAAGATTTGGCACACCCAAGGCCATCATTAGTGATGGGGGATCCCACTTTTGCAACCAGAGTCTTTATGGGCTTTTAAAGAAATACGGAGTCAAACATAAGGTAGCCACTGCTTATCACCCACAGACGAGTGGTCAAGTAGAGTTGTCCAATAGGGAAATTAATGGGATACTAGAGAAGACAGTGAACCCAAGTAGGAAGGATTGGTCTATTAGGTTAGATGATGCACTTTGGGTTTATAGGACAGCCTTCAAAACACCTTTAGAAATGTCCCCCTTATTAGCTTGTTTAAGGGAAGGCCTATCATTTGCCAGTGGTGCTTGAGCAAAAGGCCTACTGGGCCCTTAAGAACCTGGAATTCAATTTAGATGCAATATGAGAGAAGAGGCTGCTACAACTTAATCAGTTAGATGACTCCAGGTTACAGACATATGAGAATTCCAAGCTCTATAAGGAGAAGACTAAGCGATGGCATGATAAGAAAATCAATGAGAGACACTTTGAGCCAGGCCAGCAAGTACTGCTTTTCAATTCTCGCTTGAAGTTGTTTTCAGAAAAGCTTAAGTCTAGGTGGACAGGACCCTTCATCATTACACAAGTATTCCCTCATGGAGCCATTGAGATCATGGATGAGACCCTGAAGCATAAGGTTAATGGGGGTAGACTGAAGCATTATTTTGAGGGAGAATTTGATCGTCAGCATTCTGTTAGCACTTTAGCTGATCATCCTACTTCTGATCCTGCTACTTAGCTTCACTTTATTTTATACTGTTTTATTTTTGTTTTCACTTTTTATACAATTTTTTTCTCGCTTCTGCTGTTTCTTTCTTTGTTTCTTTAGCGGAATGTTTTTCTAGTAACACTTTCTCATCAAGCTTCAATTATTCTTCATCATGAGATAGAGGAGTATTCTATTCTTGAGCTTTTATTCTTATATTATCTACACACTGAAGACACTGTGCACTTTAAGTTTGGGGGTGGGGATTCGCTTGAGCAATTTTAAAAATTTTGTTGAAAATTGAAAATTGTTTTTCGAAAATATGAGATTACACTGTTTGATTTTGGGATGATTTAGTAATTAGCATGTAGTTTTCCTATATTCCGATGATATAACCCCATGATTTAGTTTGACTTTGATTGAATAAGAAGCATGATTATAGGAAAAGCATGAAGTTGAATTCTTAAATTTGTCTTGATTCTGATTTTGATTTCCTCATTTTAAACATATGTCATGTCATGAATCTTTATATTTATTTAGAGAAAGCTTATGTGGACATAAGATTGCATTTGTTCAGTTGATTTTGTGCATCATATTCTATAATTTGTTTGATCTGATCTCGAAATGAAATATTAAATCACACTTAACTAGGGAAATGATTTAGGCTATTTTGGATCGTTTGAGCCTTTCTAGCCATCCCTGTACATATTTACCTCTAGTCACCCATCTGGGCCAAATAAGCTTTTCTCTGTAAATACTTCTGCACATTTTTCCTTAGCTTAAACACTCTTTTCCTATCCATTACCCCGAAAGCTATAAATTCACTAGGATATATCTTAAGCTATGTACATATGGGTATTAGGTGATAGTGAAAGTTAAAAAAAAAAAAAGAAGATGAATAAAAATACAAAAATAGAATAAAAATGTTTAGCAAAATAAATAAGTTTGGGGGAATAATTATGAGCTCTTACATTAAAGATCCTAGAAGGAATGCATGTTGAGGGGTAATTAAACCTAAATTGACTTTATCATACCTTAGCCCTAGCTTGACATTACAAGCTAAATGAAGTCCTATTGATCTTTGGTTAAGTGTGACTACATTAGTGGAGAGATAAGTCAAAAGTAAACTTATGGGAATGATCACTTGTCATTGACTTTGCATTCACTGTGTTTGCATAATCTGATCCGGGTAATGTACTGTGAAGTGGCTTTGACATTTTCACACACACGTGGAGTCCAATTTGGGTTACGACTTATGATTGAATGATTCTGAGTGTTAGACTTCTAATTGTGAATCTTTGATATCAGAGTTGGTACTTTTTCTTTGAGGATAATATGTGGGGAATCAATGTGTTTGGTACTTGTTAGTTCCTACATTTACTTTGTTTTGCTTGAGGACAAGCAAAAGCTCAAGTTTGAGAGTGTGATAATTCTATTAAAATAGAATTATTTATACTTAATTTCTTAATTATTTATTTTAATTCCCATATTATTTTATTAATTATCCCCTCAATTTAATTAAAATTCGTATGTGTGCAGATAAATTAAATCCAGATGAAACTCAGTCGTTTTAGTAGAAAATGGACTGAAAATAGACTAAAAGGAGACTGAACCACTACCATTTCGCAGCATGAGTCATCATTCTTCTTGACATGTGGGACTCCCAGTGTCCATATTTTATTCGCCTCAAAAGGATAAGATCAACGGACACCGTGCCCACATCATGGAAGACACACGCTAGGCCACATCGCACAACTAAGTGGACAAGAAGATGAATGACATGGAAATATCTTCTCTGAAGTGAATGGTGTGAAGACAAGTGGCAAATAATGCCAATACATCTAGGATTAGAAATTACCATTGTACCCCCAATTTTGTGTATAAATAGAATATGATGAGGCAATTGAGAACCAAGTAGTTTTAGGGAAAAGTAATTCTATGGTGGTTTTTAGAAGTAGTTTTTAGGTTAAAGTTTTCATGTTTAGGTTTATTTTTTCCTTTGTTTTCTTTTTAGCTTTTCTTATAAACAATGGCAGCCATCATATTTCCAAGTTAGTAGTTTTTATTTCATCTGATCTTAGCACAAGTTAGCATTGTTAATGAAAAAGTTTATTTCTAGTTTCACTATCCATTCCTACTATTCAGTTTCTTTTATTTTTCTTTTCCATTTACTGTTCATTTGAAACGAAGGATTTGCCATCATATTTCCAAAGCACAACAGTTCTACCTCTATCGTTTCTGTTTTGGAGAGCTGGGTTTATGGTGCAAGATCATTGCTAAGTGTTGTTTCTGTATTGCTGGCATAGTGGAGCACTGGTGGCTGAGTAGAGCAAGAGACAAGCTGTGGCTACTGGAACCTTACATTTTTCTATTTTACGGCTTTCTTTAGTGTTAGTTTAGTTTTTAAGTGTTAGCTTTTAGCATTTTCTATCTTTCTTAGCTTCTACTTTGGTTGCTAGTGTTGCCGTGTTGTGCCGAGGGTGTTGTTCAATGAGTAGCTAATGGTTTAAGGAGTGCCAAGGAATATTTATGGTGGAGGGCTGAGGCAGAAGACGTTCCCGGTTCCTTCTCGACTGCCTAGCTTACCTGTGTTCCGTGCGTGGCGAGTTTGTGTAGTTGTGAACTAGCTGAAGTTGTTACTGGCTAGTGCTGAAGCGGGTGGGACTGCTATCGTTTGGTGCAGAACAGAATCGGGATTGCTCTATGGCGATGGACAGGGAATAGCTGCCCCTCTGTTCTACTCTATTTTAGTTTATTTTTTCAGTTCATATGTTGTTTTGTGTTATCCTGTTTCCTATTAATGTATGATATTAATCCCTTTACATCTTGTTAATACTCTCATGTTGTTTCCATTCATTGTTATAGCTTTGCTGCTGTGGCAGGGCTGTCGGGGATGTGTGGAGCAACGTTGCAAGGTTACTAGCGTGGCTGTGGTACCGCTTGTTGCAGTGTTGAAGCTGGTGCATGGCAGGAGGTGCTGAGGTAGAAGACGGATGGAAATGCATGTGGTGCGATAAAAGCATATAGAAGCAGGGAATGTTGGTGTTGTATGTTACAGGCCACTGTTTTTGCATTAATATTTTCAGTTTACTATTTTATTACCTTTTGATATTTGTTTATGCTGCTTTAAATCTTGATTTATCATCTCATATTTTTGTTTTTAATTATTATTCTGCATTGATTTTTCCTTTTCTACTTAAGTTCTTCCTGTTCTGCGTCAAGTGCCATAGTCTGTTCTCCAAGTTTTACTACTGAATTACAGTACAGGGAGGTGTTGCCTGCTGGTGCACCATAGTGCTGCTGCGTTGAGGTAGGAAGGACAGCGTGATTTTTGGGGCTGAAGCAGTGCAAAGCAGCTGAGGTATGCTTGATAGGTGCCGGCATAAGTGAAGCAGGTGTGTGGCAGGAGGCAGCAGCTGGAATACGTTGCTGAACCAGGAGTACAGTTCAGGGAGGTGTTGCCTGCAATGGACGAGGTGCAAAGCACAGTACAATGCACGAGATAGTTTGCTTTAAGGTGAACAGCACAATGTTGTGTTTGGAATCAATGAAGTGTTTTAATTTGATTATCTTGTTTTTAAAGTATTTGCTAAATGTTATTATTCCTCTTATTATTATTTGTTAGCTTAGGTAAAGGTAGATTTTTGAATTAATTTGCAAGATAGCTAAATTTTCTTTGCTTGTTAGTTTAAAACTTAGTTTTAATTATATTATTAGTCAATTTTTTATTACAATAGGGTTAAGATTTAATTTTAGGTATAATGCTCATATGTTACAATTGGAATTAGATTAGGGATAGAAATTATTTTATGCAATTTTAGTTAGTTAGTTTTCAATTTAAACTTCAAAAATCCAAAAATATTTATTTCTCATGCATCATTTAGATTTTATTATTTATCTAGGCAATGTATTAGGTTAGTAATTAGCTAGAGTTATATTAAATTTAGAATCACCATTTTAGACATTTAGATTTATAGTTATATTTAGGAATTTCCTTAAATTAATAGAATTTTATTTCATTAGATCATATGATAGGTTATTTTGCATTAAATTAAATACATGCAATTTTTATTTTTGTAGTAGATTAGTCTAGTGTTATTTATTTTATTTTTACATTCTCTTATATTTGCATTTTAGTCTATTTGCACTAATTAATTTTAGTTTCAGTATTGTTCTTTTGCAGGTTATTGTTTTTATTTGCTTGGAACTCTGTAAGTAATCGTCGCTCTATTTTTATTTATTTTATTGTTTTTCAGTACTTTTCAACTTAAACCTTGTCGATCACCCTTTTAACATTCATAATTTGCTAGGATATACTTAGGGTAAAATTAACCGGTACTTAGTTAGGCTATATGTACTCTCTGTGGGATGATAATCCGGGACTCAATTCTTATTATTACTTGTACGACATGTGCACTTGCGGTTAATAGGTCTAGGTAACTTAGGATTGGCATGTCAAGTTTCTGGCGTCGTTGCAGGGGAAACGCTTAGCCATTAACTAATATTGGTGAAATTATGCTTAGGTATAATTCTAGTTTTGTACATACTTAGGTTGTTAATATTTAGAGTCTTAATTTAGATTAGTTAATTGTCTCTCAAATATTAAAAAAATAATTAAAAAATTAAAACAAAATTCATTAGGACTTCTGAATGTTTGCATGAGTAGAGTCAAGAGTTTTGATTGCTTTCCTTTAGATCCTGAAATTGAAAGAACACTTAGAAAAATCAGGAAGGATTCTAGGAAAATAGTAGTTCCGCTGCAAAGCACCTTGGCTGAAAAACTGAGAAATTAGGACTGTATGAGATTATGCTATCCCAACAATTGAAGGTTATTACACTGGCATTAGGCCACCAGCTGTCCCAGAGAAAACTTTAAAATTAAGACTTCAATCCTCCAGATGATCCAAACTTTGCTACTGTTCAGTGGGCTTCCCCATGATGACCCACATGCTCACTTAGGGCAATTTTTAGACCTGTGAAATACTTTCAAGCATAATGGACTCTTGGACGATGCACTTAGACTTAAGCTATTTCTTTTCTCTCTCAGGGATAGAGCAAGACACTGGTTGACCTCTTTACCTCCTAGATCCATATCCACCTGGGACGAGTTAGCCCATCAATTTTTAGCTAAGTTCTTTCCTCCCTCCAAAATGGCTAAACTCCGTAGTGATATATCTTCTTTTACTCAATTTAATTCTGAATCCCTTTATGAAGCATGGGAATGATACAAAGACATTCTTAGGAAATGTCCCCATCATGGCCTACCCTTATGGCTTCAAGTCCAGACCCTCTATAATGGACTCACTAGCCAAAATAGGACCATAGTCGACGCTGCTGTGGGAGGAGCTTTGATGTGCAAGACGGAGGAGGAAGCTTATGGCCTGTTAGATAAGATGGAAGCTAACAACTATCAATGATCATCAGAGAGGCAGTTACCCAAGAAAGCTGCGGGCATTTATGAGTTGGACACACTGTCTACCTTAACTTCTTAAATAATCAATCTCACGAAAAAGGTAGAGTCACTCAGTACCCAGCATAATTCTACTAATAGTCCCAGTCCTATTTTAGCTGTCAAAGTCCTTTTATTTCATGCAATCTATGTGGTGGTACGCACTCTATAGATAGGTGCCCACTAAATTTAGAGTCTGTTCAGTACGTTACCCCACCTTAAAAGCAACAGAATAATCCATTCTCGAACACCTACAATCCAGGGTGGAGGAACCATCCTAATTTTTCTTGGAGCCAAAATCAAGGGCAATCTTCTAATTCCAGACCTATGGGACCCCCTAGTTTTCCAGCTCCACCTGTTCATGTACCACCACCTCAACCGTTTCCACATCATCAACCTAATCATCCTCATCATCCACCTCAGTTTCAACATCATCCACCACCACCACCACCACCTATGCACCCCCAACAGCTGTAGCTGAGAATAAGCCTTCACTTGAGGAGATGTTCACGACTATCCTGCAAAATCAAGCATCCTCTATTAAGTATTTAGAAGTTCGAGTTGGATAGATAGCTAATGCTCTTAGCCAGCATCCACAAGGGACCCTCCCAGTAATACTGAAGCTAACCCTATTAGGCAAAAGGACGGTAAGGAGCATGTGAAAGCCATAACCCTTAGGAGGAGTAGAGAGCTCGAGGATCCACAAGTTAAGTCTAGTCCTGATAAGCCCACAGTGGCAGAGCCCTTAAGTTCTAAAGAGGTAGTTCAGAAAGAGCATAAACATGATAATCAGGCTATAAAGGAAACTAAATTAAGCGCTTCTTCTTCTTCACAACCTTCTTCTTTATCTAATGCTACACTTGTTACCACTACGCTTCATCCAGTTAGACCTCATTACCTTTTCCTCAGAGGTTCCAAAACCAAAAGCTTGATCATCCATTTGCTAAATTTCTTGAGGTTTTTAAGAAGCTTCACATTAACATACCTTTCGCAGATGCTTTAGAGCAAATGCCCAGTTATGTGAAGTTCATGAAGGATATCCTCTCGAGGAAGAGAAGATTAGAAGATTATGAGATAATGGCATTGACTGAGGAGTGTAGTGCCATCATCCAAAGGAAATTACACCCCAAGCTCAAGGATTTAGGTAGTTTTACCATAGCTTGCACCATAGGAGATCAGTTCTTTGGTAGAGCCCTGTGTGATCTAGGAGCTAGTATTAATCTTATGCTTTGGTCCATGTACCAAAAGTTAGGAGTAGGAGATGAAAAGCCTACCACAGTGACCCTTCAGTTAGTTGATAGATCTATTAAATATCCAAAGGGTATCATTGAGGACGTGCTAGTTAAGGCAGACAACATTATCTTCCTTGAAGACTTTATTGTTTTGGATATGGAGGAAGACAGGGAAGTCTCCATCATTCTAGGCAGACCTTTCTTAGCTACTGGTAGGACATTAATTAATGTGCAGAAGGGGGAATTAACTATGAGAGTTCAAGATCAGGAGGTGACATTTAATGTTTTCAAATCTTTACGGTTCCTTGATGACTCTCAAGATTGTTTCAGGATGGACTTCATAGATACAGACATCACCGAAGAGTTTTCTAAGACCCATCCATTTAACCCTTTAGAAGCTTCCTTGGTGAAATCAGTTGATCTTAAAGAATACAATGAGGATGATGATGAGGTCTATGAGGCTTTAAAGTTATTAGAGGTTACTCCCTTCGAGGAAATTGCCAAGTTTGAGTCTTTAGACAGTTCATATACTCTAGCTTTAAATGTCACTCCATCCACCGGTGATCTTCCAGCTTTAGAGCTTAAACCCATACCCTCACACCTTAGATATGCTTATTTAGGTGAATCCTCCACTAGGCCAGTGATAGTGTTTGCTGCTCTCTCCAATGATTAGGAAGAGAAATTACTACAAGTTTTGAGAGAGCACCCTATAATGAAAGAAGTAGTAAAAAAGAAGATAATTAAGTGGTTGGATGCGGGGATCATATATCCCATTTCTGATAGTGCATGGGTGAGCCCAGTTCACTGTGTCCTTAAGAAAGGAGGGATAACTGTGATTGAGAATGAGAACAATGAGTTCATCCCCACTAGGACAGTCATTGGTTGGCGAGTATGTATGGACTATAAGAAACTTAACAAGGTCTCCAGTAAAGACCACTTCCTTTTACCCTTTATTGACCAGATGTTAGATAGGTTAACTGGTTATGAGTTTTATTATTTGCTGGATAGATACTCTGGGTACAATCAGATACTTATAGCCCTAGAGGACCAAGAAAAGACTACCTTCACCTATCCCTATGGGACATTTGCTTTTAGGAGAATACCTTTTGGCCTATGCAATGCACCTGCTACCTTCCAGCATTACATGATGGCCATATTTCATGATATGGTGGAGGACTTTCTAGAGGTCTTCATGGATGATTTCTTTGTATTTGGGGATAGCTTTGATTTTTATCTGTACAATTTGGCACTTGTTTTGAAGAGGTGTGAAGAAACAAATTTAGTACTTAATTGGGAGAAGTGCCATTTTATGGTGAAGGAAGGTATAGTGCTCGGGCACAAGATTTCTGTTAGAGGGATAGAAGTGGATAAAGCTAAAGTGAAAATCATTGAGAAGCTGCCTCCCCTTACCTCTGTTAAAGGAATAATAAGTTTCCTGGTCCATACAAGATTTTACAGAAGGTTCATAAAGGATTTTTCTCAGATCTCAAAGCCTTTGTGTAATCTTTTGGAAAAAGACACTGCATTTTGTTTTGATGAGCAATGATGTTAGCACTGAAATTTATATATGTTTAGAACCCTTTTTACTTAGTTATTTGATTTGTTCTTTGCTATATTAGGTATGTTTTATGTGTTTTGTGCATTTGTGCAGGAAAAAGAACAATTTGGAGAAATTAAAGCTTTTGGAGCTGATTCTGATGATTCTCTGAAGAAGTGAAATTGCAGGATGCTGATCGTGACTTATGTTGCAGCAATAGAAGAAATTGGATAGTGCAAAGCAGATCTGGGGAATCAATACCATTGTCGCAGCATAGCAGTCTGATTAGGGCAACGCTATTTTTTCACGTGGCATTCCGCGTTTTAGTGCCTGGGAACCTTATAAATAGCCTTTTTATTAGAATATCGAAGGAGGCTGCGGCAGAAGGCTTCAGGATTGATTTAGCTCCATAGAAACTCCATCTTTTACATCTTTTTCTACCAATGTTTATTCTAAGGATGATGATTTGGAATTATTGGATGTTTATCATGATTTCTAGGAACTAAACTCCTTTTTCCTAGAATCGATGTAGCCAACTTTGGGCAGATTGAAACTATTTTGTGATGATTGTTTGGATGATTTCAATTATGTTTATTTAATCTACTTGTTCTTAATGCTCTAGTTGATTGGCCATCAATTGGATGAATTAGTATAGGAATCCGGCACTCGGGAGAGGGGATTATTTATATGCACAAGGGTAGATTAACATAGGACATTGTTGAATCGGGAGATTGACAATTCTTATGAGCCATAGAGAAACGGATTACCATCACTTAATGAACTCTATTATTTAATTATGAATCGGGAGGTTAGGATTAGGTAATTTGGGTATGACTATTTAAAACTCGGGAGAGATAAACAGGAATTAGTTTCAGCTATAAACAATTTGAAATCAAAAGAACAATTGATCAAAGGAATTGTATGAACCCTAGTTAGGTGAAATTGCGTTCTAGGAATATTTTGTCATTAATATTTTCATTCGTAATAATTGTGATTTGCTTTAATTAATTTGCTCTGTAATTAATAGTTAGAATAGTAAATAGGATCTTAAACAATATAAATTACTTTTTTCTAAATAAAGTTCAAGGTTGTTGATTACAGTGATTTGCGGTAGACACAATTCCCTGTGGGACGATACTTATATTTACTCTATACTCGAAAACTGACCTGTGCACGTGCAGTAGTGTTCATTTGAGCACAACAAGTTTTTTGGCACCGTTGTCGGGGAATTGTTGTTTCATTTTTCGTTAACACTGTTTCCCAATAGCCTTTACTTTAATTTAGATTTTTATTTTTGTTTTAATTTACTATCTACAAATTTTTATTTTAGGTGAATGGTAAAAACCCGCAGAAGTGGAAATACAGACATAAAAGAAGAGTTAGATCCAGAGATTGAGAGAACCATCAGGCAAATTCAACAGAACAGATTTGAAGAGAAAGACAGAAATTTAATCATGGCAGATGAAAATCAGCAGTAGCGAGCTATACGCGATTATTTTACCCCAGTTGTGAATCAGAATTTTGCTACTATAAGAGAGGTTCCTGTAAACTGTAATAACTTTAAGTTGAAGCTGGCATTGATCAATATGGTTATGCAAAATCAATTTGGAGGTTCAGTCTTAAAGGATCCTAACACACATTTGACAAGTTTTATGGACATTTGCAGCACCATTAAGATTAATGGAGCCCCTGATGATGCTATTCGATTGAGATTGTTTCCATTTTCTCTTCGGGATAAAGCCTTGAGCTGGTATCAAAATCTACCAGCAGGAAGCATTCCGACATGGGCAGTGATGGCACAAAAATTCTTAGCAAAGTACTTCCCACCAGGAAAGACAATGCAGATGAGATTAGAAATTACCCAGTTCACGCAGTTAGATCAAGAACCATTACATGAGGCATGGGAGCGATTTAAAGAGTTATTGTGTAGATGCCCTCAGCATGGGTATGATTAAGGAAACCAGATACAAGTTTTCTACAGAGGCATGACTCCACAGACACGAGCTACTGTGGATGCTTCAGCAGGAGGTTCACTGTGATCTAAGACACCTGATCAAGCTATAGAGTTAATTGAGGAGATGGCTATAAACAGCAGCCAATGGCCAGGTGAAAGAGCTAATGTCAGAAGAGTAGCAGGTATGCATGAGTTAGATACGCAGACAGCCATCCTAGTAAGACTTGAGCAGATTTCAACACAAATTTCTTCAATGGGTATACAAGGGCCGCAAGCTATGATTCATCAGGATAGCACAAATCCTAAATTGATGGGGACATATTTAGAGCAAGTGAATTATGTTAATAATCGTAACTTTGGTTTTCAGGAAATCGAGTTCCTAACTACTACCAGCCAGGATTCAGAAACAATGAGAATCTATCTTATGGCAATTCTAAGAATGCTCTAAACCAACCAGAAGCATGTAACAACAATATAGGATTCAATAACCAAGGGAATTCCCAAGGTTATGGTGGAGTTAGAAGGAACGAATTTGAGGAGTTCATGGTTGAAACTAGAACAAGATTTAGCAAAACTGATACGCGATTGGACAATGTGGAAGCTAAAATGTCAGAGATGAATACCAGTCTTGGTGCGCAGATAAAGTCTGTTGAGACCACTTTAGGACAGTTAGCTGTAGCTATCAGTTCTTTAAATGAAAGAGGTAAGTTTCCAAGTGACACAGTGCTCAATCCGAGAGAACACTGCAATGCCATATCTTTGAGAAGTGGGAACACATATGAGCCACCGAAGGTAGTAGAGAAAGAAGAAACTGCACCAATAACTGAAGTGCAGAAGAAGCAGAATGAACCTATTAGGACAAAGGATGCATATCAGAAACAGTAAAATAGGGAGTTAATTCTAAACCTTTTAGTAAACTTTTTCCTGATAATCCTCCTTTGTTAAAACCATCTATTCCTTATCCTCAAGCTTTGTATAAAAGGAAGATTGAATTTGAGTTTAAGAAATTTCTTGACATATTTAAGAAATTTTCGTTTGTTGATGCTCTGCAGCAGATGCCACATTATGTAAAGTTCATGAAAGAAGTGCTGTCAAAGAAACGGAGACTTGAAGATTATGAAACTATCAACTTGACAGAGGAATGCAGTGCAATTTTGCAGCAGAAGTTACCGCAAAAATTGAAAGACCCTGGAAGCTTTACCATTCCATGCGAGATTGGAGGATCGAAAGTGGGTAAGGCATTGTGTGATTTAGGTGCTGGCATAAATTTAATGCTTTTATCTATTTTCAGGAGTCTAGGTCTTGGAGAGGTAAAGCCGACCACCATAACACTGCAACTAGCGAATAGATCAATCACTTATCTCAGAGGTATAATAGAAGATGTACTTGTTAAAGTTGATAAGTTAATTTTTCCTGTCAATTTTGTAGTCTTAGATTATGAAGAGGACAAAGAAATTCCACTTATACTTGGGAGACCATTCCTTGCCACTGGGAGAGCACTAATTGATGTTCAGAGAGAGCAATTAACCCTGGGGATGAATGATGAATCAGTTATGTTCAACATCTATAAGGCGATGAAATTTGCTGATGAGTCAGATACTTGTAAGTTGATTGAAGTAGTGCAGAATTGTGTAAGAGAAGTTGAAACAAAGGAAGCACCAACCGATCCTATGGCTCAATGTCTAGTAAATTCAGTTTCTAATTTAGATGATGATTTACTAACTGATGAAATTAAAAGTTGTGTTGTTACTTTGGAAGCCAATCCATTAGAAAGTACGACTACAACAACTAATGAGAAGATGGACAAGTCACAGGTAAGTGAAAAAAAAGAAGGCAAAACTGAATTGAAAGAGTTACCAAACCATTTGAGGTATGCCTTCTTAGGTGATGATGGTACTTTTCTTGTAATTATCTCATCATTTTTATCAGTTGCAGAAGAAGACAAGTTGCTTAGAATTCTAAGAGAGCACAAACCAGCAATTAGATGGTCTATTGCCGACATCAAAGGAATTAGTCCCTCTGTTGTGATGCACAAAATTCGACTAGAGGAAAATCATAAACCCTCTATTGAACCACAAAGAAGACTAAATCCAGCAATGAAAGAAGTTGTTAGAGCTGAGATTTTAAAATTATTAAATGCTGGTATTATTTATGCTATATCTGATAGTTCTTGGGTGAGTCCTGTGCAGGTTGTACCTAAGAAGGGTGGAATGACGGTAATTCATGACACAAACGATGAAATCATATCCACCAGAACTGTAACGGGATGGAGAGTTTGCATTGATTATAGGAAGCTGAACAAAGCTACTAGGAAAGATCACTTCCCACTTTCGTTCATCGATCAAATGTTAGACAGACTAGCCTGACACAGTTATTATTGCTTTTTAGATGGCTACTCGGGCTATAACCAGATTTCGATAGCCCTAGAAGATCAAGAGAAAACAACATTCACTTACCCATATGGAACTTTCGCATATAGAAGGATGCCTTTCGGGTTGTGTAACGCCCCAGCAACCTTCCAGAGATGCATGATGTCAATTTTCGTTGACATGGTTGAAGAGATAATGGAAGTCTTCATGGATGACTTCTCGGTATTTGGTAGGACTTTTGACCAATGTTTATCTAATTTGGCACTTGTATTGCAGAGATGTGAAGAGACGAATCTGGTCTTAAATTGGGAGAAGTGTCATTTTATGGTGTAAGAAGGGATTGTCCTTGGACACAAAATTTCAGCTCACGGCATTGAGGTGGATAGAGCTAAAGTCGCTGCTATTGAAAAGCTTCCTCCTCCAAAATCAGTTAAAGCCATGAGGAGCTTTTTGGGACATGCAGGATTCTATCGTAGATTTATCAGGGACTTTTCAAAAATCTCAAAACCTTTATGTCACTTATTGGAAACAGATTCTGATTTTATCTTTGATGATTTTTGCTTGCAGGCCTTTGAAAAGATCAAGAAGGAACTTATTTCTGCACCTATTATGATCACACCGGATTAGACAGAACCATTTGAACTGATGTGCGACGTGAGTGATTTTGGAATTGGAGCTATCCTTGGACAGAAGAGAGACAAGATTTTTTGGGCTATTTATTATTCAAGCAGAACTTTAGATGATGCTCAGAAAAATTACACTACAACAGAGAAGGAGATGCTTTCAGTTGTACATGCATTTGACAAGTTCAGACCATATTTGATTAGGAGCAAGGTCATTGTCTATACAGATCATGCAGCTATTCGTTATCTATTTGCAAAAAAGGATGCCAAACCCAGACTTATTAGATGGATCTTGCTTTTGCAAGAATTTGATTTTGAGATCAGGGACAAAAAAGGATCTGATAACGTTATAGCTGATCATTTATCTAGGTTGGAGCAATATGAAATTCAGCAAGAACAGCCTATTCAAGAGGAATTTCCAGATGAGACAATAATGAAGATTGATGAAAATCTGCCTTGGTTTCGCAGATATAGTGAATTGCTTAGCAGGAGGATTAATGCCAAGTGGTTTAACTTACCAACAGAGGAAGAAATTCTTCTATGATGTCAACTCGTATTTTTGGGATGATCCTCTATTGTTTAAGAATTGTCCAGACAGATTATAAGATGATGTGTACCGAAAGATGAAGCTCAGGAAATCCTGCACCATTGCCATGCTGCAGCATATGGAGGACATTTTGGTGCAGAACGTACAGCAGCAAAGGTGTTGCAATCAGGTTTTTATTGGCCTAGTGTGTTTAAAGATAGTTACATGTTTGTAAAAACATGTGACAGATGCCAAAGGGTTGGAAACATCTCAAGAAGGCATGAATTACCTTTGACAAATATTCTAGAAGTGGAAATTTTTGATGTGTGGGGTATAGATTTTATAGGACCGTTTCCTCCATCTTTTGGGAAGCTGTACATTCTCCTTGCTGTTGATTATGTCTCTAAATGGGTTGAGGCAATAGCAACACCAGCAAATGATGCAAAAGTGGTAATTCGATTTCTGCACAAGAATATATTGACAAGATTCGGTACCCCAAGAGCCATTTTGAGTGATGAAGGTTCTCATTTCTGTAACAAAATCTTCAATGGTTTGATGTCAAATTATGGAATTCGACATAAAGTAGCTCTCGGTTATCATCCACAGATAAATGGCCAAGCTGAAATTTCAAACCGAGAAGTAAAGTTGATATTGGAGAAGACTGTACACTTGAATAGAAAAGACTAGGCTAACAAGTTAGATGACACACTTTGGGCATACAGGATAGCTTATAAGACTCCAATTGGAATGTTTCCCTATAGGTTGGTATTTGGTAAAGCATGTCATCTACCTGTAGAGCTTGAGCACCGAGCTTACTGGGCCATTAAGAAGCTAAATTTTGACTATAACAAGGCTGGAGAAAATCGGTCACTCCAATTGAATGAGCTTGATGAGTTGAGAAATGAGTCCTATAACAATGCAAGAATTTACAAGGACAAGACCAAAAGATGGCATGACAAGATGATAATGAGAAGAGAATTCAGTCCTGGACAGCAGGTTCTTTTGTATAATTCAAGGCTTAAATTATTTCCTGGCAAATTGAAGTCAAGGTGGTCAGGACCGTTTGAGATAAACCAAGTTTTCCCATATGGAGCAATTGAGTTGAAGAAATCAGATGGAGGCTTGTTCAAAGTCAATGGGCAGCGTATAAAGCATTATTATGGAGAGGGAGTGCATAAATTAGATAGCACTCGCTTTGGTGAACCGAATTAAGGAGACTGAAAGCAGTCTGGCTGAAGACTTGAAATTCAGCGCTTTTGGGAGGCAACCCAATTTATCTTTTTAGGATTCTTAGTTTTTCATCTCGTTTTATTTCCTCTGATTTGAGTAGTTTGCTTTTTTATTATTATTTTATTTGATTAGTTTGTGTTTTAATTTTCAGGCATATGCACAAGAAGAGCATGGCTTGGAAGTTTTGTTGTCATGGTCCATCAAGAAAAAAAATGCATGGGTGCGTGACTAATGAAAGAACAAGAGAAATTTTCCAAGGGCTTAGTAGCTTCAGTGTAGACAAACAGAATAGAAAAGAAACGAAAATGGTTTTTCAGGAACATAAGTGAAGAAGTATGTGAACAGTACCTAAGCTGGAAGACTAAATTCTTCAATTGAAGAAGAGAGGACCGAATAATGATTGCATAGATGAGAAAAAGAAAGTCAGCAAGAGGGTGAGGAGAAAAAGAAGGGAACAAATGTCTGAAAATCTCAAAGTAGGATGAATGGAATACACATGGCAATGTTTGATTGGAAGCCGGAATCCCTTATTTCTGTCAACCCCACTCACTATTCGGTTAAGTCAAATAACCCTACCACAACTACTTTGAAAACGGCTGCTGAACTTTTTCCATCTTCCCGACTCTCTCTTTTTCTAGTAACACATCTTTCTTTGTTCTCTTGGAAGTACACTGATTACCCCACACCCATTATTTTTCTTTCTTCTGATCCTGTTGTTTTATGCTGATTTGGTAGTTTCACCAACAAAATTTTTGTGGGTTTGAAATCTTGGTGGTCCCGAAACCCTTGGGGGAAGTAGAAGGCGTTTTCTTATCCGATTGTGATAAAGACACAAGTGGTCCAACTTGAGCTTACGTGATTTCCATTCCGGGTATTCTACTGCATTTTTCAATCGTTTTTGACTTCCCATCGGATTTCCTTTTGATTTCTGCAACTTAGATTTTGAAGCTCTTATCAGTTTGGTCGATTGTTGTTTGAGAAATTCTGGTTGTGACGCAAAGTTTTTGGATTAGTTTGTGTGCTTGTCTGATTAGGGCCAACTGAACACTATTCTTGTCAACATTGAGCTTCCATTGGTAATGGCACCCAAAACCCGAGTAAAATGAAACCTGGAGAGTTTGAGTCAAGCGACTAATAGTACAGCCCCATCTCCCCAGAGGGAAGAGCCGGTCATCACTACTTATGATTCCTCTAGATTTGTCAACAGCCAAGCCGCAGAAAATTTCAAGAAAATTATGGACAAAAATATGATTATCGAAAGGAGTTTTCGACCTGATATTGGTGGTTGGGATATGCATTTTGAGTTTTTGAGAGATTTTGGGTTGCTGAAATTAGCAGGACAACCTGAAGATGCCATTCTTGATGTAGTCCGAGAATTTTATGCTAATGCAATGGAGAGCACCCATTCGATATCTGAAATCAGGGGTATTCTTGTTCTTTACAACGCCAACGCCATTAATCTGTACCTGGCCCTTCCGCAAGGGGTGCAGGATGAATATCATAGTTATGTTGCAGCTCTCCATACTGATGCTGATGAGCTGTACGGGGTTATTAACGAACTTATAGTACCTCACACCCATTGGCAGAAGAGGCCAGAAACTGAATCTATGGCATTCCCTTCCAATCGACTTCAATATGGTCTACACGAATGGTATGATTTCATTTGCTCATGAATAATGCCTACCACTCATAAAAGCAGTGTTGATGTCGATCGAGCTGCTCTCTTTTACTGTATTCTGACTAGCAAGATTGTTGATTTTAGAGTCATTATCTTTCGGTCCATGTAAGAATTTATACGCAGGGAAAATAGAAGGGGTTTACCTCACCCTTCATTGGTTTGTGGACTTTGCAAGAAATACGACGTATATTAGACTGAGCTTGAACCACGACTGGCTAGGAAATTTGCAATCACTTTTAGGAATCCTCGGGTACCTCTGACTCAGAGAGAAGTTGCTCCTCCTACTACCCCACCACCAACTTTTGCTGGTCCATCTGTTGCACCTTCCACCACTTTCGACTCCATTGTAACTGTGCTAAATGAGATTCAGGAGTTACGGTTGGAGATGCATACCAATAACCAAGACTATCGGACTTTCTGTGCATATGTTGCCTCCTACCATAAATCATTAGTCGACTACCTAAATATGAGGGGTCGTGCGGGAGAGGTGATATTCCCCATGCTGCCACAATGGTGTACTTCTGCTGATGATGACATGGAAGAAGATGCCCAGGAGGAAGCTGATGCTAAGGATGGCTCAGAGGAGGATTCGGACAGTTAGACTACCCCAGGGAAGTCCTCTTTACTACTTTTTCCAATTCATTGAGGAAAATGAAAATCTTAAGTTTGGGGGAGTTATTGGTTGTGCTCTATGTCATGCTGCTATGTTTGTCGTGCCTGCTGTTATGTTTTTCATGCTTTGTTTTTCATGCTTTGTTATGTTTTATGTGCCTGTTTCAATTTCTTTTTATATGTCTCTTTTTATTGTTTGTGTGCAATTATACTCAGTTTTACAGATTAGTTTTCTAGATTATGGCCAAAGATGGATTTTTCAAGGAATTGCTCAAATTTTGTTTAAATGGATGATTTTTATTGTTTGAGTATTGGAATGTGTATAGAAAGCTTCACTTGAATCTTTTCACTCAAACTATGCACCAATAATAGTCAGTTTATGCACTTATTGTGTTGATATGTGAAACCAAAAAGACTCTAAAACTTGATTAGTTATTACTTGAGGCGAAATTGATAGACCATGCATGATTAGGAAAATGATCTAGGCAATTTTTTTGTTTTGTTTTGAGATTGAGCCTTTCAAGCCTACCCAATTATATTAATCCTTTGGAAAACACCTTGAGCCAAATTCTTCCATTTTGTTGTTATATAACCATATTACAAGCCATGGCCTAATTGTCTGATTATCCTATTCTTTTGGTCCCTTACTTAAAGCACTATCAATCAAAATTTTGGATTAAGGGAGGAGCTCAAAAGAAAATAGGGTAGTTTGTAAATTGTTGGTTTGAGAACTTGAATGCTGCAAACAAGGGTTTATTCTCGAGTCTTGCTAAAAATCTAGTTTCATATGCAGTTTCAAGTAGTGAAAAATAAAATTCTGGAGTATGACACTGCAAATGATTTAAAAAAAAAACTCGAGAATGAGTAAGGTTGGGTAGTGATTCATGAGCTCAAAACAAATTAAATCCAAAGGTGATTACAGTGCTTTAGGTGGATTAAACTTCATATTATATCCTTTATCCCACCTAAACCCCGAGCCTTATGTTACAACCTTTGAAAAGTCCTTTTGATTCTTGGTTATGCATGAGTCTTTATTAGTGGAGAGTAGTAGTTAAATCAAGCATATGAAGTCTTGTGTTCAATTTTCATTTAGATTTCACGTTAACACTTGAGTGCATGAATTTGAATAAATGATTGTACACACACACATAAGTGGAAAGTGAAGAGTGAAAGGGGATTGGTTTGCTTTGATTGACTTGAACAATATAAATCTGAAATTTATCTTAAGCTGAGAACCTTGTGAATTCTTGAGGAAAATTCCAATTTAGTATGACAAGTATGTGAGTTGAGTATGGTTGAGAGTCTTTAATTATTCTGTTTCCAGTATGTGTTTGCTTGAGGACAAGCAAATTTCTAAGTTTGGGGGTATTTGTTAGCACTGAAATTTATATATGTTTAGAACCCTTTTTACTTAGTTATTTGATTTGTTCTTTGCTATATTAGGTATGTTTTATGTGTTTTGTGCATTTGTGCAGGAAAAAGAACAATATGGAGAAATTAAAGCTTTTGGAGCTGATTCTGATGATTCTGTGAAGAAGTGAAATTGCAAGATGCTGATCGTGACTTATGCTACAGCAATAGAAGAAACTGGACAGTGCAGAGCAGATCTGGGGAATCAATACCATTGTCGCAGCATAGCAGTCTGATTAGGGCAACACTATTTTTTTCACGTGGCATTCCGCGTTTTAGTGCCTAGGAACCTTATAAATAGTCTTTTTATTAGAATATCGAAGGAGGCGGCGTCAGAAGGCTTCAGGATTGATTTAGCTCCATAGAAACTCCATCTGTCACGACCCAAATTACCTAAAAATCAGAGTAAATTTTTCACTTTTTCATTTCCTTACCCGTCGTGAACAGTTACACTACTAAACAGTTGGGCTATGATTCGGTGTTAGTCACCTCTCACCTATTTACCTTTCCATTTTCATATTTCATTTACATATCAATTTATTTAAACTAAATACATCCCCAATATTAAATCCATATACAGTACTGTGCATCTATATGTTCAGAGACAAAATTATACAAATGTGTATACCTGGTCTTGATAAGAAGCAGCGGATATGACTACTGTCGTTCTCTTCTACTGAATATACCCTGTGGGGTGGAAAATGAAAGGGTGATCATAAACAGCTCAGTAAGGTAATAATGTAAGCAGGTAGATAACTATACTATCTACGTGCTGATAATGTCATGATATAAAATCGTTTATATTTAGAGTATGAGGTATGAATAAAACGATGCCACATGTATGTATATATCGTATAAGAGAAATCATGAAATCGACATATAAAACAAACATGGCAAAATCATCATGTATGACATCTCATGCTCGTCACATTAAAACTTATTAGTTTCATCATAAACTAATCACTTTAAAACTTATTTGTTTAATTATAAACTCATCATGTTAAAATTTATTTGTTTCATCAGAAAACAATCACATCAAGGCTAAACCCATCACTCGGGAATACCTTGATTCATTAAATCACATCTCGTTTAAAAACATAAATCGGGATATTACCCCTCCTTCGGGTTTGTCCTGGTCTATTCAGATCGTATGATATCATGTGAGGCATGTAGGTTACTGTATGAAAAATCGAGGACTATGGCCATACTTTGTCCCTGTGATCCCAGGCTACACGGGTCCCGGTGTGGGGGACATCACAACTGCAACAGGAGGTGGGGTCAAGTCCTACCTGCCAGAATATCAAGTAACATCATTAAGTCATCATGACTGCACGGTACAGCGTACTCCGTGTGACATACACGGTACATCGTACTCCGTGGACCCATATCATAGTCTAAGGGTGCCTGCCATAGGTCTTATCCACCCCAATACTATGTCGATAACCAACCCATGTCTCAAAGTATACGCGCGAGCATCTCAACTCTCTATGACACACAGTCTACAGAAGGCTTCCACACCACTATATGCATGTCAACTCACGTCTAGTGCGAGCGAAGCTCCAGCACCATGCTATGCATATCATGATATCTAAAATCTCGTGCGAGCGAAGCTCCAACACGGTTTTGTGCACACACAAATTTCTCGTACGAGCAATGCTCCAATAAGACTTTTCATGAGAAATAAATCAGTAAACTTGAGTGCGAGAAAGACTCTAGCACTCTTTTTATTCATGTAAATACGATAGGTGGCTCAATCTTGATAAAACATCTTTTAAAATAGTAACCGGTACAAACCGGTACCCTTTCGTATAATTCATGAAATAAATAGCCAACCTATGTGTATATTTGCTTAAATCAAAGCAATACATTTATATAAAACATTAAAACAGGATAATCATACAATTTATCTGCCTTACTACCCTTTTTATAAATTTTACTCCCAGGGGCAATATCGTCTTTTTCCTTTATTCACCTATGCCCCGATTTTCGTAAAAATTATTATTTCTTTTCTAGATACTTTAAGGAATTCTAAACCCTATAAATCCCCTCAATAAATACGTATAGAAATCTCTATACACCTACAAAATTCCCTTACCTCGATTCTCGTCGAGCGCGTATCTAAATTCCACTGTCGGAGGCTCGTCCGATCCGATTTGCTGCTAATCCAGTCTCTGGGGCTGCAGATAATTATTTATCATGTCAATTTAACCTAATAAATATAATTCTGTTGTTTACTATAGTCGATTTAACTAATTGGGCCAATTTACTCTTATTGGGCCTAATCGCACCTTAATGGGCCTTGACCCATTTTCAGCCCGTTTTTACTATTTAAATCCTATCTTCAGGTTTACTGGGCTCATTCAGCTTATCAATAATCATCGGGCTTCATTCCAAACTCATTGGATAGCCCGTATACTATTTACAGTAATTACGTTGCAATTTCGATTAATATTCCTTTTTATACAGAATTAATCCATAAATTCTGTAAAATAATCGAAACTTGTATTAAAGGACTCATATTATCTTAATTAAAATATACTTACCCAATATGATGCGGGGTACGAGAATCGGAGCTCAATCGGCTCTCGTTCGGGCTTTGTCGTAAAACTGCACAATTATATATTTAATCCCGGGTTACTTTTCGATTAAATATAATTTAAATAAATTTCTCAAAAATCAAATCGATCACTTTTGACCTGTTATCGACTTACCCGAAGTCCGGTGTATCCCCAAAAATTCTTTCCCTTTTTCGTTTTTCTCTTTTTCTCCTTTTTTTCCTTCTTTCTTGGCTAAATCGGTTCAGTCCGGTTCAACCCGGTTCAGCCCGGTTCACTCCGGTTCGGCTGGTTCAGGGCCTCACCGGCTAGTTCACCATCGGCTTCCACCACCAGCAGCTTCGTGAGGTTGTCCGCAGTTCGGATCTGGTCTCGGTTTCGCACGAGGTGGCCGGGAAGTGGCCGGTCCGACTGTTCTCCCTCGGCCGTCGGAACCCATTTCCATTTCTACCATTTTCGACGCCGTTCATCAGTTTCGGCGACTGCCACCACCACCAATCTGCTCGTCTTGGCCTCGGGGGTGTTCGGCGGTGGTCGGGTGGGGCTAGATCGACGCTGGTTGCTGCCGATCTCATTTTCTCCCTCGCGGTTTCCAATCGTCGATTTTGGGTTTTTCCGGTGGCTTGGGGATCAAGTCGCGATTGCCGGTGGTCACGCCGGTGACGGGCTTCCTTGGCCGACCTTCGCTGGCCGCTCAGTCCCGCCGGTGGCGCACCGATGAGCTCCCTCGTTCGGCTTCATTTTCTTTACGCAGAATCGCGATTTTCGCGATTCTGTAATTTTCCTTTTTTTTTCTTTCTACAATTATTATTATTTTTATTTATTATTATTTATAAATTAGTTTATTATTATTATATTTAATATTATATTATTATTTTGCCAAAACATCTAAGATAAATTATTATTTAATTTATTTAATGAATAAATAATTTTCTCGGTATTATTTCAACTTTTTGGTATATTTTTCGATTATTTTCGGGTTTATTTTTCGAAGTGAAAATCTCGATTAATTTCGATTAATTCTCAAAAATTCATATCTTGATCAATTTAACCCGAAATTTAATTATTTCTTCGTTATTGATCAAGATTCTCAAATCCATTATTTTTAATTAAATTTTCTTGTCGAATTTATACCGACATTCGATCTTTTAACCGTTTTGCCCTTCAAAGTGTTCAGGATTAATTTAACCGACTTCCTTTCACGAATACTCATTCATTTCGTGTTTTTAAATAAATTCGGGTCTTACACCATCTTTTACATCTTTTTCTACCAATGTTTATTCTAGGGATGATGATTTGGAATTATTGGATGTTTATCATGATTTCTCGAAACTAAACTCCTTTTTCCTAGAATCGATGTAGCCAACTTTGGGTAGATTGCAACTATTTTGTGATGATTGTTTGGATGATTTCAATTATGTTTATTTAATCTACTTGTTCTTAATGCTCTAGTTGATTGGCCACCAATTGGATGAATTAGTATAGGAATCTGGCACTCGGGAGAGGGTATTATTTATATGCACAAGGGTAGATTAACATAGGACATTGTTGAATCGGGAGGTTGACAATTCTTATGAGACATAGAGAAACAGATTACCATCGCTTAATGAACTCTATTATTTAATTTTGAATCGGGAGGTTAGGATTAGGTAATTTGGGTATGACTGTTTAAAACTCGGGAGAGATAAACAGGAATTAGTTTCGGCTATAAACAATTTGAAATCAAAAGAACAATTGATCAAAGGAATTGTATGAACCCTAGTTAGGTGAAATCGCATTCTAGGAATATTTTGTCATTAATATTTTCATTCGTAATAATTGTGATTTGCTTTAATTAATTTGCTCTGTAATTAATAGTTAGAATAGTAAATAGGATCTTAAACAATATAAATTACTTTTTCTAAATAAAGTTCAAGGTTGTTGATTACAGTGATTTGCGGTAGACACAATTCCCTGTGGGATGATACTTATATTTACTATATACTCAAAAACTGACCTGTGCACTTGCAGTAGTGTTCATTTGAGCACGACAAATGCTTAGGAGCATTTAAGACTTTAAAGGAAAAGTTAGTTACAGCCCCTGTAATCATAGCTCCAGATTGGAGTTTACCTTTTGAGCTGATGTGTGATGCAAGTGATTATGCAGTTGGGGCTGTGCTAGGAAAAAGAAAAGGAAGAGTCTTTTATGCTATCTATTATGCAAGTAAAACTCTGAATGAAGCCCAGTTGAACTATGCTACTACGAGAATGAGCTGTTGGCTGTAGTATTTGCTTTTGATAAGTTTCACTCCTATCTCATTTTCACTAAGGTAGTAGTATATACTGATCATGCTGCCATTAAGTACTTAGTCTCTAAGAAGGATGCAAAGTCTAGACTGATTAGATGGATCCTCCAGTAATAGGAGTTTGACTTGGAGATCAGGGATAGCAAGGGGACTGAGAATCAGGTTGCTGACCATCTATCTAGACTGGAGAATGGACTTAAAGAAGGTGGTACAGTTATTAATGAATCCTTTCCTGATGAGCAGTTATTTAATTTTGGGCACTCCAATTTGCCCTGGTATGCTGATTTTGTGAACTACTTGGTGAGCAACGTGATGCCACCCGATTTGACTGCCCAACAAAAGAAAACGTTTTTGAGTGATGTTAGGTGTTATGTGTGAGATGAACCTTTCTTGTACAAGCAATGTAAAGATCTCGTTTTAAGGTGGTGTGTTCCCATGGAAGAAGTTGAAAATATACTTAGACATTACCATTCTTCTGATTATGGAAGGCATTTTTGAGGAGAAAGAATAGCTGCCAAGGTTTTGTAATCTGGATACTACTGGCCAATGTTGTTTAAGGATTCCCACTACTTTACGCTGAAATGTGATAGATGCCAGAGGGTAGGTAATATTTCCAAAAGAAATGAGATGCCTCTGACTAATATTTTAGAAGTAGAGCTCTTTGATGTATGTGGTATTGTAAACCCCACAAATTTCTTACGTTTAAATTAGATTATATAAAAATGGAAATATTATATTTTAATGGAAGTGAGAATATTCGTTGTAGGGCTCGAGGACTATAGGGACCGAGAAGCCCATGAATGACCGGGAACCCGAAGATACAAGAAGTGATAAGGCGAATGCAAGTACGGAGGGATTGGAAAATTTTAATTTATTAGTTGAAAATTGTTGATGTAAACACTTGTATCGAGAATTTATGAAGAATGATGGAATCCCGATACTATTTCATTTTCGGAATAAGAAAAATTTCATGGAAGGCATGATATTATGTCTTTGGATAAATTATACAAGAAAATGTATATATGTAGATATATACATAGGTGAATATGTATATATATATACACACACATATATACTAGAAATTTAAATAAAAGAATAATAATATATATAGCATATATATATATATTATTTAGTGTATAGAATTTAATATATAGTATTAAACAAATAAATAAATAAAGCATAAGACAATTAAAAATGAAATGGAAACCATACAAAACAAACAAAAATAATGATACAAAAAAATATATAATAAACAAGTAATGTATACATATATTAATATAATATATATATATATATATATAAATATATATAAAATAGCATGTACGGAATTGGCTTAGAAAAGCCAATTCCGTCTGCCATGGTTTCAAATTGAAAAAAAAAAAAAGAAACAAAACAAAGAAGGGCTCAACTGGGCGGGAACCGAAGAAGAGAGAAAAGAGAAAGGAAGGAGAGGCTTAGTCGGCTGGAGAAGAAGGAGAAGGAAAAGAAAGGAAGAGAAAGAAGAGAAGGGAAGGGAGAGGAGAAGAAGTCGATTCTGCCGAGAGAGAAAGGTAAGAAAGAAAAGGGAAGCTGTCCAGCCGAGGGAGGAAGAAAGAAAGGAAGAAAAGAAAAGAGAAGGAAAGAAAGGGGCTGTTGGCCGAGGAAGAGAGGAGAAGAAAAAAAGAAAGGAAGGGAGTAGAAGAAGAAGAAGAGGAGAGGGCTGGAAATGAAGCTAGAACCAAGGGTGTGCAGGGAAGGTTGAGGAAGAAGGGGAAACCGAGAAGCAAAAAAACGAAGCTGGAAATGAGGGCTCGAACAGAGGCAAGAGAGGAGGAAAAGAAACAAAACAGAGGCTGAAGAGATAGCAGAACCGTAGGAGAAGGGGGCCAAATTGGGAGTTGGAACCGAGATTGAAAAGAGAAAGGAGCAGAACAGAATAGATTGAAGCAGGAGCAGCCAGGAAGTGGATGGTAACAGGAGAAGAATGAAGGCAGAAGCAGCAGTGTGATCAGGGAAGAGATAGTGGAAGACATTAGGAAACATAAACAGAGGATGAAGCATTGGAACCGAGAGGGATAAAGAGAAACAACAGCTGGAACCGAGAGGCAGGGGAGACCCCCTGGAAGAAGAAGGCTGGAAATTGAGACAAAGCCGAGTGGGGCTGACCGAGAGAGGAGAAAAGAAAAGGAGAAGAGAAAAAAAAAAAGAAAAAAGAAAGAAGAAAAAGAAAATAGAAAAGGTAAATGGTATATTTATGTATATATGTATATTTAATATACATGTACATATAGATTGAGATACAAGCATGTTAGTGTAGATTTAATTAGACAAAAATGGGAATGATGAGGAGTAGGCAAATATGTATGTATATGTGATAAGGAGTAAAAAATTTGGGAAAACAATAATAATATATATATATATAGGAGTGTATAAAAATATATATATATTTATTTATTTATTTATTTAGGTGCATATACATATGGGGGTATATAAGATGAATGTGTGCTAGTATATGTATATACAAAGAATGTATATATATGAGATAGAGAAACATGAAAACAAATAAAAGTATATATATGTATATACAAAGAATGTATATATATGAGATAGGGAAACATGAAAACAATAAAAGTATATATATATATATATCTATATATATATATATATTTATATATATATATATATATATATTTATGCGTATATACATGTGGATGTATATAATAAAGGTATATGTTAATACTTATAGGTACAAAATATATAAATAGTAAAGAAATATATAAACGTGCGTGTTGGCCTAAGTATATACAATAATACGTACACACGTAGTAGTAACGATAGGTTACGATTTTAACGCAATTCGGACAATTCGCATGAATAGGGTGCTAAGTATACAATTTCGGTGAAGGTGAATCGTAAAAAGAATTAAAGGAGGTACGAGGAGGCATCACCATTCGAATTCGGGATATACGATAAATCGAGGTAAGGGGTATTATTTAACTTAGTTCTGATAATGCATATTTGTTTCACCGATAAATGATTTTATGAAAAAGCATATGATTTGAAATGATTTATCAATACTTTCATACTTACGAAGCATGTTTTAAATTGTCGAAATGTTCCCTGAGTATTTTCCATGCTGTGAAATGAATTTCCTAAGGTATGAAGTGTATGGATGTTTTACATTTATTTATGTTTTTATATCCATATTGTTAAAGAAACTTTTGACAATTTCAAAAGTATTTAAGAAAAGAAATTTGTTTTCGAAAGGAGATTGTGGGGGCCACCTCTTGAGTCCTACGGGAACAAAGTGCCACACAGTCTTTCTGTTTTATGAAAGAGTTTTCAGATTACAAGGAATTCGATTTTATTACTCGATACGAGTTTATGGGTTATAAAACCCAAGAAAGATTTTGAAAACTCTGTTTTGAGACTATAGGCTTCATGCATGGTTACTTCTTGTGGTGTTTCGGCTACACCACTTGGGGTGCCGGTACGTTAACCCCTTTAGCACTTGACTCAGCCTGTGTGGAAGATGTCGTGCTACTGGTGGTTTACGATGATGTTTTGGTAGTATCTCGTGCCCGCGCAGCACGCATGAATGTTCCCCGTAAGGTGAGTGCCACGGTGCCCGTGCCCTGGCTATGTACTAGTATATGATAAGAAATAAGAAGATGCTACCCATGTTTATAATTATTATTACTGTAAGAACCTGATCCAGTTTACAGCCCCCTTACCATGGCCATAGGTATGATGACTCTCCACGGAGAATGACACGTATCGCATGACTTAGTTATAGCCTAGTCTCCTCGATTTAATTATGAAAATTGACTATGATGAATGAATATGTGTTTTCATGATATATACGATAATTGGTTACGACCAATATTCTTTATGAAATGACTATGAAATATGCATGAAATGTTTACGAAATGATTATGAAATATTCATGAAATGTTCCCGAAATGATTATGAAATATTCATGAGATGTTTACGAAATGACTATGAAATATTCATGAAATGTTTATGAAATGATTTATGAAATGTTCATGAAAGGTTTATGAAAAGTTGTAAGATGATTAAGCATGTTATTTGTTTTAAAGACACGCATGCTTTATGACGATTATACATGAAATGGAAATTTATGTATTGCATTAAGTTTCGTTTTATGAACAACTTCAAATGCTTTTATATATCAGAACTGCTTTAAGAGTATTATCTTACTGGGCTTTTCCCCAAAAGCTCACCCCTCTACCTTTAGATCATTTGCAGTGAATCTATAGACGCTACCTGTCGCGTACATGACGTAGGCTATGGGAAAGAGCTACCCTAAGCTACTTTTTGTACATGCAGAAAGGTATACATTTACATTCCTGTACCAGACATATCTGTACGCACAGACACATATAATAGAAATATTTTGTTGGGATGTAATTTGTAAGGAAATGATGTAAAGAATATGATTCTTGGGATTAGGTTGTAAGATGATTGGTATTAATCAATATCGATATATTGAGTTGTAAAAGTGGATTGGGAAAGTATGCTTGGTAGTTGTAGATATTTAGGATTGTTGAAAAGCATGCTTGGTAGTTGTGGATATCTAAGATTGTCGAAAACAGCTGAATTGCAGGTGGGTAGGCTCATATATAAGCCGTTATGCTGCCGAAATTTCTATCGGCCATATAAGCTAAAGTATAGAAATTAATTATAATTACGAGTAAAGAATTAGGAAAAATGTTTTGACACTGTACATGAATACAACCTAAGTGAATAAGGGAATAAGTGGGTAAATTAAATTCAAAAAAAAATTTTCGATTTTTAAGGGTCAAGGGTCGTTACAGGTATAGATTTCATGGGACCTTTTGTTCCTTCATATGACAATCTCTACATTTTAGTGGCCGTTGATTATGTGTCAAAATGGGTTGAAGCAATGGCTTTACCGACTAATGATGCCAAAGTGGTGATAAGGTTTTTAAAGAAGAATATTTTTACAAGATTTGGCACACCCAGGGCCATCATTAGTGTTGGGGGATCCCACTTTTGCAACAAGAGTTTTGATGGGCTTTTAAAAAAATACGGGATCAAACATAAGGTAGCCACTGCTTATCACTCACAGACGAGTGGTCAAGTAGAGTTGTCCAATAGGGAAATTAAAAGGATACTAGGGAAGACAATGAACCCAAGTAGGAAGGACTGGTCCATTAGGTTAGATGATGCACTTTGGGCCAATAGGACAGCCTACAAAACACCTTTAGGAATATCCCCTTGTCAGCTTGTTTATGGGAAGACCTGTCATTTGACAGTGGAACTTGAGCTTATGGCCTACTGGGCCCTTAAGAACTTGAATTTCAATTTTGATATAGCAGGGGAGAAGAGGCTACTATAGCTTAATCAGTAAGATGAGTTCAGGTTGAAGGCATATGAGAATGCCAAGCTCTACAAGGAGAAAACTAAGCGATGGCATGATAAGAAAATCAAGGAGAGACACTTCGAGCCAGGCCAGCAAGTACTGCTTTTCAATTCAAGCTTGAAGTTATTTCCAGGTAAGCTTAAGTCTAAGTGGACAGGATCCTTCATCATTACATAAGTATTCCCTCATGGAGCCATTGAGATCATGGATGAGACCTTGAAGCAACCCTTTAAGGTTAATGGGTGTAGACGGAAGCATTATTTTGGGGGAGGATTTGATCGTCGGCATTCTGTTACCACTTTAGTTGATCCTCCTACTTAGCTTCACTTAATTTTATGCTGTTTTATTTTTCTTTTCACTTTTTATACAGTTCTTTTTCTCTTTTCTGCTGTTTCTTTCTTTGTTTCTTTTGCAGATTGCTTTTCTAGTCTCATTTTCTCATCAAGCTTCAATTGTTCTTCATCATCAGATAGGGGAGTATTCTATTCTTGATCTTTAATTCTTATATTATCTGCACACTAAGGACACTGTGCACTTTAAGTTTGGGGTAGGGATTCACTTGAGTATTTTTTAAAATTTTGGGCAAAATTGAAAACATTTTTCAAAAATATGAGCTTACATTATTTAATTTTGGGATGATTTAGTACTTAGCATGTATTTTTCTCATATTCCGATGATATAAACCACGATTTAGTCTGACTTTGATTGAATAAGAAGAATGATTATAGAAAAAACATGAAGTTGAATTCTTAAATTTGTCTTATTTCTGATTGTGATTTCCTCATTTTATGCACATATCATGTCATGAATCTGTATATTTATTTAGAGAAAGCTTATGTTGACATATGATTGCATTTGTTCAGTTGATTTTGTGCATCATATTCTAGAATTTGTTTGATATGATCTCGAGGCGAAATATTAGATCACACTTAATTAGGGAAATGATTTAGGCCATCTTTGGGTCATTTGAGCCTTTCTAGCCATCCCTGTACATATTTTACCTCTAGTCACCCATCTGGGCCAAATAAGATTTTCTCTGTAAATACACATACACATTTTTCCTTAGCTTAAACACTCTTTTCTTATCCATTACCCCGAAAGCTATAAATTCACTAGGATATATCTTAAGCTATATACATATAGGTATTAGGTGATAGTGAAAGTTAAAAAAAAGAAGATGAATAAAAATACAAAAATAGAATAAAAATGTTTAGAAAAATAAATAAGTTTGGGGGAATAATTATGAGCTCTTACATTAAAGATCCTAGAAGGAATGCATGTTGAGGGGTAATTAAACTTAAATTGACTTTATCATACCTTAGCCCTAGCTTGACATTACAAGCTAAATGAAGTCCTATTGATCTTTGGTTAAGTGTGACTACATTAGTGGAGAGATAAGTGAAAAGTAAACTTATGGGAATGATCACTTGTCATTGACTTTGCATTCACTGTGTTTGCATAATCTGATCCGGGTAATGTACTGTGAAGTGGCTTTGACATTTTCACACACACACGTGGAGTCCAATTTGGGTTACGACTTATGATTGAATGATTCTGAATGTTAGACTTCTAATTGTGAATCTTTGATATCAGAGTTGGTACTTTTTCTTTGAGGATAATATTTGGGGAATCAATGTGTTTGGTAGTTGTCAGTTTCAACATTTATTTTGTTTTGCTTGACGACAAGCAAAAACTCAAGTTTGGGGGTATGATAATTCTATTAAAATAGAATTATTTATACTTAATTTCATAATTAATTATTTTAATCTCCATATTATTTTATTAATTATCCCCTCAATTTAATTAAAATTCGTATGTGTGCAAATAAATTAAATTCAGATGAAACTCAATCGTTTTAATAGAAAACGGATTGAAAATGAGCTAAAAGGAGACTGGACCACTACCATTTTGCAGTATGAGTCATCATTCTTTTGGACACATTCGATGCCCAGTGTCCATATTTTATTTGCCTCAGAAGGATAAGATCAACGGACACCATACCCACCTCATGAAAGACATACGTCGGACCACATCGTATAGCCAAGTGGACAAGAAAATGAATGACATGGAAATACATTCTCTGAAGCGAATGATGTGAAGATAAGTGGCCAAATAATATCAACTCATCTAGGATTAGAAATTACCGTTGTACCCTCAATTTTGTGTATCAATATAATACGATGAGGCAATTGAAAACAAAGTAGTTTTAGCGAAAAAGTAATTCTAGGGTAATTTTTAGAAGTAGTTTTTAGGTCAACGTTTTCATGGTTTGGTTTATTTTTTCCTTTGTTTTCTTTTTAGCTTTTCACATAAACAATGACAGCTATCATATTTCGAAGATAGTAGTTTTTATTTCATCTGATCTTAGCACAAGTTAGCATTGTTAATGAAAAAGTTTATTTCCAGTTTCACTATCCATTCCTACTATTCGGTTTCTTTTATTTCTGTTTTCCATTTACTGTTCATTTGAAACGAAGGTTTGGCCATCATATTTCCAAAACACGACAGTTCTGCCTCTATCGTTTCTGTTTTGGAGAGTCGAGTTTATGGTGCAGGATCATTGCTAAGCGTTGTTCTCGCATTGCTGGCACAGTGGAGCACCAGTGGCTGAGCAGAGGAAGAGACAACCCGTGGCGACTGGAACCTTACGTTTTTCTGTTTTATGGCTTTCTTTAGTGTTGGTTTAGTTTTCAAGTGTTAGCTTTCAGCATTTTCTATCTTTCTTAGTTTCTACTTTACTTGCTGGTGTTGCCGTGTGGTGCCGAGAGGGTGTTGTTTGGTGAGTAGCTAATGGTTCGAGGAGTGCTAAGGGCTGCTAATGGTGGAGGGCTGAGGCAGAAGACGTTCCTGGTACCTTCCCGACTGTCTAGGTTACCTGTGTTCCGTGCGTGGCAAGTCTGTGTAGCAATGAACTAGCTGAAGTAGTTGCTGGCTAGTGCTAAATCGGGTGGGACTGCTGTCGTTTGGTGCAGAACAGAATCAGGATTGCTCCATGGTAGTTGACAGGGACTAGCTCCCCCTCTGGTCTACTCTATTTTAGTTTATTTTTACTGTTCATATGTTGTTTTGTGTTATCCTATTTCTTGTTAATGTATGATATTAATCCCTTTACATCTTGTTAATATTCCCTTGCTGTTTCCATTCACTGCTATAGCTTTGCTGCTGTGGCAGGATTGTCGGGGATTTGTGGAGCAACGTTGCAAGGTTACTAGTGTGGCTGCGGTACCATTTGATGCAGTACTGAAGCTGGTGCGTGGCAGGAGGGGCTGAGGCAAAAGATGCATGGCAGTGCATGAGGTGCGATAAAAGCAGTTAGGCAGGGAATGTTGGTGCTGTATGTTGTAGGCCATAGTTCTTGCTTTAATATATTTCAGTTTACTGTTTTATTACCTTTTGATGTTTGTTTATGTTTCTTTAAATCTTGATTTATCATTCCATATTTTTGTTTTAAATTATTATTTTGCATTGATTTTTCCTTTTCTAATTAAGTTCTTCCTGTTCTGCGTCAAGTGCCATAGTCTGTTCTCCAGGTTTTACTACTGAATTACAGTACAGGGAGGTGTTGCCAGCTAGTGCGCCTTAGTGTTGCGTGCTGCTGCGTTGAGGTAAGAAGGACAGCGTGACTTTCAGGGCTGAAGTGGTACAGTACAGCTGAGGTATGCTGATGGGTGCCGACGTAAGTGAAGCAGGTGTGTAGCAGGAGGCAGTAGCTGGAATACGTTATTGAACCAGGAGTACAGTACAGGGAGGTGTTGCTTGCAAGGGACGGGGTACAGAGCACAATACAGTGCACGGGACAGTTTGCTTCATGGTGAACAGTACAAGGCTATGTTTGGCATCAATGAAGTGTTTTAATTTGATTATCTTGTTTTTAAAGTATTTGCTAAATGTTATTATTCCTCTTATTATTATTTGTTAGCTTAGGTAAAGGTAGATTTTTGAATTAATTTGCAAGATAGCTAAATTTTCTTTGCTTGTTAATTTAAAACTTAGTTTTAATTATGTTATTAGTCAATTTTTTATTACAATAGGGTTAAGATTTAATTTTAAGTATAATGCTCATGTGTTGCAATTGGAATTAGATTAGGGATAGAAATTATTTTATGTAATTTTAGTTAGTTAGTTTTCACTTTAAACTTCAAAAATCTAAAAATATTTATTTCTCATGCATCATTTAGATTTTATTATTTATATAGGCAATGTATTAGGTTAGCAATTAGCTATAGTTATATTTAATTTAGAATCACCATTTTCGACATTTAGATTTATAGTTATATTTAGGAATTTCCTTAAATTAATAAAATTTTATTTCATTAGATCATAGGATAGATTATTTTGCATTAAATTAAAAACATGCAATTTTTATTTTTGTTGTAGATTATTCTAGTGTTATTTATTTTATTTTTGCATTCTCTTATATTTGCATTTTAGTCTATTTGCTCTAATTAATTTTAGTTTCAGTATTGTTCTTTTGCTGGTTATTGCTTTTATTTGCTTGGAACTCTATAAGTAATCGTCGCTCTATTTTTATTTATTTTATTGTTTTTCAATACTTTTCAACTTAAACCTTGTAGAACACACTCTTAACATTCATAATTTGTTAGGATATACTTAGGGTAAAATTAACCAGTACTTAGTTGGCTAACTGTATTCTCTGTGGGACGATAATCCGGGACTCAATTCCCATTATTACTTGTACGACCTGTGCACTTGCAGTTAACACGTCTAGGTAACTTAGGACCGGCGTGTCTGTAAGACCCGATTTTTATCGAAATTCCTTATGATTCATGTGATGTAAACATGGTTATATGTAAATTGAATCATAAGAAGAGTTTTACATGAATGAAAAATGCTAATGGAATAAATAAAAATTCTCGAATGCATTTAAAGATCAAATGAAGGTTTGAAATGACCACAGATTAAATGAATAAAATTCAGACCATTCAGATTGGAGATAAGGAATTAAAACATGAAATGAGAAAAGGTTCGTGAAGGGAAGTTGGATTGGTTTGGTCTCGAACACGTTAAAGGGTAAATTGCTCAAAAGACCAAAATTCGGTATAAATTTGATAAGAAAATTTCAATAAAATGTGGATTTAGGAAATCTTGATCAACAAAGGAGAAATTATTGAATTTTGAGTCCAATTGATCAATATATGAATTTATTGGAATTAATTAAAATTTTCACTTCGGAAAATTATCCTGAAAATACTGAAAAAATATACCGAAAAGATAAAATAAGACAGATAAATTCATTTATTGATTAAATGAATAAAATAATATTTTTTGAAGATATTTTTGGATTTTTAATGTATTTAAAATTGATTAAAATAATAAAAAAATAATAATTAGAAAAAAAAGAGAGCAGAATCGCGAAATTGCGATTCTGCAAAGAAAGAATGAAAACATAAGACAAAAAACGAGGGAGCCAAGGATCTCCCCCTTCTGCCTCAACAATCGGAGACCGGCGAGGAGACCAGGCGAGCGGCTAAAGGGAGAAGCAGCCGAGCCATCGTCGGCGCGGGTGTAGGGCGAAGGAAGCGACGATCGACGGTCGAGGAAGAGAAATTGCAAAATCGAAGAAGGAAAAGGAAATTCGCCAGCGTTGGTATCGACTTAGCCCTGACCACCACCAGCCGATGGTTCCCTAGGCGCAGGCGAACAAATCGGTGGCTGAATCGGCCAATGAAACGGCCGGCAGCGCCATCAACGGTGGAAGAGGAAAACGGCAGCGAGGCCGAAAAAGAAAAGAGGCCGAACCGACCACTTTCCGGCCAGATCTGGTGAAACTAACACCATATCCATGCACCGAACGACCCCGCAGATCTGCTGCAGATGAAAGCTGACGAAGAACCGACTAGCGATGCTTCGAACGACGAAGGAAAAAACTGAACCGAATAGGTCTGAACCGGACCGAACCGGTTCAGCCAGAAAAGAAGAAAAAGAAAGAGACAAAGGGAAAAAGAAAAAGAGAAAAAATTGGAAAAAATTTCAGTGATGCAATTGAGCTACAGTTAAGCCGGTAAGCGGTCGAAATTGACCGAGTTAAATTTTAGAATATTTAAATTGATTAATATTCGATTGAAAATTTACCCGAAAAATATGTAATTGTGTAGCTCGACATTTGACGTCAAACGAGAGCTCGAGTCAACTTCAATTTGTGTAATATCATGGAATCTCGGGTAAGTAACTCTTATTTAAGACAATTTGCATAGTTATGCGTGTTAGAAATTTACCGCATAAATTACGAATTAATTCCGTATAAAATGAATCAAATTCTGGAATTTGAGATAAATTGTCATAAATAATTAATTGAGTTATCCGAGAGTTTAGAACAAGACCCAATAAATATGGATGGGCCGAATGAGCCCAATAGGCCTCGATGAAGTGAATAATAAGTGAAAAATGGGCTTAAGGCCTGTTAATGCCCATTATGGTACAATCGGGCCCAATACAGGTAAACGGGCTCAATGATTTAAATTAAGCCAAAAAAAATGAAATACAATTAATTATATTGTATTTGACCTGATGAATATTTATATGCAGTTTCAGAGATTGGATTGGGAGCAAATCAGAATGCGTGACAAGACATCAGTGGAAAGGTCAAACTGTACAGAAAAATGAGGTAAAGGAATTTTGTGAGTAGCTAGAGGTAGCTATTTTAATAGCTTTTGTATACTCTGAAAATGTATAAAGGTCCTAGAAATGGATTAAAAATTTTAAGGACCCGAGATAGGTAAAAGACTATTTTACCCCTACTAAGGGAAAATTCACTTAAGGATGGTGAAAGCATGACATGCATGAAATGCATGATTTGAGGAATTTTTGTAACTTTTTAGCAAATCAAATTGGTAGATTGGCCAGTATTTGCATAAATTTCATAAGATAAGACTATGTAAGTGTTATTTGAATTTAAATGAAATTTCTTTGGAAAATGGGCTAACTATCAAGTTTATATGGAAACAAATGGTGCTAGAGCATTTCCTTGCACTATATCTGAGTTTGTGAGTGTGCATAATAGTGCTGGAGCGGTTACTCGCACCGATTTATGTGGCATCATATGCATAAAATATGCTTGAGCGGTTGCTCCCACTGATTTTTATTATTGTGAAATGCATGAGAGGTGCTAGAGCCTAGCTCGCACCCTGTTTTGACTTGATTGCATAAAAAGGTACTAGAGCGATTGCTCGCACTAGTTTTAATGATTTGACAAGCATGAGAGGTGCTGGAGCTTAGCTCGCATCCTGTTTTGACATGATAATTGCAT
Organism: Firmiana major; assembly: GCA_033439115.1. NCBI lineage: Eukaryota > Viridiplantae > Streptophyta > Magnoliopsida > Malvales > Malvaceae > Firmiana > Firmiana major. The sequence goes on from CM065904.1 coordinate 19,895,291, forward strand.
AAAAATCGTACTAGAGCCTTGCTTGTACATGATTTAATCGATTTAATTTCATAAAAGTCGTGCTGAAGTGTAACTCACACGAGATTTGATTTTTTTATGCATGAAACCATGCTGGAGCATTGCTCGTACGAAGTTTTGATTTACTTGAGCATTCATTCGTGCTGGAGCATTGCTCGGATGAAATTTTGAATGATTTATACATGATGTCGTGCTGGAACATTGTTCGTACGAGGCTTTGATGGATTTTATGCATAAAACCGTGCTGGAGCTTGCTCGCATGTGATTTTATATGGATTTATAACTCTTTTAAAGTCATACTGGAGTTCTGCTCGTATATTGATTTTACTGATTTTTATGAAAACGTGTTGGAGCTTCGCTCGCACAAGGTTTTCAGATATCATGAATATGCATGAAGCCGTGCTGGAGCTTTGCTCGCATAGGGATTTATATCACATGCATATAATCATGTTGGAGCCTCTTGTAGACTGTGTCACAATGAGATGATATGCCCACACGTGAATACAGAGACACAAGTTGGGTGGATAAGACCTATGGCAAGTACCCCCTGACTATGATTTGGGTTTAAGGAGTATGTTGTACCGTGTATGTCACGAGAAGTACGCTATACCGTGGGGATTGTTGGAGTAGAGTGGCATTAGCCACGAGGCTATAAGCCTTGCCCTCACAATCTTGGTATTTATGTTGTTCTGGCGGCAGGACTGACCCACCTCCCATTTCAGGTGTGATACCCAACACACTAGGTACCGTGTAGCCAAGGATCACTAGGATATGGCCATAGTCCTCAATGTTACTGATATAGTCACCTACATGTCTCACTTGATATAACTTTTGGTCTCGATAGACCAGGGTAGACCCGAGGGAGGGGTCAGACCCCCGATTTTGTGATTTTCACTGAGATGTGATTTTCTACTATGATGTTAGATTTTTCAGAGGATTTTACGACATGTGACCCTAAAAGAAGGGTGATTTTATAACAAAATTTTATAATGGATATTTTAATGAGTTTGAGATTGATTTATGAGATGATTGACCCAGAGGGGTTATTTTATACTGAGTTTTAATGAAGTGATTTAAATGCAGTAGCATGAGGAGCTTTCCATGCTTTAATTACAAATTCATGAAAAGAATTGTCTCTCATGATTTGTTTTACATGAAATGAAATAATGCATGATCTTGATTTACTTTATGTGAATTATGATTTTACATAAAATGCCATTGATGCATGAGTTGCATGATTTCTATATGCACGAATAGTTTTTATAAACTATGGCATTAATGTATGCATGATTCATGCATGAGATTTAAACGAAAAGAAATGGATTTAAGGGCATGGCATTATGAGCATGTAGATAGTGGAGCTATCTACTTACTTGCATAATTGTCTTACTGAGCTTGTGGTTTGCTCACCCCCTTATTTTCCTCCTCTATAGAGTACTTTCAGTAGTTTGAGCGCGGCTGAGGACTTGCGTCTTTGGTATCCGATGCATTCCATCGAGAGACAGGTATACACATTTGTATAGTTTGTATCTAAATATGTAAATGCACAGTACTATAAACAGATATGATGTCGGGGATGCAAGGTTATGTAAATACCATTGTGAATGTATTTAGTTAAAGTCAAATGATAGTAAATCCTGATGTGTGAATGTGAATACTGAAAAGATATGGTAAATAGGTGAGAGGGTACTAACACCGAATCATAGCCCAACTGTTGGTAGGATGGTCACGATTAGAGAAAGGTAAGAATTAAATAACAAACAAAAAAATTATAGTGATTTTTAGGTAAATTGGGTCGTGATAGTGTCAGAGATACTACGAAAATAGACACCACGTGTAGTGCAAAAGAAACACAACTAAGGCTGAATAGGCACTACACAAGTGAATTTAAACTGTTACTATGTGTGGGGAGCCAAGACACCACAAGTAGCGGGCATGATTATGTACTCAGCATACACTAATAGTAGTCTGTCGTCTCTAAATCCTTCTTCCTTACTTTCATACTTGCTTACTTTTATATTGGAACTTTAATCATAAAGCCATGTCGTTTTCAATACAAAATATGTATAACTATTTTTTTTATACATAATAAGCAAAAACTACTGGTTTTGGTATTTAAAACGGGTTACTATTTCTTTCGGGTTTAAACCGAGAAAGCTTGGTTTTCTAACAAAAGTATTATCTATGATTTTCAAGTCATTTTATGAATAATGAATAGATATAGGACGATATAACTATTTTAAATTACATCCCTTACCTCAATAGAGCTAAGGCAGCATTAATTCGTCGGGGCCCAGGTTTGCCTCGTTTTACGTGTCGATTTCTCAAAAGCTGCCCAAAACAATAGCAAATCATCAAATATTGTTCAATTTCACCTCAACATACTCAAATATATATATTTATCTTCTTAAAGGTTGACCAATTTTGATTTTTTTGTTGACTTCTCCTATTTTCTCGATTTTATCGAGAAAATGGTCGGTTTAAGCTAATTAAGCCGATTTTATCCCTTTAGCGTCAAATTCATTACTTCAACAAACTAAATGCTCACTCAAGTACATAATTTATGCTTGTCAACATAGCAAATTGCCCATTTTTCATACTACTCAATTTTTCACTAAAGAAGGCTATAAACTGGACTTTTTCAGTATAATTCTGACAGTTACCAACATTTAAATTCATCAAATTTCATCATTTCCTTAACTTAAGCATGCTGGTGAGAACTATACACTCCCAAAATAATCCTCAACTGTAATTCAACATGTATATAGCTTAGAATCATAAAAAACTATAAGAAAAAACAACCAAAACTTTCAAAACTTGAACTTTCTCTCACCTCGAACAGGGCAGTTTTTGCCCATGTTCTTCTCACAAGAGTTTTCACCTAGCAAATGAACTCGTTTAGGGTTGAATTTTTTATATGTTATAGAATACTTAAAGAGAAAGATTTAATCCTTCTTAACTAATGCTTGAAAGTGGTCAGACGGTGGCCGAAAAATTTGCACAAGTCTAGCTAGTAGAGGATGTGACCGACTATTTGGGGGAACTAGTTCTCTCTTGTTTCAAAAGCTTTCAAGGTGTTCTTTGGATTTTTGGAAAGCTATCCAGTCTACTTAAAATTTGAAAAATATCATAATTTTTACTTTTTGGAAGATCTCCAATTTTGACTATTTCTGATGGGTCTCCAAAATTCTAGGCCAGGGCAGCCCACTCTGTAAGACCCGAATTTAATTAAAATACGAAATGAATTAGTGTTCGTGAAGGAAAGTTTGACTGAATTAATTCCCGAACACGTGTAAGGGCAAAATGGTCAAAAGACCGGAAGCCGGTATAAATTCGATGAGAAAAATTAATTTAAAATAATGGATTTGAAAAATCTTGGTCAATAAAGATGAAATATAATTATTCTGGATTAAATCGATTAAGATTCAAAAATTTAAAAATACCGAAAAATTATCGGAACGGTATCTCGAAAAGCGCGAAGAAATAATATCGAAGATTTAGAGAAAATATAAAAAATAAATTAAATAAAATTAAATTAATTAATTTGGAATAAAATAATAATTTTAAGGGATATTTGGGTATTTTTAAGGTATTTGAATGATTAAAATAATAAAAGATAAATAATAAATAAATCTGAAAAAAAAAAGAATTGAAAAAAAAAAGAGAGAGAAAATGGGTTGGGGAGAGAGAAAGAGAAGAAGAAAAACGGAAGCCGCGACAACCGAGGAAGACCGGACCCCCGTCCGACGACCAACGGCTCCGACGAGGCAACGAGCAGGTAGAGGAGAGGCCGACGACCTCATTGGTACCGGCAGCACGCCCAACCGACGCCGGAGGAAGCCGATCGGAGGAGAGAAAGGCCGACGAGATTGAGGGGCTCGGTCCCGGCTAACGACGGCGATCCGGGCGGAATCGAGGCTCGATTTCGAGAGCCCAGGCGACGGCGGTGCTTTTGAGACCGATAGCACCCGACGAGACGGCGGGAATCGCCGACGGTGGCCAAGAGGAAGAGAATGGGTCCGACGGCCGAGGGAGAAGAGCCGGACCGGCGGCGTTCCGGCGAGCTTGACCCAAACCGAGGGGAGATTCGGGCTACGAACGACCCAGCGGAGCTGATGGCGGTGGAAGCCGGCGGAGAACCGGTCGGCAAGGCGGTGAACCGACGGTGAACCGGCCGAACTGGAGAGAACCGGCGGTCTGAACCGGTCCGAACCGGACTGAACCAGTTCAGCCAAAAAGAGAGGAAAAAAGGAGAAAAAGGGAAAAAGAAAAAGAGGAAAAAAATTGGGGAAATTCCTGTGATGCAATCGAGTTTCGGGTAAGTCAATAAGCGGTCAAATTGACCCGATTTAAATTTGGAATATTTTATTTAATTAATTATCGACTGAAAGTTTACCCGAAAAATATATTTAATTGTGTAGCTCGACGATTGGCATCCAACGAGAGCTCGAGATAGCCTCGATTTGCGGACTAGCATGGAATCTCGGGTAAGTAACCCTTATTTACGACAATTACCTCGTTATGCGTGATATTGATTTAATTTCCGCATAAATTGAATTAAATTATGGAAATTTAGATAAATTGTCGTAAATAATCGATTTAGCTATTCGAGAATTAGAACGAGGCCCAATAAATTATTGGTGGGCCCAATGAGCCCAATAGGCCTCGATAATGTGAGAATTAAGTGGTAAACGGGCTTAAGGCCGATTAAGGCCCATTAAGGTGCAATCGGGCCCAATAGGGGTGAACGGGCCCAATGATTTAAATTAAGCCCAGAAAGTATTAAATACAATTAAATTGTATAATATCTGACCTGAGGAATATTAATACGCAGTTCTGGGTATTTGATTGGGAGCATATCGGACTGCGCGACGAGACAACAGAGGAAAAGAAAAGGTCAGACACGACAAGAAAATAAGGTAAGGGAATTCTGTGGACTGCTAGAGGTAACTTTACGCAATTTTAAGTTCATTTGCAGTCTTTAAAAATTACCTGGAGGGTCTAGAGGTCAATTAATAATTTTAGTGCCCCGAATGGGCAAATTACTAAAATACCCTTGTTAAGGGTAAAATCTATAAATTTAGGAAAATTTGGGAGGAGTAAGAACAAAAGGTTCCTGCTCATTCTGGAGGTATTTTAACACATGCATGAGTAGGCTGGCTCACTTGGAAAGAAAATGCTCAGCATTGCATACTTTCAACAATATAATTATTTTGAAAACTGTTTTGAGGAAACAGAGCCGCCTACGTGTTTTATTGACATATGACGTGCTAGAGCCCAGCTCGCACGATATTTGATTTGTGTGATGCATGCATTAGTGCTGGAGAGAGAGCTCGCACTAGAGTTTTACATGCATAGGTGCTAGAGTATAACTCGCACCAGATTTCATATGCTTTTTCATGACAGGATGCTAGAGTCTAACTCGCACCATATTTTTATAAGATTTTCATGTGATTTATATACAGAGTGCTGAGCGTAGCTCGCACTAGTTTTACCGGATTTGTGGAGTAGCGCTGTCTACCCTTGGAGTCAGCCAAAAGGCCCAACAGGCTCAAGAGACCTCTTAGGTGGGGTGAGAGTGAGGGATGAGGTTGGCGGCCTTGTGGGGATATAAAGCGGGCTCTGCCAGTTTTATTTGAGTTGATGAGAGTGCTGAGCATCGCTCGCACTGATTTTATGAGAACATACGATGAGCCGTGCTTGGAGCAGCGGGTAGACTGTGTGTCACCGATTTAATAGGCTCGCACGTGCGTTTTGAGACATGGCATGAGTATTGAGAAACAAAACCTCTGTGGGAAGCAGGCCAATTGGGTTGGAGTACCTAGAGATATTATATGGGTTCACGGAGTACGATGTACCGTGCAAGTAGCATGGAGTACGATGTACCGTGTGGTATCTTCGGATACGGCATCTCCGGATGCAGCATCTTCTGATGCCGGGGATCGGATAAGACTGACGGGATGGATTGACCCACCTCCCGGGCGGTTCCCGATCATGGTGAGAACCCGCACACTAGGATCCGTGTAGCTGAGGAACTCCCGAGGACAGATATGGCCATAGTCCTGGTTATTGCCGTTATACAGATATTGCCTCGTCTCGCATGTCGACGATTTCGATGATTTAAACTGGGTTTTTAAACTAAATTTGCATGATGGTATTTCCATGCTTTTCAAACCCATGTGTAAATGTAAATTGATTTTTATGGTTTCGTGTGAGTCAGGATCACCCGCAGGAGGGGTCGAGTCCTGACTTTATTGTGAAAAATTTAATTGAGAAAGAAATGATTTGTAATAATTGCATGTTGATTTTCCGTGCAAATATGTTTTACATAACATCATAACGCATATCATTGTTTTAAAATGTGTGGAGAAAGGGTGGTTTATTCATGGCACCACGTTCATGTAGGTAGTATGGTTACCTACTTGTTCGTAGGATTGCCTTACTGAGCTTGATGTGCTCACCCCTTTCATTTTCTCCCACAGATAATCTCCAGTTGAAGTTGCGACGACTCAGTACTGCATTCCGGATATCCGCTGCTGCCCATCAACACGAGGTATATACACTTGTACATATTGTATCTACATAAGCATAGCACAGTAACATGTTTGTAAGTAACTTTAGGGGATGTATAAATAATGTAAACAATTATAAATGACTGGAGAAGAAATAAGTTAGATGGTAATGGTATGGTGGGACTGGCATTGACGTACAGCCCAATTATTAATGGAGTGTTGGTCACGATTCGAGGACGGGTAAGAATTTAAGTAAATAATAAAACGCGAAAAATTAACTCTGATTTTTGGGTAGTTTAGGTCGTGACACACTCCCCTACTCTGAAAAATCTAATAAAAATAATTTTGGCCCATTATCCTCCAAAATTCTGCTTCTCATGTGTTATAATATGTTCCTGGTGTCTCTCATAAAAATTAGGGCCCACTTGTTTAAGGAAATTTTTTGGATTGGGCCCATATTGCACGATTTGGTCATTAACGAGCAAAATGGCTCAAGGTTTTCGGTTTACATTAAAAATTCATCCAATCACTGAAACCTCCATATTTCCACTCAATTTTCATTCCTCATGTAAATTATGCCTTATACTAATTTCATATGGCCTTAAAACAATTTTCATGAATTTTTAAAATTTATTCCGAATTTATTTCTATTTTTAGGCCTAATTGCTCGGTTTAGTGTAAACCCGAGTTTTACTAGCTTTTCCTCTTCTAATGTCTTAGTTTCACTTTCTAATCATCATAACGTACTTAAAATCATACTTTCTAGAAAAGTACTTCAACTGGAGATCTTACCTCGAGACGTATGCCTCGAGCTTCATGCCATTATCCCGGGTTTCTCGATCCTTCAAGGCCCTACATAAACATTTACATGAGTCTGAAACTTCTCGGTTTATCTTAAAATGAACAATAGGGTGAAAAATTTTGGATCTCACAACCCTTGATTGATAAACTTGTAAGTAAGGTTTGGGTGAACCAGGAAAAGAAGCTATCATGAGGTTTACTCTTTCAACTAGAAACATTTGCCCTCGTAGAGGTTACTTCCCTTAGCCTGAAAAATGGAAGGTGTGGGTTTACTTCTTGAGCTTGTAAAAAGAGAGTGTTTAAGGTTATGTTGAGCCTTTAGGAAAAAGAAAGGTTGTCTCCTTGAGCCTACAAAAGGGAAAAGTTGTAATAAATTTTTTGATAGTAATTTGATGGAAATCCTTGTGAGGGACTCAATGTAGAGGATGTATGTCAGGACCCCAGTTTCAATCCTTGACTTTAACCAAAAACCACAATAAATTTTTCGCATTTTTAACTTACCTTTCCTCTCTTCACTGGTTGGGCTGTGATTCGATGTCAGAGTCTTCACTTACCATAATATCCATTCTTATACATACATGTCAATATATTAATTCTGACTGTAGCTGCCTTTATTATACATGTAAGATTTTATAAAATCTAATACGAATACATTCACATTCCCCATAATATATAATGTATACATCACTGTGCTGTTTCTATGTTTAGATACACAACTGTACATAATAAGTATACCTGATGAATCGATAGGAACTAGTAGTGGACTCTGGGACACTCTCCCGCGATAACTCTCGCTCTACTGACGCTTTGTAGAGGGATGTAAAGAAAAGGGGTGAGCATAACGCGCTCAGTAAGGAAATCAGGCAAGCAAGTAGATATCCACACTATTTACTCAAAATAGTGCTATGCCTTGAAAACATTTATTTCCTTACTCACTTTAAAAGCATGTCTTGAAATATAATATATATGTACTTGTACAGAATAAATCCCATGTACAGAAATCATGCTTTATTTCTCAAAAGTAGGCATGTAGTGCAACACAATGCATTTATATATAAATTATGCCTTTATGTAAATCATGCCATGTATAGTTAAATCACATATAAATATGGCATCAAATGATTCACAACACAAATCGGAGTCCGACCCATCCCTCAGGTCTGTCCGTAGTTTAAATCAGTAAATCAACCAAGGTGATATATTATGTAAGACTCTGTGGTACATGTAAATAGTATCCTGGATTATGATCATATCCGATGTGATCCCAAGCAACACAGTACTAGGTGTGCGGGGCATCACCGCTGTAACGGGAGGGGGGTCAGTCCATCACAACTGCCAGCTATATCCTCCTCAACTCCATAACAACACACGGTACAGCGTACACCTCGTGCCACTCAGACACGGTACAAAGTACACCCGTGGACCCGTTCTCACGGCTAGAGTGCCTACCATAGGACTTAGCTCTCACACCCGCGGAACTTATCAATATCACAGTCAGGGTGCCTAACAGAGGTCTTAGCCCTCGCGCCTGTGGAAATATCATACCACGTCTATACCAACCTCATGCGGATATCCTCTCTAGCTATGACACACAGTCACGCAAGGTCTCAGGCATGGGTTTCAACATGTATTACATATCACATACAGTGTGCGTTTTGAGTGCGACTCACAGTCGTTACTCCGCTCAAACACTGTTTCACATCATAAAACTCAACTCTAGTGCGAGCAATCTCTAGCAACTAGGTCAATGCATAGTTTATGTATTAAATCAAGTACGAGCAATAGCTCCCAGTACTATGCTATGCACAATATCAAAATCAAGTATGAGCAATAGCTCCCAGTACTATGTCATGTATAAACCATGAAGAATCGAGTACGAGCCACGCTCTAGCACTCTGTCATGCATATATCATTCAAAGCTGAGTACGAGTAAAACTCCAGTACTCTATCATGCATGTCATGAAAATCTAGTGCGTATCAAAAATCCAGCACTAATATTATGTGGAAAACATATGAATCCCAGTGCGAGCTGTGCTCTAGCACGATTCATTCTCACATAATATGATAGATGGCTATTTTAAAAGGGATTGTTTATAAAACATCAAAATCAGCACTAAAAGTGTGCTTAAGTCATATCAACCTTAAAATCATTAGCCCATCTATTTATTTTCATGCTAATAGCATTTAAACACTCACAATAGTATTTTCCATGCTTTTTGCAACTTCTCACAAAAGTTGACTTTTTGACTAACTAGGGGCAAAATCGTAATTTGCCACTATCGGGTCGCAATAATTATTATTCACTTTCTCTGACCCTCAGAGTTTTTAAGTGAATGCAGAAGCAGTTGAAAATACGTGCAGGTATCTCTAACTACTCGCAAAAGTCCCTTACCTCGGATCACGTCTCGTGACCTCACTTCCTCGGTGCTGCTAATTTCCGCAGTCCGATCAGCTCTCGATGTAAACTCCGGAGCTGTAAATAACCATTCCTCAGGTTAATTATCATTTTTCTACTGTATTACACATTAATACAGTTTAATTTCCCTTAATGGGCCTTAAAAATCCTTAATGGGCCTAACTAGGCCTTAAGTCCATTTCCATTTTACTATTCACTTTTGTTGGGCCTATTGGGCTTGTGGGGCCCACCAACTCTTATTGGGCTTGTCTTAGGCCCATTACACCCTATTGGGCCTAAAATTATTGGGCTTGGCCCATTGGGCCTCTCGGCCACATGCCTTGGCCGAGAGCTAGCCATTCTCGGTTTCCACCATGGCATGCCATACATGCCTATTTCCTAGCCATTTTCACTTAGGCATTTTCACATACACTTGGTAGGCAATATTACCAATCATCCTATTGTTCATTTAGGCATTTTATCAAACACCTTGATTGCCAACAATTTACATGTATTAATCAATCAATTTGATTAATTCTAATTATACCATTAACATTAATACATGTATACTAATCCATTTATGTCTTAAAATCCAATTGACATATTTCAATATCTCATTGATCACTCTCGGCCTAACCCTCTTAATGGTGATTTAATATGTTTCAATGCTTAAAACATATATCAACATACTTGAAATCATTCATACATTAACATATATGAAATTGGAAATTAGAAAATATACCAATTGTAGTGTTCTCCTTTTGGTCGAATCTTTGTAGGCTCTCGGTTTGCACTCTATGGCTCCTTGATAGCCAAATCCAACATATGTTAATCTCCTCTCAATTTGGAACAACTTCTATGAAGAATACAAGTTCCAAATATGTCTAATTCCTAGTGATTTCTAGTGAGAGAAAGCTTGGATGGTTATGTTTCAATGGTGTTCTTCTCTAGCCGGAAATGTGTGATGAAGAAGACAATGGTGTGGCTGCATTTATAAGCCACTTACTTAGCCATTAAGCCTTACTTTTCAGCCACTATGCTTGACTTTCCAAATCTGAACCATGAGTCACCTTATGAGTCACCTTATGAGTCATAGTTAACTTTAACTATGGTTAGATATTTATCTCATGGGCTTTTCCAATTGGGCTTCTCGGTTTGGGCTTTCCTAATGGGGTTTCGGGCTGAAATTTTTGCTATACCTCGGGCCTTTTGTTGTCTCAAAATTTGGCCGATCAATTGGTCCAACAATTCCGTCTAAAGGACCTAACATTTTCGATATACATTTAGTATACCTTAATGGGCTTTAAAATTTTCACCTTAGGCCCATTACGTTTTTAACCATTAAATTTATTCCGGAATCCTTCCGAATAAATTTTCCTTACTTCAGGGGATGGTTATCTTGTATTCCAGCCAAGAATATTTTTCCCCATATTTTTCTCCACACTTAGGTTAATTTCTAACCTTAATTAGTCAACTATGGTAAAAGTCCACTTTCTTAACTAAGTTGACTTTTTCCTTAACCATTGACTAAGTTGACTTTTTCCTTAACCATTGACTAAGTTGACTTTTTCCTTAACCATTGACTAAGTTGACTTTTTCTCCAATTTTCGAAAGTGTCATATATTATGTCTTACACTCTCATCTTTATATCCCAACCGCTCTCGGTGGATAATTTCACCCGAAACTCCTTTTCTCACCGAAAAGGTCTATTTTACCCTTTTTAGCTTTTACTCTCGTTTTGTATGTTCGGGTCTAAATCAAGCTGACTTTCCTTCATGAGCTCTCTACGCTCTCTTATTTTAAGTTCTTATTTTCAGTCAGACTGATTTAGAATGACTCAGTTTAGCCTGTGACACTCATCATCCACATTAGGCATTTTATGTAGCTTTTGCGTGTTAATTCATTTCACTAACACTTTAAATCTAGTAAATACTCTTCTTATGATTCAACCATAATTACATAGTGTTCATACACATAGGAATCATAAGGAAATAAGCTACAAAAATCTGGGTCTGACAATCCTCCCCCACTCAGAAAATTTGGTCCTCCAAATTAGAACCAAGTCAGTCCTCAAATAGATGAGGGTACTTATCTCGCATTAGACTCTCTAGCTCCCAAGTAGCTTTCTCTGAAGTATGATGCTGCCAGAGAATCTTCACTAATCCGATGGTCTTCGATCTCAATACCTTCTCCTTCCTATCCAATATCCGAATCGGTCTCTCTACATCTGACAAGTCCTCTCGGAGCTCCAAAGGCTCATAACTAATCACATGTGACGGATCCGGGTGATACTTCCGAAGCATCGATATGTGGAAGACGTTGTGGACACCTGATAAGTCCGGTGGCAATGCCAACCTATATGCCTTATCTCCCACTTGATCAAGTATCTCAAAGGGTCCAATGTAGCGAGGATTTAGTTTCCCTCTCTTCCCAAATCTCACTATGCCCTTGGAAGGAGAAACTCTCAGAAATACGGACTCACCAACTGCAAACTCTAGTGGCCTACGTCTCCTGTCAGCGTAACTCTTCTGTCTGCTCTGAGCTGTCCTCAGTCTCTCTACTATCAAGCGGACGTCCTCAGATGCTTGCGTAACCAAGTTAGGAGCAAAAATCTTACGGTCACCCACTTCTTCCCATCCAATGGGGGAATGACATCTACGGCCATACAAAGCCTCATAAGGTGCCATCCCGATACTCGAATGATGACTGTTGTTGTAGGCGAACTCGGCTAGTGGCAGGTGGTCATCCCAGGAGCCTCGATAGTCTAGCACACATGCTCTCAACATGTCCTCCAGGGTCTGTATAGTCCTCTCTGACTGACCATCTGTCTGAGGATGGAAAGCGGTGCTCAAACTCAACTGGGTTCCCATGGCTTCTTGAAAATGTCCCCAAAAGTGGGATGTGAAGCGGGAATCCCTATCAGAGACTATGCTCACTGGTACACCGTGTAACCTCACTACCTCGCGTACGTACAGTTCTGCTAATGAACTCAGAGTATCGGTAGCTCTCATAGCTAGGAAGTGGGTTGACTTCGTCAGTCTATCAACGATCACCCATATAGCATCGTGATTCCTGCGGGTCCTCGGTAAACCCATCACGAAATCTATGGTGATGTGCTCCCATTTCCATGTCGGTATAGGTAGAGGCTGCAACAATCCTGCAGGTTTCTGATGCTCTACCTTCACCTGCTGACATACAAGACACTTTGCCATCTCTCTTCATACCCGACCACCAATATACCTTTCAGAGGTTCTGATACATCTTGTTACTCCCCGGATGTAAAGTATACCTCGACGAATGAGCTTCCGCCAATATCAATCTCCTAAGTCCTGGATCCTCGGGAATACATAATCTGCCTCTGAACCTCAGTAGTCCATCAGAACTCAACTCAAAATCAGTCACGGTGCCCTTCTGCATTTGACTACTCACATCCATACAAAATGGATCAGTCTGCTGAGCCACTCTGATCCTGTCCAATAGATCCGGCTCCAAGCGTAGACTAGCTATCACATAGCCTATATCCATGTCAGAAGGCACGACTCCTAAACTGAGGCTAGCAAACTACTCTAGCAAATCATGCTCCCTAACCATCATATACGATACCATCCCCAGGCTCTTCCTGCTCAAGGCATCGGCTACAACATTAGCCTTACCCGGATGATAAAGTATCTCGCAGTCGTAGTCCTTCAGAAGCTCTAGCCATCTTCTCTGTCTCATGTTCAGCTCCTTCTGCGAGAACAGATACTTGAGGCTCTTGTGGTCGGTAAATATCTGGAACTTCTCTCCATACAAGTAGTGGCGCCATACCTTCAACGCAAACACTACCGCTGCTAGTTTTAAATCATGGGTCGAATAGTTCTTCTCATGATCCTTCAGCTGTCTGGATCCGTAAGCAACTACCTTCCCGTCCTGCATCAATACACAGCCCAGTCCCTGATGCGAAGCATCGGTATATACTGCAAATCCTCCTGAGCTAGTAGGGATAGTGAGAATCGGAGCGGTGGTCAATCGACGCTTTAACTCCTCAAAGCTCTTCTCACAATCCTCGTTCCATATGAACGGTGCACTCTTCCGAGTAAGACGTGTCAACGGAGCAGCCAACTTCGAAAATCCCTCAACGAATCTCCGATAGTATCAAGCTAAACCCAGAAAACTCCTGATCTCGGTGACTGTCCTCGGCTGTTCCCACTGAACTACAGCCTCTATCTTAGATGGATCAACTGATACACCATCTCTCGATATAACATGTCCAAAAAACGAGATCTGTGACAACCAAAAGTCACACTTGCTGAGCTTAGCATATAACTCATGCTCCCGTAACGTCTGCAACACGATCCTGAGGTGCTCCTCATGCTCCTCCGTGGATCTCGAATACACCAATATGTCATCGATGAAGATGATAACAAACTGGTCCAAGTATGGCTTGAACACATCGTTCATCAAAGCCATGAAAGCAGCTGGAGCATTCGTCAATCCGAATGGCATGACCAAGAACTCGTAGTGGCCATATCGGGTACGAAATGCTGTCTTGGGTACATCTCCACTCCGAACCTTCAGCTGATGATACCCAGACCTTAGGTCAATCTTGGAAAAGACCTGTGCTCCCTGTAGCTGATCTAGCAAGTCGTCAATGCGTGGAAGGGGGTACCTATTCTTGATGGTGGCCTTGTTCAACAATCGGTAGTCTATACACAATCGGAGGCTCCCATCCTTCTTCCTCACAAACAAAATCGGTGCTCCCCAAGGTGAAACACTCGGTCGTACAAAGCCCCTGTCCAACAGCTCCTGTAACTGTCTCTTGAGCTCCTCTAGCTCAACTAAGGCCATGCGATATGGTGGTCTCGAAATAGGCTCCGTACCAGGTACCAGATCTATACAGAACTCCATCTCTCTGTCTGGTGGTAACCCTGGCAATTCATCCAGGAAAACATCTGGGTACTCACTGACCACAGTGATATCTGCCAACTCCGGATGTGCCTTATCCATATCTACCTCGTACGCAATGAAACCTCGAATCACATCCGATGAAGCATCAGCTGTCCCCTGGTCCAAAGCATGTACTCGCCCTTGACCCATCACTTGTTTCCCCTTCTCCTCTGCCGTGGCTCTACCTCTCTGAGCAGACGTACCAGCTGGGGTTCTATCAAACTCCCTGCCCCTCTGTGGTGCAGTCGCATACGGTAATGGGCAATCTCTAACCAAATGCCCCTGTTTCCCATATCGGAAACATACTATAGCACCCTGTGAACACGGCCTATCTCCATGGAATTTGCCGCATCTTCTGCACTGATCTGTAGCAGGTCTCGGTCCTCCTATCATAATGCCCTTTGCTGGGGCTGCAGTCGGATAAGCAGGAGATCTAGCATATCTATCTCGTGTCCCCTCTATCCGTGATCTCTTACCGAAGGGTTTCTTCCCCCCTCGATAACTAAAATCTCTAGCCGGCCTCTTCTTCAGCAAGTCTTGGCTACGGCTAAACTTCCCAAACTCGAAAGCATTCCTCTCGTAGTCCTGCTCACATAGTTGCACCCTGCGCACTGCCTCCTCATAGGTCACTATGTCCAGCGGAACCAACTTGGACCGTAGCACCGGTCTCAACCCGTCGATAAATCTATGGACCTTCCTGGTCTCACTATACATAGTATCCGGGTCGTATCTCCCTAGGGATAGGAATCGAGTCTCATACTCGTCCATCGATAAACTCCCCTGGTTGAGTCTCAAAAACTCTGCATGTAACTTCCGCTGTGCGGTGTCAGGAATAAACTGCCTCTTAAAGGCCTCCCGAAATATATCCCAAGTGATATCCGTGTGTCGGGATCTCAATATAGGTCTGGTGGACTTCCACCAATGCTCTGCGGCTCCCTTCAGTAGGAACGCAGCAAATGCGACCATCTCCGAGGTCGTACACTCGAAGTATCCATAGAGCTTCTCTAGCTCTGCCAACCACTCCTCCGCAGCTACGGGGTTCTTGTCCCCACTAAATGATGGAGTTCTGAACTTCTAAAACTCCCTCAACCGATGCAAGTCACATCCATATCCTAATCCACTACCACCCGAAACCGGTGGGGGTGTAGGAGTATCTACTGTCCTCTGTGCATCAGTTGTCTGCGTAGGTGTATCAGGGGCAACTGCCTCTCCAGTAGCAGCTCCTGCCTCCTGTCTCTGCCTACCTGGCATCGTCTGTGCCAGTATCTCAATAATAGTCTCGAGACCACGCTCTAATCTCGTGAAACGCGTCTTTGCACAATCGGGTGCCTCAGTAGCACCTGTAGTCTCATGCGTAGGTAATGGTCTGGCAGCGGCTCGTCCCTCGGGTCTCTCTCCCCGGCCTCGAGCCCTACCTCTCATACCTCTACCACTACGCGTATTTGCCATATAGGCAAAGTTCCTGCATTCATAATAGTGAATTAGTCCATTTCCTATCTGGTATACACAGTTATATCTAAACACAGCACAGTACTATGGGGATGTATAATTTCCTACTTTCTAACACCGACTCACATCAGACCAACCTCTGCTCTGATACCATCCTGTCAGGACCCCAGTTTCAATCCTTGACTTTAACCAAAAATCACAATAAATTTTTCGCATTTTTAACTTACCTTTCCTCTCTTCACTGGTTGGGCTGTGATTCGATGTCAGAGTCTTCACTTACCATAATATCCATTCTTATACATACATGTCAATATATTAATTCTGACTGTAGCTGCCTTTATTATACATGTAAGATTTTATAAAATCTAATACGAATACATTCACATTCCCCATAATATATAATGTATACATCACTGTGCTGTTTCTATGTTTAGATACACAACTGTACATAATAAGTATACCTGATGAATCGATAGGAACTAGTAGTGGACTCTGGGACACTCTCCCGCGATAACTCTCGCTCTACTGACGCTCTGTAGAGGGAAGTAAAGAAAAGGGGTGAGCATAACGCGCTCAGTAAGGAAATCAGACAAGCAAGTAGATATCCACACTATTTACTCAAAATAGTGCTATGCCTTGAAAACATTTATTTCCTTACTCACTTTAAAAGCATGTCTTGAAATATAATATATATGTACTTGTACAGAATAAATCCCATGTACAGAAATCATGCTTTATTTCTCAAAAGTAGGCATGTAGTGCAACACAATGCATTTATATATAAATCATGTCTTTATGTAAATCATGCCATGTATATTTAAATCACATATAAATATGGCATCAAATGATTCACAACACAAATCGGAGTCCGACCCATCCCTCAGGTCTGTCCGTAGTTTAAATCAGTAAATCAACCAAGGTGATATATCATGTAAGACTCTGTGGTACATGTAAATAGTATCCTGGATTATGATCATATCCGATGTGATCCCAAGCAACACAGTACTAGGTGTGCGGGGCATCACCGCTGTAACGGGAGGGGGGTCAGTCCATCACAACCGCCAGCTATATCCTCCTCAACTCCATAACAACACACGGTACAGCGTACACCTCGTGCCACTCAGACACGGTACAAAGTACACCCGTGGACCCGTTCTCACGGCCAGAGTGCCTACCATAGGACTTAGCTCTCACACCCGCGGAACTTATCAATATCACAGTCAGGGTGCCTAACAGAGGTCTTAGCCCTCGCGCCTGTGGAAATATCATACCACGTCTATACCAACCTCATGCGGATATCCTCTCTAGCTATGACACACAGTCACGCAAGGTCTCAGGCATGGGTTTCAACATGTATTACATATCACATACAGTGTGCGTTTTGAGTGCGACTCACAGTCGTTACTCCGCTCAAACACTGTTTCACATCATAAAACTCAACTCTAGTGCGAGCAATCTCTAGCAACTAGGTCAATGCACAGTTTATGTATTAAATCAAGTACGAGCAATAGCTCCCAGTACTATGCTATGCACAATATCAAAATCAAGTACGAGCAATAGCTCCCAGTACTATGTCATGTATAAACCATGAAGAATCGAGTACGAGCCACGCTCTAGCACTCTGTCATGCATATAGCATTCAAAGCTGAGTACGAGTAAAACTCCAGTACTTTATCATGCATGTCATGAAAATCTAGTGCGTATCAAAAATCCAGCACTAATATTATGTGGAAAACATATGAATCCCAGTGCGAGCTGTGCTCTAGCACGATTCATTCTCACATAATATGATAGATGGCTATTTTAAAAGGGATTGTTTATAAAACATCAAAATCAGCACTAAAAGTGTGCTTAAGTCATATCAACCTTAAAATCATTAGCCCATCTATTTATTTTCATGCTAATAGCATTTAAACACTCACAATAGTATTTTCCATGCTTTTTGCAACTTCTCACAAAAGTTGACTTTTTGACTAACTAGGGGCAAAATCGTAATTTGCCACTATCGGGTCGCAATAATTATTATTCACTTTCTCTGACCCTCAGAGTTTTTAAGTGAATGCAGAAGCAGTTGAAAATACGTGCAGGTATCTCTAACTACTCGCAAAAGTCCCTTACCTCGGATCACGTCTCGTGACCTCACTTCCTCGGTGCTGCTAATTTTCGCAGTCCGATCAGCTCTCGATGTAAACTCCGGAGCTGTAAATAACCATTCCTCAGGTTAATTATCATTTTTCTACTGTATTACACATTAATACAGTTTAATTTTCCTTAATGGGCCTTAAAAATCCTTAATGGGCCTAACTAGGCCTTAAGTCCATTTCCATTTTACTATTCACTTTTGTTGGGCCTATTGGGCTTGTGGGGCCCCCCAACTCTTATTGGGCTTGTCTTAGGCCCATTACACCCTATTGGGCCTAAAATTATTGGGCTTGGCCCATTGGGCCTCTCGGCCACATGCCTTGGCCGAGAGCTAGCCATTCTCGGTTTCCACCATGGCATGCCATACATGCCTATTTCCTAGCCATTTTCACTTAGGCATTTTCACATACACTTGGTAGGCAATATTACCAATCATCCTATTGTTCATTTAGGCATTTTATCAAACACCTTGATTGCCAACAATTTACATGTATTAATCAATCAATTTGATTAATTCTAATTATACCATTAACATTAATACATGTATACTAATCCATTTATGTCTTAAAATCCAATTGACATATTTCAATATCTCATTGATCACTCTCGGCCTAACCCTCTTAATGGTGATTTAATATGTTTCAATGCTTAAAACATATATCAACATACTTGAAATCATTCATACATTAACATATATGAAATTGAAAATTAGAAAATATACCAATTGTAGTGTTCTCCTTTTGGTCGAATCTTTGTAGGCTCTCGGTTTGCACTCTATGGCTCCTTGATAGCCAAATCCAACATATGTTAATCTCCTCTCAATTTGGAACAACTTCTATGAAGAATGCAAGTTCCAAATATGTCTAATTCCTAGTGATTTCTAGTGAGAGAAAGCTTGGATGGTTATGTTTCAATGGTGTTCTTCTCTAGCCGGAAATGTGTGATGAAGAAGACAATGGTGTGGCTGCATTTATAAGCCACTTACTTAGCCATTAAGCCTTACTTTTCAGCCACTATGCTTGACTTTCCAAATCTGAACCATGAGTCACCTTATGAGTCACCTTATGAGTCATAGTTAACTTTAACTATGGTTAGATATTTATCTCATGGGCTTTTCCAATTGGGCTTCTCGGTTTGGGCTTTCCTAATGGGGTTTCGGGCTGAAATTTTTACTATACCTCGGGCCTTTTGTTGTCTCAAAATTTGGCCGATCAATTGGTCCAACAATTCCGTCTAAAGGACCTAACATTTTCGATATACATTTAGTATACCTTAATGGGCTTTAAAATTTTCACCTTAGGCCCATTACGTTTTTAACCATTAAATTTATTCCGGAATCCTTCCGAATAAATTTTCCTTACTTCAGGGGATGGTTATCTTGTATTCCAGCCAAGAATATTTTTCCCCATATTTTTCTCCACACTTAGGTTAATTTCTAACCTTAATTAGTCAACTATGGTAAAAGTCCACTTTCTTAACTATAGTTGACTTTTTCCTTAACCATTGACTAAGTTGACTTTTTCTCCAATTTTTGAAAGTGTCATATATTATGTCTTACACTCTCGTCTTTATATCCCAACCGCTCTCGGTGGATAATTTCACCCGAAACTCCTTTTCTCACCGAAAAGGTCCATTTTACCCTTTTTAGCTTTTACTCTCGTTTTGTATGTTCGGGTCTAAATCAAGCTGACTTTCCTTCATGAGCTCTCTACGCTCTCTTATTTTAAGTTCTTATTTTCAGTCAGAATGATTTAGAATGACTCGGTTTAGCCTGTGACACTCATCATCCACATTAGGCATTTTATGTAGCTTTTGCGTGTTAATTCATTTCACTAACACTTTAAATCTAGTAAATACTCTTCTTATGATTCAACCATAATTACATAGTGTTCATACACATAGGAATCATAAGGAAATAAGCTACAAAAATTTGGGTCTGACAATGTAGGTTGGGAGCTGAACCTCTATCAATCAGTTGTATATAGCTTTTCTTCACTACACTATTACTTTACTTATTGTTTTAATGTTTTACCTATTGTTTGCTTGAATATTGCATGATTAATGTAGGTTGTACTTAAGACAGAAAGGCTTAAGCTAAAAAGAAGTAAAAACTGTTCCACCCCCTTTCAGTTTAATAATGAGTCAATAATTGGTACTAAAGAAAGACTTTAGATATTAGGTTTAACCACCTTAGATTACAAATGATCCATAAAAATGACTCATTTTAATTTAGATAACATTTTAACCTTAAAGGCCACTTAACCATTAAACCTTGTTATTTAATGCTGAGAATTACTTCTATTAAAAGATAAGGGTGATGCTTTTCATAAAAGCTAATCACTATGAAGTATGATGAGTAGTTACTATAGGTCCTCACATCTCAAAGAAAATGGTAAGAAATAAAGAAATGATCAAAATAGAAGAAGAATGGGATAAAAATGTGTGAGAATCAAATTTTTAAATTTCCTTCCCTAAGTAAGTTTTATGAATTAGTGAGATATTTAAGAAGGTATTTTGTTTTAGAACTTGTAGGGCTGAACCTACAATTATGATGAGTTTCTGGTTTTTGAGGAGAAACGACTTACTGGTTGTCTGAAAGGTAGAGGTATAATCTGAACTCTTTAAATTTACTAAGTTAATATATTTAATAAGGCACAAGAAATTGTAATTAATTTTGTAAGTGTTTTGTAACTAGGGAGTATGATAGGAAACAAGAATTAAGTATAGAAACATTAAATTAAAAGGCTAAAAGGTTAAGGATAGCAAGGAAACAAAGTTACTTAAGTAAGCAAGGTAGGAATTTGAGACGATAACAAAAGAACCGTGCAATGGCAAGCGAAATGCAACCTCAATGCAATCCGATAAATTATAAGCTTATAATATATTATGCATATAATGTCTAAGGATTAAATAAAAGGAAGAAATTAAAGATTTCTATATGTTCGAGGGCTGATTTTTAAGTTACAAAACAACTTATGCACATTAGTGCTAAACCAAGCATTTAAGGGGTTTAATGTTAACCAAACTAAGTCCTATCCAATTTGACATCTTAGTATGATAAACCTATGATCTAAATAATAATTTTAAGAGCAAAAATAAGAATTTAAATGATGGCTAAGTGGTTGGATTCAAAGGCCAAAACTGATAAGTAAAAGGAAGCTTAAACTCAGAGGTACTAGTTGAGTTAGCTAAGAAAATGCATGGGAAATTTATGGAATTAATTCATAATATGTAAAGCCATTAAACAATACTTATTAAGGATTAAATAAGTGATTAAAGGATGAAGAAAGTAAGGTGTTATGGTCGACTAAGAAGGCTGAAATTTCAGAAAATATATTAAGTTAACATTACCTACTCCTACAAGCTAACTAGATAAAATTTACTTAGGATAATGCATGAATTAGTAGCTAATCCCTACCAAACCCCACTATGGACCTCAAGACATACTTAAATATGATTTATGTTGCTTATAAGGTCCATTTCTTCATCCTCATTCTACCATTCCTAAAATAGAAAGCAAGGAAAAGAAAATTGAAGCTTGCCTAGGCATCCTATAGAGAGGAAGAAGAGGAATTTTTTTGAGCAACCAAACAAGTGATTCAGGTCTAGGTTCCTGAGATTGATTCTTCCTATGAGAGTACGACAACATACTATTTTTTTTAGATTTTTCTAGGGTTATTTGAGAGGTGAAATCAATCAAAAATCAAAAGTGGACAAAAACTGTCTTGAAGCAAGGTGAACTTAAGTTTTGAGTTTGTTGTTTTGGGGTTTGTTTGTGTGATTCTTAGAGTGGAATGAGGTTGATTTTGATGTCTTGTTATAGTTGAATACTTAGAGGAAATCCTTGAGGAATTTTGGCCTAAGGCAAGGAAAAGGTAAGGGACTTTTGATCTTAGAAATTTAGTGTTACTTGATGAATTGGTGTGATGCTTGGTTGGGTTATTTTGGTGATTGGCCTAGGACAAATTTGGGGTTTTATTTTAGGGTTTCGATTAAGAATGCATTTTAGGGTTAGGATGATGTTGAGTTGGAGTTTAAATAATAGCTGATTTACAATGTTTAAATGCATGAAATATTAGTGATTTTAAGGTTTGCATGAGATAAAACCATTGGGATATTAGTTTAGGGTTTCAGCCAACTCTTGTAATTTAGGGTTAATGGCATAATTTAAGGTTAATAGAGTGTTTAGTGGTAAATGGAGATTATATTAAGACTAAATAAAGTGTTGAAATTGGAAAGGTAATGCTAGAAACAAAAGGTTAACTATTAGGCTTAAGTAAAAAATCCATAAGAAACTTGTGAGGGTTGTTTCAAATATGGTTATATTGGGATTAAAATGAATTAATTTAAATGACTATGAGGTTAGTAATGAAGTATGGTCTTTGGAATGTACAAATAAGAATTTGTAAGGGAGATTAAGGAAAAATTAGGCTAAGTCAATTAAGTAGTGGTGTTTTAAGCTAGTTGACAGATGTAAGGGAAATTTTACTTTTGAAACGTAGTCAAGAGGATTGGAAATCAATTTAATTGAATTGCTAACTTGACATGTTATGATGTAAGCAAGGATGTTTGAAATTAATTTGGACAAGTGAAACAGTGTAGCTAAGCGACATCCGAAGAGAGAAGTAGAGCGGGCTATATATATATATGCATAGCCTCACTAGATTTGGAGGTCTCAATGGGAAGTCTACATTGCTAATTAGGTAAGAGATACGTGCTAGAGACATGAGTGTCTCCCAATCAAATCAAACAATTGGTTTGATCACTGAAGCACTAACTTATTTTCAAGAAATTATTTATTCGATTTAATCGCTATTATTGGATTCATGTTAAATAAACTATTCCAACTTTGGACTTTAGAAATTTGATTCAATCTAAGCCTTTCTGAAAAGTTTTAGGCTAGACTTTATGTTCTAGGCCCTTTTGGCATAATTCATGCATAATACCATAATTTGAGTTTGAACAATCATGAGATTTAGAAATCCGTTTGAATTTAAAAATATTTTTAAGAATCCTACAAAATGCATTAAAATTATTTATTTGATAAATTTCATACTTTAAATAAAATTGCATAATCTATGTTTTTAACTTACTTTTAAAATAAGAAATCAAATAATTACATTCTTTACTTTTACAAGGATTTTTTGCATCATTTTTTAAGTGAGATGTTTGGATAATTTAAAAAGTTTGACATTTAGAAAAGTTTGAAATGATTTAATTTCATGGGATGAATGTCTTGAATATACGATATTATGATTTGAAACAAGTATGATTCCTCGGGATAGACATCCCAATTACTATGCATCATATTCAAAACTAAAGTATATGATTTTGAAAATTTGGAATCATGCTAAACAAGAAGTTTGATCATTTGCTTTAGAGGCTATTAAGCCACCCCCAATACGTGCATTTGAGGCACTTGTGCCACTATTTGGACCCCGTTAGAAGTTTGGACTGATAGACTTAGACACATATGTAATTTCCCAGTACTCATCGATCTATTGGGGCTGAGGACCTCTTTTAGCCATGGCCATAGGTTACATTAATCCCTCATTAGAACTGTCTGGACGTTAGAACTTGCATGTTTACCTTAAGAATTACTATGCCTAGTCTTTCACTGTTATTTGTTTATATATCTGTGTTTTTTTTAATGTTTTTAGTATTTGAATTTAAATAGAATTATTTGAAAATTTGTATTTGAATAAGTATTTTGAAAGCAAGAATTTGCTATTTTGAATTTAAAGCAGTATTATTTGCTTAACGAATTTGTAAGCATGATTTACATTTACATCTAAATGTTTGATGCCTACCCTTTAGTAAGTACCTTTACTGGGCATAAGCTCACCCCCTTTTTTCCCACCTTCTAAATTACCTGTAGTAAGATCGAGTATCCATCAGACTGGGCATCCAGAGGTTGTGTCTTCCACATGCCTACGATTATGATTTTAGAGAGGTATATTACTCTCATGTATAGTTTTAGCTTATTATTTCAGACACTTTTAATGCACAATTTCATGTATTTACGATTATGGAATGTAAACTAAATATTATTTTGGGATTTAACTTGGGCTATAATGGGTATCGAATGCAGTCTCCCAGACTGTATTGGATTCAAATTATATTCTACTTTAGATGTAATGTGACATGCTTATATTTTATACTTAATCATTTTGAATTTATGATATATTAATGATTTGGAGTTTAATTATAGTTAAGTTAAAAAGGAATTTATGAATTGACTGTTTGGGAATCCCATCACTTACTATTAGACTGGGACAACAAGTTTTAATTAATTGGTAATTAAACGGGTCAAGTTAGAACCTGCACTAGACATAGACAAACTTGAGCAAGAAAAAGAAATAATTGTTTTGAAATTTTAAGAAAAAGGTGCATTGCAAAATGACATTAAGATGACACAACTAAATGCAAAGGCTATGCATGTTTTGTTTTGTGCTTTAGGACTAAGTGAATACAATAAAGTCTCCTTATGCGATAGTGCAAAAGAAATTTTAGAAAAACTAGTAGTAACACATGAGGGAACAAATCAAGTAAAAAAGACCAAGATCGAGATGCTTATTCAAGACTGTGAGATGTTTAAGATGAAACTTGATGAGTCAATGGCGAAAATGGCAAATAAATTCATTGACACTGTGAAAGGTCTCAAGGGGTTAGGCAAGACTTATTTCAACATGGAAATGGTCAAAACGATATTTAATAGCCTCCCCAAATCATAGTTAGCAAAGGTGACAGTAATAAAAGAATCAAAGGATCCCAATACACTATCTATAGATGAATTACTGGGATCATTGCTTGTTTATGAAATGATGATGGAAATGAGTGAAGAGCTTTCAGGTAAGAACCTAGGAATAGCTCTAAAGTCCTCAATTAGTGAGGATACTAGGATAGAGAAAGATAGATATGAATGATGAGTTGGACTTAGCTATTGTAGCCAAGAATTTCATTAAGTTTATGAACAATAAAGCCAAAGGTAGGGGTGTAAAACAAGTAGGTCGGTGCAGACGAAGCTCTGCTAATACGACTAGCCAAAATTGTTCAAAATGATTTAACCCTCATGCAGGCCGACCAGTCGCAAGCCAACATTCATATATTTTTTTTATTTGATTGGCTAAGACATTGCTATAAGAGATACGTAAAATTGCTACCAACCTAATAGACAACCTCGTATTTCTTTTCTTTAAAAAAAAAGAAATGTAAGTTATAATCTTAATAACAATTTGAAGCAAAAGTTGAGTTAAAAGGGCTAGTTTAGATGAGTGATGAGATTGGTTTTGATAAGATTGAAAAAATAAAATAACTATTGAAGATATATGTTTTTAAATAAAATAATAAAAAATTGAAATTAAGGGTGAAAAGGTAATTTTACCTTTTCCCTCATTTTATCTATTGTGTAAAAGTTTTTTGAAATCGCGCTGGATTTGAGGTTTAGTGGATTCCCAACGGACCTAATGTCACGACCTTTTTCATTCTTTTTAACCAAAAATCTCTATAAATTTTTCGTGTTTTAATGTTACCTTACCCGGTCGTGAACAAACATACCACACACAGTTGGGCTGTGAGTCAATAATAATCCACTCGCAATATCCATTCTCAGTTAATAAAAGTGATGTCATACATTTGAACGTCAATCATTCATTTATACAAAATATGATTACTGACATCTACATCCCCCATAATTACATTTCAATTGGCTACTGTGCTTTTACATTGTTTAGATACAAAAAGGAATCACTGTGTATATACCTTTGAGTGATGGAGATGCAGCGGATGTCTTAACGAAAATGCCTCAATCCTCACTGGGCCACTATGTACGCTCTGTAGAGGGGGAAAATAGAGAGGGATGAACAAACCACACGCTCAGTAAGGTAATAATGCAAGCATGGTGGATAACTACTCTATCTACATGCTGGTAGTGAATGCATAAATCGTTTATAGTTCGGAGCATGAGGAAAACAAAACTATGCCATATGCGTATACATATATCATGAATTTAAATCATGTAAATTGGCATAACAAAACATAGTAAATGTAAGACCCGAAATTTTTTAACGTAAGAGCAAAAGGGAATGAATAAAAATTTTCGAATGCATTTAAAAATGCAAAAGGACTAAAATTGTATTCCCAAAAATGTGCAAGG
Organism: Firmiana major; assembly: GCA_033439115.1. Classification (NCBI taxonomy): domain Eukaryota; kingdom Viridiplantae; phylum Streptophyta; class Magnoliopsida; order Malvales; family Malvaceae; genus Firmiana; species Firmiana major. The sequence goes on from CM065904.1 coordinate 19,921,689, forward strand.
GTAAAACGATCAAAAGATCAAAATTTGATATTTATCGGGATAAGAAAATTAATTAAAAATAATGGCTTGAGAAATCTTGATCAATAATGAAGAAATAATTAAATTTCGGGTTAAATTGATCAAGATATGAATTTATTGGAATAAACCAAAATTTTCGTATCGAAAAACAATCCCGAAAATAGTAGAAAAATATACTGAAAAGGTAAAATCGGACTGATAAATTTAATTATGGATTAAATGAATAAAATAGAATTTCTTTTTAGATATTTTTGGATTTTAATAATATTTTAATTGATTAAAATATTATTAAAAATAAAATAAAAATAAAAATAAAAAATAAATAAAAAATAAAAAATAAAAAAGGTAAAAAACGAGATGAAAATCGTGAAACACGATTTTTTGGGAAAAAGAAGCCGAGCTCGACCTCTGCCTTCACCGACGGATGGAAAACCACCGGCGACGGCGAGCCCAGGCAAGAGGCAACCCAGCTGAGGCCATCGCCGGCGCTGGTAGGCGGAAGAGAGGCAGCGAATGGCGAGAGAAACGAAACCGAGCGAAACCGAGAGGGAGAAAGGCGTTTCTCGGTGATCTGCGCCGATTCGAGGCCGGCCACCACCAGCCGAGCATTCCCCAGGAGCCAGCGGTGTGATTGGTGGCAGCCTTGGCCAGTAGAAAGGCGGCCAGTGCCGAAAATGGCAGCCAAACCGAAACGATACCAACGGCGAGGAGAGAACAGGCTGGACCGACCACTTTCCGGTGGACTTGAACGAAACTAACCCCAGATCTGAGATGCGGATGACCCAACAGAGCCACTGGCGGCAGAAACCAACGGAGAATCGTTCGGCAAGGCACTGAACCAGTCGAACCGGACTGAACCGACTGTCTGAACCGGTTGAACCGGACTGAACTGGCTGTCTGAACCGGTTGAACCGGACCGAACCGGTTCAGCCAAAAAGAAAAGGAAAAAGGAAGAAAAAGGGAAGAAGAAAAAGAGGAAAAATTGGAAAAAATTCCAGTGATTCAATCGAGCTACGGGTAAGTCGGTAAGCAGTCAAATTGACCGATTTAAATTTTGGGATATTTAATTTGATTAATATCCGACTGAAAATTTATCGAAAAAAATATTAAATTGTGTAGCTTGACAATTGGCATCAACTGAGAGCTCGAGACAGCCTCGATTTGTGAACTATCATGGAATCACGGGTAAGTAACCCTTATTTATGACAATTTTACATCGTTATGCGTGTTGATAAATTTCGAATTTAATTTTCGCATGAATGAATTAAATTCTAAAAATTGGGATAAATTGTCGTAAGTAATTAATTGAGCTCTCCGAGAATTTAGAACGAGGATAAATAAATATTGATCGGCCCAATGAGCCCAATAGGCCTCAATAAAGTGTGCAAAATGGGCTTAAGGTCGAATAAGGCCCATTATGGTGCAATCGGGCCCAATATGGGTAAACGGGCCTAATGATTTAAATTAATCCCAAAAAATATGAAATACAATTAATTGTATTGTAATTTGACCTGATGAATATTTATCCGCAGTTTCGGAGATTGGATTCAGAGCAAATTGGACTGCGTGACGAGTCATCAGTGGAAAGGTCAGACTGTATAGAAAGATGAGGTAAGGGAATTGAGTTAGTAGCTAGAGGTAGCTACGCGTATTTTAATAGTTTTTCTGTGCACTGAATATGTATGTATACCTTGATTATGTATAAAGGTCCTAAAAATGGTTTTAAGATTTTAAGGACTCGGAATAGGTAAAAGTTTATTTTACCCATATTAAGGGAAGTTCACCTAACGAAGGTAAAAGCATGACATGCATGAAATGCATGATTTAAGAACTTTTATGATTAAGGAATTTTATTGGTTTTAATCAAAGCAAATCAATAGATTGGCCAGTAATTGCTTAAATTTCACAAGATAACACTACGTAGGTGTTATTTATATTTAAATGAAATTTCCTTGGAAAACGGCCAACTATCAAGTTTATATCGATTCAGATAGTGCCGGCACATAGCTCGTACTATATCTGCATTTGTGAGTGTGCATAAATGTGCTTGAGCAATTGCTCGCACTGACTTGTGTGACATCATATGCATGAAATGTGCTAGAGCGGTTGCTTGCACTGATTTTACTATTGTGAAATGCAGGAGAGGTGCTCGAGCCTAACTCGCACCCTATTTTGACTGTTTTGACGATTTTTACTGTTTTGACTGATATGCATAAAAAGGTGCTAGAGCGATTGCTCGCACCAGTTTTTATGATTTGACATGTATGAGAGATACTGGAGCTTAGCTCGCATCCTGTTTTGATATGAAATTTCATATAGCCGTGCTGGAGTGTAACTCGTACGAGATTTGATTTAATTATGCATAAAGCCGTGCTGGAGTGTAACTCGCACAAGATTTGATTTACTTGAGCATTCATTTGTGCTGGAGTGTTGCTCGCACAAAGTTTTATATGGTTTTATAATTCATTTTAAAGTCGTACTGGAGTTTTTTCTAGTACGAGGTTTTCATTGATCTTTTATACATATCCGTACCAGAGCATTGATCGTACGTGGATTTTACTTGAATTTATAATCAGTTTAAGTCATACTGGAGCGTTGTTCGTACACAGATTTCATTGATTTCTATGAAACTGTGCTAGAACTTTGCTCGCACGAGATTTTCAGATATCATGAATATGCATAGAGCCGTGCTAGAGCTTCACTCGCACAGAGATTTAAATGACATGCATATAGCCGTGTTGGAGCCTCTTGTCGACTGTGTGTCACAGTGAGATGATATGCTCACACGTGCATACTGAGACAGAGATGATATGGCTGGATAAGACCTATTATAGGCACCCCTGACTGAGCTTGGGTTCACGGAGTACGTTGTACCATGTATGTCACGTGGAGTACGTTGTACCGTGGGGATTGTTGGAGTGGAGTGGCATTAGCCACGAGGCAGCAAGCCTTGCCCTTGCAATCCTGGTGTTATGCTGTTCTGGCGGGTAGGATGACCCACCTCCCGTTTCAGGTGTGATACCCCACGCACTAGGTACCGTGTTGCCAGGGATCACTATGATATGGCCATAGTCCTCGATGTTACTGATATAATCAGCTACTTGTCTCACATGATATAACTATTGGTCGATCACCAGGGTAGACCCGAGGAAGGGGTCAGGCCCCCGATTTTATGATTTTCTACATTTCAGATGATTTTATGGCATGTGACCCTAAAAGAAGGGTGATTTTATAACAGAATTTGATAACGAATTGTTTTATGAGTTTTGAGATGATTGACCCAGAGGGGTTAGTTTATATTGCTGTTTTAATGAAATGATTTAAATGCAGTAGCATGATGATGTTTTCCATGCTTTCATTTCAAATTTATGATTTGTCTTACATGACATGAAAGAATGCATGATTTTGATTAAATTCATGCTAAGTATGATTTACTGATGTCACATAAAATGCCTTTGATGCATGAATTATATGATTTCTATATGCGCAAATAGTTTTGATAAACTATGGCATTAAAATATGCATGATTTTGTGGGTGAAATTTTAAATGAAAAGAAATGGATTTAAGCGCATGGCATTATAAGCATGTAGATAGTGGAGCTATCTACTTACATGCATAATTGCCTTACTGAGCGTGTGGTTTGCCCACCCCCCTTATTTTCCCATCTTTTCAGAGCACTCGTAATAGTTATTGAGCGGTTGAGGACTTGCATGCTTGGTATTCGCTACTTCCCATTGAGAGACAGGTATACACATTTGTATAGTTTTGTATCTAAATATGTAATGCACAGAACTGTAAACGGATATGATGTCGGGGATGTAGAGTTATAAATACCATTGCGTATGTATTTAATTAAAGTCAAAAGATAGTAAACTCTGATATGTGAATGTGATTATGGAAATAGAATGGTAAATAGGTGAGAGGTGACTAACACCAAATCATAGCCCAACTGTGTTGTAGGATGGTCACGATGAGAGAAAGGTAAGAATTAAATAATAAATGAAAAAATAAAAAATTTACTCTGATTTTTAGGTAATTTGGGTCATGACAGTTTTGGTATCAGAGCTTGAGTTGGCCTGATATGAGTCGATGTTAGTCGTTAAGGAAGTTTACATCCCCATGTACTGTGTATTGTTTAGATACAATTATGTATATCGAGATGGAAGTGCAGCTAAGAATTTGGTTTTAAATGCAAGTATAGACTCATTAAAGTGATAGCCGAGTACATGTGCTCGAGGCCATAGAGGTAGGCCTGAGAGTCATACTGAGTCACCACATGAGACTCGAGATGAGATTGACGTGGAGGCTAGTGTTGATCATGCCCCACAGAGTCTGACAGAGAGATCGGATAGAGTTCGACAAAGACATCGGACAGTATTGTGACAAGCTTCGCGAGGTTGGAGCGGAGTGTGGAGAATATTTTGTGAGCTAATTGCTCAGAGTATGTATGAGATTTGAGGGCGAGTTGGAGCATTGGTGAAAGTCCGCTCGACCCATCTTAAGAGTTAAACATCCAGAATGGACATAAAAAATAATTCTAGATGTATTCCGATGATAGAATATCCCGGACACTTAAAGGAAATTATAGATGAAAATATTTACTCTGACCCAGAGGAACATGTTGATTGACGAGTATGAAACTCAGTTTATATTCCTGGGCAGATATGATTTCGACACTATGAACAGTGAGAGTCGAGATTTTTGAAAGTTCATGAAAGGCTCAGATTATCAATTAGAGTCCGATTGGCCATTAGATATCACTACCTATGCCGAGGCAATGCGCAGACTACAATTGTATGAATAAGATCATGAGTTGCACGCCTTTGAGATTGAGAAAGGTAGTGAAGGTCAAAATTGAGACAAAAAGAGAATAGTGAATGACAGAGATGTCAAAAAAAGGTAGTTTAGTAAAAGATTAGAGCTGATAAGTCATGGGGTAAGATGATTGGTAAGGCCCCAGTGTATCCAAATACAACACTTTTTAGGGGTATTGTGATTGGAGGATCCCGACCTGCTCTGTAACAGTGTAAACAGTGTAAGATGTGTGGTAATTACGACAGAAATAAGATGTTGGACGGGGGCGAGTGTATGCCATGGACCAGGACACTATTGATGTTTTATCGGATGTGGTGGAAGATACCACACTGGTTGTGAATAATGAAGTAATTATTTTAATTGATCTTGGTGCCACACATTTATTCCTACTGCCTTCAGTTGCTTATAAGTGAGTGAAAGATGTGAAGCCTGTACCCTTAAGCAAGATGATGATAGTTAGTTGATTTTCACCAACTGAATATGGGTATAGAGATTGTAAGTCGAAAATAGGGGTGAAAACATAACTGAAAAGCGTATTGTAAGTTTTAACAAGTAATGAAAGAGTTTGTTATAAGTGATATATGAAAGGAGATAAGCTTTGAGATGTGATAGATCCTACATACGAGATATATTAGATTGAGCGATATGTAGTGACTATGGATTGCGACCAAGGATAAGGGGTGGATATATCTATACCCAGTCCATGTGGTCAAGTCTGAGGGTTAATAAAGGTATTCTAAAATACTTCCCCGCCTAAAGATTTGACAGTGTCTAGAAGCGCGCATATAACCTATAAATTGAAATCGACAGTCGTAATATATCATTTAAAATTTGGGTACCTTTACTGGTATGATAAAGAAATATAGAATTTGATTAATCATGAAGGTTTAAAAAATTAAAATTTTATAAAGCCGTTAATATAAGAAAAACGAAATGACACGGGTTAGTATCTTGAACGGAAACGATTTCGAAACGACATTATACATTTATGAGTACATAGGTCAAGGATATGGGTGATTGAAATAATTAGTGGGATGATAAGTATGAAAGTAGCTTCGGTGAGTTTTGGTATATTGAAGTAATAAATTGACCACCGTAAGTATTCTCACCATGAATAACAATTCAAGAGGTTTCAGTGTGTATGGATACCTCGAAATAAGGATTGGGCTGTGTACTGATGTAAAAATGGGAAGATAGTCGTTTATAGATCCAGTTAGTTCAAGGACCATGAGAGAAAGTATCCAACCCATGATTTAGAGTTGGCAGCCGTAGCGTTTACACTTAAAGTATGGCGCCACCACTTAAATGGTAAGAAATTTCGGGTATGCACTGATCGTAAAAGTCCCGAGTATCTGTTTTCACAGAAAGAGTAGAATATGAGATAACCAAGAGGGTTAGAGCTTCTAAGGATTATGATTGTGAAAATTGTACCTCCTAGGAAAGGCTAATGTAATGGCTGATGCCTTGAACAGAAAGAGCATTAGGATGGTATCACATATGATAGTCAGGGAGCGTGAGCTGCTAGAGCAGCTGTGAGCCTCAGTAGTGATGTGATCCCTTCTGATGATGACGGTGATTTTGTGATAGCTAGCCTAAGGTTAGAATCGAATTTGTGTGACCAGATTTGTCAGGCTTAGCGTGATGATCGGCATGGTGTCGATAGTGTGGGTTAGATTCAGAAGGGTATAGTGACAGAGTTCACAATGAGTGATGATGACTTACAGAGGTTCAGAGACAGTATAAGTTCTCCCCAAGACCACAGTTGATGATGATAGTGTTATTGTCAGAAGCTCACTCTTCAGGATATACAGTGCATCCGGGAAGTAATAAATATATCAAACCTCTGAAAAGGGTATTAGTGGTCAGATATGAAAAGAGATATGGTAGAGTTGTGGAAAAGTGTTTCGTATGTCAGTAGAGTAAGGTAGAGTACTAGAAGTCTGTAGGATTATTGCAGTCTCTACCTATATTGACACGGAAATGGGAAAAAGTTACCATGAATTTTGTGATGGGTTATAGAGGACCCAGATGAATCACGAGGCTATCTAGGTGATAGTCGATAGATTGATTAAGTGTACCCACTTTCTGGTTATAAAATCCCCAGATACTTTGAGTGTGTAGGCGGATTTATGTGTATGGAAAATTGTGAAACATTATGTAGCGTTCCAGTGAGCATGGTACCAGATAGGGATTCCTGCTTCACTTCCCACTTCTGGGGATATTTGTCTGGAAGCTATGGGAACCCGACTGAGTGTTAGCACAACTTCCGTCCTCGGACAGATGGTCAGTCAGAGAGGACTGTACAGGTTCTGGAGGATGTGATGAGAGCATGTGCCATTGATTTTATAAGCTCCTGGGATGATCATTTGTTACTAATCTAATTCGCCAATAATGATAGTTGTCACTTGAGTATCGGGATAACATTTTATGAGACATTGTATGGCTGTAGGGAGTTATTCCCTGACTTGGATAAGAAGAAGTGGGTGACAGATAGAGAGTTGTTTCCGAATTGGTAAGACAAACCTCTGAGGATGTTCAGTTGATTTGTGAGAGATTAAGAACACCTCGAGCAGACAGAAAAGCTATGAGGACAGGAGATAGAAAATCATTGAAATTCACTGAGGGTGAATCAGTATTGAGTTTCGCTAGATTGACTCCTTTGAGATATTGGACAAAGTGGAAGGTAAGACCTGTAAATTGGCGTTACCACCTGAATTAGCAGGCATCCACAATGTGTCCCATCTTTTGATGCTTCAAAAATACTATCTGGATCCAGCATATGTGATCAGATATGAGCTCCAACAGCTTAGCTCAATGAAAGTATAACGTATGATTGGAAAAAAAATCGATTCGGGTATTAGAAGGAAGGAGAAAGTATTGAGGTTTAAGATAATCTCCCTAGTTAAGTATGATGGTAGTTTTACACTCTGGAGAAAGTCACTTGAGAATGACAGTATATGATACGATAGATGTACCCAGAGTTATTTATGGACTCATTTGCCTATGTTCTAATTTGGAGGATAAAATTTCTTAAGTGGGGGTGATTGTAAGAACCGAAATTTTTTAACGTAAGAGCAAAAGGGAATGAATAAAAATTTTTAGTGCATTTAAAAATGCAAAAGGACTAAAATGGTATTCCCGAAAACGTGCAAGGGTAAAACGGTCAAATGATCGAAATTCGGTATTTATCGGGACAAGAAAATTTAATTAAAAATAATGGCTTGAAAAATCTTTATCAATGACGAAGAAATAATTAAATTTCGGGTTAAATTGATCAAGATATGAATTTATTGGAATAAACCGAAGTTTTCGTATCGGAAAACGATCCCGAAAATAGTGAAAAAATATACCGAAAATGTAAAATCGGACTTATAAATTTTATTACGGATTAAATGAATAAAATAGTATTTCTTTTTAGATATTTTTGGATTTTAATAATATTTTAATTGATTAAAATATTATTAAAAATAAAATAATAATAAAAATAAATAAAAAATAAAAAATAAAAATAAAAAAAGGAAAAAAAAGATGAAAATCGTGAAACACAGTTTTCTGGGAAAAGGAAGCCGAGCTTGACCTCTGCCTTCACTGACGGACGAAAAACCACCGACGACGGTGAGCCCAGGCGAGAAGCAACCCAGATGAGGCCATCGCCGACGCTGGTAGGTGAAAGAGAGGCGGCGAACGGCGAAAGAAATAGAACCAAGCGAAACCGAGAGGGAGGAAGGCGTTTCTCGACGATCGACATCAATTCAAGGCCGGCCACCACCAGCCGAGCGTTCCCCAGGAGCTGGCGGTGTGATTGGTGGCAGCGTTGGCCAGTAGAACGGTGGCCAGCGCCGGAAACGCCGGCTAAACCGAAACGATACTAACGGCGAGGAGAGAACAGGCCGGATCGACCACTTTTCGGTGGCCTTGAACGAAACTAACCCCAGGTCCGAGATGCGAACAACCTAGCGGAGCCATCGGTCGGTAAGGCATTGAACCTGCCAAACCAGACTGAACCGACGGTCTGAATCGGGTTGAATCGGATCGAACCGGTTCAGCCAAAAAGAAAAGGAAAAAGGAAGAAAAAGGGAAAAAGAAAATGAGGAAAAATTTGAGAAAATTTCAATGATGCAATCGAGCTACTGGTAAGCCGGTAAGCGGTCGAATTGACCGATTTAAATTTTGGGATATTTAATTTGATTAATATCCAACTGGAAATTTACCCGAAAAAATATTAAATTGTGCAGCTTGACAATTGGCTTCAACCGAGAGCTCGAGATTGCCTCGATTTACGAACTATCAAGGAATCACGAGTAAGTAGCCCTTATTTACGACAATTTGCATCGTTATACATGTTGATGAATTTCGGATTTAATTTTCGCATGAATGAATTAAATTTTGAAAATTGGGATAAATTGTCGTAAATAATTAATTGAGCTCTCCGAGAATTTAGAACGAGACTAAATAAATATTGATGGGTCCAATGAGCCCAATAAGCCTCGATAAAGTGTGAAAAATGGGCTTAAGGTCAAATAAGGCCCATTATGGTGCAATCAGGCCCAATATGGGTAAACGGGCCCAATGATTTAAATTAAGCCTAGAAAATATGAAATACAATTAATTGTATTGTAATTTGACCTGATGAATATTTATCCGCAGTTTCGAAGATTGGATTCAGAGCAAATCGGACTGCGTGACGAGTCATCAGTGGAAAGGTCAGATTGTACAGAAAGATAAGGTAAGGGAATTGTGTGAGTAGCTAGAGGTAGCTACGCGTATTTTAATAGTTTTTTTGTACACTGAATATGTATGTATAGCCTGATTATGTATAAAAGGTCCTAAAAATGGTTTTAAGATTTTAAGGACTCGAAATAGGTAAAAGTCTATTTTACCCCTATTGAGGGAAGTTCACCTAAGGAAGGTGAAAGCATGACAAGCATGAAATGCATGATTTAAGAACTTTTATGATTAAGGAATTTTATTAGTTTTAATCAAAGCAAATCGATAGATTGGCCAGTAATTGCTTAAATTTCACAAGATAACACTCCGTAAGTGTTATTTATATTTAAATGAAATTTCTTTGAAAAATGGCCAACTATCATGTTTATATGGAATCAGATAGTGCCGTCACATAACTCGCACTATATTTGCATTTGTGAGTGTGCATAAATGTGCTGGAGTGATTACTCGCACTGACTTGTGTGACATCATATGCATGAAATGTGCTAGAACGGTTGCTCTAGTGATTTTACTATTGTGAAATGCATGAAAGGTGCTGGAGCCTAGCTCGCACCTTGTTTTGACTATTTTGACGATTTTTACTATTTTGACTGATATGCATAAAAAGGTGTTAGAGCGATTGCTCGCACTAGTTTTTATGATTTGACATGCATGAGAGATGCTGGAACTTAGCTCGCATCCTGTTTTGATATGAAATTTCATAAAGCCGTGCTGGAGTGTAACTCATACGAGATTTGATTTAATTATGCATAAAGCCGTGCTGGAGTGTAACTCGCACGAGATTTGATTTACTTGAGCATTCATTTGTGCTGGAGCGTTGCTCGCACAAATTATTTATATGGTTTAATAATTCATTTTAAAGCCGTACTAGAGCTTTTTCTCGTACGAGATTTTTATTGAGTTTTTATGCATATCCGTACTAGAGCATTACTCGTATGTGGATTTTACTTGAATTTATAATTAGTTTAAGTCGTACTGGAGCGCTGCTCATACGCAGATTTCATTGATTTCTATGAAACCGTGCTAGAGCTTTGCTCGCACGAGATTTTCAGATATCATGAATATGCATGGAGCCGTGCTAGAGCTTCGCTCGCACAGGGATTTAAATGACCTGCATATAGCCGTGTTGGAGCCTCCTGTAGACTGTGTGTCATAGTGAGATGATATGCTCACACGTGCATATTGAGACAGAGATGATATGGGTGGATAAGACCTATTACAGGCACCCCTGACTGAGCTTAGGTTAACGGAGTATATTATACCGTGTATGTCATGCAGAGTACGCTGTACAGTGGGGATTGTTGGAGTGGAGTGGCATTAGCCACGAGGCAGCAAGCCTTGCCCTCGCAATCCTGGTGTTATGCTGTTTTGGCGGGTAGGACGACCCACCTCCCGTTTCAGGTGTGATACCCCGCACACTAGGTACCGTGTTGCCAGGGATCACTAGGATATGGTCATAGTCCTCGATGTTACTGATATAATCAGCTGCTTGTCTCACATGATATAACTATTGGTCGATAGACCAGGGTAGACCCAAGGGAGGGGTGAGGCCCCCGATTTTATGATTTTCTACTGTGATACTAGATTTCAAATGATTTTATGACATGTGACCCTAAAAGAAAGGTGATTTTATGACAAATTTTATGACGAATTGATTTATGAGTTTTGAGATGATTAACCCAGAGGGGTTAGTTTATACTGCAGTTTTAATGAAATGATTTAAATGCAGTAGCATAATGATGTTTTCCATACTTTCATTTCAAATTTATGATTTGTCTTACATGACATGAAAGAATGCATGATTTTGATTAAATTCATGCTAAGTATGATTTACTGATGTCACATAAAATGCCTTTGATACATGAATTATATGATTTCTATATGCATAAATAGTTTTGATAAACTATGGCATTGAAATATGCATGATTTTGTGCGTGAAATTTTAAATGAAAAGAAATGGATTTATGGGCATGGCATTATGAGCATGTAGATAGTGGAGCTATCTACTGACTTGCATAATTGCCTTAGTGAGCGTGTGGTTTGCTCACCCCCCTTATTTTCTCATCTTTTCAGAGCACTCGCAATAGTTATTGAGCGGTTGAGGACTTGCATTCTTGGTATCCGCTACTTCCCATTGAGAGACAGGTATACACATTTGTATAGTTTTGTATCTAAATATGTAATGCACCGTACTGTAAACGGATATGATGTCGGGATGTAGAGTTATAAATACCATTGTGTATGTATTTAATTAAAGTCAAAAGATAGTAAACTCTGATATGTGAATGTGATTATGGAAATGGAATGGTAAATAGGTGAGAGGTGACTAACACCGAATCATAGCCCAACTGTGTTGTAGGATGGTCACGATGAGAGAAAGGTAAGAATTAAATAATAAATGAAAAAGGAAAAAATTTACTCTGATTTTTAGGTAATTTGGGTCGTGATACTAAATCATCATGTACAAGCCATCTCATGCTCAATTGTCAAATCACATAATAAAAAGGAAAATTCACTTCAAACATCCTTTTTAAATCACATCATAAAGCTCTTTCTCAAACACATACAATCCTATCACAAACCATTTTCTCAATCACAAACATCATTACCATTTCACAAATCAAATCCCACAAGGCTCGACCCCTCCCTCGGGTCTACCTTGGACAATCACAATCACACATATGTAATAAAACCCAGGTCACTATATCAAAAGTGCCTATGTGGACCAACTACATTATAAATCATCCCAGACCACACGTATCCAGGTGTGTAGGGTATCGTGCTGGCACGAAGGTGGATTATCCCTCACCAGACTTTCTGATCACATAACCATCATGCGGTACACCGTACTCCATGTGATATACACAGTATAACATACTCTGCGGACTCATATCGTGATTGGGGGTGCCATTCCTAGGTCTTACCTACCCCATACCAAGAATTTTCCATATCCATGTAGGAGAGCCTCCCTGCCAAACAAAGCCTCCCCGCCCCTCCAAGGCTTAAGGATGTTGGCTTAAGGATCCTTCTGTACCCATGTAGGAGAGCCTCCCTGCCGAACAGAGCCTCCCCACCCCTCCAGGGCTTAAGGATGTTGGCTTAAGGATCCTTCCATTAGAGAGCATCTCCACCGAACAGAGCCTCCCAGCCTAACAGAGCCTCCCTGCCTCCTCGGGCTTAAGGATGTTAGCTTAAGGATGTAGGGCTTAAGGATCTTACCATAAGAGAGCCTTCCCATCGAACAGAGCCTCCCTGCCTAACAGAGCCTCCCCGCCCCCTCGGGCTTTAGGATGTTGGCTTAAGGATGTAGGGCTTGAAGATCTTACTAACTTTCACGACCTCATCTAGCACGACTCATGCATCCTATCATAAAGAAACCACGTACGAGCATAGCTCTAGTACAATCATACTCATAAGAAAAAACACTCAAAATCCACGTACGAGCAGAAGCTCCAATACGATTTATAAACATCATCATAATTTCCAAATCAAGGTGCGAGCTAAGCTCCAAGACGTTTCATACAAATGAAAACATCGAAATCTAGTGCGAGTGAGGCTCTAGCGCGATTTAATTCACATAGCTCGATAGGCGGCTCATATGCATTCAAAACACATCACAAACATGTTTAGCACCTCACATGTGCTATTCAATGACATCAATAAAACACTAGCTAGCCTATCCTTTTGTTTGCTCAATTCAAAGTATTGTATTTTGTGAAAAACATTCAAAACACATGATTTATGCAATTATTAGCCTTACTATCCCTTTTTATACATCCATATAAACAAAATCATATACATACTCATAATTGTTCACATACATCATCAACCACTTTTCCAAACCATCATGCAAATTTATAACACCCTATACACCCATAAAATACGAGTAGCTACCTCTATATACTCATAAAATTCCCTTACCTGGAATCGCGACGTGTGATTCTATTTCCTTAGTGTTGCTCACTCGTGCGGTCTGATTCGTCTTTAACGAACTCTTCGGGACTGCACACAATCATATTTCACATTATATTCGATCCATATAACAGGACAGTGCGTTCACTATAGTAGATTCGACCTATAGTTTCTATTAACGCTCAAAAGGCCTCGTTTCATTTCTCGAGTCTATGGATTCCTTTTAGTCTTATTTATTCATTCCAAATCGATATTAAATCGATGTTAAGCTCATAATGTTCATTTTTCATAAATTTCCTTCACTATGGCATATTATTAAACACTACATGTGCTCATTCTCATCAATTCACAAAACCCACAATGTAGCTTCATTTACCCATTTCTAATCATCCACATTACACAAATAACAACTTATCATAACCCATAAACCACTAACTCCCAAAATCACACTTTCTCACACTAGAGGTATTCCATTTTCTAGGTTATATGTGTTCCATTACTTTCTAGATGATTTTTATCATCCATATTCATGCCAATCAACTCTAAAATCAATTTAGTAGACAATGTACTTAGGCTGGAGTTTTAGAAACTTACCAAATCAGGTTTCTCTTCTTGCTCCAAATGACAATGTCCTTAGCTCCTTCAATACCAACAATGGGATTTTGGGTTTCAACTATGTTGTTCTCTTCCTCAAGATGAACAACTTGATACCTAATAGCCTCCCCTTAATTCTTACTAGAAATGGCTGATTTTAGAGAGATAAATCTAGGTTTTTGGTGAAAAATGGAAGGGTGATGTTGTTTTCCCAAAATTTTCAGATTTCAGTGCTTCTTTTATATAAATAGCTTGAGGAGATCGATCTGCACTATGAGGAGATCGATCTGGTCCCCTCTGTTGGCTCTACTGAGAGGGGGTGAATCGGTTTTCTAATAATAATGGCAGATTTAAATTAATTCAACTTTAATTATCAATTAATAAATGAACAATATAATGAAATGAATTAAATTAAAGCAAGATAGGAAAGAGAGTAACAAACACAATCGTTTATAGAGGTTCGGCCAATCTCTTGCCTACGTCCTTTCTCCTTAACCTTCTTGTCAAGTGCTTTTTTTCTCACTTTCAACAGAAGTTACAATATCCTTTTTCAGGTTAAGGAATAACCTCTCTACCTTGTTTAAACAATGGTGTATTCACCCTTTTACAGAATTTATCTCATTGAGGAACAATCCTCTTCTCTCTTAAGGATAGGATGAATACAATACCAAGCTTTTAATGTGGGTAGGAAAAATACAACTTTTGCACACAAGCTTATACAACAAATTCAAAGAATGAGAATTGGAGACAAAAAAAATGAGGGAATTAAACTCTTGAGAATATACAGAAAGTACAGTAATTGTCTCTTTTTTTCTCAGTGTCTTCAATGCTTGATTATATACTGAAGGATTGGTGGTTGGAGCATTAAATGCAATTTTTCCCGTTGAGATTTTTACAGAAATAGCCGTTGGGTACCTCCAGTAGAATGCCAGATCGATCTGCCATCTTGGCCAGATCGATCTCTTAGTTATAGTTCCTGCAAAATCAAGGCAAAATGAAGCTAGGAGATCGATCTCCTATCTGAGCAGATCGATCTCACAATTTGAAATGTTAGAGGAGATCGATATGTCGAATAGGCAGATTGATCTTCCAACCTCTCTGTTTGAGGCATGATCGATCTATAGATCGATCTTCCAGGTAATGTCTTAATGAGGAGATCGCTAGATCGATCTCCTTAGCTCTCTGACTTTGAGGAGATCGATCTCTTCCTATACCAGATCGATCTCACAAACTCTCTGTTTGCATATAGATCGATCTTACAGATCGATCTTCTGCCTTTACCTTTTGTTTTAGGGGAGATCGATCTCTTGGTATACCAGATCGATCTCACCAGCATCCTGTATTAGGCAGATCGATCTTATAACCCTTATAGATCGATCTCATTCTTCCTTAATATCTATGAACAAGTTCAAGGCTAGGTAGATCGATCTCATGTCTTCCTGAGATCGATCTCTCATCCAAGAAGAACCCAGGAGATCGATCTCTCATAACCCAGATCGATCTCTCATCTATAGAACTTTAAGTTTTGGTACTGATAACCTCTAAACATGTTTTTATATCATTTTTATTTATTGAATTTACTTGTTTTGTCATTTCAAAATATATTAACTCAACAATCTCCCCCTTTTTGATATGACAAAACCTAATCAATCAACATGTTTAGTTACCTATTTGCATTTTGCACAAACTCCCCCTTTTTGTAAACTCCCCCTTACTTTTGGCTTTTGATCTCTAAACTTTCTTAACTCCCCCTCATTGTAATCATTCCTTTAAACCATTAGATATGTTTCTTACAGTCATTTCAACATGCTTTAACCAACGCATGTGTTCTTAACATAATTTCTTCTCCCCCTTTTTGTCATATCGATGGCAAGAAAAAAAATCTAAACAGTACTCCTGTCATTTCAAAATAGCATTTCATTAAAACTCAGTCAACAAGAACACAGATGGCAACTCATTCCAGTAAATTCAGTTCAAACAACAACGAGTAATTAGAACATATAACAAAACTAGAGCTATCAAATAAGTCCTATGGTGGAGGAGGAAATCGATCCATGAGATCCTCAACGTGACTGCGAGTGACTTGAAGTTCATCATACATCGCCTGTTGAGTATCATGAAGGTTTGCAAAGCCTTCATCTACTTTGCGGTTCAGCTCCTCGATCATCCGCTGCTGGGTGGCATGAAGGTTTGCAAAACCTTCATCTATCTTTCGGTTCAGCTCACTCATCATCGTCACAATGAGCTCCATGCCAGCTGGTGAGGGAGCAGGTGCAGTGGGCTGAGGAGTCGAGGATGATGGACCCGCAGTCGGTGCTGCAGGTGGATCCATAGGCTCATCGGAGGGATCTTCCTCCATAGCTGCTGCAGATTGCTGTTCCCGCTTCTTCTTCCAGTCGCCCCGAAAGTCCTTGTAGTAGCCCATGTGGTGGAGTGTCCCGATGTTGAGGACGCTCTTTGGAGAGGGCACTTCACACGTTTCACAACTGCTGTCTAGTCCAAGTCGTTAGAGAAAATACGCCAATGGTTGCGAAAACACGATCGTTGTGGCTTGGCCGCAGACAATCTTCAACCAATCTTGATAGATAAAGTGGAAAAGGTTGGGTTTTTGACTGGTGGAGTGTATGTGGTGTATCCAAAAGCGATCTAGCCTCCTAACGATGGAATGACGGGTACCGAAAGGATGAAGATTCCATGAAATAATGAGGTGGAGTAACCGTGGGTGCATTGGGAGGTCACTCGCCTTATCCCCTGGAAGGTCAAACTCCAAGGGGACTTCCTCATCTTCATTGGTTAAGCCTTCATTGCTTATGTGGAAAGCTTTGGCTAAGACATCAGGGTCTATTGCAATTGACTTACCCATGACATAGGTTGTAAACCCGAGAATTTTACAGGTATCAGTCGGGTCATAGGTGAGTTCGGCATTAGAAAAGAATGCCCGGACAATGTTTGGGGGTACGGGAGTGTTAATTTTGAGAAATGGAATCCAACCAAATTCTTCAAATTTGGTTAGATACGGAAAGTCAATTCGATTTAAGAAGGAAAAATCAAGAGTTCGCCAATGTTTAATTAGCATGGTGGAAAAATATTCTTCATATCTCTTCCTTTTGGCAGGTGTTTTAAAACACCTGTTGAAGGTAGTGACAGAAGAGGGAGAAATGGATTGAGACGAGGACCCTGGTTCTACACTAGATCGAGGAGGTTTTTAGCCTGCTCTCTTAAGTCTAGGCATGGTTCTAGACACGGGAATTACTCTAAAACTGGTTCACAAAACAAAATCAATGGACCAGTAACTAGATTTGCCCTAGAGAGAAATTGAGCACTTATCTAAGAATTTTGTAAAACAAATTTGCAATGTAGGTTACTAAAACAAGAATCGAAGAGAAAATACGTCAGAATTCTTATCGAAGATCGATCTGGGATGAGAATTGAGAGAGGAGGTGCGACAGGAGGTTAGGGATTTGAGATTTTGGAGTTTTGAAATTTGGGGATTTTTTGCCAGATTTTATAGTCCAGGGCACAGGAGATCGATCTGTCGAGACGACAGATCGATCTGTCATTTCCAGAAGCTTGGGGAGATCGATCTGTGGTACCACGAGATCGATCCGCAAAATGCAGAAGCTCAATAAGATCGATCTGGTAAGGCCCAGATCGATCTGCTGTAAAGAGAGGCATAAGGAGATCGATCTTCCAAATGCATAGATCGATCTGTCGTTTAACAGAGGCTGAAGAAGATCGATCTGCCAAATGCATAGATCGATCTGTCGTGTAACAGAGGCTTAGGAAGATCGATCTTATGGGTAAGAAGATCGATCTGCCTAGCTTAACCTTAATGTTTTAGGCTTATTTAAAGTAAGGAAATCGATCTATATTGATGGAAGATCGAACTCTCATACTTGTTGCCCAGAAAAATCATTGAAAAACACTTTTTAGACCAATTTGAAATCAAGATTTTGAAGCACAAACATCTTAGGAAACATTCATGAGCCCTAATTCACCTCTAAGAACACAAAACCTATCTCTATCAAGGGGTTTGGTGAATATATCAGCTATTTGATGTAGAGTGTCAATATACTCTAGAATTATATCCCCCTTTTGAACATGGTCTCTAAGAAAATGGTGCCTAATCTCAATGTGCTTAGTTCTAGAGTGTTGAATAGGATTTTTAGATAGATTGATAGCACTGGTATTATCACATTTAATAGAGACTTGTTTCATGTCAATACCATAATCTTTCATTTGTTGTTTAATCCACAACACTTGAGCACTACAACTACCTGCTGCTATGTATTCAGCTTCAGTTGTGGACTGAGCCACACTATTTTGTTTCTTAGAGAACCAGGAGATTAATCTATTCCCTAAGAATTGGCAAGTACCTGAGGTACTTTTCCTATCTATTTTTCATCCCCCAAAATCTGCATCTGAAAATGCATGAAGTGTAAAGGTGGAGTCCTTGGGGTACCAAAGTCCTAGAGAGGGAGTGTCCTTAAGGTATCTAAAGATCCTTTTAGTTGCTAATAAGTGTGATTCCCTAGGAGAGGATTGAAATCTAGCACAAAGGCATACACTAAATAAAATATCTGGTCTACTTGCAGTTAAATAGAGCAATGAGCCAATCATAGACCTATAGAGTTTAGTGTCTACACACTTACCACTTTCATCTTTATCAAGCTTAATGTTGGTGCCCATTGGAGTTGCTTGAGGTTTGCAATTGTCTATTCCAAATCGCTTGAGCAAATCCTTAGTATATTTTACTTGATTGATGAAGGTTCCATCCTTTGTTTGCTTCACTTGAAGTCCCAAGAAGAAAATGAGTTCTCCCATCATGCTCATTTCAAATTCACCATGCATGATCTTAGCAAATTCTTGGCATAAAGATTCATTAGTTGATCCAAAAATAATATCATCTACATACACTTGTACAACTAGTAAATCCTTATTTTTATTTTTGATGAATAAAGTGGTATCCACTTTTCCTCTTGAAAATCCCTTTTCTATTAAGAATTTTGACAACCTTTCATACCATGCTCTAGGAGCTTGTTTCAAACCATAGAGTGCCTTAGATAGTTTGAAAACATGTTCAGGAAATTCATGATTTTCAAAGCCGAGAGGTTGCTTAACATAGACTTCTTCATTAATGAAACCATTTAAGAATGCACTCTTTACATCCATTTGATATAATTTGAAGTTTTTATAACATGCAAAGGCAAGTAACATTCTTATTGCCTCTAGTCTAGCTACCGGTGCATAGGTTTCATCATAATCTATACATTCTTCTTGTCTATAGCCTTGTGCAACTAACCTAGCCTTGTTTCTTATGATCACACTATTTTCATCCATCTTGTTCTTGAATATCCATTTAGTTCCAATTTTAGAGTGATCACTAGGCCTAGGAACTAGTTTCCATACTTTGCTTCTCTCAAATTGATTTAATTCTTCTTGCATTGCTAGGAACCAATTATTGTCATCTAAGGCTTCATTGACATTTCTAGGTTCTATTTGAGATACAAAGGCTATATATTGACACATATTCCTTAGAGATGATCTAGTTCTAACTCCAAGAGTTGGATCTCCTACTATTTCACAATCCTTTACATATCCTAACTCTCTTGGTGCTCTAGACTCTCTCTCTAATATCTCTATTTCTTCTTCATCTTCTTTATTTAAGTCAAGTTTTTCTAATAAATCATCTTCTCAGTTTGGAATTTCCTCCAAGTTTTCATCAAATATTCTAACATCCTCATCATTGGTTGAATCTTTAGATACATCATTTGACTCATCAAATATTACATGAATTGATTCTTCAACCATCAATGTTCTTTTGTTATAGACTCTATAAGCCTTTGAATTCAAGGAATATCCCAAAAAAATTCCATCATCACTCTTGGCATCAAATTTTCCTAAATTATCTTTACCATTATTTAAGACAAAACATTTGCAGCCAAAAGGATGGAAGTAGCTAATGTTAGGCTTCTTACCTTTGTATAGCTCATAAGGGGTTTTCTTTAGCATGGGTCTAATCATAGATCTATTAATGATATAGCAAGATGTGTTTATAGCTTCAGCCCAAAAATATTTTGGTAAATTATTTTCACACAACATGGTTCTAGCCATTTCTTCCAATGTTCTATTTCTTCTCTTAACTACTCCATTTTGTTGTGGTGTCCTAGGGGCTGAAAAATTATGGCTAATTCCTTGATCATTGCAATACTCATCAAATACTATATTCTCAAATTCCTTACCATGATCACTTCTAATACTAGTTATTGTGTATCATTTTTCATTTTGAGTCACTTTTGTATAAGTTATGAATTTTTCTAAGGCTTCATTTTTTACTCTCAAAAAGAACACCCAAGTGTACCTAGTGTAATCATCAACTATTACAAATCCATAGTGTTTCCCACCAAGGCTTGTTGTTCTAGTTGGTCCAAATAAATCTAGGTGGAGTAATTGAAGAGGCTTAGAGGTGGATACACTATTCTTAGGCTTAAATGTTGTCCTTTTATGTTTTCCTTTAACACAAGCTTCACATATTTTTTCATAATCAAAGGACATCTTAGGCAATCCTATAACTAGATCCTTTCTAGCTAACTTAGAAAGTACATGCATGCTAGCATGACCTAGTCTTTTATGCCATAACCAAGATTCTTTTTCTTTGTCTACCATTAGGCATATGTTTTCATTCTTAAGTTCATTAAGATAGACAATGCATATATTACCTTGTCTATGGCCTAAGAAAAGAACTTTATTTGACTTAGGATCTATAACATGACATTTCATACAATCAAAAATTACTTTGTAACCTTTGTCACAAAGTTGACTTATGCTTAGTAAGTTATGCTTTAGGCCCCTAACTAACAATACTTTTTCTAAAGAAAAGTAGTCATTACCTATTGAGCCACTCCCTTCAACTTGGCCTTTGGAGTTGTCCCCAAATGTGACTTCTCCACCAACCTTTGATTTAAATGAATTGAAGTGGCTTCTATCACCCGTCATGTGCCTTGAGCATCCACTATCTAAGTACCAAGCTTCCTTTATCTTATCTTTGTGGCACTGCTCAATCACCTACAAAAAGATTCAAACTCAAGTCTTAGGTACCCAAATTCTCTTGGGTCCTTTGAGGTTAGTGAATGCAATTCTTGATCCCTTTGGGATCCATTTTGCTAATGCATTAACATCCTTTGAGTTAATTAATTCTTTTGGAACCCATATCCTTTTTACTATTTTTCCTTTAAGAGTGGTCAACTTCTTATTGCAATTATGTGATGTATGTCCCTTTCTATCACAATATGAGCAAATAGTTGAAGGTTTATGCAAGCTCTTTCTAGCAATGAAGCTTTTGAGATAAGTCTCTCCATTATATCCTAACCCATTTTTATCAAAGAATGCTCTTTGAGTTTCTATCATGTTATCTAGCTTTTGTTGTCCCATATAAAATCTATTAAAGGAATTATGTAAATTACTATTTTTCTCTTTTAGATCACAAATTTCAAGATTAGTAATTTCTAGTTTCTTTTCACATTCTAATTTGTCCTCTAGAATTAACTCATTTTCTTTCTTCAATTTAGATATTATTTTCTTATATTTCATACTCATGCATTCATATTCCAATGCAAGATCATCAAATGCATCTTGCAATTCATCAAAAGAATATTCATTGAGGTTTGAAGTTACCTTTTCATCCTCAATAGCCATGAAGCACATGTTGGCAATGTCCTCTTTTGAGTCATCATCGGAGCAGTCACTGTCGCTCCATGTTGCCACCATTGCCTTCTTTTTGTGGACCCTATCATTGGACCTTTTAAGAAGAGGGCAGTTAAACTTTATGTGTCCTAGTTTTTTACATTCATAACACAATTGTATCTTTTCTACCTACCTCTTCCTGATCTCTCCTGTAGTTTCTCCTTTACTACCACTAGCTCTCATTCTCATGAATTTGTTAAATCTTTTGGCAAACATTGCCATCTCAAGATCCTCTTCACTACCACTCTCATTCTTAATCTCCTCTTGAGCAGTAGATTTTAGAGCAACTCCCACTTTCTTGGGTGGCTCTTCATTTCTTCTCAACTTCATCTCATAAGTGAGTAGTGATCGTATTAATTCATCTAAAGACAATGTGTGAGGATCCTTAGATTCCTCAATTGCAGTCACTTTAGCTTCCCATGATTTAGGTAAGCTATTTAATATTTTCTTGACCATTTCAATATTAGAGTATATTTTTCCTAAGGACTTTAATCCATTAATTACATCAGTGAATCTAGTGAACATATCACTAATTGATTCTCCTTCCTTCATCCTAAATAGCTCATAATCATGTGTGAGCATTCCTACCTTAGTCTCCTTTACATGGGTTGTACCCTCATGAGTTATTGCCAATTTGTTCCAAATTTGTTTGGCATTGTCACATCCGGAGACTCTATTGTATTCATTTGGCCCTAAAGCACAAAAGAGAGTGTGCATGGCCTTAGCATTTAGTTGGGCACATTTAACATCATTTGAGTCCCATTCTTCTTCTTTCTTAGGGATATCTCTTCCCTCTATTCTTTTTGTGGGGATTTGAGGTCCTTTAGTTATAATCCTCCACACCTCAAAATCATTTGCTTGAATGAATAACATCATCCTAGTCTTCCAATAGGCATAATGTTCCCCATTGAACATAGGAGGCCTAACCGTAGAATGCCCCTCTCCTACCAAACTAGTTGCTACATTGTTGTGAGCCATTTGATCGTTTCTAACTCTTAGGAAGTTGTTCCTATGTGATTAAAGAGTCCTAGCTCTGATACCAATTGTTGGCTCTACCGAGAGGGGGGGTGAATCGGTTTTCTAATAATAATGGCAGATTTAAATTAATTAAACTTTAATTATCAATTAATAAATGAACAATATAATGAAATGAATTAAATTAAAGCAAGATAGGGAAGAGAGTAACAAACACAATCGTTTATAGAGGTTCGACCAATCTCTTGCCTACGTCCTCTCTCCTTAACCTTCTTGTCAAGTGCTTTCTTTCTCACTTTCAACAAAAGTTACAATATCCTTTTTCAGGTTAAGGAATAACCTCTCTACCTTGTTTAAACAATGGTGTATTCACCCTTTTACAGAATTTATCTCACTGAGGAACAATCCTCTTCTCTCTTAAGGATAGGATGAATACAATACCAAGCTTTTAATGTGGGTAGGACAAATACAGCTTTTGCACACAAGCTTATACAACAAATTCAAAGAATGAGAATTGAAGACAAAAAAAATGAGGGAATTAAACTCTTGAGTATATATAGAAAGTGCAGTAATTGTCTCTTTTTTCTTAGTGTCTTCAATGCTTGATTATATACTGAAGGATTGGTGGTTGGAGCATTAAATGCAATTTTTTTCGTTGAGAGTTTTGCAGAAATAGCCGTTGGGTACCTCCAGTAGAATGCCAGATCGATCTGCCATCTTGGCCAGATCGATCTCTTAGTTATAGTTCCTGTAAAATCAAGGCAAAATGAAGCTAGGAGATCGATCTCCTATCTGAGCAGATCGATCTCACAATTTGAAATGTTAGAGGAGATCGATCTGTCGAACAGGCAGATCGATCTTCCAACCTCTCTGTTTGAGGCATGATCGATCTATAGATCGATCTTCCAGGTAATGTCTTAATGAGGAGATCGATCTCTTATCAACCTAGATCGATCTCCTTAGCTCTCTGACTTTGAGGAGATCGATCTCTTCTTATACCAGATCGATCTCACAAACTCTCTGTTTGCATACAGATCGATCTTCTGCCTTTACCTTTTGTTTTAGGGGAGATCGATCTCTTGGTATACCAAATCGATCTCACCAGCATCCTGTATTAGGCAGATCGATCTTATAACCCTTACAGATCGATCTCATTCTTCCTTAATATCTATGAACAAGTTCAAGGCCTGGCAGATCGATCTCATGTCTTCCTGAGATCGATCTCTCATCCAAGAAAAACCCAGGAGATCGATCTCTCATAACCTAGATCGATCTCTCATCTACAGAACTTTAAGTTCTGGTACTGATAACCTCTAAACATGTTTTTATATCATTTTTATTTATTGAATTTACTTGTTTTGTCATTTCAAAATATATTAATTCAACACCCTCAATTCTCCCTTTTTCACGAAATTTTAAGCATGAGATCAATCTGTCGAAGCTTGAGATTGATCTGCTCCCAAACAGAGAGCTAAGGAGAACGATCTGTATGCTTAAGAATCAATCTTTTCATTACAGAATGGTTAGGAGATCGATCTGGCCCCATTGGAGATCGATCTGCTCTATTATATTGCTCAAATAAGAGCATTCTAGCTCTTCCAGATCGATCTCTCATCCTTTGAGATCGATCTGGCCTTCATATTTTTCAGATTTTCTGCAGTTTTCCTACTGCAACTTACACCAAAACGTCCTTAATCTACTGCCATGGCCATTTTCTCATCCATCCACCTTTATGACTTGAAAATGGCATCCATTCATACCTTATTCAAATTGAAACTTGTGTGCATTCCTTGTATATCCAAAGGTATACTATATAAAACCAAATAGAAGCATTTATATTCATGCAACTTCCTTCCATTTACCACACTACTCATTTTGAGTTCCAATCACATTCATCACCTATAAGAACTCATTTCTTCATATTCTTACACAATGAAACTTGTATGTACATTACAAGTCATATTACACATATGTACATTGAATCCATGGACTTACATTAATTACACTTTACATTACAAGTCCATTAGCATTCATTGATCCAATTACACACGTTACAACTATACATATACGGGGTCTCACACCTAAAACCTATATCTAGTGCTGGTGATGATGACATAAGTCTATGCAAGTTGGCCAATCTTTTCCCGCTGTCATATAAAGTGGAGACAGGGGAGATGGTTGATGGTGAAACAGACCTAACGATCTTCTTTGTGCAACAAAGCTTAAATCCACGGAACATTTTGTTTCATTATTTTATGTCGTTGATTTCCTTAATAAATAAAATAAATAGAATAAATAAATTAAATAAATAAATAAAATTTGGGACTCAATTAAGAAATATTTTTGTTAAATTGAAAGTGTCAAAAAAAAAGAATGTTAAATTGTAAATAAAGCCACATTTTATAGAAGGTAAGAGTTGTTAGTCATGAAAATAATATTAAGATAATGTATCACCATGTGAGGAATAAGTCTTCTAGTATAAAAAATCAGATTCAATAGATAAATATTATATTAAAAGAGTAATTAAATGATTGACTATTAAGAGTTGAATAAACAATTAGGCAAAAATATTTACAAAAATGACTTTTTCTTTTCTTCTTAATGACCCTCAAAGAGTTATGTGTAACAACCCAATTTAAACACATTTTGGTTGGGTTACGAGTCGATAATAGAATCAGAACAATAAATTTCATTCGTTTAAACACATTTCTTAGTGACAAATTTAAGCATAAAGCTATTCATTACAATTTGATCGTGTTTACATCCCCAAACACATTTCCATATACATTACTGTACTTGCAAAAAAATTTAGATTCAAAAGAATTGCTTAAATCTAGGTATACCTTCAACGCAAAAAGATACTTCGTGGAACCATAGCTCTGCGAATTGCCCTACTAACGGAAACGGTCCAAGTTACTGATGGGACTCTGTGGAGGAAAGTAAGGGGGATGAGCTCAACATGCTCAGTAAGAAAAATCACGTGGCAGGTAGATAAATACACTACCTATATAGGTATATATATTTGCCAATATAAGAATTTCTCATGAAAATATACAAATAAATTGGAAAATTCAATAATTTCATAATTAAAAATCGAAAACAGAACTAACATCGATAGTGTAACCAGTTTTCTGTGGTAAAACACAAAAAATCCCAAAACTTCAATCAGCAGAATGAGCAGTTTCTAAAAATCACCATACACATCGGAGTAGGAAATCAACATTGACAGTGTAATCAATTTACTACTGTAAACACAAAATTCTAAAAAACTAAGGCAGCAGAGTAGACGATTTCCATTCAAAAATAGAAAATTTCAAAACTTTATGTTGTGTTTTATTGTGACGACTATGTGGTACTTTACTCTCGCAGGATTCAAGAAGTGGGCCCCACGGTGTCCTTAATAAATAAAAAAACGCAGTTCCATATAGTCAAATCAGTTCATACAGTCAAATCAAAAAATCAAATAGATGAGATAAGCCAGACATGCTATATCAGATATCAGAATGACAATTGGCCAATGTCGGTGACTCCGGGCAATCACAGGCCAGGTGTTCTAGGATTTCAATTAACGTGGGAGTGGTCAGCTACCCATACGACTCACAAATCAGAATGTTTGAAGACCAGAATCAGAATCAGAAACATGGTACATCATACTCACGTGCGTGCTGCACGGTACATCGTACTCTGTGGACTACAGAAACAGATATAGAACAGATAAAAATGCAACATGATTTAGCCATCGCCTTTGTCTCAAAATCAGTATGAGTAGGACTGTGCGACATATAATCAGCACGCGCTTAAACACATCTAATCAGTGCGAGTCAGGCCGTACGACACCCAGTCAGCACGCGCTCAAGCACATCTCATCAATAATTCTTTATAGATAGATCATTTTTTCTTAAATCACATATGAATTCAATATGTTTCATAAAAACAAATCAAATGAGGCTGACTAGCCATTTTCTGATTAAAAATTCCAATACTCGGTACAAAGAAGTCAAATCCAGAGGTTTTCAATCTAAAATCAATAATTATAATTATCAGGATTTTTGTCTAAATAAACCAAGTAAATCTATGTCTCTAGCTGGGCCGATCTACGGAGTTTAAATTTTTCCTTAAATTTCAAAGCATAAAATCGGCCTAAGGTTTTCTATAATTTCGGTAACTAAGAAATTTACCCTAAAATTTATATCTACAAACACAGAGAAATTACGTATATTTATCTCTAGTAGCCAACAAGGATTTTCATTACCTCGGTGTCTACCTGCTACCCTCAATGCCTTCGGGACGTTGCAAGTCGGTAGATCCGGTCCACTTGGTTTATTTCCCCGAAATTTCGTACCAGTATTTGCAATAATATTTTTGAATAGTCTATGCCTCTTATTTCCCAAACTCTTTGTGTACTCTGATTTAACTTAAATTTTATTGTTTATATATATATAGACACAATAATATATATAAATAAATAAACATTTCCCTTTTCTATTTTGAATTTGGCTTCGCGCCAAATTCTTTTTTATTTTCTCTCTTTCTTTATTTTCTTTTCTTCTTCTTCGTATCAGTCACACGCCCCTTAAATACTCATCGCCTCCCACCTCTCGGTGCTACCTCTCCTCCACCATCGACGACTCTATTTGATGGTGGTGGTCCTCCAACTCACCCCATTACTAGTGGCCACGTTAACCTCCTCCGTTCGCCACCGTTTTTGCCTCTCCCGATCACCTATTTCAATCCTCTGTTTCGGCACTGTTTCTACTATTTTTAGTTCCCACTAGCTTATTCACGGTAGGAGGCTTCTCCCCCTACAGTCAAGCTCTCCTACTCCTTCACTGTTCCAGCACCCTATGTTCATCGGTGGTTTCTTATCACGGCTCCAGCTTCCTCGGCCTATTTTCTGCCTCTGTTTGTTACCATCCCTGGTCACACCTTAGAGCTTTCTAGAATCAGCATCGACCCCGTTTAGTTCCCTACACTTCCTCTGGTTTCTCCTCCTTCAGCTGCTGGCCGAGAGGTTCAACATTCCTCTCCTCCTTCTCACGCCAGCAAATCCTTTCCCTGATTCTTCAATGTGGTTCCTGTAGTCAGGGAGGAACTTCCCCTGATCCAGTCTCTTCTTCTCGGTCTCTTTTCTTTCCTTGAAGTTTTTGATTAAATATGCTTGAGATCTTCCAAACCAAGCTTCACCGTGGCCCTCCCTCATCACCAGACCAATGCTGCCTCTGCATTCACTCTACTTCAGCTTATCCCAACATTCCAGCCACTTACAACCCTTTGTCCCAGTTATACAGTATGATATATATATATATGTATATTGTAACATTCCAACTCCCTTCTCCACCGAACCCCTTGCCTTACATCATTTTCTTTAAAGCTCTCGACTTCTCTGCCTCACCATTTCTAGTCCGACTCTTAACAGCTTCCACTCTTTGTTTCTCTCTTGTTCCCATTTTTCCAGTTCTGTATTGTCTTCCTTTACTTATGTATAAAATCAAGGCAGGGCTGGTTTGGTGAGGAGACGTGAAGGCTGAGGACTGATGAGAGAACTAATGGAGGGGAGAGGTGCTAACAGAAGGTTAAGGGTGTTCTGCCTTAAGGCAGAGTACCACCATGCTTGGTTTTCTGCCTTCTCCTTCAGCTTTCGTGTTTTCATATCAATCCCAACTGCTTCATATGCTTCCCATCATCCTTTCTTTTCTTGTCCATATATATATATATATATATATTTGTTGTCCTATAACAAGTCCTACCCCACCGACTAGCCACCCATTCCTTAATCGTGTCATCTCCAATGCATCCCATATAAATATACATATAAGTATATGTATTACTCAATGGCGCCAAGTAACTATATGTGTATTATATATATATGTATTTTCAATAATACTCTAATATATAAATATATATATATATATATATGTATATATATTCATACTGCCAATTTTCTTAACATTTCCTTTTAACTAATTTCACATGTATACATAAGATATAACATACATGTATATATATATATATATATATACATATATCTATTGTATAAATTTTAATTATAATAAACACAATAAATTTAGTCTAGCATTAGTACGGAGGAATATTCTCATGTTAAATTATTATTCTTTCATATTAAAGATATAGCCTAAATTAATTATTCACAATTTTGTATAATTTAATCTCAATTGCTATCGCTTAAAATCCAGTGCCGGAACAATTTTATGGGTTTTACATTTTCCCCACCTTAGGGAATTTGATCCCCAAATGTAAAATTACATCAGTTCTTCAAACAAATGCGAATATTTCTCTCGCATTAAACTTTCTAATTCCCAATTGGCTTCCTCCGTAGTGTGATACTGTAAGACTCGATTTTTTTTATCGAAATTCCTTATGATTCATATGATGTAAACATGGATTCAGCGAATCTTGATCAATAAAGGAGCAATAATTAAATTTCAAGTTAAATTGATCAAGATATGAATTTATCATAATTAATCAAAATTTTCACCTTAGGAAATTATCCCGAATATAATGGAAATATCTATTGGAAAGATAAAATAAGATAGATAAATTCAATTAATTGGTTAAATGAATAAAATATGAATTTTTTCAATATTTTGGCAAAATAATATATTTTATTCAAATTAAATAATAATAAATATATATAAAAAAAGAAAAAGAAATTGGAAATTAAAAAAAAAATCTATCGCGCGAAAGTCGCGCGACAGATAAGGAGAGGATCAGTAGAAAACCCAATCCCTCACCCTTGTCTCCTCCGATGACCATCGGCGGACGCACCTAGGCGAGAGGCTGAAGAGAGAGGCAACCCGAGCCATCGCCAAGGCTGGTAGAGGGAGGAGGAACCATGACCGACAATCGAGAGAGAGAGAAATGAAAAATCGAGAGGAAAGAGAGGGAAGAGAGGCGGACGGAGGTCGGAGGAAGGGAGAGGACCTCGCCAGTGGTCAGAGGAAGGGTCGAATCGCCAGCGTCAGCGATGTGGGGGCGCCGAACAACGCGAAAAAAACCCACCGCGAGGCCGAAAAGAGAAAGGTCGAACTAGCCTCATCGGCATTGATTCGAGCATGGCCACCACTAGATTCGTGTTTCGCGTGGCCAGATGGACCATCTAGAAAAGGAAACCGGCAAAGAACTGGTAGGCGAAGCTCCGAACGGTGAAGGAGAAAATTGAAACGGATTGAACCAAGCTGAACTAAACCGGTCTGAACCGCGCTGAACCGGACCGAACCTGTTCAGCCAAGAAAAGAAAACAAAGAAAAAAAAGAAGAGGAAAAATTTGGGGAAAAATCTGGCGATGCAGTCGAGCTACGGATAAGCCAGTAAGTGGTCAAATAGACCAATTTAATTTTTGAGATAATTATTTAAATATATATTTGACCGAATTTGACTCGAAAAATATATAAATGTGTAGCTCGATAATTGGTGACAAACGAGAGCTCGAGTCAGCTTCAATTTGCATACCATCATGGAATCTCGGGTAAGTAACCCTTATTTTACGACAATTTGTATAGTTATACTTGTTAGAAATTTACCGCATAAATTACGGATTAATTCCGTATAAAATGAATTAAATTATGGAATTAAAGATAAATTGTCATAAATAATTATTTGAGCTATCCAAGAGCTTAGAACGAGGCCCAATAAATTGTTGGTGGGCCCAATGAGCCCAATAGGCCTCGATGATGTAAATAGTAAGTGAAAAATTGGCTTAATGTCGGTTAAGGCCCATTATGGTACAATCGGGCCCAATATGGGTAAACGGGCTCAATGATTTAAATTAAGCCCAAAAAATATGAAATACAATTAATTATATTGTATTTGACCCGATTAATATTTATACGCAGTTCTGGAGATTGGATTGGAAGTAAATCGGACTGCGTGATGAGACATCAGTGGAAATGTCAGACTGTAAAGAAAAATGAGGTAAGGAAATTTTACGAGTAGCTAGAGGTAGCTACGCGTATTTTTAACAGCTTTTACATACACTAAAAATGTATAAAGGTCCTAAAAATGGATTAAAAATTTTAAGGACCCGGGATGAGTAAAAGACTATTTTACCTCTACTGAGGGAAAAATCACCTAAGGATGGTGAAAGCATGACATGCATGATTTAGGAATTTTTTTGAACAAAACAAATTGGTAGATTGGCCAGTGTTTGTATAAATTTCACAAGATAACACTACGTAAGTGTTATTTAGATTTAAATGAAATTCTTTGGAAAATGGGTCAACAATCAAGTTTATATGAAAACAAATGGTGCTGGAGCCTTGCTCGCACTATATCTGAGTTTATGAGTGTGCATAATGGTGCTAGAGCTGTTGCTCGCAACGATTTGTGTGACATGTTATGCATAAAAAGGTGCTGGAGCGATTGCTTGCACTAGTTTTAATGATTTGACATGCATGAGAGGTGCTAGAGCTTAGCTCGCACGAGTTTTGAACTGTGTGACGCATGCATTAGTGCTGGAGCGGGGCTTGCACTAGAGTTTTACATGTATGGGTGCTAGAGCATAGTTCACACCAGATTTTCACATGATTTTCGTGAAAGGGTGCTGGAGCCTAGCTCGCACCAGATTTTCACATGATTTTTGTGACAGAGTGCTAGAGCTTAGCTCGCACTAGTTTTACTTGATTTTATGATAAAGTGCTGAAGCATAGCTTGCACTGGTTTTATGAGGAAATTACAGTCGTGCTTGGAGCTTCAGGTATATTATGTGTTACACCGATTAAATAGGCTCGCACGTGCATTTTGATTTGAGACATGCTATGAGTCATGCTTGGAGCTTCGGTTAGACTGTGTGTCACGCTGATTAAACATGCTCGTACGTGCGTTTTGAGACATGACACGATTATTGAATGAGATATGGGTCCACGGAGTACGCTATACCATGCAAATCGCATGGAGTATGCTGTACCGTATTATGATATATTATATTTATGTGGTGTCTTCGGATGCGAGTGATCGGATTGGATCGACGAGTTGGATTTGACCCACTTTCCATGGCGATTCCCGATAGTGGTGATACCCCACACACTTGATCCATGTAGCCCCGGATCACGAGGATATGGCCATAGTCCTAGTTATTTCCATGATACATTGCCTAGTCTCGCATGTTACTATCTGATGTTTTGAAAGCTTGAAAATGCGTGGATTTTGTGTGAGTCTGGACTACCCGAGGGAGGGGTTGGATCTTGACTGATGATATTAGTTTTGTTGTGAATAAATGAAATTTGCATTGTTTTCAGAAATGCTTGGAAATAAATGATTTTATGTGGATCATGATCACCCGAGGGAGGGGTTGAGTCCTGATGAGTGTGATGGTGGTGGATTTTTTAAATGAATTAAGTGTTTTTTAAGGTTTTGTGGAAACTCAGCATGATGTATTTTTCATAATTGTTTATAATTCATGCAATGAAATGTTTTTGCATGAGGAGGTTATCCATGCTTTAATTGCAAATACATGATTTTGATTTACTTCATGCGTTTTATGATTTTACATAAGATGCTATTGAGGTATAAGTTGCATGATTTCCATAAGCACGAACAGCTTTTATAAACTATGGGATTGATATGTGTATGATTTCATGCATGAGTTTTAAATGAAAAGACATGGATTTTGAGGGCATGGCATTATGAGGATGTAGGTAGTGGAGCTATCTACTTGCTTGCATAATTGCCTTACTAAGCATGTGGTTTGCTCACCCCCTTATTATCCCTCTTTTTCAGAGCACTAGCAGTAGTTAGTGAGCGGCTAAGGACTTGCATTCTTTGTATCTTTTGTGTCCCATCGAGAGTCAGGTATACACATTTGTATATTTTTGTATCTAAAGATGTAAATGCACAGTACTGTAAACGTATATGATGTCTGGGATGTAAGGTTAAGTAAATCCAATTGTGAACGTATTAGTTAAAGTCAAAGGATAAAAAATCCTAATGTGTAAATATAACATGGAAATGGAATAGTAAGTAATGTGAGGGGACTAACACAGAATCATAGCCTAACTGTTGGTAGGATGGTCACGATGAGAGGAATGTAAGAATTAAATATGAAAGAAAAACGAAAAATTTACTCTGATTTTTGGATCCTGACAAAAAAGGTGGTATTAGAGCTGAGTTGGCCTTATATGAGTCGGTGTTAGCGGTTAAGGAAGTTTACATCCTCATGTACTGTGCTTTGTTTAGATACAATTATATATATCAAGATGGAATTGCACCTAAGAATTTGGTTTCGAATGCAAGAATCTAATTATTATAACTGATAGCCGCTATGGTAGAGGGGTGAGAGTACACGTGCTCGAGACTCAGGATGAGATTGAAGTGGAGGTTGGTATTGAGTATGCCCCACAGAGTTCGACAGATAGACTAGACAGTATTGAGACACGCTTCGCGAGGTTAGAGCGAAGTGTCAAAAATATTTTGGGACCTATTTGCTCAGAGTATGCATGGGATTTGAGGGCAAGTCGGAGCATTGGTGGAAGTCTGTTCTATCCATCTTAAGAGTTAGACATCCAGAGCTGACATGAGAGATAATTCTGGATATATTTCGGTGACAGCATATCCCTGACACTACTTAATGGAAATTACAGATAAAGTTCTTTACTCTGACCTAGAAGAAACTGGTTGATTGATGAGTATGAATCTCAATTTATATCCCTGGGCAGGTATGACCCCGACACTATGAACAATGAGAGTCAAAATGTCCGAAAGTTCATGGAAGAGCTCAAACCGTTAATTAGAGTCCGATTGGCCCCGTTAGATATCACTACCTAGGCCGAGGCAGTACGCAGACTACAGTTGTATGGATAAGATTATGAGTTGCACGCCTCTAAGATTGGGAAAGGTAGTAAGGGCCGAAATAGAGACAGAAAGAGAATAGTGGATGATAGAGATGTCAGAGCGGGAAAAAGACCATTTGGTAAGAGATTTAGAGCTGGCGAGTCATGTGGTAAGATGATTGGTAACCCCTAGTGTATTCAGTTTCAATACTTACAAAGGGTATTGTGATTGGAGGACCCCGACCTGCTACTGAGTAGGGTTGGATATGTTGTAGTTACCATAGAAATAAGATGTTGGACGAGGGCGAGTGTAAGCCTTTGTCATGCCCCGAAAACATGAAAAATATGGCAAATTCAAAACTTTTTCTATATCATTACACAAATCTAGGTGCATTCCTATACAGTGTCATGCATCAATATTTGTATATATATCATAAAACCACACATCAGGATCTAATAATCACATAATTAAATATATCAAATCAAATACATTCCTTAACTCAAACTGAATTATCCTATTACATCCCATACATCACAGCACGTCAAGTGTCTGTAAATACAATTATAGTCTAGTTACATGAAATAATAAAACGTACCTCAAGTACAATATGTGGCCTGGAGCTCGAGTCCTCCACTGGCCACTAATCCATACGTCGCAGGAAAATTCTCTTCACTTGAAGAAATCTGGGGGAGAGATAAAACAGGGTGAGCTTCTAAATCGCTCAAGAAGAGGATAAGAGATTCATTAATAAGAAATGATTTGCACAACACAATCATTTTTTTTTACATGATAAACTCAATAAACTCAGTGAAAAATGTAGCATGAATAGTTAAAACATCATCTCAAAGCTCAAGTAAAAACATGATAATAAATGGCTCAATTCAAGGTTATAAGAATGTAGAAATCAAGATGCGATAATGGCCTTTCTCTTTAAAACGTGATAAAAATCACTGCGATAGTAATGCACATGGCACGACCACTAAATAAAATCTACACGTGGCACAGCCACCAAATACACGTGGCACAACCACTGATTAGGATTCACACGTGGTAGGTAACCAACGCTACTAGAGTAGGGGTCATCTCACGTTACCAAAACTGAGGAATATCAGACTTACATACTACTAGAGCAATGCTCGATGTGTATTCAAAATGACACACCTAAGTCTCAATCAATAGCCATTATCATAAAAAATCATTTTGCCTTCACGTAAAGCTCATAATGGTTTTCTCTCACAAAACTCATTTCAAACCGTTTTGTACTCAATACAAAACATGTTAAACCCGAGCTT
Source organism: Firmiana major (assembly GCA_033439115.1). NCBI lineage: Eukaryota > Viridiplantae > Streptophyta > Magnoliopsida > Malvales > Malvaceae > Firmiana > Firmiana major. The sequence goes on from CM065904.1 coordinate 19,956,552, forward strand.
CAACCGGTAAAACCACGCACACATTTCTCATATCTCAGTGTGCCTTAACGTAGGGTTCAAAACACTTTTCACATTTTAAACACAAAACAGTTATAAAATGTTTTCACATATAGTTTATAACTCATAAAAGTTGGGCCCTAACCAGCTATAAAATCGTGTGCAATTCTCATTCACAACACATAAAACATGTTTGTTTTCTCAATCGAAAATCATGCTACAATATTATCACAAAACACATACACAAAAGAGTTTAGTTTTCCCTTACCTCTTTGCACCTCATATAGTGCAATCGTTCCCCCGTATCACGGACTAGCCTCGCATTCCACTCTGGAACTCCCGAGCTATCCAAACAATGTTGAAAACATCAATATCTCAACTCAATTTCATTATCGAGCATACATTTGCTCATATTTCTCACTAACACCTAAATCTCTTAATTCTCATAACTCTATCACCATTCATAATCCCATCCACTACATTTCCAATCCTACATTTATTGTGCACAAAAATCCAAGTCGATATTCATCTCATTGCCTCAATTTCAATTTATAGCCAAAAACTCCAAAAATTAACAGAATTACCTAATCTTATCATCACTCCAATAAAATCACAATTTTTGTAAACTCTAATCCTTTCCTAACTATTTCATCACAATGCCCATATTCATAATCACCAAAAATCACTTCAAAATCAAAGATCAAGGTTTAGAAAATTACCCAAAACTTATGGAGTGCTTAAATCTTGCCTCAATTCAATCCGTCCTTCGATTTCCAAGTATGTTGTTCTCCTTTAGATGAGGAACAACTTTCCTTATTACCACAACCCTTGATTTGGACGAAAATGGGTGTTTTAGAGGGGAGAGAAAGCTAGGGTTCGAAATTGGTGATTTGGGAGAGAGAGAGAAATTGATTTCTAGGAAAACAAAGGGGTCTTTATATAGGCCGAGGGTAGGAGATCGATCTGGCTCTTGATAAGATCGATTTGTATTTGAATTTGGGGACGATTTAGTGCAATTTTATGCCTAGGAGATCGATCTATCGTAGGGTGAGATCGATCTCTTAATGGCTTTATGAGATCGATCTGCTCCAATTATGGGATCGATCTCTAGTTTACAGAATGTTTCATGAGATTGATCTGCTCCTTGAAGAGATCGATCTTCTCCTTTACATAAACATTTTGAGATCGATTCCTTCCTCATGAGATTGATCTCTTCATTACAGAATCATAAGGAGATCGATCCTCTTCCATTGGAGATCGATCTGCTCGCTTAAATTCCTCATTCCTTGTCATTTTTGACCTACCAGATCGATCATCTCTTCTCCAAGATCGATTTGGCCCCATAGTTTCACACTTTAACATAAAATCTCATTTATAACTCATTCATCACTTAAAATTTCATTCAATACCACCTCAATAAATGAGTACATCATATTTAGTTCAATCAATTACACTTCATGTTCTCATTACATAATTTGATATTTGTAAAATTCTCAGATCTCACAGCCTTGGACCAGGACACTGCTGATGTTTCATCTAATGTGGTGGAGGGTACCACCTTGATTGTGAATAATGAAGCAACTATCTTAATTGATCTTGGTGCCATGCATTTATTCTTACTGCCCTCATTTGCATATAAGTTAGTGAAAGACGTGAATGCCTACACCCTTAGACACAATGCTGATAGGTAGCACCCCAATGAAGGAGGGTTAACTAACGGAATAGTTATAAAGTGATTATAAGTCGAAAACGGGGGAAGAAGTATAAGTCAACTGATTTTATTCAATGGAATATGAATAATTTTAAAGTAGTATTTGAGAATAAATTGGTCGGCTGCAAACTATGCTATTCAGATTTCTATCATATGATAGTGATATGGTTACCCCTGAAAAGTATATTGTAAGTTTTAACAAGTAACGAAAGGGGTGTAGCGATTGAAATTAAAGGATTAAATGATTGTACTCATGGAATGAGTAATGATGGGAATGTTTTCTCGCTTGTGTGGTTGGTATGGATAAGGCACATCCGGAGTTAACAATCATCCTTATAGTCAGGGAGTTTCCTGATATCTTCCCGGATAATCTACTAGGGTTGCCACCCGTTAAAGGAATGGATTTTTGTACTGATTTGGTACCTGGTACAGAGCCGATATCCTAACCACGGTATAAAATGGTATTAGTGGAACTGGAATGTGACATGCCTTAAAGGTATTGCCGCAAGTGCACGGGTCGTACAAGTAAATGGGATTTGAGTCCCGGATTATCGTCCCACAGAGAAGTTGATCAGCCTAATTAACTACCGGTTAATCTTATCCTAAGTATATTCTAGCTAATTATGAAGTTCTGATGGGTGGTCTACATGGCTAAAATTAAAGTACTGAAAATAATAATAACTATAAAATAAAGAAAATAAAATCGAGCTAAAATTACTTACAAAGCTCCAAGCAATAAAAAGCAAGAACCTACAAAAGAAAATTAAAACAGTTAAAACAAATTAACGCAATTAAAATAAAAAACAAATATGAAAATAAAAGCAATAAAACTAATTAAACTAAAATTAAACAAGTTTAAAATAAAATGTGCATGTAATTAAACTAACTAAGAAAATACAATTTAAACTAACTTAAAGTCTAATGAATATAAAGACTAAATTAAGAATGTATGAAAAAACGTTTAATCTAAATTAATTCTATTTGGAAAACCTGTAAAAAAAATTAAAAATTATCTAATGACATGTCACGACCCGAACTACCCAAAAATCAGAGTTAATTTTTCGCGTTTTGTTATTTCTATTTCATACTTACCTTTCCTCTGATCGTGATCACACTCCACTAACAAATTGGGCTGTGCGTCAATGCCAGTCCCACCATACATTTACCATGTAACTTATTTCTTCTCCAGTCATTTATAAAATGTCTACAATATTTATACATCCCCTAGAGACACTTACAAACATGTTACTGTGCTATGCTTATGTAGATACAATATGTACAAGTGTATATACCTTATGTTGATGGGCAGCAGTGCATATCCAGAATGCGGTACTGAGTCGCCTCAACTTCAACTAGAGATTATCTGTGGGAGAAACTGAAAGGGGTGAGCACATCAAGCTCAGTAAGGCAATCCTACGAACAAGTAGGTAACCATACTACCTACATGAACCTGGCGCCATGCATAAACCACCCTTTCTCCATACATTTTAAAATAGATGATATGAGTTATGATGTTATGTAAATCAAGTTTGCACGGAAAATTCAACATGCAATTATTTCAAATCATTTCTTTCTCATTTAAAAATTTCACAATAAGGTCAGGACTCGACCCCTCCTTCGGGTGATCATGACTCACACAAAACCATGAAAGTCGGTTTACATCACACATGGGTTTTAAAAGCATGAAAATAGCATCATGCACATTTAATTTAAAAACCCAGTTTAAATCATCGAAATCATCGACATGCGAGACGAGGCAATATCTGTATAACGACAATAACCAGGACTGGCCATATGTGTCCTCGTGAGTCCCTCTAGCTTCACGGATCCCAGTGTGTGAGGTCTCACCCTGATCGGGAACCGCCCAGGAGGTGGGTCAATCCAACCCGTCGGTCTTATCCGATCCTACGCATCCGGAGATGCCGTATCCGAAGATACCCCGTATCACAAAGATACCGTATCCGAAGATACCCCACAGTACATCGTACTCCATGGACCCATATCACTCTAGGTACTCCAGCCCAAATGGCCTGCTTCCCACAGAGAGGTTTTGTTTCTCAATACTCATGCCATGTCTCAAAACGCACGTGCGAGCCTATTAAATCGATGACACACAGTCTACCCGATGCTCCAAGCACGGCTCATCGCATGTTCTCATAAAATCAGTGTGAGCGATGTTCAGCACTCTCATCAAATCAAGTAAAATCAGCAGAGCCCGCTTTACATCCCCACAAGGCCGCCAACCTCATCCCTCACTCTCACCCTACTTAAGAGGTCTTTTGAGCCTGTTGGGCCTTTTGGCTGACTCCAAGGGCAGACAGCGCTACTCCACAAATCCAGTAAAACTAGTGCGAGCTAGGCTCTAGCACTCTATATATAAATCACCTGAAAATCTTATAAAATCTGGTGCGAGTTAAACTCCAGCACCCTGTCACAAAAATCATGTAAAATCTGGTGCGAGTTAGACTCTAGCACCGTGTCACGAAACAAGCATGTGAAATCTGGTGCGAGTTATACTCTAGCACCTATGCATGTAAAACTCTAGTGCGAGCTCTCGCTCCAGCACTAATGCATGGATCACACAAATCAAACATCGTGCGAGCTAAGCTCTAGCACGTCACATGTAAATAAAAACACGTAGGCGGCTCGGTTATCTCCAAATAGTTTTCACAGAAATTACATCGTTTAAGGTATGCAATGCTATGCATTTTTCTTTAAAAGTGAGCCAGCCTACTCATGCATGTGTTAAAATACCTCCAGAACAAGCAGGAACCTCTTGTCCTTGCTCCTCCCAATTTTTCCTAAATTTGTAAGTTCTACATTTAACAAGGGTATTTTAGTAATTTGCCCATTCGGGGCACTAAAATTATTATTCGACCTCTAGACCCTTCAGATAAATTTTAAAGACTACAAATGAACTTAAAATTGTATAAAGTTACCTCTAGCAGTTCGTAGAATTCCCTTACCTTAGTTTCCTGTCGAGTCTGACCTTTTCTTTTCCACTGTTGTCACGTCGCGCAGTCCGTTATGCTCCCAATCAAATGCCTGGAACTGCGTATCAATATTCCTCAGGTCAGATAACATATAATTTAATTGTATTTAATCTTTTCTGGGCTTAATTTAAATCGTTGAGCCCATTTACCCCTATTGGGCCCGATTGCACCTTAATGGGCCTTAAGCCCGTTTTTCACTTAATTTTCACTTTATCGAGGCCTATTGGGCTCATTGGGCCCACTAATAATTTATTGGGCCTCGTTCTAATTCTTGAATAACTAAATCGATTATTTACGACAATTTATCTAAATTTCCATAATTTAATTCAATTTATGCGGAATTTAAATTCATATCACGCATAACGATGTAAATTGTCGTAAATAAGGGTCACTTACCCGAGATTCCATGCTAGTACGAAATTCGAGGCTGTCTCGAGCTGTCGTTGGATGCCAATCGTCGAGCTACACAATTTCATAATTTTTCGGGTAAGTTTTCAGCCCAAAATTAATTAAATTAAATACTCCAAAATTTAAATGGGTCAATTTGACCGCTTATCGACTTACCCGAAGCTTGATTACATCACTGAAATTTTACCCAATTTTTCCTCTTTTTCTTTTTCCCCTTTTTCTCCTTTTTTTCCCTCTCTTTTTGGCTGAACCGGTTCAGTCCGGTTTGGACCGGTTCAGACCCGCCTGTTCACCCCGGTTCACTCCGGTTCGGCCGGTTCACCATCGGTTCACTGCCTTGCCGGCCGATTCTCTGTCGACTTCCACCTCCAGTGGCTCCGCAAGGTCGTCCGTAGCTTAAATCTGCCCTCGGTTTCGGTCAAGCTCGTCGGAACGCCGCCGGTTCGGCTCTTCTCCCTCGGCCGTCGGACCCATTTCTCCTCTTGGCCGTCGCCGACGATTTCGGCCGTCTCGTCGGCATCTAATGGCCTCAACAGAACCGTCTCGGCCTGGGGATCGTTTTGAGGGGTCAGATCGGAGCCAAGACGCCACCGTTCGCCGGGACCGAGCCCCTCAATCCCGTCGGCCTTTCTCTCCCCGATTCGCCGGACTCCGGCGTCGGTTGGTCGTGCTGCCGGTGCCAGGGAGATTGCCTGAAGCTCCTCTTCCATTTTCGGCCCTTGGCCTGGCCGTTGGCCGCCGGACGGCTCGCCGGTTTCCCTCGGGTTCGTCGGGCTCTGTTTTCTTCTCCGCTTCTCTTTCTCTCTCCCCGACCCGTTTCTCTCTCTTTTTTTTCTTTCAGATTCTTTTTTTTGTTTTTTTATTATTATTATTATTATTATTACAATTTATTTACACTATTCATTAAAATACTCCATAAAATCCAAAATATCTACACTTATACTATTTTTATTCTAATTTAATTTATTTAATTTAAATTTAATTTATTAAATATATTTTTCTCCAAATTTTTGATATTATTTCTTCGCACTTTTCGAGATATCATTCCGGTAATTTTTCGATATTTTTAAAATTTTCGAATCTTGATCAATTGACCCAAATTGTATAATTTCCTCATTATCGATCAAGATATCTTACATCCTTATTTTAAATTAAAATTTTCTTATCGCCTTAATACCGGGTTTTGGTATTTTTTTACCATTTTACCCCTGCTCTTGTTTCGAAAATCAATTTTTACCTGACCTTCCTTCATACATCCCCATCTTTTCTTATTTAATTTTTGGATTTTAATTTAATTCGGGTCTTACAACTCTCCCCACTTAAGGAATTTGGTCCTCCAAATTAGAACCAAGTCATATGAGTCCATATACAACTCCGGGTACATCGATCGTATCATACTCCTTTAATTCTCATGTGATCTTTTTCCGAAGTGTATTACTACCAAAGGACTTTAATTAGGGAGATCATCTTAAACCTCAATACTGTCTCTTTCCTGTTTAATGCCCGAATCAACTTCTTCAATATACTTATATTTTCATTAAACTGAACTTTTGGAATTCATATTCGATCACCTATGCTGGATCTGGATAGTATTGCCGAAGCATCAAAAACTGAAACACATTGTGGGTGCCTGTTAATTCAGGTGATAACACCAACTTATAGGTCTTATCTCCCACTTGTCCAATCTCTCAAAATATTTCATCCAGCGTAACTCAATTTACCTTCCTCCAAAAGTTCGTTACGTCCTTATTCTCTTAGGACAAGAAACATTTTCAACCATACCAATTCACCAAGGGTGAATTCCAATACTTTTCTATCTGCTCTGAGATGTTCTTAATCTCTCACTTTTAACTAAAACATCCTCAGAGACTTATTATCCATAGTCGAAAATAATTCTATCTGTCACCCACTTTTTCTTATCCAATTTGGGGAACAACCCCTACAGCCATACACTCTAAGTATTTGGGGATTTCATAACCAAAAGGTGGGTAGACTTAGTCACTCTATCGACTATCATCCGAATAGCCTCGTAATTCACCTGTAACCCATCACGACATTCATGGAGACTTGCTCTCATTTTCCGTGCCGTGTCAATATAGATAGGTGCTGCAATAACTCTGCAGACTTTTAATACTCTACCTTATTCTGTTGACATACTAGGCACTTTTTCACAATCTCTATCATGTCTCTTTTAACATCTGACCACCAATACCCTTTTCGAGATTTTAATATATTCTTATTACTTTTCGTATGCACTATATGTCCTGAAGAGTGAGCTTCTGACAAAATTACTATTGTAACGACCCGTGACCTATAAAAATTCAGAGTAATTTTTTTTTTCCTGAAACTTCTATTTGTGACTTAATCCTTTATTTACTTAGGCTGTATTCCTATTCAGTGTCAATCCTTCAAAATATCTCATTTAATTTATCCTTATACAGATTTCATCCCGACACATTATTTTCAATAGATGTCTGTGCATACAAATAGTCTGGTAAAGAGATAAGAATGTATACCTTACGCATATACAAAAGGTAGTCTGGGGAGACTCATATCCGCCAGCTTACGTCGTCTACACAGCATTTATTAGTTGTAATTCACTGTAAAAATCTGAGAGGTAGAGGGGTGAGCTTTTGGGGAAAAGCCCAGTAAGGTAATGCTCTTAAAGTAGCTCTGATATATAAAAACATTTGAAGTTGTTCATAGAACGAAACTTAATGAAATACAGACATTTTCCTTTCATGCATAAACGTCATAAAGTATGCGCGTCTTTAAAACAAATCACATGCTTAACCATTTTACAACTTTTCATAAACCTTCATGATCATTTCATAAATCATTTCGTAAACATTTCATGAATATTTTATAGTCATTTCATAAACATCTCATGAATATTTCATAATTATTTCGTAAATATTTCATGCATATTTCATAATCATTTCGTAAATATCTCATGAATATTTCATAATCATTTCATAAACATCTCATGCATATTTCATAATCATTTCATAAACATCTCATGCATGTTTCATAATCATTTCATAAACTCTCATCACAGTCGATTTTATAATTAAAATCGAGGAGACTAGACTATAACTAAGTCATGCGATACGTGTCATTCTCCATTGGAGAGTCATCATACCTATGGCCATGGTAAGTGGGCTGTAGACTGGATCAGGGTCGTACAACCATTTCGTAAAATATGGGTAGTATCCATCTTACTTACTTTCACTAGCACCTAGCTAGGACACGGGCACCAAAGGCACTCTCCGTGTGGGCAACATAATTGCGTGCTGCGCGGGCACGAGATACTACCGAAACATCATCATAAACCACCAGTAGCACGACATCTTCCACACAGGTCGAGTCAAGTGCTAAAGGGGCCTACGTACTGGCACCTCAAGTGATGGAGCCGGAACACCACGAGAAGTAGCCAAGCATGAAGCCTAAGTCTCAAAACATATTTTCCTTTTTTCGTAAATACTTTTGAAAACGTCAAAAGTTACATTTCAAAGCGTAAATATGGGTTTTCAAGCCATTATAAAACTTTCATGCATTTTCATAATTTGAAAGTTTATTTCATAAACATAGATGTTCTAGCAACATTTTGTAAAACGAAATCATGTTTTGTAAACAGTTTCGCAAGTATGGACGCATTGATAAATCATTTCAAATCATATGCTCTTTCATAAAATCATTTCTCAGTGAAACAAGAATGCAATATCAGAACTAAGTTAAGTAATACCCCTTACCTTGATTTATCGAGTAACTCGAATTCGAACGGTGACGTCTCCTAGTACCTCCTTTAATCCCTTCTACAATCACCTACACCGAAATTGTAGACTTAGCATCCTATTCATGCGAATTGCGTTAAAATCGTAATTTATCGTTGCTACTGCGTGTGTACGTATTATTGTATATCCTTAGGCCGACACGCACGTTTATATATTTCTTCACTATATATATATTTACTCTTACAAGTATTAACATATACCTTTATTATATACATCCACATGTATACACGCATAAAGATATATTTATATATATATATACACTCCTGTATGTATATATATATATATATATACTTTTATTGTTTTCATGTTTTCGTATCTCATATATATACATTCTTTGTATATACATATACTTACACACATTCACCTTTCATATCCCCACATGTATATGCACCTAAATAAATAAATAAATAAATAAATATATATATATATTATCATTGTTTTCCATTTTTCCTTATCACCTATGCATACATATTTTTTTTGTACAAATACTAGCATACCCAATTCATTATATACACCTATTTGTACATGTACCTAAATAAATAAATATACATATATATATTTAAATAATTATTTTAAAAATTAAATTGGTTCATTTGACCACTTACCGACTAACCCGGAGCTCGGTTGCATCACCAAATTTTTTTCCCATTTTTCTTTTTTACCTCTTTTTTTCTTTTTTTTCTTTTTCTGGCTGAACCGGTTCGGTCCGGTTCAGCCCGGTTCAGTCCCGGTCCAACCTTCTCCCTCGCCGTTCGAGGCTTTTTCGGCCGGTTCTCCACCGGCTTCCACCTCCAGCTTGTCCGCGGGGTAGTCTGGTGCATGGATCTGGGGTCGGCTTCGCCAAAGCTCGCCGGAAAGTGGCCGGTCCGGCCTCTTCTCTCCTCCGGCGTCAGTACCCAATCTCTCCCGCGCCGTTCGGCAGCGTTTCAGGCCGATCTGCGCCTGGATCGACGTCGCAGACGTCCCTCTCTGGCCGGTGGTGGGTCACTCCTCCCCTCCTCGACCGCCGATCGTCTCCCTTTCCTCCCTTTTCTCTTTTCGGTTTCATTCTCTTCTTCCTTCATTCCTTTCGGGTTTCTCTCGCCGGCCTTCATTTCGTTGCCGGACTTCGTAGGGGTCGGCATCAGCAACCCCATCTCTTCCCTTCGGTCACCGCCTCCTCTCGCCGGCGGCCTCTGCTTCCCCGTCGCTGCTTCTCTTGTTTTTCCATGGCAGAATCGCAATTCGCGATTCTGCCTTCTATTTCCTTTTTTTTTTATAATTATTATTATATATATTAGATATTATTTATCATTTAGTTATTTATTTATTTATATTTATTTATTATGTATTTTATTTATTTTATTTATTCATTTATTATTTTTTTTATTATATTATATTTTATTAAAATATAATATAATCTATAATATACACAAAATATTTAAATATATATATATATTTAAATCAAATAAATATATATATTTATCTTATTTATTTTTTGGGTATTTTATTATTTTATTTATGTTATATCAGACTTACAATTTTATTTCCACTTGTACATTTTTACGAACCAATTTACAGGAAAATTTCGGGGATTTACATTTTCCCCACCTTTAAAGAATTATCCTCCAAATTCATCTTGGTCCCTTAGAATAGATGAGGGTACTTCTCCTTCATGAGGCTCTCTAGCTACCCTGTAACTTCTTCAACCGAGTGGTGTTGCCAGAGAACCCTTACCAGAGGAATAGTTTTCAATCGAAATACTTTTTTCCTTTCTGTCCAAAATCCGGATAGGTTGCTTAATGTAACTCATATCCCATTGAATGCTCAAAGGTTCATACTCAATAATATGTGAGGGATTCGGATTATACTTCCTTAGCATCGAGACGTGAAAGACATTACATACCCCAAAAGCTGCGGTGGTATGACAAGTCCATAGGCTACGTCTCCCACCCTCCCTAGAATCTCAAATGGACCAAATGAAGTGAGGACTCAGTTTCTATTTCTTTCTATAGCTCATGATACCCTTGCTCGGTATATATTCAGAAACACGAAATCCCAAATCTGAAACTCAAGTGGCCGCTTATGCTTATCCGCATAACTCTTCTGCCTACAATTAACGTCTATCACAGATTATCCGACCACCTTCTGCTGCCTATTTGACCAAATCGAGAGCCAAAATCTCTTTGTCATCCATTTCTTCCCATGCCACTGGAGACCTACAACTTCTATCATATAAGGTCTCATATGGTGTCATTCCAATACTAGCATATTAGCTATTGTTATAAGCAAACTCTGCAAAATTCCGTTTCATTTCAGGCCATCAAAACACCGTTCGTCGATTTTTTTGGTACATTTTGGTACTACTAGGGTGTAGAATGTACTTACTATTATGAGCTTCAGTCAAAATTAACTTCCATATGAAACCCTAAACCACTTGTCAAATTAATAATGATCCTAAAGTTGTAACTTAAATCCAATCACACTTCGACTGTTCCCTCTAATATGTCATTCGAATATAATCATGAAAACCTCAAAGTTATTGTTCATAACATTGTCTAGGATCAACATAATTTCCTATTCCTCAAATTTCTTAGAATAAAATTTTCAAATTAGGTTAAGTAATTATATCCTCATACAACTTTAAATTTGAATAATCATATCGACAAATTTTTCCAGTCACTTATAAACTATTGGATATTGATTTTCTTTTCCTTTTCACTATATCAAAATATTTATCATCAGTTGACCATCACACACTACGATAAAGATGAAATCAATATAACTGAAATTTGTAATATACATAAGTTTTTCACCCCAAACAATTTCAAACATAAATCTATGAGTATCCAACTCATCTCTAATCTCAAACACTAATAGCTTTCAAGTCTCATAAATCAATTATGGATGACGATGAAACTCTTCGTAGAGCTTATAATATCATAATCTAATATTTTCTATTAGCCAAATACACTATTAACTCCAACTAAAAATTAGAGCCTAGGAACAATAAGAAAAATCAATCGATAATTTCAATCATTATAACTCCAAATAATAAAATCCATATTAAGATCACAACTCCAAACACCAATCATATACATCACATAATATCATTGATTCCTCAATCTTTGGAACCGTTATCACAATTTAATCACTTTTATCATTAACTAATTAATAGCACTCCATGTAGAAGTTTAGAGATTGTCCTGCAACGACTTGAATAATTTATCAATTCATATCCTCAAGTTGAGATACTTTTCTCTTCCTTTTACTAAACCAAAATCACTTCGATTTATGCAATTATCCTCATTAAATGTAAGATTGATTCAAGCCAACAGAAAATCTTACAATATACAATGATAAATTTTGTGCTAATGGTTTTCAATTATTGTCTCAAACCTACGTTCCCACATAGTATTTCTTTGCACTCAATATTGAATCATTAATCCATATTCCATAGTTCATACGATTTCGTTAAAATGAAATTCATTTCTTCATCTTCACAAGTAATGGTATCCTGACTTCTAACACGAATATAACGACCGTCAATTTCAATTTATCCTTTAGTCACACTCATTCTCTGTTCATATCACTTGATTTGAATAATTAAATTTACCAGAAGTATTCATACATTGTATACATCTCTTGTCCATAGTATCACCTGTATTCAGAATCTGTCACATTTTAAACTTGCCTCATTTCGTACATCAATTATCTCAGAACTCTTTCCTTATTCCAATTAAGTCTCGCATTCGAAACATAAGCATAAGCCATTCGCAATCTTTATACTCGATATGTAATTCATAGTCCAAAGTCTCCATATATCTCAAACTCTGAATCATCTTAACAATTTTGGGTCTTTTCCCACTGATTTATAATCCTTGTCTTTGGAACCCAATTAACACCCGTTCTTAACTAATCGTGACCAAGAAGACTCCGAGTCTCCTTAACAATTAATGCTAGTACACATCAAAGTGAATCACCTAGTCCGATAATCTCCTTTTCAAGTAATCCTTATAATTATTTCCTCAACATTTTAAATCAATCCTGTAAGCATGCTTTTAGTTATGTGATTCATCTTTTCAGTCACAAGGACTTTACTCTATCACTCTCATTGCTTCCTTAGTACATCACTTTCCGATCATTCACTATACCTTGTCATTTTCTTAGTAATCTCAAGAGTCTATATCTCATATTCTCATAGTTGCACCTTACGCACTGCTCTCTCAAAATAATATCAAGTTGAGCTAACTTAGCTCGATTGAGGATTTTCATACCTCCTATGAGTTTCCTAAATTTTCTCCGTTTCACATCTCTACTTATCCAGATCATTCTTTTTCCAAAGCTATGAATTTAGCTTCATAATTATCCATAGACTTGTTACTTCCTGTTCGATTGCAATCATTTCATTCATAATTGCCACTTTATTTCATAATTCGAAAAGTGTTGCCGTCTAAGAGCCTTCAGAATATATCTAATGTAATTTATTGATGTCGGCTCTCGAATTAAATCGGGGAACTTCCCTCCGAGTTCGACTTTTCATTTCAGTATTGATGCTACAAATGCTACTTTCTTTATAGTAGCACACTCAGAAAATCCGTGTAGCTTCTCCAATCCTTTAATGTAGAAATTGCAAAAGCAACTTTCTCGGTAGAGTTGCTTTTAAAATTTTGTCTCATTCATTCAACGCTCCGAATCGCTAAATTCTTAACCTTGTTGAAAAATGGAGGCTTAAACTCTTGAAACTGCCCCCAGTCTATTAAACTCACTGTCATACTCTAAGAATCCATGCAAGTTTTCCAATTTTCCATTACAATTGGATTCTTGACTCCAGTATGTAATAGCATACTATCCTCTGAAGTCAGCTCAGTCTCCATCCGTTAGTGAACTTACAAACATTTCTTAACTTCACTACTCTTAACGTTGGGTCACACCTTTCCAGGGATATAAATCATAATTTGTACTCATTGACAGATTGATTTCCTTGTGCGAGACCCCTAAATTTCATTCGTAGTTTCCTTAATCTCATTCATTCAGTTCTCTATAACTACTGGGTCCTTTATCCAATTTAAGAATGGCGGTCTGCACTCCTGAAAATGCCTCATTTCATGTATCTCATACTCCTAACCTAAGTCATCATCATTCCGTTGTGGAGCTACAGAAACAGACATATTTGTAGTTCTGAAACATCTCTACAGGCTGTGCAGGCGTATCGAAAGTAATCTGTCTATCAATTCTTTCATCTACCCCATCACCTAACATAGTCTGTGTCCTAATTTTTCATAATATATTTAATATTCCACATAACCTTAGCAAAGTGTATCTCAATACCATCTGTCCTTTTCACAGGACCTGATGGAGCACGCTCAACATCAGTTTCAATCTCGGTATCATTTATGAGTATCATATAATGAATCTGCATGATTCTCAGGCCTATCTCTGCGGCCTCTATCTCGTGATCTAATTCCTCACGTAAACCCAACATCAAGTCTTAACTTCATTAGGTATACTTACTCTACAACCAGACAAGCACAGACATTTGGGATGTAATCTTATTCTTATTATTGACACTGACAGTACTAGACAACCTTTGCTCTGATACCACTTAAAACTGTAACGACCCGTGACCTATAAAAATTCAGAGTAATTTTTTTTTTCTGAAACTTCTATTTGTGACTTAATCCTTTATTTACTTAGGCTGTATTCCTGTTCAGTGTCAATCCTTCAAAATATCTCATTTAATTTATCCTTATACAGATTTCATCCCGACACATTATTTTCAATAGATGTCTGTGCATACAAATAGTCTGGTAAAGAGATAAGAATGTATACCTTACGCATATGCAAAAGGTAGTCTGGGGAGACTCATATCCGCTAGCTTACGTCGTCTACACAGCATTTATTAGTTGTAATTCACTGCAAAAATCTGAGAGGTAGAGGGGTGAGCTTTTGGGGAAAAGCCCAGCAAGGTAATGCTCTTAAAGAAGCTCTGATATATAAAAACATTTGAAGTTGTTCATAGAATGAAACTTAATGAAATACAGACATTTTCCTTTCATGCATAAACGTCATAAAGTATGCGCGTCTTTAAAACAAATCACATGCTTAACCATTTTACAACTTTTCATAAACCTTCATGATCATTTCATAAATCATTTCGTAAACATTTCATGAATATTTTATAGTCATTTCATAAACATCTCATGAATATTTCATAATCATTTCGTAAATATTTCATGCATATTTCATAATCATTTCGTAAATATCTCATGAATATTTCATAATCATTTCATAAACATCTCATGCATATTTCATAATCATTTCATAAACATCTCATGCATGTTTCCTAATCATTTCATAAACTCTCATCACAGTCAATTTTATAATTAAAATCGAGGAGACTAGACTATAACTAAGTTATGCGATACGTGTCATTCTCCATTGGAGAGTCATCATACCTATGGCCATGGTAAGTGGGCTGTAGACTGGATCAGGGTCGTACAACCATTTCGTAAAATATGGGTAGTATCCATCTTACTTACTTTCACTAGCACCTAGCTAGGACACGGGCACCAAAGGCACTCTCCGTGTGGGCAACATAATTGCGTGCTGCACGGGTACGAGATACTACCGAAACATCATCATAAACCACCAGTAGCACGACATCTTCCACACAGGTCGAGTCAAGTGCTAAAGGGGCCTACGTACCGGCACCTCAAGTGATGGAGCCGGAACACCACGAGAAGTAGCCAAGCATGAAGCCTAAGTCTCAAAACATATTTTCCTTTTTTCGTAAATACTTTTGAAAACGTCAAAAGTTCCATTTCAAAGCGTAAATATGGGTTTTCAAGCCATCATAAAACTTTCATGCATTTTCATAATTTGAAAGTTTATTTCATAAACAGAGATGTTCTAGCGAACATTTTGTAAAATGAAATCATGTTTTGTAAACAGTTTCGCAAGTATGGACGCATTGATAAATCATTTCAAATCATATGCTCTTTCATAAAATCATTTCTCAGTGAAACAAGAATGCAATATCAGAACTAAGTTAAGTAATACCCCTTACCTCGATTTATCGAGTATCTCGAATTCGAACGGTGACGTCTCCTAGTACCTCCTTTAATCCCTTCTACAATCACCTACACCGAAATTGTAGACTTAGCACCCTATTGATGCGAATTGCGTTAAAATCGTAATTTATCGTTGCTACTGCGTGTGTACGTATTATTGTATATCCTTAGGCCGACACGCACGTTTATATATTTCTTCACTATATATATATTTACTCTTACAAGTATTAACATATACCTTTATTATATACATCCACATGTATACACGCATAAAGATATATTTATATATATATACACTCCTGTATGTATATATATATATACTTTTATTGTTTTCATGTTTTCGTATCTCATATATATACATTCTTTGTATATACATATACTTACACACATTCACCTTTCATATCCCCACATGTATATGCACCTAAATAAATAAATAAATAAATAAATAAATATATATATATATATTATCATTGTTTTCCATTTTTCCTTATCACCTATGCATACATATTTTTTTTGTACAAATACTAGCATACCCAATTCATTATATACACCTATTTGTACATGTACCTAAATAAATAAATATACATATATATATTTAAATAATTATTTTAAAAATTAAATTGGTTCATTTGACCACTTACCGACTAACCCGGAGCTCGGTTGCATCACCAAATTTTTTTCCCATTTTTCTTTTTTTTCCTCTTTTTTTTCTTTTTTTTTTCTTTTTCTGGCTGAACCGGTTCGGTCCGGTTCAGACCGATCCGGTTCAGCCCGATTCAGTCCCAGTCCAACCTTCTCCCTCGCCGTTCGGGGCTTTTCTGGCCGGTTCTCCATCGGCTTCCACCTCCAGCTTGTCCGCGGGGTAGTCCGGTGCATGGATCTGGGGTCGGCTTCGCCAAAGCTCGTCGAAAAGTGGCCGGTCCGACCTCTTCTCTCCTCCGGCGTCAGTACCCAATCTCTTCCGCGCCGTTCGGCGGCGTTTCAGGCCGATCTGCTCCTGGATCGACGTCGCAGACGTCCCTCTCTGGCCGGTGGTGGGTCGCTCCTCCCCTCCTCGGCCGCCGATCGTCTCCCTTTCCTCCCTTTTCTCTTTTCGGTTTCATTCTCTTCTTCCTTCATTCCTTTCGGGTTTCTCTCGCCGGCCTTCATTTCGTTGTCGGACTTCGTAGGGGTTGGCATCAGCAACCCCATCTCTTCCCTCCGATCACCGCCTCCTCTCGCCGGCGGCCTCTGCTTCCCCGTCGCTGCTTCTCTTGTTTTTCCATGGCAGAATCGCAATTCGCGATTCTGCCTTCTATTTCCTTTTTTTTTTATAATTATTATTATATATATTAGATATTATTTATCATTTAGTTATTTATTTATTTATATTTATTTATTATGTATTTTATTTATTTTATTTATTCATTTATTATTTTTTTATTATATTATATTTTATTAAAATATAATATAATCTATAATATACCCAAAATATTTAAATATATATATATATTTAAATCAAATAAATATATATATTTATCTTATTTATTTTTCGGGTATTTTATTATTTTATTTATGTTATATCAGACTTACAATTTTATTTCCACTTGTATATTTTTACGAACCAATTTACAGGAAAATTTCGGGGATTTACAACTATCTCATCAACTGTGGTCCTGGGAAGCACTCATACTGTCTCTGAACCTCTCTGTAAATCATTATCATACTCTGTGAACTCTGTCACTGTACCCTTCTGAATCTGACCCAAACCATCGACATCATGCCGATCATCACGCTAAGCCTGTCAAATCCGGGCACTCTCATCCGGTTCCAGTCTCAGGCTAGCTGTCACACAATCACTGTCATCATCAGAAGGGATCACATCAATATTGAGGCTCATAACTGCTCTAGCAGCTCACGCTCCCTGACCATCATATGCGGTACCATCCCGAAGCTCTTTCTGCTCGAGGCATCAGCCATCACATTAGCCTTTCTTGGGTGGTACAATTTTCACAATTAAAATCTCTCAGAAGCTCTATCCCCATATGTATTCTCATATTCGCCTCTTTCTGTGAAAACAGATACTCGGGCTTTATGATCAGTGCATATCCACAATTTCTCACCCTGTACATAATAGTACCATATCCTTGGTACAAATACTGTTGCCAACTTTAAATCATGGGTCAGATAGTTTATTTCGTGATCAAGGAGTTTTCTGGCTCCAAAATTGACTATCTTCCCACTATACATCAATACACAGCTCCTTCATAATTTTG
The DNA here is from genome assembly GCA_033439115.1 of Firmiana major. Taxonomy (NCBI): domain Eukaryota; kingdom Viridiplantae; phylum Streptophyta; class Magnoliopsida; order Malvales; family Malvaceae; genus Firmiana; species Firmiana major. Next base: position 19,974,762 of record CM065904.1, read on the forward strand.
AGGTATCCATACTCACTGAGAACCTCTTGAGCTGTTGGGTATGGTGAAATTAATCACGGTGGTCAGTTCATACTTCACTACACCAAGATTCATGTCACATCTATCATCTTATTTATCATCTTATTCAAAGACCACGTTTTCCATAGTTAAACGTGCCAACCAAGTAGACCATACTGAGAACTCGCAACAACCCATTTGTAAGAGCCATTTCCCAATTGTTGCCTATAATTTGCCCTAGACTTTAACTACACCCAACATATCATCGATAATGATGATTACAAATTGGTCCAATCCTTGACTTATTTACGCATAAGCGTATAAGATCCTTCAAAATCGCTTACATTTTCGGGTACTAACCTGCGTCATTTCCTTTTCTCATCTTAACGGCTCTTATTAAATTTTACTATGTTAACCTTATGATTTGTCGAATTTTAATATTCTTATCGTCTTAGTAAAGGTATCCTAATGCTAAAGGTAGTTATTACAACGATCGATTTCACGTTATAGGTTATATATATATACTTTTATACGCTGTCAAGTCTTCAGGCGGGGAGGTATTTTGAAATACCTTTATTAACCTTCAGACTTAACCATATATACTTTACAAATCAGTCCATGTGGTTACAATTTATATTCGCTACTAATTGTTTTAATCCTAATTACTTCATATCGTAAGGATGTTCTTACCTAGCATACGCCTCTTACTCCAATACTATTGTATTCAGAATCAACATATCTCAAAGATTATCTCCTTAGTGTATCAATTATAACGAAACTCTTTCATTATTCATTCCGTGAGTACAATCCTTTACTCCTTTAATTTCAACCGTTGCACCCCTTTTTATCACTTATCAACACTTACAGTATACTTTTCAGTGATGTTTTCACCCTATTTTCAACTTAAAATCTCTATATCCATATTCCGATTATTAATCCTCCTCTATTGGGGTACTCCTTTATCAGTATTGTGCCCAATGATGTAGGCATTCATGCTTTTTACTCACTTATATGCGAATGAAGGCAGTATGAATAAATGTGTGGCACCAGGATTAGTGAACATATGTACTTCCTTATTCATAATAAGTGTGGTATCTTACACCACATCCATGAAACATCAATAGTGTCCTGGTCCAAGACATCCTCTCGCCTTCGTCCAATAGCCTACTTTCCTTTTTCCTTTCGGCTATGACATCCCTTTTCGTTGCAGCTATACCAACGAAGTTTTTCTGTCTCTTTACTTTTCTGTGGGGCGATCTCGCCCAACTCTGTACAATCAAAATCAATGGTCCGTCTTACCACATTTAACGGCCATTTTCATCAATATAGTGTAGGTATAGACCCTCATTCCGTGGTATCCACCACACATTCCACACTGCTTACAGTGCTTACACTGCTACACTGCTTCGTAGCAGGTCGAGGTCCTTCAATCACAATACCCCTCAAGAGTGCCAAAATTGGATACACTATGGGCCTTACCAATTATCTTACTCCATGACTCGTCAAATTAAATCTTTTACCAATTACCATTTTCCCATTTTAACATCTTTGTCATTTCTCAATTCTCTTTCTGTCTCTATTTCAGCCCTCACTACCTTTCCAAATTTCAGAGGCATGCTTCTCATGTTCTTATTTACCCAACTGTAAATCTGCGCACTGCCTCGATATAAGTAATATCTCATGGGGCCAATTGGACTCTAATTGACAATCTGAGCCCTTCCATAAACTTTGAGACATCTCGACTGTCACTTGTTCATAGTGTCGAGGTAATATCTACCAAAGAATATAACTGAGTTTCATACTCATAATCAATTTAGTATTCCTAGGCAGTGTAAGAAATTTTTCCTTTAAATCATGTCCGGGATATCCTGTCACCAGAATACATCCAATAAGATTTCTCATCTTAGCTATGGATGTTTAACACTTAAGATGGGTCAAGCGGGTTTCCACCAATGTTCCGCTGCGCCCTCTGATCTCATTCATAATCTGAGCAATTAGTTCCTCAAAATAATTCCCATGCTCCGCTTCAATCTCGTGAAGCGTCTCTCAATACTATCCGATCTCTCTGTCGGACTATGTGAGGCATTCTCAACATTCGCCTCTATTCTAATTTCATTCTGATTCTCATAGGTCAACTCAGCATGACTAGCAGGCTCAGGTCTACCTCTACGACCTCTGCCTCATGCACTATCTCATCTAACGCGACTCATATTAGGCATTCCTGCATTCTCGACTATTTCTTAATCAAAACCCATCTCGATATACACTATTGTATCTAACCAAGCATAGTAACACGGGGATGTAATTTTCTAATTACTGACACTGACACACATCAGACCAATTTTTGCTCTGATACCACCTTTATATGTCATGACCCGAACTACCCAAAAATCAGAGTTAATTTTTCGCGTTTTGTTATTTCTATTTCATACTTACCTTTCCTCTGATCGTGATCACACTCCACTAACAAATTGGGCTGTGCGTCAATGCCAGTCCCACCATACATTTACCATGTAACTTATTTCTTTTCCAGTCATTTATAAAATGTCTACAATATTTATACATCCCCTAGAGACACTTACAAACATGTTACTGTGCTATGCTTATGTAGATACAATATGTACAAGTGTATATACCTTATGTTGATGGGCAGCAGCGGATATCCAGAATGCGGTACTGAGTCGCCTCAACTTCAACTGGAGATTATCTGTGGGAGAAAATGAAAGGGGTGAGAACATCAAGCTCAGTAAGGCAATCCTACGAACAAGTAGGTAACCATACTACCTACATGAACGTGGTGCCATGCATAAACCACCCTTTCTCCACACATTTTAAAACAGATGATATGAGTTATGATGTTATGTAAATCAAGTTTGCACGAAAAATTCAACATGCAATTATTTCAAATCATTTCTTTCTCATTTAAAAATTTCACAATAAGGTCAGGACTCGACCCCTCCTTCGGGTGATCCTGACTCACACAAAACCATGAAAGTCGGTTTACATCACACATGGGTTTAAAAAGCATGAAAATAGCATCATGCACATTTAATTTAAAAATCCAGTTTAAATCATCGAAATCGTCGACATGCGAGACGAGGCAATATCTGTATAACAGCAATAACCAGGACTGGCCATATGTGTCCTCGTGAGTCCCTCTAGCTTCACGAATCCCAGTGTGCGAGGTCTCACCCTGATCGGGAACCGTCCGGGAGGTGGGTCAATCCAACACATTGGTCTTATCCGATCCTACGCATTCGGAGATGCCGTATCCGAAATACCCCGTATCACAAAGATACCGTATCCAAAGATACCCCATATCACAAAGATACCGTATCCGAAGATACCCCACGGTACATCATACTCCATGCTACTTGCATGGTACATCGTACTCCATGGACCCATATCACTCTAGGTACTCCAGCCCAAATGGCCTGCTTCCCACAGAGAGGTTTTTTTTCTCAATACTCATGCCATGTCTCAAAACGCACGTGCGAGCCTATTAAATCGGTGACACACAGTCTACCCGATGCTCCAAGCACGGCTCATCGCATGTTCTCATAAAATCAGTGCGAGCGATGCTCAGCACTCTCATCAAATCAAGTAAAATCAGTAGAGCCCGCTTTACATCCCCACAAGGCCGCCAACCTCATCCCTCACTCTCACCCTACTTAAGAGGTCTTTTGAGCCTGTTGGGCCTTTTGGCTGACTCCAAGGGCAGACAGCGCTACTCCACAAATCCAGTAAAACTAGTGCGAGCTAGGCTCTAGCACTCTATATATAAATCACCTGAAAATCTTATAAAATCTGGTGCGAGTTAAACTCCAGCACCCTGTCACGAAAATCATGTAAAATTTGGTGCGAGTTAGACTCTACCACCGTGTCACGAAACAAGCATGTGAAATCTGGTGCGAGTTATACTCTAGCACCTATGCATGTAAAACTCTAGTGCGAGCTCTCGCTCCAGCACTAATGCATGCATCACACAAATCAAACATCATGCGACCTGAGCTCTAGCACGTCACATGTAAATAAAAACACGTAGGCGGCTCGGTTATCTCCAAATAGTTTTCACAGAAATTACATCGTTTAAGGTATGCAATGCTATGCATTTTTCTTTAAAAGTGAGCCAGCCTACTCATGCATGTGTTAAAATACCTCCAGAACAAGCAGGAACCTCTTGTCCTTGCTCCTCCCAATTTTTCCTAAATTTGTAAGTTCTACCCTTAACAAGGGTATTTTAGTAATTAGCCCATTCGGGGCACTAAAATTATTATTCGACCTCTAGACCCTTCAGATAAATTTTAAAGACTGCAAATGAACTTAAAATTGCATAAAGTTACCTCTAGCAGTCCGTAGAATTCCCTTACCTTAGTTTCCTGTCTAGTCTGACCTTTTCTTTTCCAATGTTGTCACGTCGCGCAGTCCGTTATGCTCCCAATCAAATGCCTGGAACTGCGTATCAATATTCCTCAGGTCAGATAACATATAATTTAATTGTATTTAATCTTTTTTGGGCTTAATTTAAATCGTTGGGCCCATTTACCCCTATTGGGCCCGATTGCACCTTAATGGGCCTTAATCGGCCTTAAGCCCGTTTTCCACTTAATTTTCACTTTATTGAGGCCTATTGGGCTCATTGGGCCCACTAATAATTTATTGGGCCTCGTTCTAATTCTTGAATAACTAAATCGATTATTTACGACAATTTATCTAAATTTCCATAATTTAATTCAATTTATGCGGAATTTAAATTCATATCACGCATAACGATGTAAATTATCGTAAATAAGGGTCACTTACCCGAGATTCCATGCTAGTACAAAATTCGAGGCTGTCTCGAGCTGTCGTTGGATGCCAATCGTCGAGCTACACAATTCCACAATTTTTCGGGTAAGTTTTCGGCCCAAAATTAATTAAATTAAATACTCCAAAATTTAAATTGGTCAATTTGACCGCTTATCGACTTACCCGAATCTCGATTGTATCACTGAAATTTTCCCCAATTTTTCCTCTTTTTCTTTTTCCCCTTTTTCTCCTTTTTTCCCTCTCTTTTTGGCTGAACCGGTTCAGTCTGGTTCGGACCGGTTCAGACCCGTCGGTTCATCCCGGTTCACTCCAGTTCCGTCGGTTCACTATCGATTCATCGCCTTGCCGACCGGTTCTCCATCGGCTTCCACCGCCAGTGGCTCCGCAAGGTCGTCCGCAGCTCGAATCTGCCCTCGGTTTCGGTCAAGCTCGTCGAAACGCCGCCGATTCGGCTCTTCTCCCTCGGCCGTCGGACCCATTTCTCCTCTTGGCCGTCGCCGACGATTCCGGCCGTCTCGTCGGCATCCAATGGTCTCAACAGAACCGTCTCGGCCTGGGGATCATTTTGCGGGGTCGGATCGGAGCCAAGACGACACCGTTCGTCGGGACCGAGCCCCTCAATCCCGTCGGCCTTTCTCTCCCAGATTCGTCGGACTCCGGCGTCGGTTGGTCGTGCTGCCGGTGCCAGGGAGATCGCCTGAAGCTCCTATTCCTTTTTCGGCCCTTGGCCTGGCCGTTGGCCGCCGGACGGCTCGTCGGTCTCCCTCGGGTTCGTCGGGCTCCGTTTTCGTCTCCGCTTCTCTTTCTCTCTCCCCGACCCGTTTCTCTCTTTTTTTTCTTTCAGATTCTTTTTTTTGTTTTATTATTATTATTATTATTATTATTACAATTTATTTACACTATTTATTAAAATACTCCATAAAATCCAAAATATCTACACTTATATTATTTTTATTCTAATTTAATTTATTTAATTTAAATTTAATTTATTAAATATATTTTTCTCCAAATTTTTGATATTATTTCTTTGCGCTTTTCGAGATATCATTCCGATAATTTTTTGATATTTTTAAAATTTTCGAATCTTGATCAATTGACCCAAATTGTATAATTTCCTCATTATCGATCAAGATATCTTACATCCTTATTTTAAATTAAAATTTTCTTATCGCCGTAATACCGGGTTTTGGTATTTTTTTACCATTTTACCCCTGCTCTTGTTTTGAAAATCAATTTTTACCTGACCTTCCTTCATACATCCCCCATCTTTTCTTATTTAATTTTCAGATTTTAATTAAATTCGGGTCTTACATGACATAATTAAATCTAAATTCTAGAATAACCAATCAATTGAACTATAGCTAATCATGCAAATAAAATTAAAATCATAACTTCTTATGCTAACAAATTAAATTGGATTTAACTAATCTAAAAAATGCATGTAAATAGATTAAAGCTACAATGGAATATGCCAAACATGGCCTTAACAAGTTGCAAACCAAAGTGGTCCCGATATGGGACACTGTTCACTGTCTTCTTCATTTTGCTGCTCACGGTTTGCTTAGTTTGCTGTCCGCTTACTGCTGCAATTCATCCACTTCTCCAGGAGTGTCCTGCTGTCTGCTGTAGGTCTATCCACTGGTGCTCTGTTCTGCTGCAGGTGCTGTTGCTGCCTCTGCTCCACTATCTTCGACATGCCCAGATGCTGATCCGATTCTGTCCTCCATTGCAGTATCAGCAACTCTGCCCTGACATGATCATTCACTGCGTCTTGCCCCTCCAGGTGTTTCCTGCTCTCTCTAGCACGGTCTGTCCTCAGCTAGTGCCGCAGCAAACAAGGTCACTCGGACACTGCCTTCATCAACCATCCATGCAGCAGCCTTCTGCTCCATGCGCTGTCCTGGGTCTGATTTGTGCTGTTGTCTATGTGCTGATCGACTCTCTACTGCATGAGTCCTCAACATATTCTGCTCATGTGCTACCTTGCATTGCTTGTACCAGCACTCGTACTCGAGAATCACAACCTCCAGTCCTGCACAACAAGAAATGCTAAAAGAAATAGATGCAAAAACAGAAGCAGTAGAAAACAGAGCACGGTCCCGTTCCACAAATGTCGTTCCTGACAGTAGAACCGACAACAGCTCTGCTCTGATCAGCTCTTCACACTGGAACCCGACAATAGCACGTCCAGCGTTGATCTCGGTAATGGAACCAGCAGTAGTTCCGCCCCGCCTAGCTCGTCATGCCACAGTTTTGGTTACACTGTTCTGTTCAACTGCTTCATTCCCGATCTTCCTGCACCACACTAACCCAGGGAAAATAGCCAACAAACCACGTCCTACAACCGCAGCACAACACAGCCACACCAGCAAGCACCAGCAAAGATAACAGACAAACGAAATAGAGACAGGAAGAAGCAAAACAGACCCTGAAAATAATGAAAGGGAAATCTAACAAAACTGAGAAAAGGGAAAAAGAAAGACTTGGAATTGGATTGAAACTATCTAATGTAAAATGATAGGAAACTAGAAAATAAAACAAACTCTTTATAAAATTTAGATAGCATGAACAGTAAAATAACATGTAGCCAAAAATAAAAACTACAATCGGAAATCAAAAAAAAAAAAAATCAAAAACTTAAACTACCCTAAATTAAAACTACTCCTAAATTACTCTACACTACTCCTAACCTAGGCTACTTCCTAATTTCTACTTCTACTTCCCTACTTTCTACTTCCTACTCCTACTTGATTTTTCAATTGCCATCATGTTCTATTTATACACAAACATAGGAGTACAATGGTAAATTTTCATCCTAGATGAGTTGGCATTGTTTGGCCACTTGTCTTCATTTGATTTGCTACGATAAGATATTTCCACGTCATCAGTCTTTTTATCCAATTAGCTGTGTGCAATGTGGCCCTGCGTGTGTCTTCCAGAGGGTTAGTACGGTGTCCTTCGATCTTATCGTTTCGGAGCAAATAAAATACGGACACCTGGCATCACGCGTGTCCAGACGACTGATGACTCAGTCTGCAAATTGAAAGTGGTCCAATCTCCTTTAGCTCATTTTTAGCCCAATTTCGTCTGAAACGACTAAGTTTCATCCGGATTTAATTTATCTGCACATTAAAGAATTTTAATTAAATAAAGGGGATTATTAATAAAATAATATAGGGATTAAATAAATAATTAGGAATTTAAGCATAAATAATTCTATAAAAAATAGAATTATCAGAATGACTAAAAAAGCAATTATAGGAGTGATTGGATAAAAGTTCATCAGATCTTTTTAGGAATCGATTTGAAGTCTGGGTAACATCCGATAAGAATTCAGAATGTGAATATGCCCAAAATGATTTTCGTAACCGTTGGGGCATTGATGAACAAGGTATATAAAATTTACCTGGACTGATTTATGGTCATCCTTAGCGATGATATTTTGATGTATTCGAACTCCAGTGTATATCTCACTCTTCGGGATATACAGTGCATCCGAGAAGTAATAAATATATCAAAATCTCTGAAAAGGGTATTGGTGGTCAGATATGAAAAGAGACATTGTAGAGATTGTGGAGAAGTGTCTCGTATGTCTGTAGATTAAGGTAGAGCAATAGAAGTTTGTAGGGTTATTGCAGCATCTACCTATATCGACACGAAAATGAGAGCAAGTTACCATGGATATCGTGATGGGTTATAGAGGACCGTAGGAATCACGAGACTATTTGGGTGATAGTCGATAGATTGACTAAGTCTACCCACCTTCTGGTTATGAAATCCCCAGATACTCTAAGTGTGTAGGTGAATTTATGTGTACCAAAAATTGTGAAATAATATGTAGCATCCCAGGGAGCATGATATCAAATAGGGATTTTGGCTTCACTTCCCACTTCTGGGAACATTTTTCAAGAAGCTATGAGAACCCGATTGAGTGTTAGCGCAGCTTTTCGTCCTCAGACAGATGGTCAGTCAAAGAGGATTGTACAGGTTCGAGAGGATATGATGAGAGCGTATGCCCTTGATTTTATAAGCTTCTGGGTACTAATTAAATTCGTCAATAGCGACAATTATCACTTGAGTATTGGGATAACATTATATGAGGCATTGTATGGCCGTAGTAGTTGTTCCCCGACTTAGATAGGAAGAAGTGGGTGACAGACAAATATTTGCTCTCGATTTGGTAAGACAATCCTCTGAGGATGTTCAGTTGATGTGTGAGAGATTAAGAACACCTCAGAGCAGATAGAAAAGCTATGCTGATAAGAGACGGAGACCATTGAAGCTCAAAGAGAGTAGGTCGTATGTTGAAAAGTTGATTCGGGTATTAGACAGAAGGAGAAAGTGTTGAGGTCTATGATGATCTCCCTAGTCAAAATCCTTTGGTAGTATTACACTCCGGAAAAAGGCATACGAGAATTAAAGAGTATGATGCAATAGATGTACCCGGAGTTATTTAGAGGACCAAATTTCTTAAGTGGGGTAGATTATGTAAGACCCGATTATTTTATCGAAATTCCTTATGATTCATATGATGTAAACATGGATTCAGGGAATCTTGATCAATAAAGGAGCAATAATTAAATTTTAGGATAAATTGATCAAGATATGAATTTATCGAAATTAACCAAAATTTTCACCTTAGAAAATTATCCCGAAAATAATGAAAAAAATATACTGGAAAGATAAAATAAGACAGATAAATTCAATTAATTGGTTAAATGAATAAAATATGAATTTTTGGGATATTTTGACAAAAATAATATATTTTATTCAAATTAAATAATAATAAATAATAAATATATATATAAAAAAAGAAAAAGAAATTGGAATTTTTTTTAAAAAAAGAAAATTTGTCGCGCGACAAAGAAGGTGAGGATCAGTAGAAAACCTGATCCTTCACCCTCGTCTCCTCCGATGACCACTAGTGGACGCACCTAAGCGAGAGGCCGAAGGGAGAGGTAACCCGACCTATTGTCGACGCTGGTAGAGGGAGGAGGAACGACGACCGACGATCGAGAGAGAGAGAGAAATGAAAAATCGAGAGAAAAGAGAGGGAAGAGAGGCAGACGGAGGCCGGAGGAAGGGAGATGACGTCGCCACCGGCCAGAGGAAGGGCCGAATCGCCACTGTCGACGACGTGGAGGCACCGAATGGTGCGAAAGAAAAACCCATCTCGAGGTCGAAAAAAGGAAGGCCGAACTGACCTCATCACCGCTGATCCAAGCGTGGCCACCACCAAATCCGTGTTTCACGTGGCCAGATGGACCATCTGGAAAAGGAAGCTGGTGAAGAACCGACCGACGAAGCTCCGAACGGTGAAAGAGAAAATCGAACAGGGATAAACCAAACCGATCTGAACCGGGCTGAACCGGACCGAACCGGTTTAGCCAAGAAAGAAAAAAAAAGAAAAAAAAGAAAGAAGAGGAAAAATTTAGGGAAAAATCTGACGATGTAGTCGAGCTATGGGTAAGCCGGTAAGTGGTCAAATAGACCGATTTCATTTTCGGGATAATTATTTAAGTATATATTAGATCGAATTTAACTCAAAAAATATATAAATGTCAACCTCAATAATTGGCGACAAATGAGAGCTCGAGTCAGCTTCGATTTACGTACCATCATAGAATCTCGGGTAAGTAACCCTTATTTACGATAATTTGCATAGTTATGCGTGTTAACAATTTACCGCATAAATTACGGATTAATTCCGTATAAAATGAATTAAATTATGGAATTAGAGATAAATTATCGTAAATAATTATTTGAGCTATCCAAGAGTTTAGAACGAGGCCTAATAAATTGTTGGTCGGCCAAATGAGCCCAATAGGCCTCGATGATATGAATAGTAAATGAAAAATGGGCTTAAGGCCGGTTAAGCCCCATTATGGTACAATCGGGCCCAATATGGGTAAACGGGCTCAATGATTTAAATTAAGCGCAGAAAATATGAAATACAATTAATTATATTGTATTTGACCTGATGAATATTTATACACAGTTCGGGAGATTGGATTGGGAGCAAATCGAATTGCTTGACGAGACATCAGTGGAAAGGTCAGACTATACAGAAAAATGAGGTAAGGGAATTTTACGAGTAGCTAGAGGTAGCTACGCGTATTTTTAACAGCTTTTACATACACTGAAAATGTATAAAGGTCCTAAAAATGGATTAAAAATTTTGAAGGACCCGAGATGAGTAAAAGACTAGTTTACCCTATTGAGGGAAAAGTCACCTAAGGTTGGTGAAAGCATGACATGCATGAAATGCATGATTTGGGAAATTTTTGTGGTTTTTAAGTAAAACAAATTGGTAGATTGGCCAGTGTTTGTATAAATTTCACAAGATAACACTACGTAAGGGTTATTTAGATTTAAATGAAATTCTTTGGAAAATGGGCCAAGAATCAAGTTTTTATGGAAACAGATTGTGCTGGAGCCTTACTCGCACTATATCTGAGTTTGTGAGTGTGCATAATGGTGCTGGAGCTGTTGCTCGCACCGATTTGTGTGACATGATATGCATAAAAAAGAGCTGGAGAGATTGCTCGCACTAGTTTTAATGATTTGACATGTATGAGAGGTGCTGGAGCTTAGATAGCATGAGTTTTGAACTGTGTGACGCATGCATTAGTGCTGGAGCAGGGGCTCGCACTAGAGTTTTACATGCATGGGTGCTGGAGCCTACCTTGCACTAGATTTTCACATGATTTTCGTGACAGGGTGTTGGAGCCTATCTCGCACCAGATTTTCACATGATTTTTGTGACAGGGTGCTGAAACCTAGCTCGCACCAATTTTCACATGCTTTTTGTGACAGAGTGCTGGAGCTCAACTCGCACTAGTTTTACTTGATTTTATGATAGAGTGCTGGAGCATAGCTCGTACTGGTTTTATGAGGAAATTATAGCTGTGCTTGGAGCTTCGGGTATATTATGTGTTACACCGATTAAATAGTCTCACATGTGCATTTTGATTTTAGACATGTTATGAGTCGTGCTTAGAGCTTCGGGTAGACTGTGTGTCACGTCGATTAAACATGCTCGCACGTGCATGTTGAGATATGACATGAGTATTGATATGAGATATGGGTCCACAGAGTACGTTGTACCATGCAAATCGTATGGAGTACGCTATACCGTGTTATGGTATATTATATTTATGCGGTGTCTTCGGATACGAGTGATCGGGTTGGACCGACAGGTTGGATTTGACCCACTTCTCTTGGCGGTTCCCGATAGTAGTGATACCCCGCACACCTGATCCGTGTAGCCTGGGATCACGAGGATATGGCCATAGTCCTAGTTATTTCCATGATACATTGCCTAGTCTCACATGCTACTATCTAATGTTTTGAAAGCTTGAGAATACGTGGATTTTGTGTGAGTCTGGACCACCCGAGGGAGGGGTTGGATCCTGACTGATGATATTGGTTTTGTTGTGAATAAATGAAATTTGCAATGTTTTCGAAAATGCTTGGAAATAAATGATGTTATGTGGATTAGGATCACTCGAGGGAGGGGTTGAGTCCTGATGAGTGTGATGGAGTTGGATTTTTGAAATGAATTAAGTGTTTTCTAAGGTTTTGTGGAAACTTAGCATGATGTATTTTTCATAATTGTTTATAATTCATGCAATGAAATGTTTTAGCATGAGGAGGTTATCCATGCTTTAATTGCAAATGCATGATTTTGATTTAATTCTTGTGTTTTATGATTTTACATGAGATGCCACTGAGGCATGAGTTGCATGATTTCCATAAGCATGAACAGCTTCTATAAACTATGGCATTGATGTGTGTATGATTTCATGCGTGAGCTTTAAACGAAAAGAAATAGATTTAAGGGCATGGCATTATGAGCATGTAGATAGTGAAGCTATCTACTTACTTGCATAATTGCCTTACTGAGCGTGTGGTTTGCTCACCTCCTTATTATCCCTCTTTTTCAAAGCACTCGCAGTAGTTAGTGAGTGGCTGAGGACTTGCATTCTTGGTATCTGCTACGTCCCATCGAGGGTCAGGTATATACATTTGTATAGTTTTGTATCTAAATATGTAAATGCACAGTACTGTAAACGTATATGATGTCTGGGATGTAAGGTTAAGTAAATCCAATTGTGAACGTATTAGTTAAAGTCAAAGGATAAAAAAATCCTAATGTGTAAATGTAACATGGAAATGGAATGGTAAGTAGTGTGAAAGGACTAACACCGAATCATAGTCCAACTGTTGGTAGGATGGTCACGATGAGAGGAAGGTAAGAATTAAATATGAAAGAAAAATGAAAAATTTACTCTGATTTTTGGGTCGTAACAGATACTGCTGTAAGACTTTGACCAAGGGAATCGTCTTAGATCGCAATGCTATTTTTCTTTCCTATCTAAGATCTAAATCGATTTCTCCACATATGTCATATCCTCTTTAAATTCCAGTGGTTCATACTTAATCACATATGTCGAATCTGGGTGACACTTGCGTTGCAATGATACGTGGAATATATTGTGAATACTTGAGAATTCTGGCTGTAAGGCTAATCTGTGTACCTTATCTTCTACTCGGTTCTAGGATCTCGAAAGGCCCAATATAATGGGAGGCTTAACTTTCATTTCTTCCCAAATCACCGAGGGAGTTTTCAGCTACCCAAACGGCTCACAGTACAATATGTCCAAAGATCGACAGCATAGTAAAACGTACTCACATGCGTGTTGCACGGTACATCGTACTCCGTGGACCACAATAACAATAGCAATTCAATAGACAATAATGATAACAATGTAACATGATTAACTATTGCATTTGTCTCAAAAACCAGTGGGAGTTAGGCCGTGCGAGACATAGTCAGCACGCGCTCAAGCACATTTTATCGGTATTAATTTATAAGCAGTTCATTTTCATCAAATCAATTTTTAAAATTCAGTTCGGTATATAAAACAATTCAATAGAGGTTGACTCATCTTTTTTCAGTCAAAATCCTCAGTATACAGTCTATGGCAATTAAGACTAGGGATATTTCAATTAAAATCAATAATTAAAACCACATTGATATTTATATAAATAAACTAAATAAATTTATATCCGTAAAGATATGCCGATTAAATGAGTCTAAAGTTTTTATAAATTTGGTGACTATAAAATCGGTCTAGAGTATTCTATAATTTCAATGACCATAAAATCGGCCTAGGATTTTATGTCTACGATTCCACAGAAAATACGCGTAATTATTTCTATGAGCACACAAAAATTTTCGTTACTGTAAAATTTTCCTAGAATTTATATCTACAGTCCAACAGAAAATACGTGTAGATATCACAAACAGCACACAACAATTTTCCTTACCTCAGTATCTGTTAGTAGTTCTCAATGCCTCAGTGGTGAGAGTTAGTGGGTCCGCTCTAATCAGTTTATCTCTGCAAAGCTTTGAACTAATAGTTGTATAAATATTTTCCAAACTGTCTATCCCTCGTTTTCCCAAATTCTCTGTGCACTCTATTCTACCTTCGATATTTCTATTTATATATATAAATATACCTCTCCCTTTTTTTTTCGCGCTTTTGCTTTTCGTGTCTCTTTCTCATTCTTTCTTCTTCCACTTCACTGCCTCACTCCCTCGGCATTAATCATCATCATCACCATCTTTGGTGCTGCCAGCTCCTTCATCACCTTAGTGTCAGCCTGGTGTAGGTTGTCCTTTTGTTCACTCCGTTTTCGGTGGCCACGTTCAGCCTCCTGTTCACCTCAGCCTCTCTCGATCTCCTCCTTTGCCTCGTCTTGCTCTGTTTTTCAGCTTCGGTTTATTCTCCTCTTCTATATACAACTCACTTCTCAGTTTCCTTTGTTCCTGTGACGACTGCCCTCCCCACACCAGGTCACAGTCTCACTCAACCGTATTGTCTGCTTTGGCAGTCCCACAGGCCAATCACGATTTTATGGAGGAATACTGCCCCATTTTGCGTCCCACATTGTTCGAACCCATTACTTTAAAGTCTTTGTTCTTACACACATGATATCAATTGTTCCAATGTCACAACCTCTGACCACTATTTTTATCCCTAAGCGCGCAATTAAGCGGAAAATGTTTTAGGGTTTATTATTATTATTCCTTTAGGACCTTTTACTTGTAGTTTTGTGTCAGATATAGGTTAAGGCTTTTAAATTGTTAGGTAAAGGAATTTATTTAAGTCCTAAAATTTTTCTTGAAATTTTGATAACATAACGACTGCAATTGGACCTAACCCAACCTGCAAACAAGAGCAATATGGCAACTAGTAACCTCAATCTCAATCACGCTTCCACAATTACCAATCACGCTAAGCAATCACATCAGCAACCCTATCTATGCACAACTAATGTCACACCCCGGAAGTGCGGAAAATAGGGCTAATTTAAAACTTTTTACTCATTAATTCTCAATTAAGAGTGCATTCCTGTGCAGTGTCATACATTATCATATTTATCGTACCTCAGGATCTCGTCACTAGAAATTATATATCATATCAAATACATTAATCCATCTCAAGTTAATTAATCCTAATACATCCCATACAATGTTATACATCAAGTGTCTGCAATTACAGTAATTGTCTGGGTACATGAAAAGATAAAAGATACCTCAAAATACAATATATATAGCCTGGAGCTCAAGTCCTCCACTAGCCACTACTCCGTACGTCGCAGGACAACCCTTTTCACTTGAAGAAATCTGGGGGGAAAGAAAACAGGGTGAGCTTCTAAATCGCTCAGTAAAGGGGGTAAGGGACTCATTTCATAAACCAAAATGCACATCACAAAATATTTATTTATATGTGAAACTCATTAATCTTATTTGAAAACCATAGCATGAAAGTACTCAAAACGACATTCTCATGTCTCAAATCATGTGAAAACATGAAGTAAAAAGGCTCAGTCTAGAGCAATAACAAAGCATGTGAAAATAAAGCGATAAACGCTTTCTCAATTAACGTGATAAAATCACTGTGATAATAATGCACGTGGCACAGCCACTAAACACACGTGGCATAGCCACTGATTTAAATTCACACGTGGCACAGCCACAGGATAGGGTTTCACGTGGCAACGGCCACTAATTAGGGGTTCGCACGTGGCAACGGCCACCAAATAGGGTTTCTCACGTGGCAACGGCCACCAAATGGGGTATCACGTGGCAACGGCCACCAATAGGGTTTCTCATGTGGCAACGGCCACCAAATGGGGTATCACGTGGCAACGGCCACCAATAGGGTTTCTCACGTGGCAACGGCCACCAAATGGGGTTTCACACGTGGCAACAGCCACCAAGTATATGTGGCATAGCCACAGAATGGGTTATTCTCACGTTACCAGAACGGAGAAGAAATCGAGCTTACATGCTGCCAGAGCAATGCCCGGTGTGTACTCAAAATTACACACCTAAGTCTTATCACACAAGACTGGTTTGCCTTCACGTAAAACTCATAATGGTTTTTCTCTCATAAAACTCATTTGAAAATCGTTTTGCACTCAACATAAAACATAATAAAACTGAGTTCCAACTGGCAAAGCACGCACACATTTCTCAAATCTCAATATTGCCTTAACGTAGAGCCCAATTCATTACTCACACAAATTCGACGGTTTATAAAGCAATATCACTCTCAGCTTATAAACGCATAAAATAATGGGCTCCAACCAGCTATAAAAACCATGTGCAATTATATCTCAACACAACACTCAACATGCTCGTTTTATAAACCACAAATCATGCTATAATAGTGTACAAATCACATACACAAATGGTTTAGATTTCCCTTACCTCTTTGCACCTCGTATAGTGCAATCGTTTCCCCCTTGACACGGACTAGTCTCGCATTCCACTCTGGAACTCCCGAGCTATCCAAACGATGTTAAAACATCAATATTCAACTATCACATCAACCTCAATTCTCAAAAATCGAGCATAATTGCTCATAACACCTCAAATCTCTTAATTCTCGTAACTCTACCCTAAACTACACTCTAATTCACAACATCTCAACATAATGACATTTCTCATGCCAATTATCTATGCTAATTCACTACATTGTCTAAATTTCTATTTATAGCTCAAATTCCCAAAATTGCTAAATATCATTATCACTCCAACCACATTGTAATTTCATCAATCCCTAATCATTTTTCAGCTATTTCAACACAATGACAACCACCATTATCATCAAAATCATCTCAAATATCAAGATCGAGGTTTAGAAATTACCTAAAACTTGTGGAGAGCTTATCTCTTGCCTCGATTTGATCCGTCTTTCGATTTCCAAGTATGTTGTTCTCCCTTTGATGAGGAACAACTTTCCTTCTTGACACAACTTCTGATTTGGCCGAAAATGGGTGCTTTGGAGGAGTGAGAAAGCTAGGTTTCGGTGAAAATGGGGGGGTTGGAAGAGAGAGAAAGTGAGATTGTAGGAGAAACACAGGGGTTCCTTATATAGGCTGAGGGTAGGAGATCGATCTGCATTTGAATTTTGGGGACGATTTGGGCAATTTTATGCCTAGGAGATCGATCTGTCGAGGGGTGAGATCGATCTCTTTATGGCTTTATGAGATCGATCTGCTCCTTGAGGAGATCGATCTTCTCCCAAACAGAATCATTTGGAGATCGATCTCTTCCTCATGAGATCGATCTTCTCTCAAACAGAATCATAAGGAGATCGATCCTCTTCCATTGGAGATCGATTTGCTTCTCAAATTCCTCCTTCCTTGTCATTTTTAACTCACCAGATCGATCTCTCCTTCTCCCAGATCTATCTGTCCTCATAACTTCACACTTATTTTAAACACTTAACATATAAATCTCCAATTATCATTCCCCAATTCACTTAGCTTAATAAATTACAATTTAAGTTCATATTACATCATTCAAATATATCTAAAATTCTCAGATCTCACATCCTCCCCACCTTAAAAGAATTTGGTCCTCCAAATTCAACTCAACTAGTCAAATAGATGGGGGTATTTCTCCTTCATGAGATTCTCTAGTTCCCACGTTGCCTCTTCCATTGAGTGATGTTTCCACTAAACTTTCACTAATGGGATGCTCTTAGTTCTCAGTACCTTCTCTCTTCTATCGAGAATCTGGACGGGTTCCTCAGTGTAGCTCATATCCTCTTGAATGTCCATCTCGTCATACTCTATGACATGAGAAGGGTCCGGGTGGTACTTCCTCAACATAGACACATGAAAAACATTGTGTATTCCAGACATCTGTGGGGGTAATGCTAATCTGTAAGCTACCTCTCCCACTCTCTCAAGAATCTCGAATGGTCCTATGTATCGAGGACTCAATTTCCCTTTCTTCCCAAATCGCATGATACCCTTACTCGGTGATATTTTCAAAAATTCTGCATCACCAACCTCAAACTCGAGTGGCCGTCTACGCACATCCGCGTAGCTTTTCTGTCTACTTTGTGCAGCCCGTAACCTCTCACATATGAGTTTCACACTCTGTACGGCTTGCTCAACAAGCTTGGGAGCATTTATCTTTCTGTCATCGACTTCTTCCCAAGCTACAGGGGATCTACACCTCCTACCATATAGAGCCTCAAAAGGTGTCATACCAATACTCGCATGATAGCTGTTATTGTATGCAAACTCTGCTAGGGGCAGGTGATCATCCCATGATCCCTTAAAATCCATCGTACACGCCCTCAACATATCCTCCAGGGTCTAAATAGTCCTCTCTGACTGACCATCTGTCTGAGGATGATAGGCGATACTGAAACTAATCGAGATCCCATGGACTCCTGAAACTGGGTCCAAAATCTGGAAGTAAACCGAGAATCTCTATCAGAAGTAATACTCACTGGAGCCCCATGTAATCTAGCTATCTCGCTGACATACAGCTCAGCTAAGGCATCCACAGTATCGGTGCTCTTGATGGCAAGGAAGTGGGCACTCTTGGTTAATCTATCCACAATGACCCATATCGCGTCACGACCTCTTCGGGTCCTCGGTAAACCCATAATAAAGTCCATAGTGACATGCTCCCATTTCCATGTAGGTACAGGTAAGAGTTGTAGTAGTCTTCCGGGCTTTTGATGCTCAGCTTTCACTTGCTGTCATACTAAACACCTGGCCACATACTCTGCCACATCTCGTTTCATACCACTCCACCAATACACCTTTCTCAAGTCTCGGTACATCTTAGTACTCCCTGGGTGCATGGTGTATCGCGAGCAGTTGGATTCTCTCAGTATCTGTCTCTTCAGGGTATCATCGTCCGGTACACAAATCCATCCTCTGAATCTCAACAATCCATCTTCACTGATGGTGAGATCCGACTGCGAACTCTGCTCAGCTTGGCTAATCATATCTATCAATCTCTGATCACTGCGCTGCCTAGTTCTAATCTGATCCATGATCCTGGGCTCTATTCGCAAGCTAGCCACAAATCCAGTCTCTATCTTTTAACTCTGATCCGAAATTCGACAAACTGCTCCAGTAAATCCCATTCCCTGATCATCATAGTAGATATCATACTCCTCCTGCTCAGGGCATCAGCAACCACATTCGCCTTGCCCGGATGATATAGAATCTCGCAGTCATAATCCTTAAGGAGTTTCATCCATCTCCTTTGTCTCATGTTTAACTCTTTCTGATCAAAGAGATATCTCAAACTCTTGTGATCAGTGAAGATCTGGAATCTTTCCCCATATAAGTAGTGTCGCCAAATTTCAAAGCAAATACCACAACGGCTAACTCCAAATCATGCGTGGGGTAATTCTGCTCATGGTCTTTCAGCTGTCGCGATCCATATGCGACCACTCTTCCGTGCTGCATAAGCACACACCCCAATCCTTGATGAGATGCATCACTATACACTGAAAATCCTCCTGATCCCTCAGGAATAGTTAACACAGGTGCCGCTGTCAACCTCCTCTTTAATTCCTGAAAACTGAGCTCACATTGATCAGTCCATATAAATGGAGTCTCTTTGCGCGTGAGCTTAGTCAAAGGGGCGGCAATCCGGGAAAATCCTTCCATAAATCTTCTGTAATACCCTGCCAAACCAAGGAAGCTTCGTACCTCAGTAACTGTCCTTGGTCTCTCCCAATTAAGCACAGCCTCCACCTTGCTTGGGTCCACTGATACTCCTTCCTCTGAGACTATATGACCAAGAAAAGCTATCCGATCCAGCCAAAACTCACACTTACTAAGCTTTCCATATAATTGCTTATCTCGGAGTATCTGTAGTACTAACCACAAATGCTGTGCATGCTCCTCATACGACTGAGAGTATACCAGGATATCATCAATAAAGACTATCACAAATTTATCCAGATAGTCTCTGAACACCTCGTTCATCAATCTCATAAATACTGTAGGGGCGTTCGTCAATCCAAAGGACATCACCAGAAATTCATAATGGCCATACCTCATCCTGAAGGCCGTCTTTGGAATATCTTCTTCCTTGATCCTCAATTGGTGATAGCCCGATCTCAAATCAATCTTAGAAAAGATGGATGCCCCTCTTAGCTGATCAAGTAGATCTGGATGCCCCTCTTAGCTGATCAAGTAGATCATCAATCCTGGGTAATGGGTATTTATTCTTCACCGTGGCTTTATTCAACAACCGATAGTCTACGCATAATCTGAGACTACCATCCTTCTTCTTGACAAATAAAATCGGTGCTCCCCACGGTGAAACACTGGGCCTAATGAACCCTTGATCCAATAACTCCTGTAGTTGTTTCTTCAATTCCTCAAGTTCCACTAATGCTATCCTGTAGGGGGTTTAGATATCGGCTGAGTATCTGGTACCAAATCAATGGTAAACTCCAGCTCTCTCTCTGGTGGTAAACCTGGCAATTCATCTGGGAAAACATTCGAAAATTCACAAACCACAGGTATATCCTTAATCCTTAGATGTTCCCGCTCATCGTCTGAGATGAGTGTCTCATAACCTTCACATGAACAATCATATTTAATATTCTCCAAAATAATATCAAAATTCTCAAATTAATTACTAGAATTCCACATATTCATTTCCTCAATATCTCAATCGTACACTGTAAGGTTCAGGTAGGGAGAAAGTTACAACCTTAGTGTAGCAATCTAAGCTCACTCGATTGGCTGCCAACCAATCCATTCCCAAAATTACATCAAATCCATGTATATTCAACATGATTAACTCACATCCTCTACAGATTAACTCCCACCTTTATCTCACATCCTCTACAGATTAACTCAGTTCTCTGGGATTCACGCATAGGGGTATTTACATGTAGTATATATTCTAGAGGTTCAAACTTCAAGTTTAATCTACATGCAAAGTGCTCAGAAATAAACGAATGCGTGGATCCTGAATCAATCAACACATGAGCCTTATGATTACAGACAGAGAGTGTACCTCTTATAGTTTCTGCAGAAGTGTCAGCAGTCTCCTTATCTAGGGCAAACACACGTCCCTGGGTAACAAGTCTCTTTCCTTTCTCTGCAGCAGTGGCCCGTCTCGGGGGATTCACTCTCTGAGGTTGTTGTCTAGTGGGCTCCAAGACATGTGGTTTCTGAGGTTGAGGACAATCCTTCACCATGTGACCCATGTTTCCACATCTAAAACATCCATGGATCGACCCAGTACAACTTCCCTCATGCATTCAGCCACAATTTCTGCAAAACCTTGTCTCTGGCCTGACATCTCGAGGGGTCTCTCTAATGTTAGGGGACCCTCTGGGTCTCTCTAATCTGCCCTTCTGTACCTCAATCCTTCCTCTTCTGAAGGAACCTCTCCGAGCCTCTGTTTAGAAAATCGCTGGCCTCTTGCCCTTATCTCTATTCACCACTCTGAGCTCATTCTGGGATTGTACCATTTCAATTCCTCTTTCAATCTCTTGTGCTCGTCTCAGAGCATCTCCAAACTCAGTAATACATAGCCCTATCAATCTATCTCTGATGATGTGCTTCAATCCATACACAAATTTCTCTGTGTGGAGCTCTTCATTCTTAAAGGTCTCTGGGTCATATCTCAATAGCACGGTGAATTGGCTCTCATAGTCATCCACAGACATGTCACCCTGTACCAAACTCAAAAACTCGGCCTGTTTCTTTCTCTGGGCGGTTCATGGTACATATTGGGTCCTAAAGGCTGTCTGGAACTCTTCCCAACCAATCACATCCTGGCGGGACATCAGAATACCTTGGGTAGTACCCCACCAATCTCGAGCTCTCCCTTTCAACATATAGATACTCATACTGACCCTCTCAGCATCGGTGCACCCCAGATAATCAAATATAATTCTCAACTCTGTCAGCCACTCCTCAGCCTCTGTAGGATCCTTCTTTCCCCTAAACACGGGTGGATTCATCTTCAGAAAATCCTTCAGTCGGACCATACTTCTATCATCAGGCTGAGTGACGGGAGGTGTTGGGGGTATAGGAGGTCCTTGTGGTGGTGTAGGAGTAGTACCCGAGGCATTAGCTCCAAAGTGTTGTGCGAATAACGCTGCCATCTGCTCAAAACCTGGCCTCACATCAGTCTCAATCTGATTAACTCGAGAGTTAGGACTCTCTGGCTGTGGGACAGGTGGCGGAGGGGACTCTGCCTGCCTCCTCGAACGACCTCGTCGTCCACTCATTCTCTATCTTAACTCGTCTCCTGCGCGTACATATCAGAATCGATTGAAATCTCAATCCTCAATTTCAGTTCATGACCAGACTATTACAGACACTTGGGATGTATTCTATTCCACTTAACCGACACGTACAGTACTAGACGCCCTAAGCTCTGATACCAAGAAAACTCTATCACGCCCCGGAAGTGCGAAAAATAGGGCTAATTTAAAACTTTTTACTCATTAATTCTCAATTAAGAGTGCATTCCTGTGCAGTGTCATACGTTATCATATTTATCGTACCTCAGGATCTCGTCACTAGAAATTATATATCATATCAAATACATTAATCCATCTCAAGTTAATTAATCCTAATACATCCCATACAATGTTATACATCAAGTGTCTGCAATTACAGTAATTGTCTAGGTACATGAAAAGATAAAAGATACCTCAAAATACAATATATATGGCCTGGAGCTCAAGTCCTCCACTAGCCACTACTCCGTACGTCGCAGGACAACCCTTTTCACTTGAAGAAATCTGGGGGGAAAGAAAACAGGGTGAGCTTCTAAATCGCTCAGTAAAGGGGGTAAGGGACTCATTTCATAAACCAAAATGCACATCACAAAATATTTATTTATATGTGAAACTTATTAATCTCATTTGAAAACCATAGCATGAAAGTACTCAAAACGACATTCTCATGTCTCAAATCATGTGAAAACATGAAGTAAAAAGGCTCAGTCTAGAGCAATAACAAAGCATGTGAAAATAATGCGATAAACGCTTTCTCAATTAACGTGATAAAATCACTGTGATAATAATGCACGTGGCACAGCCACTAAACACACGTGGCATAGCCATTGATTTAAATTCACACGTGGCACAGCCACAGGATAGGGTTTCACGTGGCAACGGCCACTAATTAGGGGTTCTCACGTGGTAACGGCCACTAAATAGGGTTTCTCACGTGGCAACGGCCACTAAATGGGGTTTCTCACATGGCAACGGCCACCAAATGGGGTATCACGTGGCAACGGCCACCAATAAGGTTTCTCACATGGCAACGGCCACCAAATGGGGTTTCACACGTGGCAACGGCCACTAAGTATACGTGGCATAGCCACTGAATGGGTTATTCTCACGTTACCAGAACGGAGAAGAAATCGGGCTTACATGCTACCAGAGCAATGCCAGGTGTGTACTCAAAATTATACACCTAAGTCTTATCACACAAGACTGGTTTGCCTTCACGTAGAACTCATAATGGTTTTTCTCTCATAAAACTCATTTGAAAACCGTTTTGCACTCAACACAAAACATAATAAAACCGAGTTCCAACCGGCAAAGCACGCACACATTTCTCAAATCTCAATATTGCCTTAACGTAGAGTCCAATTCATTACTCACACAAATTCGACGGTTTATAAAGCAATTTCACACTCAGCTTATAAACGCATAAAATAATGGGCTCCAACCGGGTATAAAAACCGTGTGCAATTATATCTCAACACAACACTCAACATGCTCGTTTTATAAACCACAAATCATGCTATAATAGTTTAGAAATCACATACACAAATGGTTTAGATTTCCCTTACCTCTTTGCACCTTGTATAGTGCAATCGTTTACCACTTGACACGGACTAGTCCCGCATTCCACTTTGGAACTCCCGAGCTGTCTAAACGATGTTAAAACATCAATATTCAACTATCACATCAACCTCAATTCTCAAAAATCAAGCATAATTGCTCATAACACCTCAAATCTCTTGATTCTCGTAACTCTACCCCAAATTACACTCTCATTCAAAACATCTCAATGTTCTACATTTCTCATGCCAATTATCTATGCTAATTCACCACATTGTCTAAATTTCTATTTATAGCTCAAATTCTCAAAATTGCTAAATATCATTATCACTCCAACCACATTGCAATTTCATCAGTCCCTAATCATTTTTTAGCTATTTCAACACAATGACAACCACCATTATCATCAAAATCATCTCAAATATCAAGATCGAGGTTTAGAAATTACCCAAAACTTGTGGAGAGCTTATCTCTTGCCTCGATTCGATCCGTCTTTCGATTTCCAAGTATGTTGTTCTCCCTTTGATGAGGAACAACTTTCCTTCTTGCCACAACTTCTGATTTGGCCGAAAATGGGTGCTTTGGAGGAGTGAGAAAGCTAGGTTTCAGTGAAAATGGGGGTTGGAAGAGAGAGAAAGTGAGATTGCAGGAGAAAAACAGGGGTTCCTTATATAGGCTGAGGGTAGGAGATCGATCTGCCTCTTGATGAGATCGATCTGCATTTGAATTTTGGGGACGATTTGGGCAATTTTATGCCTAGGAGATCGATCTGTCGAGGGGTGAGATCGATCTCTTTATGGCTTTATGAGATCGATCTGCTCCTTGAGGAGATCGATCTTCTCCCAAACAGAATCATTTGGAGATCGATCTCTTCCTCATGAGATCGATCTTCTCTCAAACAGAATCATAAGGAGATCGATCCTCTTCCATTGGAGATTGATCTGCTCCTCAAATTCCTCCTTCCTTGTCATTTTTAACTCACCAGATCGATCTCTCCTTCTCCCAGATCGATCTGTCCTCATAACTTCACACTTATTTTAAACACTTAACATATAAATCTCCAATTATCATTCCCCAATTCACTTAGCTCAATAAATTACACTTCAAGTTCATATTACATCATTCAAATATAGCTAAAATTCTCAGATCTCACAACTAACAATCAAAAGATTTCAATATCATGACCGTTCATCAAATTCCAAATTCAACCTAGCTTCATAATAACCTACTTAGAAAGGTGTATTGTCACGAAAAGGTAATATTGACTTCTTTAATATTCCTACTTATGATGAAACAACTAATATATCCTAAAAAGAATAATTTACATATGTTCGTGCGTACATATAAGTCTGAAACAAAAACTTTACACTTGTTACGTATACCTATAGTACGAGAACCGTGCACTTAGCACGAGGAATCAACAATTTTCGAGTGGTTCACCCACGAATCAATCTGAAGGTTTTAAAGAAAGGGGTGAGTAAGCACATGCTCAGTAAGGAAGACATATAACCAAAGCTAATAAAATACCATGTTGGGGAAATAACAGTTATCATGCAAGTACATCATGCATTTTCAAAACTATACATAAGCTTCGGTTTTAAGTCTTAAAAGGTAAATATTTCATCAATAGCGGGGAGAAAAATGAGACATACTAAACAACCCCTTTTAAAATGTCACGACCCAAACTACCCAAAAATCAGAGTTAATTTTTCGCATTTTGTTATTTTCTTTATTAAATTCTTATCTGTCCTCTGATCGTGACCACACTCCACTAACAAATTGGGCTGTGCGTCAATGCCAGTCCCACCATTCAATTTTCATCTAACTTATTTATTCTCCAGTTATTTATAATTGTTTACATTATTTATACATCCCCTAAAGTTACTTAAAAACATGTTACTGTGCTATGCTTATGTAGATACAATATGTACAAGTGTATATACCTTATGTTGATGGGTAGCAGCGGATATCCAGAATGCAGTACTGAGTCGTCGCAACTTCAACTGGAGATCATCTGTGGGAGAAAATGAAAGGGGTGAGCACATCAAGCTCAGTAAGGCAATCCTACGAACAAGTAGGTAACCATACTACCTACATGAACGTGGTGCCATGCATAAACCACCCTTTCTCCACACATTTTAAAACAATGATATGCATTATGATGATATGTAAAACACATTTGCACGGAAAATCATCATGCAATTATTATAAATCATTTCTTTCTCAATTAAGATTTTCACAATAAAGTCAGGACTCGACCCCTCCTGCGGGTGATCCTGACTCACACAAAATCATGAAAACGTTTACATCACACGTGGGTTTTGAAAAGCATGGAAATACCATCATGCAATTTAGTTTTAAAACCCAGTTTAAATAATCATAAAAGTCATCAACATGCGAGACTAGGCAACGTCTGTATATAGGTAAATAACTAGGACTATGGCCACATTTGTCCTCGTGAGTTCCTCAGCTACACGGATCCTAGTGTGCGGGTTCTCACCATGATCGGGAACCGCCCAGGAGGTGGGTCAATCCATCCCGTCAGTCTTATCCGATCCCCGGCATCCGAAGATGCTGCATCCGGAGATGCCGTATCCGAAGATACCACACGGTACATCGTACTCCATGCTACTTGCACGGTACATCGTACTCCGTGAACCCATATAATATCTCTAGGTACTCCAGCCCAATTGGCCTGCTTCCCACAGAGGTTTGTTTCTCAATACTCATGCCATGTCTCAAATCGCACGTGCGAGCCTATTAAATCGGTGACACACAGTCTACCCGATGCTCCAAGCACGGCTCATCGCATGTTCTCATAAAAGCTGTGCGAGCGATGCTCAGCACTCTCATCAAATCACGTAAATCTAGTGCGAGCTAAGCTCTATCACTCTGTATGCAAATCGTATAAAAATCTGGTGCGAGCGAAGCTCTAACACCCTGTCTCAAAATCATATAAAAATATGGTGCGAGTTAGACTCTAGCACCCTGTCACGAAAATCATACATATATGTATACAAATCTGGTGCGAGTTGGACTCCAGCACCTATGCATGTAAAACTCTAGTGCGAGCTCTCGCTCTAGCACTAATGCATGCATCACACAAATCAAACATCGTGCGAGCTAAGCTCTAGCACGTCACATGTAAATTAAAACACGTAGGCGGCTCTGTTTCCTCAAAACAGTTTTCAAAACAATTTCACGTTGAAAGTATGCAATGCTGTGCATTTTCTTTCAAGGTGAGCCAGCCTACTCATGCATGCATCAAAACACCTCCAGAATGAGCAGAAACCTTTTGTTCTTGCTCCTCCCAATTTTTCCTAAATTTTTAGAATTTTACCCTTAGCAAGGGTATTTTAGTAAATTTGCCCATCCGGGGCCCTAAAATTATTATTCGACCTCTAGACCCTTCAGATAAATTTTAAAGGACTGCGTATGAATTTAAAATTGCGTAAAATTACCTCTAGCAGTCCGCAGAATTCCCTTACCTTATTTTTCCGTAGAGTCTGACCTTTTTCTTTTCCAATGTTGTCTCGTCGCGCAGTCCGTTATGCTCCCAATCAAATGCCCGGAACTACGTATCAATATTCCTCAGGTCAGATATTATACAATTTAATCGTACTTAATCTTTTCTGAGCTTAATTTAAATCGCTGGGCCCATTTACTCCTATTGGGCCTGATTGCACCTTAATGGGCCTTAATCGGCCTTAAGCCCGTTTTCCACTTAATTTTCACTTTATCGAGGCCTATTGGGCTCATTGGGCCCACCAATAATTTATCGGGCCTCGTTCTAATTCTTAAATAGCTAAATTTAATATTTACGACAATTAATCTAAATTTCCATAATTTAATTCAATTTATGCGAAAATTAAATCAATATCACGTATAACGAGGCAATTATCGTAAATAGGGGTCACTTACCCGATATTCCATGCTAGTCCGTAAATCGAGACTGTCTCGAGCCCTCGGTGGATGCCAATCGTCGAGCTACACAATTTCACAATTTTTTCCGGGTAAGTTTTCAGCCCAAAATTAATTAAATTAAATACTCCAAAATTTAAATCGGGTCAATTCGACCGCTCACTGACTTACCCGAAGCTCGATTACACCACAGGAATTTTCTCCAATTTTTTTCTCTTTTTCCTTTTCCCTTTTCTCCCCTTTTTCTCCTCTTTTTGGCTGAACCGGTTCAGTCCGGTTCGGACCGGTTCAGACCGCCGGTTCACCCCGGTTCGACCGGTCCACCGCCGGTTCACCCCTTTTCCGGTCGATTCTCCGCCGGCTTCCACCGCCAGCAGCTCCGCTGGGTCGTCCGCACCTCGAATCTGGACTCGGTTCGCCTCAACGTCGCCGGAATGCCGCCGGTCCGGCTGTTCTCCCTCGGCCGTAGGACCCATTTCCTTTCCTCCGTCGTTTTCGACATTTTCCGGCCGTTCTGTTGGCCGTGGTTACCCCGATCTAGCTCCCCAGCGTCTGGGCTTCCGAAATCTGGCCGCCGTTCAGCCCGAATCGACGCCGATGGCCGCCGACGGCCACTTCTCTTCCGCGATTTTTTTTCTCCCGCCGTTTCACCTCTCTCCGGCGTTCCCCGTGGCTCGTCGTCGCCGCTGTGAGGTCGTCCGGGGTCGGGCTGGCCTTCGCCGACCCTCGCCTGATCGCCTGGCCGCCGGCAGCCCCTCGGTTGGCTGCTCCGTTTGCTTCGTTTCCCCTTCGCGTTTTTGTCTTCTGTTTCGTTTCTTTTTTTCTTTTTTTTTTTTTTTAGATTCTTTTTTTTGTTTTATTTTTATTATTTTTATTATTATTATTATTTATTTTAATTATTACACTATTCCTTAAAATACTATAAATACCCAAAATATCTCTCAAAATTATTATTTTATTCTTATTTAATTAATTTAATTTTATTTAATTTATTTATTATATTTTAGCCTCTTTTTCGGGTATAATTTTCCCGTATTTTCGGGATATTGTCCCGGGTGACTTTTCGGTATATTTTTCGATTATTTTCGGGATTATTTTTTCGAACTAAAAATTCCAATTAATCCCGATTAATTCCAATAAATTAATATCTTGATCAACTTAACCCAAAATAAATTTATTTCACCTTTATTGACCAAGATTTCTTAAATCCATGTTTTTAATTAAATTTCCTTATCGAATTTATACCGACCTTTGGTCTTTTGACCATTTTGCCCTCACACGTGCTCGGAATTAAGTTAACCCGACTTCCTTCATACTTCCTCCATCTTTTCTTATTTAATTTTCGTATTTTAATTAAATTCGGGTCTTACAACTCTCCCCCACTTAAGAAATTTGGTCCTCCAAATTAGAACCAAGTCATATGAGTCCATATACAACTCCGAGTACATCAATCGTATCATACTTCTTTAATTCTTATGTGACCTTCTCCGGAGTGTATTACTACCAAAGGACTTTAATTAGGGAGATTATCTTGAACCTTAATACCTTCTCTTTCCTATTTAATGCCCGAATCAACTTCTTCAATATACTTATATTTTCATTAAATTGAACTTTTGGAGTTCATATTCTATCACTTATGCTGGATCTGTATAGTATTTCTGAAGCATCAAAAGCTGGGACACATTGTGGGTGCCTGCTTATTCAAGTGGAAATGTCACCTACAGGTCTTATCTCCCACTTGTCCCATCTCTCAAAAATTCAATCCAGCGTATCTCAATTTACCTTCTTCCAAAAGCTCGCTATGTCCTTATTCTCTTAGGACAATAAACATTTCAATCTTACTAATTCACCAAGGGTGAATTCCCATACTTATCTATCTGCTCTGAGGTGTTCTTAGTCTCTCATCCTTAACTAAACATCCTCAGAGACTTATTATCCAAAGTCGAAAATGATTCTATCTGTCACCCACTTTTTCTAATCCAAATTGGGGAACAACCCTTACAGCCATACACTGCCTCATATCTTGTTATCCCGATACTCAATTGCCAATTGTCGTTATTGGCGACTTCAATTAGAAATCAACTGATCATTCCAGGAGCTTATAAAATCAGTGGCACACGCTTTCATCGGATCCTCCAGAACTTGTACAGTCCTCTCTGATTGACCATCTGTTGAGGATGGAAAGCTGTGCTAATACTCAGTCGGGTTCCCATAGCTTCCTTAAAATATTCCCTGAAGTAGAAAGTGAAGCGGGAATCCCTATATGATATCATGCTCACTGGAACGCTACATAATGTTTCATAATCTTTCTTATACATAAATCCTCATACACACTCTGAGTATCTGGGGATTTCATAACCAGAAGGTGGGTGGACTTAGTCATTCTGTCGGCTATCATCCAAATAGCCTCGTAATTCACCTGGGTTCTCTGTAACCCTTCATAAAATTCATGGAGACTTGTTCTCATTTTCCGTGCCGTGTCGATATAGGTAGGTGCTGCAATAACTCTGCAGCCTTTTAATACTCTACCTTACTCTGCTGACACACTAGGCACTTTTTCACAATTTCCACAAATATCTCTTTCCACATTTGACCACCAATACCCTTTTTAAGATTTCAATATATAATCATTACTTTCCGTATGCATTGTATATCCCGAAAAGTGAGCTTCTGACAACATTACTATCTCATCAACTGTGGTCCTGGGGAGCACTCATATTGTCTCTGAATCCTCAGTAACTCATCATCACCCACTGCGAACTCTATCACTGTACCCTTCTGAATCAGACCCAAACTATCGATATCCGGTCGATCATCAGAAGGGATTACATCTATACTGAGGCTCACAACTGCATCTAGCAGCTCACGCTCCCTGACCATCATATGTAATACCATCCCGAGGCTCTTTCTACTCAAAGCATCAGCCTTTCTTTGGGTGGTACAATTTTCACAAATCAAAATCTCTCAGAAGCTCTAACCCACTATGTATTCTCATATTTGCCTCTTTCTATGAAAACAGATACTCGGGCTTTATGATCAGTGCATATCTATAATTTCTCACCATGTACATAATAGTACCATATCCTCGGTACAAGTACTACTACTGTCAACTTTTAAATCATGGGTATCTTCCCATTATACATCAATACACAGCTCCATCATAACTTTGAGGTATCCATGCTCACTGAGAACCTCTTGAGCTATTGGTTATGGTGAAATTAATCACGGTGGTCAGTTCATACTTCATCACGCCAAATTCACATCACATCAATCATCTTATTTATCATCTCATTCCAAGACCACGTTTCTTAGTTAAACGTGTCAACCAAGTATATCCATTTTAGAACTTGCAGCAACTATCTGCAAAAGTAATTTCCCAATTGTTGCTTATAAATCGCCCTAGACTTTAACTACACCCAATATATCATCGATAATGATGATTACAGATCGGTACAATCCTTGACTTATTTACGCATAAGCGTATAAGGTCCTTCTCAACCGCTTACGTTTTTAGGTACTAACCTGCTTCATTTCCTTTTCTTATCTTAACAGCACCTATTAAATTTACTATGTTAACCTTTAGGTTTTGTCGAATTTTAATATTCTTATCGTCTTAGTAGAGGTATCCTAATGCTAAAGGTGTTTATTACATCGATCGATTTTACGTTATAGGTCATATATATATATATTTTTAGACGCTGTCAAGTCTTCAGGCGGGGAGGTATTTTGAAATACCTTTATTAACCTTCAGACTTAACCACAACTACTGGTTATAGCTATACCCATCTTTATCCTTGGTTATAATTTATATTCCTTACTAATTGCTTAATCCCAATTACTTCGCATATTAAGGGTATTTCTTCCCTAGCATATATCTCTTACTCCAATACATCTTATATTTAAGATCTATCTTATCTTAAAGATTATCTCCTTAGTGTATCAATTATAATGAAACTCTCGTCATTATTCATTTCGTAAGTACATCCTTTACTCCTTTGATTTTCAACTGTTGCACCCCTGTTTTCAACTTAAAATCTCCATAGCCATATTCCGTTAATTAATCCTCCTCTATTGTGGTACTCATTTATCGGTATTGTGCCCAATGATGTAGGCATTCATGCCTTTTACTAACTTATATGCGAATGAAGGCGGTATGAATAAATATGTGGCACCAGGATCAATAAACATATGTACTTCATTATTCATAACAAGTGTGGTATCTTACACCACATCCATGAAACATCAATAGTGTCCTGGTCCAAGACATCCTCTCGCCTTCGTCCAACAGCCTACTTTCCTTTTTCTTTTCGGCTAGGGCCTCTCTTTTCGTTGCAGCTATACCAACGAAGTTTTTCTGTCTCTTTACTTTCCTGTGGGGCGATCTCGCTCAATTCTGTGCAATCAAATCAATGGTCCGTCTTATCACACTTAACGGCCATTTCCATCAATACCATGTAGGTATAGACCCTCCTTCCGTGGTATCCACCACACATCTCACACTGCTTACACTGCTACGCTGCTGCACTACTTCGTAGCAGGTCGGGGTCCGCCAATCACAATGCCCCTCAACAGTGCCAAAATTGGATGCACTAGGGCCTTACCAATTATCTCAGCCCATAACTCATCAAATCTAATCTTTAACCAATTACCATTTTCTCATTCAACATCTTTGTCATTTCTCGATTCTCTTTTCTGTCTCTATTTCAGCCCTCACTACCTTTCCGAATCTCAGAGGCGTGCAATTCATGTTCTTATTTACCCAACTGTAAACCTGCGCACTGCCTCAGTATAGGTAATATCTCACGGGCCAATCAGACTCTAATTGGAAAGTTGAGTCGTTTCATGATCTTTAGACATCTCGACTGTCACTTTTCATAGTGTCGAGGTAATATCTGCCCAAAATAAAATCGAGTTTCATACTCATAATTAAATCAAATCCTCTGGGTCAGAGTAAGGACTTTAATCCGAAATTTCCTTTAAATCATGTACGGGATATCCTGTCACCGGAATACATCCATAATCATTTCTCATCTCAGCTCTGGATGTTTAACACTTAAGATGGGTCGAGCGGGTTTCCACCAATGCTCCGCTGTGCCCTCTGATCTCATACATAATCTGAGCAATTTGCTCCTCAAAATAATACCCATGCTCCGCTTCAATCTCGCGAAGCGTCTCTCAATACTGTCCGATCACTCTGTCGGACTCTGTGGGGCATACTCAACATTAGCCTCCATTTCAATTTCATCATGATTCTCATAGTCAAACTCAGCACGACTTAGCAGACTCCGGTCTACCTCTACGACCTCTGCCTCGTGCACTATCTCATCTAACGCGACTCATATTAGGCATTCCTGCATTCTCAACCATTTCTTAGTCAAGCCCATCTCGATATACACTATTGTATCTAACTAAGCACAGTAACACGGGGATGTAATTTCTTAATTACTGACACTGACACACTTCAGACCAATTGCGCTCTGATACCACCTTTATATGTCACGACCCAAACTACCCAAAAATCAGAGTTAATTTTTTGCATTTTGTTATTTTCTTTATTAAATTCTTATCTGTCCTCTGATCGTGACCACACTCCACTAACAAATTGGGCTGTGCGTCAATGCCAGTCCCACCATTCAATTTTCATCTAACTTATTTATTCTCCAGTTATTTATAATTGTTTACATTATTTATACATCCCCTAAAGTTACTTACAAACATGTTACTGTGCTATGCTTATGTAGATACAATATGTACAAGTGTATATACCTTATGTTGATGGGTAGCAGCGGATATCCAGAATGCAGTACTGAGTCGTCGCAACTTCAACTGGAGATCATCTGTGGGAGAAAATGAAAGGGGTGAGCACATCAAGCTCAGTAAGGCAATCCTACGAACAAGTAGGTAACCATACTACCTACATGAACGTGGTGCCATGCATAAACCACCCTTTCTCGACACATTTTAAAACAATGATATGCATTATGATGATATGTAAAACACATTTGCACGGAAAATCATCATGCAATTATTATAAATCATTTCTTTCTCAATTAAGATTTTCACAATAAAGTCAGGACTCGACCCCTCCTGCGGGTGATCCTGACTCACACAAAATCATGAAAACGTTTACATCACACGTGGGTTTTGAAAAGCATGGAAATACCATCATGCAATTTAGTTTTAAAACCCAGTTTAAATCATCATAAAAGTCATCAACATGCGAGACTAGGCAACGTCTGTATATAGGTAAATAACTAGGACTATGGCCACATTTGTCCTCGTGAGTTCCTCAGCTACACGGATCCTAGTGTGCGGGTTCTCACCATGATCGGGAACTGACCAGGAGGTGGGTCAATCCATCCCGTCAGTCTTATCCGATCCCCGGCATCTGAAGATGCTGCATCCGGAGATGCCGTATCCGAAGATACCACACGGTACATCGTACTCCATGCTACTTGCACGGTACATCGTACTCCGTGAACCCATATAATATCTCTAGGTACTCCAGCCCAATTGGCCTGCTTCCCACAGAGGTTTGTTTCTCAATACTCATGCCATGTCTCAAATCGCACGTGCGAGCCTATTAAATCGGTGACACACAGTCTACCCGATGCTCCAAGCACGGCTCATCGCATGTTCTCATAAAAGCTGTGCGAGCGATGCTCAGCACTCTCATCAAATCACGTAAATCTAGTGCGAGCTAAGCTCTAGCACTCTGTATGCAAATCGTATAAAAATCTGGTGCGAGCGAAGCTCTAACACCCTGTCTCAAAATCATATAAAAATATGGTGCGAGTTAGACTCTAGCACCCTGTCACGAAAATCATACATATATGTATACAAATCTGGTGCGAGTTGGACTCCAGCACCTATGCATGTAAAACTCTAGTGTGAGCTCTCGCTCTAGCACTAATGCATGCATCACACAAATCAAACATCGTGCGAGCTAAGCTCTAGCACGTCACATGTAAATAAAAACACGTAGGCGGCTCTGTTTCCTCAAAACAGTTTTCAAAACAATTTCACGTTGAAAGTATGCAATGCTGTGCATTTTCTTTCAAGGTGAGCCAGCCTACTCATGCATGCATCAAAACACCTCCAGAATGAGCAGAAACCTTTTGTTCTTGCTCCTCCCAATTTTTCCTAAATTTTTAGAATTTTACCCTTAGCAAGGGTATTTTAGTAAATTTGCCCATCCGGGGCCCTAAAATTATTATTCGACCTCTAGACCCTTCAGATAAATTTTAAAGGACTGCGTATGAATTTAAAATTGCGTAAAATTACCTCTAGCAGTCCGCAGAATTCCCTTACCTTATTTTTCCGTAGAGTTTGACCTTTTTCTTTTCCAATGTTGTCTCGTCGCGCAGTCCGTTATGCTCCCAATCAAATGCCCGGAACTGCGTATCAATATTCCTCAGGTCAGATATTATACAATTTAATCGTACTTAATCTTTTCTGGGCTTAATTTAAATCGCTGGGCCCATTTACTCCTATTGGGCCCGATTGCACCTTAATGGGCCTTAATCGGCCTTAAGCCCGTTTTCCACTTAATTTTCACTTTATCGAGGCCTATTGGGCTCATTGGGCCCACCAATAATTTATCGGGCCTCGTTCTAATTCTCGAATAGCTAAATTTAATATTTACGACAATTAATCTAAATTTCCATAATTTAATTCAATTTATGCGGAAATTAAATCAATATCACGCATAACGAGGCAATTGTCGTAAATAGGGGTCACTTACCCGATATTCCATGCTAGTCCGTAAATCGAGGCTGTCTCGAGCCCTCGGTGGATGCCAATCGTCGAGCTACACAATTCCACAATTTTTTTCGGGTAAGTTTTCAGCCCAAAATTAATTAAATTAAATACTCCAAAATTTAAATCGGGTCAATTCGACCGCTCACTGACTTACCCGAAGCTCGATTACACCACAGGAATTTTCCCCAATTTTTTTCTCTTTTTCCTTTTCCCTTTTCTCCCCTTTTTCTCCTCTTTTTGGCTGAACCGGTTCAGTCCGGTTCGGACCAGTTCAGACCGTCGGTTCACCCCTTTTTCGGCCGGTTCTCCGTCGGCTTCCACCGCCAGCAGCTCCGCTGGGTCGTCCGCACCTCGAATCTGGCCTCGGTTCGCCTCAACGTCGCCGGAATGCCGCCGGTCCGGCTGTTCTCCCTCGGCCGTCGGACCCATTTCCTTTCCTCCGCCGTTTTTGGCATTTTTTGGCCGTTCTGATGGCCGTGGTTACCCCGATCTAGCTCGCCAGCGTCTGGGCTTCCGAAATCTGGCCGCCGTTCAGCCCGAATCGACGCCGATGGCCGCCGACGGCCACTTCTCTTCCGCGATTTTTTTTCTCCCGCCGTTTCACCGCTCTCCGGCGTTCCCCGTGGCGCGTCGTCGCCGCTGTGAGGTCGTCCGGGGTCGGGCTGGCCTTCGCCGACCCTCGCCTGGTCGCCTGGCCGCCGGCAGCCCCTCGGTTGGCTGCTCCGTTTGCTTCGTTTCCCCTTCGCGTTTTTGTCTTCTGTTTCGTTTCTTCTTTTCTTTTTTTTTTCAGATTCTTTTTTTTTGTTTTATTTTTATTATTTTTATTATTATTATTATTTATTTTAATTATTACACTATTCCTTAAAATACTATAAATACCCAAAATATCTCTCAAAATTATTATTTTATTCTTATTTAATTAATTTAATTTTATTTAATTTATTTATTATATTTTAGCCTCTTTTTCGGGTATAATTTCCCCGTATTTTTGGGATATTGTCCCGGGTGACTTTTCGGTATATTTTTCGATTATTTTCGGGATTATTTTTCCGAACTAAAAATTTCAATTAATCCCGATTAATTCCAATAAATTAATATCTTGATCAACTTAACCCAAAATAAATTTATTTCACCTTTATTGACCAAGATTTCTTAAATCCATGTTTTTAATTAAATTTCCTTATCGAATTTATACCGACCTTTGGTCTTTTGACCATTTTGCCCTCACACGTGTTCGAAATTAAGTTAACCCGACTTCCTTCATACTTCCTCCATCTTTTCTTATTTAATTTTCGTATTTTAATTAAATTCGGGTCTTACATAAAATCAGAAAACTTCACAAAACATGTTAACATAACTCATAACTTATAAACCAGGGTACAAAATCAAGACAAGGGAAAAATTAAAATCCAATAACCCAACACTCTTACCAAAAACATGTAAATTTGACAAAACATGAATCGGCGCAATTCAAACATTCAACACAAATAGAAGAGAAGTGGCACAATCCTTAGCTTGTCATGGAACCAATTACACAATAAAAACACCTACGGCCATAGTGACTGCCACCCTATCCTAACTGATCAGGTCTCAGACTAAGGTACTAAAGATGGGATCAAGGTCTACAGTAGCAAGTAGCATAAAAATCTCAATGCCATGAAGGCATCTCCGTGAAGCACTTAGCACCGTAGGGAAATCACATAGAACCTCCTACCAGTGCTAGAGGTAGCTCTCACAACCCATAAACTCGATGCCACATAGGCATCCCCGTGAAGCACTTGGCACCGTAGGGCATTCACATAGAACCTCCAACCAGTGCTAGAGAAGGCTCTCACAGGACATGACTGCCACAAAGGCATTTTCAAGGATCGCCAACAACCTCAAAAAGATACCACCACGATGGGTGTACAATATAAGCGCACAAATCACCTCAATTCAAAACCAAAAGTTCGAGAAAGTAAACCATTGACTGTTAAAACGTGCAATTTCATTTCAAAGAGACAACCATCAATTTGTTTACAACATTGCACTTTCCCAAATCACAGTCAAAACAACCCATGCAACCAAGTTGTAAACATCATGCATAGATACGTAAAACGATAAAATCAGGTACTGAGACGTTTGTACTCATTTGGGTTTAACTGTCTTTATTTGACACTACAAATCAATACACGTATATAACTATAACATCATTTTGACTAAGGCTAGTAACTACGAATAATTGTTACAGTATTAGTGAAAATCAGGTAAGGTAGATAACCAGTTTAAAATAAATCCTAACTAAACTAACAGCCTATGGTTCCTAGTAAAATTTGAACTTAACCTAAGGTATCCTACTAGCTACAAGTTATATAAATCCCTTACCACAAAACGATGCGCAACAATTACCCTTATCACCTGATAATTCTATTAAAATAGAATTATTTATACTTAATTTTTGAACTAATTATTTTCATCTCCATTTTATTTTATTAATTATCCCCTCAATTTAATTAAAATTCTAATGTTTGCAGATAAATTAAATCTGAATGAATTTTTAATCATTTCAGTAGAAAAAAGATTGAAAATGGGCTAAAAAGGAGACTGGACCACTACCATTTCACAGCATGAGTCACCATTCTTCTGGACACATGTGACACCGAATGTTCAAATTTTATTCGCCCTTAAAGGATAAGATCAACGGACATCGTAGCCACCTCATGAAAGACACAAGCCATGCCATATCGCACATCCAAGTGGACAAAAAGATAAATGACATGGAAATATCTTCTCTAAAGCCAATGATGTGAAGACAAGTGGTCAAACAATGCTAACTCATTAGGATTGAAAATTACCTTTTCACCCCCAATTTTGTGTATAAATAGAAAATGATGAGACAATTGGAAGAGGAAGTAGTTTTTTTTTAGAGTTTTTAGGCTAAAGTTTTTATTGGTTGCTAGGTTTTAGGTTTATATTTTCCTCTAGTTTTTTTTTTTTGGTTTTCACGTAGGGTAGGACAATAGCCATTGTTCTAGGTTTTGTAAGTTTTTATTTCCCTTTGATTTCGGCACATTCAAGCTTTGTTAATGAAATGTTTATTTTCGTTTTACTAGCTCCATTCACTATTCTGTTTTCATTTTCCTTAACTGTTCATTCGGAGAGGCGGCTGGTGACAGTAGCCTATCCTCTCCACCTTTTACTGTTTTATTAGATTAGGTAGGAGACTAGTTTTAAAAGAGGGTCAACTTGGTTGCATGACACGAATTGATAATTCCTCAATTTTTTGATTATGTTGTCTCATTTTCCTGCACCATTCTATTTTCCTGTATTTCCTCTTCCTGTTTCTGCTTCATTTTTCTTTTCTCTTTGCAGGTTCTTGTTGTCTATGGCTAGTGATTGTTGGTTAAGAAAAGTTCCTTATTGCTGCCCTTGGAGATTCATGGTGGTGCAGCAGTTTGTCATTGCCCAATTGCTCTGATCTCCTCTGTCCTACGTCATTGCACTGTTGCGTTTCTGTATTGCTTTGTGTTAGGCAGGACTTCTCTTGATGCTTGCTGGGCTGATGCGTGGTTTCCATAAGAGCTGAAGCTGGCATCAATGGTTGCTGCAACTTGAATGCACGCTGGAAACAACTGCTGGAGGTGCGAGGAGGCTAGTCCATACCTGGCAGTGACAATGGAACAATAGCTTCCTCTGTTCTACTATGTTTTATTGCTCCTGTACTGTTCAGTGAGTTTTTTTTGCTGGAGTTTAGGGTGTTGCATGAGAGTGGATGGTGAAAGAGTAGCTGGCGACAGTAACCTTAATTTTTCTTCATTGTTTCTACTTCCGTTTTTCTTTGTTTTAATTTCCTTAAATTTGTTACAGTTTTATGTTGACCCCTTTTGTCAAATACCTTAGTTTATGTTTTGTTTTTTATGTTTGGCTGTCTTCGATTCTGCATTACTTGCTGGAATCTGGGCTGAGCAGCTGCAGGACATAGTGACTGAAGCAGCAGCGGGAGTTGCTAGACGTGTGCTGTGGGAATGAACTTGACTGCTTCTGTTGGGTACTCGATTAAAGCAGAAGCTGGCGAATTGCCTGGTCGATGTTAGTGCAGGAGGCTGGATTGTTGCTGATCCCATTTGTTGGACATTCCCTGGTGTGCTCTATTCTGTTGAGCATGGCAACAAGCCGCTATACGTATTGGCAGGCATGAAGCAGCAGCTGGCGGTATTATTGGCAAAGAAGGAACAAAAGCTGGTGCAGAGAAGCTGAGGTGGTACAGTGCAAGGATGTGGTGCATGGTTATGATTGCAATTATGTTTTGTTATTATCTTATTCCTACAATTTGCTTTATCATGATTTAATGTTAATTGTTAGACATTAGTTTTTCTGTTATTACTATTTGTTAGTTTAGGTAATATTATTAGTGATTAAAGTATGATTCATGAATTAATTTGCAGGTTAGCTTAATTTTCTTTGTCTTTTAGTTTAAGACTTAATTTTAATCATGTTAATAATTAATTTTTGAATGCATTAGGAGTTAAGATTTAATTTTAAGAGTAGTATTTATGTATTGCATTTAGAGTTAGATTAGGGGTAGAACATTTTATGCATCTTTAGGGTAGTTTTCATTTTAAACTTTAAAAATCCAAAAATATTTTATTTCTCATGCATCATTTAGAATAGATTTTAATTATTTATTTAGGTATTTTATTAATTTGGCAATTATTTAGAGTTGTATTTAATTTAGGGTCACTATTTTAGGCAATTAGATTTAAAGTTATATTTGGTAAATTTCTTAGATTTTTATTAGAATTTTATTCCATTAAGCCTTAGGTTAGAGTATTTTGCATTTTTTATTAATTAGTTAAGCACACACAAATTTTATTTTCATATTAGAATTTTCTAGTTTTATTCATTTTATTTTATATTCTCTTATATTTGCATCTTAGTCTATTTACACTTATTAATTCTAGTTTAAATATTTTTCTTTTGCAGATTATCGGTTTTATTTGCTTGGAGCTCTGTAAGTAGATTTTGTTCTATTTTATTTATTTTATAGTTTTCATATTTTTATTGTCTTATAGTATTTTAAAATTAAACTGTGTAGATCACCATCTTCATATTCATAATTTTCTAGGATATACTTAGGTAAAATTAACTGGTACTTAGTTCGACTAACTGTGTTTCTCTGTGGGATGATAATCTGGGACTCAATTCCCTTTATTACTTGTGCGACCTGTGCACTTGCGATTTACATGTCTAGGTAGCTAGGGCGCGAATCAAGTTTTTAGTACCGTTGCCCGAGATCACGATTAGCCATTGACTAATATTGGTGAAATTATGCTTAGGTATAATTCTAGTTTTGTACATACTTAGGTTGTAAATACTTAAAGCCTTACTTTAGATTAATTAATTTTCTCTCTATATAAAAAAAATTAGGACTTCTGAATGTCTGTATGCATAGAGCCAAGAGTTTTGACTGCTTTCCTTTAGATCCTGAAATAGAAAGAACACTTAGAAAAATCAGGAATGACTCTAGGAAAATAGCAGCTCCGCTGTGAGACAAAATGGCTGAAAATAGAGAAATTAGGACTGTAAGAGATTATACTATCCCGACTATTGGAGGTTATTACACTGGAATTAGGCCACCAGTTGTCCCAGTAAACAACTTTGAAATTAAGCCTTCGATCCTCTAGATGATCCAAACTTCGCTTCAGTTTAGTGGGCTTCCCCATGATGACCCACATGCTCACATAGGGCAATTTCTAGATCTGTGCAACACTTTCAAGAATAATGGACTCTCGGACAATGCACTTAGGCATAGGTTATTTCCCTTCTCTCTTAGGGATAGACTTAGACACTGGCTAACCTCTTTACCTCATGGATCCATTTCCACCTGAGATGAGTTAGCCCCTCAGTTCTTAGCCAAGTTCTTTCCTCCTTCCAAAATGGCTAAACTATGCAGTGATATATCTTTCTTTGCTCAATTCGGCTCTGAATCTCTTTATGAGGCATGAGAACGATACAAAGACCTTAGGAAGTGTCCCCATCATGGCCTAACTTTATGGCTTCAAGTTCAACCCTTCTATAACGGACTCACTAGCCAGAATAGGACCATAGTCGATGCTACTGCGGGAGGAGCTCTAATGTGTAAGACGGAAGGGGAAGTTTATAATCTGTTGGATAAGATGGCAGCTAACAATTATCAGTGGTCATCAGAGAGACAGTTACCTAAGAAAGCTGTGGGTATTTATCAGTTGGACACACTTTCTACCTTAACTTCTCAAATTGCCAATCTCACAAAGAAGGTCGAGTCTCTTAGTACCCAAAATAGTTTGCCAATAGTCCCAGTTCTATTTTATCTATCCAAAGTCCTTTAATCTCATGAACTTTGTGTGGTGGTACACACTCTATTGATAGGTGCCCATTAAACTTAGAGTCTGTTCAGTACGTTGCCCCACCTCAAAAGCAGCAGAAGAATCCATTTTCGAGCACCTACAATCCAGGGTAGAGGAATCACCCTAATTTTTCTTAGAACCAAACTCAGGGGCAGTCTTCTAATTCCAAACCTATGGGGCCCCCTAGTTTTTAGGCTCCACCTGTTCATGTACCACCACCTCAATAATTTCCACATCATCAGCCTAATAATTCCCATCACCCACATCAATGTCAATATCATCTACCACCACCACCACCGCCACCTATGCAGCCCCAACACTTACTTGCACCAGCAACTGCAGCTGAGAAGAAGCCTTCACTTAAGGAGATATTCCTGACTATCCTGCAAAATCAAGCAGCCTCTATTAAGAATCTAAAAGTCCAGGTTGGACAGATAGCTAGTGCTCTTAGCCAGCGTCTGCAAGGGACCCTTCTCAATAATACCGAAGCTAACCCTGTCAAACAGAGGGAAGGTAAGGAGCATGTTAAGGCCATAACCCTTAGGAGCGGTAGAGAGCTAGATGATCCACATGATAGGTCTAGTCCTGTTAAGCCCAAAGTGGCAGAATCCCTAGGTTCTAAAGAGGCAGTTCAAAAAGGGTAGGAACATGATGATCAAGCTGCAGAGAAAACTAAGTCAGGCACTTCTCCATCTTCATCTTCTTTTTCATAACCTTCTTCTTCATCTGATACTACACCTGTTACCACTACACTTCCTTCAGTTAAACCCTCATTACCTTTTCCTCAAAGTTTCCAAAACCAGAAGCTTGATCAGCAATTTGCTAAATTTCTTGAGGTGTTTAAGAAGCTTCACATTAACATTCCATTCATGGATGCTTTAGAGCAAATGCCTAGTCATGTGAAGTTCATGAAGGATATCCTCTCGAGGAAGAGAAGACTAGAGGATTATGAGACAGTGACACTTATTGAGGAGTGTAATGCCATCATTCAGAGGAGATTACCCCATAAGCTCAAAGATCCAGGTAGTTTTACCATACCTTGCACCATAGGAGATTAGTTCTTTGGTAGAGCCCTATGTGATCTAGGAGCTAGTATTAATCTCATGCCTTAGTCCATATACCAGAAGTTAGGAGTTGGAGATGCGAAGCCTACCACAGTGACCCTTCAGTTAGCTGATATATTCATTAAGTATCCGGACGAAATCATTGAGGATGTTCTAGTTAATGTGGACAAGCTCAGTTTCCCTGCAGACTTTATTATGTTGGATATGGATGAAGACAGGGAAGTCCCCATCATTCTAGGCATACCCTTCTTAGCTACTAGTAGGATATTGATTGATGTGCAAAAGGGGGAATTGACCATGAGAGTTCAAGATCAGGAGGTGACATTTAATGTTTTTAAATCTTTGAGGTTCCCTGATGACTCTCAAGATTGTTTTAGGATGGACATTGTAGATAGAGACATCACCGAGGAGTTCTCTAAGACACACCCATATAACCCTTTAGAAGCCTCTTTGGTGAAATCAGTCAATCTTAAAGAATACAATGAGGATGATGATGATGTTTATGAGGCTTTACAGTTGTTAGAGGTTACTCCCCTCATGGAGATTGCCCAGTTTGAAACTTTAGACACTTCATCTACTCCAGTTTTAAACATCTCTTCATCCACCAGTGATCCTCCCGCTTTAGAGCTTAAACCCTTACCCTCACACCTTAGATATGTTTATCGAGGTGAGTCTTCCACTGGGCCAGTGATAGTGTTTGCTGCTCTCTCTATTGATTAGGAGGAGAAATTACTATAGGTTTTGAGAGAGCACCAAAAGGCTATAGGCTAGTTTATTTACGATCTCAAGGGTATCAGTCCCTCAATATGTATGTACAAGATACTGTTGGAGGAAGGGTATAGGTCGTCAGTAGAGCACCAGTGTAGACTAAATCCTGTA
The DNA here is from genome assembly GCA_033439115.1 of Firmiana major. Taxonomy (NCBI): domain Eukaryota; kingdom Viridiplantae; phylum Streptophyta; class Magnoliopsida; order Malvales; family Malvaceae; genus Firmiana; species Firmiana major. The sequence continues at coordinate 20,018,727 of CM065904.1, forward strand.
ATGAAAGAAGTGTTAAAAAAAGAGATAATTAAGTGGTTGGATGCTGGGATCATATATCCCATTTATGACAGTGCCTGGGTAAGCCTAATTCAATGTGTCCCTAAGAAAAGAGGGATGACTGTGATTGAGAACGAGAACAATGAGCTCATCCCCACTAGGACTGTCACTGGTTGGTGAGTATGTATGGACTATAGGAAACTTAACAAGGCCACCCAGAAAGACCACTTCCTTATACCCTTTATTGACCAGAAGCTAGATATATTAGCTGGTCATGAGTTTTACTGCTTGCTGGATAGGTACTCTGGGTATAATCAGATAGCTATAGCCCTAGAGGACCAAGAAAAGACCACCTTCACCTATCCTTACGGGACATTTTCTTTTAGGAGGATGCCTTTTGGTCTATGCAATGCACCTGCTACCTTCCAACGTTGCATGATGGCTATATTTCATGATATGGTGGAGGATTTTCTAGAGGTCTTCATGGATGATTTTTCTATATTTGGGGATAGCTTTGATCTTTGTCTGCACAACTTGGCACTTGTTCTAAAGAGATGTGAAGAAACACATTTAGTGTTTAATTGGGAGAAGTGCCATTTTATGGTTAAGGAAGGTATAGTGCTTGGGCACAAGATATCTGCTAAAGGGATAGAAGTGGATAAAGCCAAGTTGGAAATCATTGAGAAGTTACCTCCCCCTACCTATGTTAAAGGAATTAGAAGTTTTCTGGGCCATACAAGATTTTATAGAAGGCTCATAAAGGACTTTTCTTAAATCTCAAAGCCTTTGTGTAATCTTCTGGGAAAAGATACTGCATTTTGTTTTTATGAGCGTTGCTTAGAAGCATTTAAAACTTTGAAGGAGAAGTTAGTTACAGCCCTTGTAATCATAGCTCCGGATTAGAGTTTACCTTTTGAGCTGATGTGTGATGCAAATGATTATGCAGTTGGGGCTGTACTTGAACAAAGAAAAGGAAAAGTCTTTTATGCTAACTATTATGCAAGTAAGACTCTGAATGAAGCCCAGTTGAACTATACTACTATCGAGAAGGAGCTGTTAGCTGTAGTGTTTGCTTTTGATAAGTTTCGCTCCTATCTCATTGGCACTAAGTTGGTAGTATATACTAATCATACTACCATTAAGTACTTAGTCTCCAAGAAGGATACAAAGCCTAGATTGATTAGATGGATCCTCCTATTGCAGGAGTTTGACTTAGAGATTAGGGATAGAAAAGGGAGAGAGAATCAAGTTGCTGACCATTTATCTAGATTAGAGAGTGGACTTAAAGAAGATGGTACAGTAATTAATGAGTCCTTTCCCGATGAGCAGTTATTTACTTTTGGGCACTCCAGTTTGCCATGTTATGCTGATTTTGTGAATTATTTAGTGAGCAACATGATGCCACCAGATTTGACTGCCCAACAATAGAAAACGTTTTTGAGTGATGTCAAGTATTATCTATGGGATGAGCCTTTCTTATGCAAGCAATGTAAAGATCAGGTTTTAAGGAGAAATGTTCCCATGGAAGAAGTAGAGGATATACTTAGACATTGCCATTCTTTTGATTATGGAGGGCATTTTGGAGGAAAAAGGACAGCTGCTAAGGTTTTACAATCTGGATACTCCTGGCCCACTTTGTTTAAGGATGCCCACTACTTTACGATGAAATGTGATAGATGTCAGAGGGTAGATAATATTTCTAAAAGAAATGAGATGCCTCTGACTAATATTTTGGAAGTAGAGTTTTTTATGTTTGAGGTATAGACTTCATGGGACCTTTTGTTCGCTCATATGGCAATCTCTACATTTTGGTGGTCGTAGATTATGTGTCAAAATGGGTTGAAGCAATGGCTTTACAACCTAATGATGCCAAGGTGGTGATAAGGTTTTTAAAAAATAATATTTTTACGAGATTTGGCACACCCAGGGCCATCATTAGTGATGGGGGATCCCATTTTTGCAACAAGAGTTTTGATGGGCTTTTAAAGAAATATGGGGTCAAGCATAAGGTAGCTACTGCTTATCACTCACAGACTAGTGGGCGGGTAGAGATATCCAATAGGGAGATTAAGGGGATATTAGAGAAGACAGTGAATCCAAGTAGGAAGGACTGGTCCATTAGGGTAGATAATGCACTTTGGGCCTATAGGACAACCTTCAAAACACCTATAGGGATGTCCCCTTATCAACTTGTTTATGGTAAAGCCTGTCATTTGCAAGTGAAGCTTGAGCATAAGGCCTACTGGGCCTTTAAGAACCTGAATTTCAATTTAGATGCAGCGGGGGAGAAGAGGCTGCTACAACTTAACCAGTTAGATGAGATCAGGTTACAGGCATATGAGAATGCCAAGCTCTATAAGGAAAAGACTAAGCGATGGTATGATAATAAAATCAAGGAGAGACACTTCAAGCCAGGCTAGCAAGTACTACTTTTCAATTCTCGCTTGAAGTTGTTTCCAAGAAAGCTCAAGTCTAAATGGACATGACCCTTTACCATTACATAAGTATTCCCTCATGGAGCCATTGAGATCATGGATGAGACCCTGAAGCAACCCTTTAAGGTTAATGGGTGTAAACTTAAGCACTATTTTGGGGAAGGATTCGACTGTCAGCATTCTGTTGCTACTTAGCTTCATTTCATTTTATGCTGTTTTACTTTTCTTTTCCCTTTTTGTACAGTCCTTTTCTCTTTTCTGCTGCTTCTTTCTTTGTTAGATAGCATTTGCAACAGCACGTTCTCATCAAGGTTCACATGTGCTTCATCATTAGATAGGGGAGTATTCTATTATTGAGCTTCAATTCTTATATTATCTGCAAACTGAGGACACTGTGCACTTTAAGTTTGGGAGAAGGGATTCACTTGAGCATTTTTGAAAATTTTTTGGCAGAATTGCAAAAGTTTTCAAAAATATGAGCTTACATTGTTTGATTTTGGGATGATTTAGTACCTAGCATGTAGTTTTCCCATATTCCGATGATATAACCCCATGATTTAGTCTGACTTTGATTGAATAAGAAGCATGATTGTAGGAAAAGCATGAAGTCAAATTCTTGAATTTGTCTTGATTCTGATTATGATTTCCTCATTTTATGCACATGTCATGTCATGAATCTGTATATTTATTTAGAGAAAGCTTATGTGAACATAGGAATGCATTTGTTCAGTTGATTTTGTATATCATATTCTAGAATTTGTTTGATCTTATCTCGAGGCGAAATACTATATCACATTTAATTAGAGAAATGATTTAGGCCATTTTTGGATCGTTTGAGCCTTTCCAGCCGTCCTTGTACATATTTTAACCCTAGTCACCCATCCGGGCCAAATAAGTTTTTCTCTGTAAATACGCCTGCACATTTTTCCTTAGCTTAAACACTCCTTTCCTATCCCTTACCCCAAAATTGTGTAATTTCACTAGGATATATCTTGAGCTATATACATATGGGTTATAGGTGATAGTGAAATCCAAAAAAAATGAAAAAGAAAGAAAAAGAAAAATAGAATAAAAATGTTTAACAAAATAAATAAGTTTGGGGGAATAAATATGAGCTCTTACATAAAAAATCCTAGAAATAATGCTTGTTGAGGGGTAATTAAACCTAAATCGACTTTATCATACCTTAGCCCTAGCCTTACATTACAAGCTAAATGAAGTCCTATTGATCTTTGATTAAGTGTGACTACATTAGTGGATAGAGAAGTGAAAAGCAAACTTATGGGAATGATCACTTTTCATTGACTTTGCATTTACTGTTTTTGCATAATCTGATCTGGGTAATGTACTATGATGTGTCTTTGACATTTTCACACACACACGAAGAGTCCAATTTGGGTTAAGACTTATGATTGAATAATTTTGTGTGTTGGACTTATAATTGTGAATCTTTGATATCAGAGTTTGTAGTTTTTCTTTGAGGATAATATTTGGGGAAATCAATATGTTTAGTACCTATCAGTTCCTACATTTATTTTATTTTGCTTGAGGACAAGGCTCAAGCTTGGGGGTGTGATAATTCTATTAAAATAAAATTATTTATACTTAATTTTTGAATTAATTATTTTCATCCCCATTTTATTTTATTAATCATCCCCTCAATTTAATTAAAATTCTCATGTTTGCAGATAAATTAAATCCGAATGAATTTTTAGTCATTTAAGTAGAAAATGAACTGAAAATTGGATAAAAAGGAGACTGGACCACTACCATTTCGCAGCATGAGTCACCATTCTTCTGGACACATGTGACGCCAAATGTCCATATTTTATTCACCCTTGAAGGATAAGATCAACGGACACCGTGGCCACCTCATGGAAGATACAAGTCATGCCACATCGCACATCCAAGTGGACAAGAAGACAAATGACATGGAAATATCTTCTCTAAAGCTAATGGTGTGAAGACAAGTGGCCAAACAATGCCAACTCATCTAGGATTGGAAATTACTTTGTACCCCCAATTTTGTGTATAAATGGAAGAGGAAGTAGTTTTTTTTTTTTTTAGAGTTTTTATTGGTTGCTATGTTTTAGGTTTATATTTTCCTTTAGTTTTTTTTTTTTTTTGTTTTTGGTTTTCACATAAGGTAGGATAACAGCCATTGTTCTAGGTTGTACAAGTTTTTATTTCCCTTTAATTTCGGCACATTCAAGCTTTGTTAATGAAAAGTTTATTTTCGTTTTACTAGCTCCATTCACTATTCTGTTTCCATTTTCCTTAACTGTTCATTCGAAAAGGTGGCTGGTGACAGCAGCTTATATTCTCCAGCTTTTATTGCTTTATTAGCCTAGGTAGGAGATTAGAACAGTACTTTTCAAGCTTTAGACTAGTTTTAAAAGAGGGTCAACTTGGTTGGGTGACACAAATTGATAATTCCTTAACTTTTCGGTTCTGTTGTCTCATATTTCCTACACCATTCTATTTTCCTATATTGCCTCTTCCTGTTTCTGCTTCGTTTTTCTTTTCTCTTTACAAGTTCTTGTTGTCCGTGGCTGGTGATTGTTGGTTAAGAAAAGTTCCTTGTTGCTGCCCTTGGAGATACACGGTGGTGCAGCAGTTTGTCATTACCCGATTTCTCTGATCTCCTCTGTCCTACGTGATTGCACTGTTGCATTTCTGTATTGCTTTTTGTTTGACAGGACTTCTCCTGATGCTTGTTGGGTTGGCACGTGGTTTCTACAAGAGCTGAAGCTGGCTTCAATGGTAACTGCAACTTGAATGCACGCTGGAAGCAACTGCTGGAGGTGCGAGGAGGCTGCTCTGTACCTGGCGTTGACAATGGCACAATAGCTTCCTCTGTTCTGCTCTGTTTTATTGCTCCTATATTGTTCAGTGAGTTTTTTTTGTTCAAGTTGAGGGTGTTGCATGATAGTGGATGGCGAAAGAGTAGCTGGCGACAGTAACCTTAATTTTTCTTCATCGTTTTTGCTTCCGTTTTTCTTTGTTTTAATTTCCTTAAATTTGTTACAGTTTTATGTTGACCCCTTTTGTTAAATACCTTAGTTTATGTTTTATTTTTTGATGTTTAGTTGTCTTCAATTTTGCATTGCTTGCTGGAATTTGGGCTGAGCAGCTGCAGGACGTGGTGACTAAAGCAGCAGCGGGAGTTGCTAAACGTGTGCTGTTGGAGTGAACTTGACCGCTTCTGTTGGGTATTGGATTAAAGGAAGAGCTAGCGAATCGGCTAGTTGATGTCAGTGCAGGAGGCTGGATTGCTGCTGCTCTCATTTGGTGGACATTCCCTGGTGTGCTCTGTTCTGCTGAGCATGGCAACAAGCTGCTTTACGTATTGGCAGGCATGAAGCAGCAGCTGGCGGTCTTGTTAGCAGAGAAGGGACAGAAGCTGGTGCAGAGAAGTTGAGGTGGTACAATGCCAAGACGTGGTGCATGGCTGTGTTTGCAATTCTGTTTTGTTATTATCTTATTCCTACAATTTGCTTTATCATGATTTTGTCACAACCCAAATTACCTAAAAATCAGAGTAAATTTTTTCACTTTTTCATTTCCTTACCCGTCGTGAACAGTTACACCACTAAACAGTTGGGCTATGATTCGGTGTTAGTCACCTTTCACCTATTTACCATTCCATTTTCATATTTCATTTAAATATCAATTTATTTAAACAAAATACATCCCCAATATTACATCCATATACAGTACTGTGCATCTATATGTTCAGATATAAAATTATACAAATATGTATACCTGGTCTTGATAATAAGCAGCGGATAATCGAAATGCAAGACTACTGTCGTTCTCTTCTACTTAATGTACCCTGTGGGGTGGAAAATGAAAGGGTGAGCGAAACTTGCTCAATAAGGCAATAATGTAAGTAGGTAGATAACTATACTATCTACGTGCTGATAATGTCATTATATAAAATCGTTTATAATCGGAGCATGAGGTATGACTAAAACGATGCCACATGTATGCATATATCATAGAAGAGAAATCATGAAATCGACATATAAATCAAACATGGAAAAATCATCATGTATGACATGTCATGCTCATCACATTAAAACTTATTTGTTTCATCATAAACTCAACACTTAAAAACTTATTTGTTTAATCATAAACTCATCACGTTAAAACTTATTTGTTTCATCATAAAATAACCACATCAAGGCTAAACCCATCACTCGGGAATACCTTGATTCATTAAATCACATCTCATTTAAAAACATAAATCGGGACATTACCCCTCCTTCGGGTTTGTCCTGGTCTATCCAAACCGTATGATATCATGTGAGGCATGTAGGTTACTGTATGAAAATCGAGGACTATGGCCATAATTTGTCCCTGTGATCCCAAGCTACAGGGATCCTGGTGTGCGGGGCATCACAACTGCAACGGGAGGTAGGGTCAATTCCTACCCTCCAGAATATCAAGTAACATCATCGAGTTATCATGACTGCATGGTACAGAGTACTCTGTGTGACATACACGGTACAACGTACTCCGTGGACCCGTATCATATTCTGGGGGCGCCCGCCGTAGGTCTTATCCACCCCAATACTATGTCAATAACCAACCCATATCTCAAAGTATACGTGCGAGCATCTCAACTCTCTGCGACACACAGTCTACAGAAGGCTTCCGCACGACTATATGCATGTCAACTCACGTCTTGTGCGAGCGAAGCTCCAGTACGACGCTATGCATATCATGATATCTAAAATCTCGTGCGAGAGAAGGTCCAGCATGGTTTTGTGCACACACAAATTTCTCGTACTAGCAATGCTCCAATACGGCTTTTCATGAGTAATAAATCAGTAAACTTGAATGCGAGTAAGACTCTAGCACTCTTTTTATTCATGTAAATACGATAGGTGGCTCAATCTTGATAAAACATCTTTTAAAATCGTAATCGGTACAAACCAGTACCCTTTCGTATAATTCATGAAATCAACAGCCAACCTATGTGTAAATTTGCTTAAACCAAAGCAATACATTCATATAAAACATTAAAACATGAAATCATGCAATTTATCTGCCTTACTACCCTTTTTGTAAATTTTACGCCCAGGGGCAATTTCATCTTTTTCCTTTATTCATTTATGCCTCGTTTTTCACAAAAATTATTATTTCGTTTCTATATAATTTAAGAAATTCTAGACCCTGTAAATCCCCTCAAAAATACGTATAAGTATCTCTATGCACCTACAAAATTCCCTTACCTGGAATCCGCTCAAACTTATCTCGTCTCGATAATATCCGATCTCTCAGTCCAACTGCACGTCAACCAAGTCTACGAAACTGCATATAACCACATATTTTGGGTTAATTCACTTATCTTTATCAGTATATCGCATTTACTGATCGAATCTAACATATTGGGCCCGTTTTACTTTATTCGGCCCGATTGTACTTTAATGGGCCTCGACCCATTTTCAGCCTGTTTCTACTTATTAAATCCCTTTCTTCAGGTTTACTGGGCTCATTCAGCTTACCAATAATCATCGGGCTTCGTTCCAAACTCATTGGATAGCCCGTATATTATTTACGGTAATTACGTTACAATTTCGATTAATATTCCTTTTTATACAGAATTAATCCATAAATTTCATAAAATAATCGAAACTCTGTATTAAAGGACTCATATTATCGTGATTAAAATATACTTACCCAATATGATGCGGGGTACAAAAATCGAAGCTCAATCGACTCTCGTTCGGGCTTAGTCGTAAAACTGCACAATTATATATTTAATTTCGGGTTAATTTCCGATCAAATATAATTTAAATAAATTTCTCAGAAATCAAATCGATCACTTTTGACCTCTTACCGACTTACCCGAAGTCCGGTGTATCCCCAAAAATTCTTCCTCTTTTTCCTTTTTCTCTTTTTCTCATTTTTTCCTTTCTTTCTTGGTTGAACCGGTTCGATCCGGTTCAACCCGGTTCAGACCGGTTCGGTTCAGCCGGTTCAGTCCGGTTCACCTCTTTGCTGAACCAATCTGTACCGGTTCAGACCTTCCCTCCGCCGTTCACGGCATTTTTGACCAGTTCTCGGCTCGTTTCTGGCGCCATTCGACTCGTCTTTGGCCGGGCAACCTTCGAGTGGCCTCGATCGGGACCAAATCACCGCTGGTGGCTGTCGTTCCTCTCTTCTCCCTCTCAGCCTTCTCTCCCTCGATCTGTCGGATTTCGACGATTTCACCGACCGATACCAGTCTCAAAAGAACCGCATCCTCTTCCCGATCACGTTGGTGCCCGCCGTTCGAGCCCAGCTGCCATGGATCGCCGGGATCGAGCTCCTTTCTCCCGTCGGTTTCTCCTCCTCTATTCACCGGATTCGACCATCCTTGGCGCACGTCGCCGATGTCAACTTGCTCGCCGGCTTCCCCTCTTTCTCCTCGGCTGTTCGTCGGGGCCGTCAGTCGTCGGTGGTCGGATCGTGGGTCTCAGGTTTCAGTTGCTTCCGTCGATTTCCATTTCGGGTTCTTCCCGATTCCAATTTCAGTTTTTCTTCTTCTTCTTTTTTTTTACTTAATTAATTAATTATTTATTTATTTATTAATATTTTAATCAATAAAATATATTAAAGAATCAAAAATATCTACCAAAATTATTATTTTATTCAAATTAATTTATTTTATTTTATTTAATTTATTTAATCTATTTTTCCACTTTTTCGGTATATTTTCTCCGTCTTTTCAGGATATTGTCCCGAGCGAAAATTTTGATTAATTTCAGTAAATTCATATCTTGATTCATTTAACCCGAAATTTAATTATTTCTTCGTTATTGATCAAGATTCTTAAATCCATTATTTTTAATTAAATTTTCTTATCGAATTTATACCGACTTTCGATCTTTTGACCGTTTTACCCTTGCACGTATTCGGGATTAATTTAACCTGACTTCCCTTCATGAATACTCATTCATTTCGCATTTTAAATCCTTCCTTTCACGAACATACTCATTTCTTGTTTTAACTAAATTCGGGTCTTACATAATCTCCCTCACTTAAGAAATTTGGTCCTCCAAATTAGAACCAAGTTAAATGGATCCATCAACAACTCCGGGTACGTCTATTGTATCATATACTGTCATTCTCAAGTGACTTTTTTCGGAGTGCAATACTATGTACATGCTTTAATTAGGGAGATCGTGTTAAGCCTCATCACTTTCTCCTTCATGTTTAATACCCGAATCAATTTTCCAATATATGTTTTACTTTTATTGAGCTAAGCTGTTGAAACTCATATCCGATCAGATATGCTGGGTCCGGATAGTATTTTCGAAGCATCATAAGATAGGACACATTGTGGATGCCTACTAATTCAGGTGGTAACGCCAACCTACAGTCCTTGTCTCCCACTTTGTCCAATCTCTTTTCGAATCTCGTTATGTCCTTATGCTATGTCCTAAGGGAATGTAACTTCCAACAATACTAATTCACTCTTGGTGAATTCCAATAGTTTCTGTCTCTTGTCAACATAGTTTTTTCATCTGCTCTGAGATGTTCTTAATCCTTCACAATTAACTGAATATCCTCAGAGGTTTGTCTTACCAATTCAGGAATAATTTTCTATCTGTCACCCACTTCTTCTTATCCAAATCGGGGAAACAACCCTTACGGCCATACAATGCCTCATCTGAAGTCATCCCGATACTCAAGTGACAACTATCATTATTGGGGAATTCAATTAGTAACAACTAATCATCCTAGGAGCTTATCAGATAAATGGCACACGCTCTCATCATATCCTCCAGAACCTGTACAGTCCTCTCTGACTAAACATCTATCTGAGGATGGAAAGTTGTGCTAATACTCAGTCGGGTTCCCATAGCTTCCTAAAAAAGATGTTCCCAGAAGTAAGAAGTGAAGCGGGAATCCCTATATAATACCATGCTCACTGGAACGCTACATGATGTTCCACATTCTTCCTTTCATATAACTTCGCCTACGCACTCAGAGTATCTGGGGATTTCATAATCAGAAGGTGGGTAGACTTAGTCAATCTATCGACTATTGCTTAGATAGCCTCGTGATTTATCCGGGTCCTCTGTAACCCATCACGAAATTCATAGTAACTTGCTCCCATTTTTCGTGTCGATATAGGTAGAGATTGCAATAATCTTGTAAACTTCTATTACTCTACCTTACTCTGCTGACATACGAGACACTTCTCCACAATCTCTACCATATCTCTTTTCATATCGGACCACCAATACCCTTTTTTAAGAATTCGATATATTTGTTACCTCTCGGATGCACTGTATATCCCGAAGAGTGAGCTTCTGACAATATCAATATCTCATCACTGTGGTCCTGGGGAGCACTTATATTATTATACTGTCTCTGAACCTCAGTAAGCCATCATCTCTCTCTGTGAACTCTATCACTGTACCCCTCTGAATCTGACCCATACTGTCGACATCATGCCGATCATCACACTAAGCCTGTCAAATTCGGTCACACAAATTCGGTTCTAATATCAGGCTAGCTATCACACAATCACTGTCATCATCAGAAGGGATCACATCACGACTGAGGCTCACAACTGCTCTAGCAGCTCACGCTCCTTAACCATCATATGTAATACCATCCCGAGGCTCTTTCTGCTCAAAGCATCAGCTATTACATTAGCCTTTCTTGGGTGGTACAATTTCCACAATCATAATCCTTCAGAAGCTCTAATCCTCTTTGTTATCATATCCGACTCTTTCTATGAAAACAGATACTCGGGGCTTTTATAATCAGTGCATGCCTAAAATTTCTCACCGTATACATAGTAATGTCATATACTCAATACAACTGCTATCGCTGTTAACTTTAAATCATGGGTCGGATAGTCCTTTCATGATCCTTGAGTTGTCTGGATTCATAATCAACTATCTTCCCCTTTTTGCATCAATACACAACCCATTCAGTATTTTGAGGTATCCATAGACTCATGAGAAACCTCTTAATCTGTTGGTTATGGTGAGAATAATTGCGGTGGTCAGTTTATTACTTCAGTACACCAAAACTCCTGTCACGTCTATCATCCCATTCAAATACAACTTTTTCTAAGTTAAACGTGTCAACAAAGTAATCCATTTTGAGAACTCTCAACAAATAATTTGTAAAAACAATCTCCAATTGTTGCTTATGATTTCCCTGGACTGTAATTACACCCAAAATATCATCAATATGGATGATAACAAATCGGTCCAGGTAAAGTTTAAATACCATATCGTGTGTTCCACTAAATATTTCAATCACCCATATTCTTGACCTATGTACGCATAAACGTATAATGTCATTTCGAAATCGCTTCCGTTCAAGATACTAACCTGCGTCATTTCCTTTTCTTATATTAACGACTTTTATAAAATTTTAAATAAATTTTTAAACCTTCACAATTAATCGAATTCTATATTTCTTTATCGTAAAAGTAAAGGTACCCTAATTTTAAATGTCTATATTACTACTGTCGATTTCAAATTTATAGGTTATGTGTATACTTTTAGACGCTGTCAAGTCTTTCGGCGGGGAGGTATTTTGAAATACCTTTGTTAACCCTTAGACTTGACCACGATTACTTTACATATCAGTCCATGTGGTCACAATTCATATTCGTTACTAATTACTTTAATCCAAATTATTTCACATATCAGAGATATTCGTACCTTGCATACGCCTCTTATTCCAATAGATTTTGTATTCAGGATCTATCACATCTAAAAGCTTATCTCCTTTCGTATATCACTTATAATAAACTCTGTCATCACTCATTCCGTGAGTACAATCATTTACTCATTTAATTTCAATCGCTACACCCCTTTTTCGACTTATAATCTCTTTATAATTATTCTGTTAGTTAACCCTCCTTCATTGGGGTACTAACTATCAGTATTGTGCCCAAGGGTGTAGGCATTCATATCTTTTACTAACTTATATTCAAGTGAAGGCGGTATGACTAAATACGTGGCACCAGGATTAATTAAAATAATTACTTCACTATTCATAACTAGTGTGGTATCTTTCACCACATCATATGAAACATCAATAATGTCCTGGTCCAAGGCATACACTCGCCCTCATCTAACATCCTATTTTCCCTTTCTCTTCGGCTGTGGCCTCCCTTTTTGGTGCAGAGATATCAATAAGGCTTTCTTTGTCTCTTTACCCTTCTGTGGGGTAGTCTCACCCAACTTTAAGCAATCATTAAATAATTGACCCATCTTACCACACTTAACGCATATTTTAGTCAATAAAGTGTAGGTGTAGGCCCTACTTCCGTGGTATTTACCACACATCCTACACTGCTTACACTGCTTACACTGTTACATTTTTACACTACTACACTGCTTACATTACTCCACTGCTTACCCTGCTAACATTGCTCCACAGTCTACAGGAGGCTTCTGCATGACTATATGCATGTCAACTCACGTCTAGTGCGAGCGAAGCTCCAGCACGACCTATGCATATCATGATATCTAAACTCTCGTGCGAGCGAAGCTCCAGCACGGTTTTGTGCACACACAAATTTCTCGTACTAGCAATGCTCCAGTACGGCTTTTCATGAGTAATAAATTAGTAAACTTGAGTGCGAGTAAGACTCTAGCACTCTTTTTATTCATGTAAATACGATAGGTGGCTCAATCTTGATAAAACATCTTTTAAAATTGTAACCGGTACAAACCGGTACCCTTTCGTATAATTCATGAAATCAACAGCCAACCTATGTGTAAATTTGCTTAAACCAAACCAATACATTCATATAAAACATTAAAACATGAAATCATGCAATTTATCTGCCTTACTACCCTTTTTGTAAATTTTACTCCTAAGGGCAATATCATCTTTTTCCTTTATTCACTTATGCCCCAGTTTTCACAAAAATTATTATTTTTTTCTATATAATTTAAGAAATTCTAGACCCTGTAAATCCCCTCAAAAATACTTATAGGTATCTCTATGCACCTACAAAATTCCCTTACCTGGAATCACGCGCAAACTTATCTCGTCTCGATAATATCCGATCTCTCAGTCCAACTGCGCGTCAACCAAGTCTACGAAACTGCATATAACCACGTATTTTGGGTTAATTCACTTATTTTTATCAGTATATCGCATTTACTGATCGAATCTAACATACTGGGCCCGTTTTACTTTATTGGGCCTGATTGTACTTTAATGGGCCACGACCCATTTTCAGTCTGTTTCTACTTATTAAATCCCTTCTTCGGGTTTACTAGGCTCATTCAGTTTACCAATAATCATCGGGCTTTGTTCCAAACTCATTGGATAGCCCGTATATTATTTACGATATTTACATTACAATTTCAATTAATATTCCTTTTTATACACAATTAATCCATAAATTTCATAAAATAATCGAAACTCTGTATTAAAGGACTCATATTATCGTGATTAAAATATACTTACCCAATATGATGCGGGGTACAAAAATCGGAGCTCAATCGACTCTCGTTTGGGCTCAGTCGTAAAACTGCACAATTATATATTTAATTTCGGATTAATTTTCGATCAAATATAATTTAAATAAATTTCTCGAAAATCAAATCGATCACTTTTGACCTCTTATCAACTTACCCGAAGTTTGGTGTATCCTCAAAAATTCTTCCCCTTTTTCCTTTTTCTCTTTTTCTCCTTTTTTTCCTTTCTTTCTTAGTGGAACCGGTTCGATCTGGTTTAACCCAGTTCAGACCGGTTCGGTTCAGCCGGTTCAGTCTGGTTCACATCTTTGCTGAATCGATCCGTATCGGTTCAGACCTTCGCACCGTCGTTCACGGCGTTTTTGGCTGGTTCTCGGCTCGTTTCTGGCGCCATTCGACTCGTCTTTGGTCGGGTAACCTTCAATTGGCCTCAATCGGGACCAAATCACCATCGATGGCCCCCGTTCCTCTCTTCTCCCTCTCGGCCTTCTCTCCGTCGATCTACCGGATTCTGACGATTTCGTCGGCCGATACTGGTCTCAAAAGAACTGCATCCTCTTCTCGATCACGTCGGTGCCCGCCGTTCGAGTCCAGGTGCCGTGGATCGCCGGGATCGAGCTCCTTTCTCCCGTCGATTTCTCCTCCTCCGTTCGCTGAATTCGACCGTCCTAAGCGCGTCGCCGGTGTCAACTTGCTCGACGGCTTCTCCTCTTTCTCCTCAGCTGTTCGTCGGGGCCATCAGTTGTCGGTGGTCGGATCGTGGGTCTCGGGTTTCAGTTGCTTCCGTTGGTTTCCATTTCGGGTTCTTCCCGATTCCAATTTCAGTTTTTCTTCTTCTTTTTTTTTAACTTAATTATTTATTTATTTATTTATTAATATTTTAATCAATAAAATATATTAAAGAATCAAAAATATCTACCAAAATTATTATTTTATTCAAATTAATTTATTTAATTTTATTTAATTTATTTAATCTATTTTTCCACTTTTCGATATATTTTCTCTGTCTTTTCGGGATATTGTCCCGAGCAAAAATTTCGATAGTAAATTCATATCTTGATTAATTTAACCCGAAATTTAATTATTTCTTCGTTATTGATCAAGATTCTCAAATCCATTATTTTTAATTAAATTTTCTTATCGAATTTATACCGACTTTTGGTCTTTTGACCGGTTTACCCTTGCACGTATTCGGGATTAATTTAACCCGACTTCCCTTCACGGATACTCATTCATTTCGCATTTTAAATCCTTCCTTTCACGAACATACTCATTTCGTGTTTTAACTAAATTCAGGTCTTACAGATTTAATGTTAATGGTTAGACATTAGTTTTTCTGTTATTACAATTTGTTAGTTTAGGTAATATTATTAGTGATTAAAGTATGATTCTTGAATTAATTTGCAGGTTAGTTTAATTTTCTTTGCCTTTTAGTTTAAGACTTAATTTTAATCATGTTAATATTTAATTTTTTAATGCATTAGGAGTTAAGATTTAATTTTATGAGTAGTACTTATGTATTGCATTTAGAGTTAGATTAGTGTAGAATCATTTTATGCATCTTTAGGGTAGTTTTCATTTTAAACTTTAAAAATCCAAAAATATTTTATTTCTCATGCATAATTTAGAATAGATTTTAATTATTTATTTAGGCATTTTATTAATTTGGTAATTATTTATTGTTGTAATTAATTTAAGGTCACTATTTTAGGCAATTAGGTTTAAAGTTATATTTGGTAAATTTCCTAGATTTTTATTAGAATTTTATTCCATTAAGCCTTAGGTTAGATTATTTTGCATTTTTATTAATTAGTTAAGCGCACACAATTTTTTTTTTCATATTAGAATTTTCTAGTTTTATTCATTTTATTTTAGATTTTCTTATATTTGCATCTTAGTCTATTTACACTAATTAATTCTGGTTTCAGTATCTTTCTTTTGCAGATTATCGCTTTTATTTGCTTGAAGCTCTGTAAGTAAATCTTACTCTATTTTATTTATTTTATAGTTTTCATATTTTTGTTGTCTTACAATATTTTCAAATTAAACCTTGTAGATCGCCCTCTTGATATTCATAATTTGCTAGGATATACTTAGGGTAAAATTAACTAGTACTTAGTCAGGCTAACTGTATTTCTCTGTGGGATGATAATCTAAGACTCAATTTCCTTTTTTACTTGTATGATCCGTGCACTTGTGGTTTACACGTCTAGGTAGCTAGGACGCGAATCATCGCCTTAGGCACACATATATGTGCCTAAACTTCCTCGGTAGCTGGTAGTGCGCTAACTACAATTCCACAAGTAAAACATTCGATGATCAGTCTCCATACTTATTTCTTAAGGTTTCACATTTAAAACCAATCTTACACATGCATTTAGCTTCGGCTAGTCTACCATAGTCACTCTAATATGATTAAATAATGCATTTCATCCATTAGACTTCAACCTCATATCGTCTAGTAGTTAGTCGAATGCTCAATCTAAACTTCTATCTTATTTTTCATCCATTTGAATCATGCTTCACATATAATTGTAAACTCATTCGTATGTTAATCACTTTTAACAAGATTAAATTATGCATTTCTTCAACCGAATACCACAGTTTCTCTTTTCGTAATTTATTAAATTTTATTTACATCCTAAGTTTACAAGGACTCTTGTATGTTTAAATCATTTCAAAAATACCATTATACCATGTTTAAACTAAGTTTCTCTTTTTAATTGATTGAAGCTATCTCTAATACCCAATTCCCAATCTTTCACTCATAATCCTTACAAGTAATATAATATACATACTGATTACATCGTAGTTTACTAGTTTATATTCTCAAAACCTATTTTAGCATGATTTTCCCAACTCCTTTCGTCAAGGCCGAGGCTTACACTTAATGTTCCTACTTGCATCGCTTAAGTTTAATCATGCAACCATGGAACAATGTTATTTACATCATACATTACAGATCAAATCTTTAAATTTCAGTTAAACAGGTTGTTCACAATTGACAGAATTTTCCTTACAAGTTTCATAGTGATCGAGTCTACTCTTTTATGCCCATTACATGATTTCAACAATAAATTAAATCTAGCATGACAAACAGTAAATTTAACCAAAATATATTCATAAATTTTATCCAAAATATTAGTTCCTAATCTAATTATCAACCCCAATTTGTAAACCCTAACTTTACCTAACTTTTCCAAAACTATAATTAAATTGATTTCTACACTAATAATACTTCTATAACACAATTTCTATAGAAATTTAGCTAGATGAAGATTTGGTTTTACCTAGAAGTCCACTGGTACAACAATGGAGAAACATGAAAATGTGTATTTTGTTGGTTTTGGTACTATTGGAGTCGGAAGGGGAAGGAAAAGCATGAAGGGGGAGGATAGAATGATGATAATCATCGGGGCTCATGGTTTGGAAGAGTCGGTGTCTTCTCCAGTGGTCGGTGCGTGAAACAGGGGAAGGGCTTTGGGATTTCAGGTTTCGGGTTAAGGGGAGAGGAGGAAAAGGGTTTTCAATGCGAAGAGGAAGGAGGCATCATCGATTTTGGGGTGTGCTTCGATCGCCGGTGATCGGCGTGGTGAACGATAAGGGGACAAGGGTAAAAAAAGGGAAGAAAATGAGAGAGGGGTCGTGTCTCACGAAGAAAAAAGAGGGGGGTCGCGCGATCCATTTCCAGTTTTCTTTTTTTTTTTAACAATTTATACTTAAATTATTTAATTAACTACTTTAATTACATTTTATCATTTGATTATAAAATTATACTTCTAAATTATCATTTAGTTAGTTTATGCACATATGTTCCAAATTATACTTTTAAATTATAAAATTAACTACCTTTTATCATTTAATTACATTTTGTTTTAAAATCAACATGATTAAATTATTTTAGTTTTAGTTTACCAGTTTAGTTGAATTTCTATACTAAATTTTAATAGCCTTCATAATCGCAATCTAATTGCATGAATCTATTTATTAACTAAGTAATTTGTTTCATGGACATATTCATGCATAAGCATTTAAGTAACCTAGTATTTAGCTAAATATCGAGATATACAAGCTAGTGGTCTTACATTTCTCCCCATCTTATGGAGTTCGGTCCTCCGAATTCTCGAGCCAAGTCAGAAGAGATGTGGGTATCTCTCGCTCATCGAACTCTCCAACTCCCATGTCACTTTCTCAGTATTGTGGTGTTGCCAGAGAACTTTGATAAGAGGAATGGTTTTTGACCTCAAGACTTTATCCTTCCTATCAAGAATCTGAATCAGTCTTTCTTCGTAACTCAAGTCTTTCCCTATCTCCAAGGGCTCATAAGCAATATTATGGGAAGGATCGGGTTGATATCTACGGAGCATGGACACATGAAACACATTATGTGTAAGACCCGAATTTAATTAAAATACGAAAATTAAATAAGAAAAGATGGGGGATGTATGAAGGAAGGTCAGGCTAGATTGATTTTCGAAACAAGAACAGGGGTAAAATGGTAAAAATACCAAAACCCGATATTAGCGCAATAAAGAAATTTTAATTAAAAATAAGGATGTAAGATATCTTGATCGAAATGAGGACATTATACAATTTTGGGTCAATTGATCAAGATTCGAAAATTTTAAAAATATCAAAAAATTATCGGAACGATATCTCGAAAAGCGCGAAGGAATAATATCAAAAATTTAGAGAAAAATATATTTAATAAATTAAATTTAAATTAAATAAATTAAATTAAAATAAAAATAATATAAGTGTAGATATTTTAGATTTTTGGAGTATTTTAATGAATAGTAAAATAATTAAAATAAATAATAATAATAATTGATAAAATAAATAAAACAAAAAAAAAGGAGAGAAACGGGTCGGGGAGAGAGAAACGAAACGAAAAGGAAAACGGAGCCGAGAACCCGAGGAAGCCCGACGAGCCACCGGCGGTCGATGGTCCCAGCTGACGGTCGGAGAAGCTAGAGCGAAGCCCGGCGGTTCCAACAGCACCAACGACGCGCGTCGACGGCCACGATTTTCGACGAATCGACGGACGGAAAGTCGAGGGGGAAATCGCGTTGGTTCCTGTGAACGGCGGCGCCATAGCTCGGATTCGACCTAGCCAAATGATCACCAGACCGAGGCGGTTCTTTTGAGCCCATTGGCAGCCGACGAAACGGAGGGAATCACCGGCGATGGCCAAGAGGAGGAAAATGGGTCCGACGGCCGAGGGAGAAGAGCCGGACCGACGGCGTTCCGGCGAGCTTGACCCAAACCGAGGCCAGATTCGTGATGCGGACGACCCAGCGGAGCGATTAGCGATGGAAGTCGGTGGAGAACCGACCGGCAAGGTGGTGAACCGACGGTAAATAGGCTGAACCGGAGTGAACCGGCGGTCTGAACCGGTCCAAACCGGACTGAACCGGTTCAGTCAAAAAGAGAGGAAAAAAGGAGAAAAGGGAAAAAGAAAAAGAGGAAAAAATTGGGGAAAATTCCTGTGGTGCAATCGAGCTTCGGGTAAGTCAGTGAGCGGTCGAATTGACCCGATTTAAATTTTGGAGTATTTAATTTAATTAATTTTGGGCTGAAAACTTACCCGAAAAATTATGAAATTATGTAGCTCGACGATTGGCATCCACTGAGAGCTCGAGATAGCCTCGAATTTCGTACTAGCATGGATTCTCGGGTAAGTGACCCTTATTTACGACAATTACCTCGTTATGCGTGATATTGATTTAATTTTCGCATAAATTGAATTAAATTATGAAAATTTAGATAAATTGTCGTAAATAATGAATTTAGCTATTCGAGAGCTAGAACGAGGCCCAATAAATTATTGGTGGGCCCAATGAGCCCAATAGGCCTCGATAAAGTGAAAATTAAGTGGTAAATGGGCTTAAGGCCGATTAAGGCCCATTAAGGTGCAATCGGGCCCAATAGGGGTGAACGGGCCCAATGATTTAAATTAAGCCCAGAAAGTATTAAATACAATTAAATTGTATGTTATCTGACCTGAGGAATATTGATACGCAGTTTCCGGGCATTTGATTGGGAGCTTATCGGACTGCGCGACGAGTCAACAGTGGAAAAGAAAAGGTCAGACTCGACAGGAAAATAAGGTAAGGGAATTCTGCGGACTGCTAGAGGTAACTTTACGCAATTTTAAGTTCACATGCAGTCCTTTAAAATTTATCTGAAGGGTCTAGAGGTCGAAGAATAATTTTAGTGCCCCGTATGGGTAAAAATTACTGAAATACCCTTGTTAAGGGTAAATGTTTCCAACTTTAGGAAAAATTGAGAGGAGCAAGAACAAGAGGTTCTTGCTCATTCTGGAGGTGTTTTGATGCATGCATTAGTAGGCTGGCTCACTTTTAAAGAAAAATGCATAGCATTGTATACCTTACACGATGTAATTTCTGTGAAAACTATTTGGAGATAACCGAGCCGCCTATGTGTTTTTATTTACATGTGACGTGCTAGAGCTCAACTCGCACGATGTTTGATTTGTGTGATGCATGCATTAGTACTGGAGCGAGAGCTCGCACTAGAGTTTTACATGCATAGGTGCTAGAGTATAACTCGCACCAGATTTCACATGCTTTTTCGTGACACGGTGCTAGAGTCTAACTCGCACCAGATTTTACATGATTTTCAAGACAGGGTGCTGGAGTTTAACTCGCACCAGATTTTATAAGATTTTCATATGATTTGTATACAGAGTGCTGAGCCTAACTTGCACTAGTTTTACTGGATTTGTGGAGTAGTGCTGTCTGCCCTTGGAGTCAGCCAAAAGGCCCAACAGGCTCAAAAGACCTCTTAAGTAGGGTGAGAGTGAGGGATGAGGTTGGCGGCCTTGTGGAGATGTAAAGCGGGCTCTGCCAATTTTACTTGATTTGATGAGAGTGCTGAGCATCGCTCGCAGTGATTTTTATGAGAGCATACGATGAGCCATGCTTGGAGCATCGGGTAGACTATGTGTCATCGATTTAATAGGCTCGCACGTGCGTTTTGAGACATGGCAATGAGTATTGAGAAACAAAACCTCTCTGTGGGAAGCAGGCCATTTGGGCTGGAGTACCTAGAGTGATATGGGTCCATGGAGTACGATGTACCGTGCAAATAGCATGGAGTACGATGTACCGTGGGGTATCTTCGGATACGGTATCTTTGTGATACGGGGTATCTTTGTGATACGATATCTTTGTGATACGGGGTATCTTCGGATACGGCATCTTCGGATGCGTGAGATCGGATAAGACTGACGGGTTGGATTGACCCACCTCCCTGGCGGTTCCCTATCAGGGTGAGACCTCGCACACTGGGATCCGTGAAGCTAGAGGGACTCACGAGGACACATATTGGGTAGTCCTGGTTATTACCGAGATACAGTTATTGCCTAGTCTCATATCTTGTATATATATATATACATATGTTTTCGGATATCGATGCTTTCGAGAAACTCAATTTTCATGATTTTGTGTGAGTCAGGATCACCCGAAAGAGGGGTCGAGTCCTGACTTTATTGTGAAATTTTTTAAAGAGAAAGAAATGATTTAAAATAATTGCATGTTGAATTTTCCGTGCAAACTCGATTTACATAACATCATAAGCTCATGTCATTTGTTTTAAAATGTGTGGAGAAAGGGTGGTTTATGCATGGCACCACGTTCATGTAGGTAGTATGGTTACCTACTTGTTCGTAGGATTGCCTTACTGAGCTTGATGTGCTCACCCCTTTCATTTTCTCCCACAGATAATCTCCAGTTGAAGTTGAGGCGACTTAGTACTGCATTCCGGATATCCGCTGCTGCCCATCAACATAAGGTATATACACTTGTACATATTGTATCTACATAAGCATAGCACAGTAACATGTTTGTAAGTAACTTTAGGGGATGTATAAATAATGTAAACAATTATAATTGACTGGAGAAGAAATAAGTTAGATGGTAATTGTATGGTGGGACTGGCATTGACGCACAGCCCAATTTGTTGGTTGAGTGTGGTCACGATTCGAGGACAAGTAAGAATTTAAGTAAATAAACAAAACGCGAAAAATTAACTCTGATTTTTGGGTAGTTTGGGTCGTGACATATAAAGGTGGTATCAGAGCAACAATTGGTCTGATGTGTGTCAGTGTCAGTAATTAGAAAATTACATCCCGTGTTACTGTGCTTAGTTAGATACAATAGTGTATATCGAGATGGGTTTTGACTGAGAAATGGTTGAGAATGCAGGAATGCCTAATATGAGTCGTGTTAGATGAGATAGTGCACGAGGCAGAGGTCGTAGAGGTAGACCTAAGTCTGCTAAGTCATGCTAAGTTTGACTATGAGAATCAGTATGAGATTGAAATAGAGGCTAATGTTGAGAATGCCTCACAGAGTCCGACAGAGAGATCAGACAGTATTGAGACACGCTTCGCGAAGTTGGAGTGGAGTGTGGAGATTATTTTGAGGAGCTAATTGCTCAGATTATGAATAAGATCAGAGGACGCAGCGGAGCATTGGTGGAAACCCGCTCGACCCATCTTAAGTGTTAAACATCCATAGCTAAGATGAGAAATCTTATTGGATGTATTCCGGTGATAGGATATCCCGGACATGATTTAAAGGAAAAATTTCTTACACTGCCCAGGAATACTAAATTGATTATGAGTATGAAACTCAGTTATATTCTTTGGCAGCTATTACCTCGACACTATGAACAAGTGACAGTCGAGATGTCTAAAAGTTCATGAAATGGCTCAACTTTTCAACTTGAGTTCGATTGGCCCTGCGAGATATTACCTATACCGAGGCAGTGCGCAGATTTACAATTGGGTAAATAAGAACATGAATTGCACACCTCTGAGATTGGGAAAGGTAGTGAGGGCCGAAATAGAGACAGAAAAGGAGAATCGAGAAATGATAGAGATGTTAAAATGAGAAAAAGGTAATTGGTAAAAGATTAGATTTGATGAGTAATGAACTAAGATAATTGGTAAGGCCTCAGTGCATCCAATTTTGGCACTCTTGAGGGACATTGTGATTTGGAGGACCCCGACCTGCTACGAAGCAGTGTAGCAGTGTAAGCACTGTAAGCAGTGTGAGATGTGTGGTGGATACCACGGAAGGAGGGTCTATACCTACACGGTATTGGTGAAAATGGTCGTCAAGTGTGGTAAGACAGACCATTGATTTTGATTGCTCAGAGTTGAGCGAGATCGCCCCACAGAAAAGTAAAGAGACAGAGAAAAACTTCATTGGTATAGCTGCAACGAAAAGGGAGACCATAGCCGAAAAGAAAAAGAAAAAAGTAGGCTGTTGGACGAAGGCGAGAGGATGTTTTGGACCAAGACACTATTGATGTTTCATGGATGTGGTGTAAGATACCACACTTGTTATGAATAATGAAGTACATATGTTCATTAATCCTGGTGCCACACATTTATTCATACCACCTTCATTCGCATATAAGTGAGTAAAAGGCATGAATGCCTACATCATTGGGCACAATACTGATAAATGAATACCCCAGTGGAGGAGGATTAATTAACGGAATATGGATATAGAGATTTTAAGTTGAAAACAAAGGTGAAAACATCACTGAAAAGTATACGGTAAGTGTTGACAAGTGATAAAAAGGGGTGTAACAGTTGAAATTAAAGGAGTAAAGGATTGTACTCACGGAATGAATAATGACAAGAGTTTTGTCATGATTGATATACGAAGGAGATGTGTTTTGATCCCAAATACAAGATGTATTGGAGTAAGAGATATATGCTAGGTAAGGAATACACTTAATATGCGAAATAATTGAGGTTAAGCAATTAGTAGCGAATATAAATTGTGACCACATAGACTGAGATATAACGTAGTTGTGGTTAAGTCTGGAGGTTAATAAAGGTATTTCAAAATACCTCCCCGCCTGAAGACTTGACAGCATCTAAAGGTATATATATATAACCTATAACGTGAAATCGATCGATGTAATAAATACCTTTAGCATTAGGATACCTCTACTAAGACGAAAATAATATTAAAATTTGACAAATCATAAAGGTTAACATAGTAAAAAAAAAAAAATTTAATAAGAGCGGTTAAGGCAAAGAAAAGGAAATGACGCAGGTTAGTACCTGAAAACGTAAGCGATGTTGAAAGATCTTATACGCTTATGCGTGGATAAGCCAAGGATTGAACCGATTTGTAATCATCATTATCGGTGATATGTTGGGTGTAGTTAAAGTCTAGGGCGATCTATAAGCAACAATTGGAAAATTGCTTTTACAGAGGGTTGTTACGACTTCTAAAAAGGGTATACGTTGACACGTTTAAATATGAAAACGTGGTTTCTGGATGAGATGATAAATAAGATGATAGATGTGACAGGAGTTTTGGTGTAATGAAGTATGAACTGACCACCGTGATTAATTTCACCATACCCAACAGCTCAAGAGGTTCTCAGTGAGCATGGATACCTCAAAATTATGATGGAGCTGTGTATTGATGTATAATGGGAAGATAGTCAATTTTGGAGTCAGACAACTCCTTGATCACGAAATAAACTATCTGACCCATGATTTAAAGTTGGCAACAGTATTTGTACCGAGGATATGGTACTATTATGTACAGGGTGAGGAATTTTTGGGTATGCACTGATCATAAAGCCTGAGTATCTGTTTTTACAGAAAGAGGCGAATATGAGAACACATAGTGGGTTAAAGCTTCTAAGAAATTTTGATTGTGAAAATTGTACCGCCCAGGAAAGGCTGATGCCTTGAGTAGAAAGAGCCTTGGGATGGTACCACACATGATGGTCAGGGAGCGTGAGCTGCTAGAGCAATTGTGAGCCTCAGTAGTGATGTGATCCCTTCTGATGATGACAATGATTGTGTGACAGCTAACCTGATGATTAGAACCGGATGAGAGTGCCCGAATTTGCCAGGCTTAGCGTGATGATCGGCAGGATGTCGATAGTTTGGGTCAGATTCAGAAGGGTACAGTGACAGAGTTCACGGAGTATGATAATGAGTTATTGAGGATTTCGAGACAGTATAAGTGCTCCCCAGGACCACAGTTGATGAGATAATAATATTGTCGGAAGCTCACTCTTCGGGATATACAGTGCATACGAAAAGTAATGAATATATATATTGAAATCTCGAAAAGGGTATGGGTGGTCAGGGTCAGATATGAAAAGAGACATGGTAGAAATTGTAAAAAAAAAAGAGTGCCTAGTGTGTCAGCAGAGTAAAGTAGAGTATTAAAAGTCTGCAGAGTTATTGCAGCACCTACCTATATCGACATGGCGCGAAAATGAGAGCAAGTCTCCATGAATTTTATGATGGGTTACAGAGGACCCAGGTGAATAACCAGGCTATTTGGATGATAGTCGCCAAATTGATTAAGTCTACCCACCTTCTGGTTATGAAATCCCTAAATACTTAAGTGTGTATGAGGATTCAGGTGTAAGGAAGATTGTGGAACATTATGTAGCGTTCCAGTGAGCATTGTATTATATAGGGATTCCCGCTTCACTTCCCACCTCTGAGGATATTTTAGGAAGCTATGGGAACCCGACTGAGTATTAGCACAGCTTTTCATCCTCAGACAGATGGTCAGTCAGAGAGGACTGTACAAGTTTTGGAGGATCCGATGAAAGCGTGTGCCATTGATTTTATAAGCTCCTAGAATGATCAGTTGATTTTCAATCGAATTAGCCAATAGTGACAGTTGTCACTTGAGTATCGGGATAACAAGATATGAGGCAGTGTATGGCTGTAGGGGTTGTTCCCCAAATTGGATAAGAAAAAGTGGGTGACAGGTAGAAATTATTTACGACTTTAGATAATAAGTCTCTGAGGATGTTTAGTTAAGGATGAGAGATTAAGAACACCTCAGAGCAGATAGACAAGCATTGGAATTCACCGAGAGTGAATTAGTATGATTGAGATATTTCTTGTCCTAAGGGAATAAGGACATAGCGAGCTTTTGGAAGAAGGTAAGTTGAGTTTCGCTGGATGGAATATTTTGAGAGATTGGACAAGTGGGAGATAAGACCTGTAGGTGGCATTTCCACTTGAATAAGCAGGCACCCACAATGTGTTCCAGCTTTTGATGCTTCAGCAATACTATCCAGATCCAGCATAGGTGATCGAATGTGAATTCCAAAAGTTCAGTTTTATGCAAATATAAGTATATTGAAGAAGTTGATTCGGGCATTAAACAGGAAAGAGGAAGTATTGAGGTTTAAGATGATCTCCCTAATTAAAGTCCTTTGGTAGTAATACACTCCAAAAAAGGTCACATAAGAATTTAAGAGTATGATACGATCGATGTACCCAGAGTTGTATATGGACTCATATGACTTGGTTCTAATTTGGAGGACCAAATTCCTTAAGTGGGGGAGAGTTGTAAGACCCGAATTTAATTAAAATACGAAAATTAAATAAGAAAAGATGGGGGATGTATGAAGGAAGGTCATGTTAGATTGATTTTCGAAACAAGAGCAGGGGTAAAATGGTAAAAATACCAAAACCCGATATTAGCGCAATAAAGAAATTTTAATTAAAAATAAGGATGTAAGATATCTTGATCGATAATGAGGAAATTATACAATTTTGGGTCAATTGATCAAGATTCGAAAATTTTAAAAATATCAAAAAATTATCGGAATGATATCTCGAAAAGCGCGAAGGAATAATATCAAAAATTTGGAGAAAAATATATTTAATAAATTAAATTTAAATTAAATAAATTAAATTAAAATAAAAATAATATAAGTGTAGATATTTTAGATTTTTGGAGTATTTTAATGAATAGTAAAATAATTAAAATAAATAATAATAATAATTGATAAAATAAATAAAACAAAAAAAAGGAGAGAAACGGGTCGGGGAGAGAGAAACGAAACGGAAAGGAAAACGGAGCCGAGAACCCGAGGAAGCCCGACGAGCCACCGGCGGTCGATGGTCCCAGCTGACGGTCGGAGAAGCTAGAGCGAAGCCCGGCGGTTCCAACAGCACCAACGATGCGCGCCGACGGCCACGATTTTCGACGAATCGACGGACGGAAAGTCGAGAGGGAAATCGCGTTGGTTCCGGCGAACGGCGGCGCCATAGCTCGGATTCGACCTAGCCAAATGATCACCGGACCGAGGCGGTTCTTTTGAGCCCATTGGCAGTCGACGAAACGGCGAGAATCGTCGGCTACGGTCAAGAGGAGGAAAATAGGTCCGACGGCCGAGGGAGAAGAGCCGGACCGGCGGCGTTCCGACGAGCTTAACCCAAACCGAGGCCAGATTCGTGATGCGGACGACCCAGCGGAGCGATTGGCAGTGGAAGCCGGCGGAGAACCGGCCGGCAAGGTGGTGAACCGACGGTGAACCGGTCGAACCGGAGTGAACCGGCGATCTGAACCGGTCCGAACTGGACTGAACCGGTTCAGCCAAAAAGAGAGGAAAAAAGGAGAAAAAGGGAAAAAGCAAAAGAGGAAAAAATTGGGGAAAATTCCTGTGGTGCAATCGAGCTTCGGGTAAGTCAGTGAGCGGTCGAATTGACCCGATTTAAATTTTGGAGTATTTAATTTAATTAATTTTGGGCTGAAAACTTACCCGGAAAATTGTGAAATTATGTAGCTCGACGATTGGCATCCATCGAGAGCTCGAGATAGCCTCGAATTTCGTACTAGCATGGAGTCTCGGGTAAGTGACCCTTATTTACGACAATTACCTCGTTATGCGTGATATTGATTTAATTTTCGCATAAATTGAATTAAATTATGAAAATTTAGATAAATTGTCGTAAATAATGAATTTAGCTATTCGAGAGCTAGAACGAGGCCCAATAAATTATTGGTGGGCCCAATGAGCCCAATAGGCCTCGATAAAGTGAAAATTAAGTGGTAAATGGGCTTAAGGCCGATTAAGGCCCATTAGGGTGCAATCGGGCCCAATAGGGATGAACGGCCCCAATGATTTAAATTAAGCCCATAAAGTATTAAATACAATTAAATTGTATGTTATCTGACCTGAGGAATATTGATACGCAGTTTTCGGGCATTTGATTGGGAGCTTATCGGACTGCGCGACGAGTCAACAGTGGAAAAGAAAAGGTCAGACTCGACAGGAAAATAAGGTAAGGGAATTTTACGGACTGCTAGAGGTAACTTTACGCAATTTTAAGTTCACATGCAGTCCTTTAAAATTTATCTGAAGGGTCTAGAGGTCGAAGAATAATTTTAGTGCCCCCTATGGGCAAAAAATACTGAAATACCCTTGTTAAGGGGAAATGTTTCCAACTTTAGGAAAAATTGGGAGGAGCAAGAACAAGAGGTTCTTGCTCATTCTGGAGGTGTTTTGATGCATGCATTAGTAGGCTGGCTCACTTTTAAAGAAAAACGCATAGCATTGCATACCTTGCACGATGTAATTTCTTTGAAAACTATTTGGAGATAACCGAGCCGCCTACGTGTTTTTATTTACATGTGACGTGCTAGGGCTCAGCTCGCACGATGTTTGATTTGTGTGATGCATGCATTAGTGCTGGAGCGAGAGCTCGCACTAGAGTTTTACATGCATAGGTGCTAGAGTATAACTCGTACCAGATTTCACATGCTTTTTCGTGACACGGTGCTAGAGTCTAACTCGCACCAGATTTTACATGATTTTCAAGACAGGGTGCTGGAGTTTAACTCGCACCAGATTTTATAAGATTTTCATATGATTTGTATACAGAGTGCTGATCCTAACTCGCACTAGTTTTACTGGATTTGTGGAGTAGCGCTATCTGCCCTTGGAGTCAGCCAAAAGGCCCAACAGGCTCAAAAGACCTCTTAAGTAGGGTGAGAGTGAGGGATGAGGTTGGCGGCCTTGTGGAGATGTAAAGCGGGCTCTGCCAATTTTACTTGATTTGATGAGAGTGCTGAGCATCGCTCGCAGTGATTTTTATGAGAGCATATGATGAGCCGTGCTTGGAGCATCGGGTAAACTGTGTGTCACCGATTTAATAGGCTCGCACGTGCGTTTTGAGACATGGCAATGAGTATTGAGAAACAAAACCTCTCTGTGGGAAGCAGGCCATTTGGGCTGGAGTACCTAGAGTGATATGGGTCCATGGAGTACGATGTACCGTGCAAATAGCATGGAGTACGATGTACCGTGGGGTATCTTCGGATACGGTATCTTTGTGATACGGGGTATCTTTATGATACGGTATCTTTGTGATACGGGGTATCTTCGGATACGGCATCTTCGGATGCGTGAGATCGGATAAGACTGACGGGTTGGATTGACCCACCTCCCGGGCGGTTCCCTATCAGGGTGAGACCTCGCACACTGGGATCCGTGAAGCTAGAGGGACTCACGAGGACACATATTGGGCAGTCCTGGTTATTACCGAGATACAGTTATTGCCTAGTCTCATATCTTGTATATATATACATATGTTTTCGGATATTGATGCTTTCGAGAAACTCAATTTTCATGATTTTGTGTGAGTCAGGATCACCTGAAGGAGGGGTCGAGTCCTGACTTTATTGTGAAATTTTTTAAAGAGAAAGAAATGATTTAAAATAATTTCATGTTGAATTTTCCGTGCAAACTCGATTTACATAACATCATAAGCTCATGTCATTTGTTTTAAAATATGTGGAGAAAGGGTGGTTTATGCATGGCACCACGTTCATGTAGGTAGTATGGTTACCTACTTGTTCGTAGGATTGCCTTACTGAGCTTGATGTGCTCACCCCTTTCATTTTCTCCCACAGATAATCTCCAGTTGAAGTTGAGGTGACTCAGTATTGCATTCTGGATATCCGCTGCTGCCCATCAACATAAGGTATATACACTTGTACATATTGTATCTACATAAGCATAGCACAGTAACATGTTTGTAAGTAACTTTAGGGGATGTATAAATAATGTAAACAATTATAAATGACTGGAGAAGAAATAAGTTAGATGGTAATTGTATGCTGGGACTGGCATTGACGCACAGCCCAATTTGTTGGTTGAGTGTGGTCACGATTCGAGGACAGGTAAGAATTTAAGTAAATAAACAAAACGCGAAAAATTAACTCTGATTTTTGGGTAGTTTGGGTCGTGACATTATGTACCTCGGCTAGTTGAGGAGGCAAAGCTAGTCGATACGCTACCTCACCAACACGCTCTAATATATTGAAAGGTTTTATGTACCGAGGACTTAACTTGCCCTTCTTTCCAAATCTCATAACGCCTTTTGTCGGAGAAACTTTTAAGAAGAGATTATCACCAACAGCAAACTTTAAATCTTTTTTTTTCGATGATCTACATAACTTTTTTGTCTATCTTGGGCTGTCTTGAGCCTATTACAAATCATGGGTATCTTTTCAGATGCTTGCTCAACCAAGTCCGGAGCATAAATCTTTCTGTCACCAACCTCTTCCCAACCAATCGGTGCTCTACATCTTCGTCCATAAAGAGCCTCATACGGGGTCATTCTTATGCTAGCAAGGTAGCTGTTGTTATACGCAAGTTCTGCCAACAACAAGTGTTCATCCCACGAACCTCCAAAGTCAATCACACAAGCACGTAGCATATCCTCCAAAGTTTGTATTGTCCGCTCAGACTGTCCATCAGTTTGAGGATGGTATGTTGTGCTAAATTGCATCTTGGATCCTAAGGACTCTTGAATTTGCTTCTAAAACTGAGACGTGAACCTAGAGTCTCTATCCGATGTGATACACACCAGTGTGCCATAGAGCCTGACTATCTCTTTGATAACTAATTCTGCTAACACATTCGAATGAGTAGTGGAGCTAAAGACTAAGAAGTGAGTTAATTTGGTTAGCCTATCCACGACTACCCAGATTGCGTTATGATTTTTTTGAGTTCTAGGTAAACCTATAACAAGGTCCATGGTTATGTGTTTCCACTTCTAAGTTGGTACAGGTAAGGGTTGAAGCAAAGCTGTCGGCTTCTGGTGTTCTACCTTCACTTGTTAACATACAAGGCATCTAGCTACAAACTCTGCAATATCCCGTTTCATTCTGAGCCACCAATACACCTTACGTAGGTTATGGTACATTTTGGTACTACCAGGATGCAGAGTGTATCTACTACTGTTGGCTTCAGTTAAAACCAGTCTCTTGAGATCCTCATCTTTAGGCACACATATCCAACCTTGAAATCTTAATAATCCATCACTACCAATCTCAAACTATGTATTTTGGTCCTCATGAATCTGCCCAAATACCTCAAGCAACTTCTGAGCTTGTTTAATCTCTTCCACCAACTCTGGTTCTGTCACGACCCAAATTACCTAAAAAACAGAGTAAATTTTTTCGCTTTTTCATTTTCTTACTCGTCGTGAACAGTTACACCACTAAACAGTTGGGCTATGATTCGGTGTTAGTCACCTCTCACCTATTTACCATTCCATTTCATATTTCATTTACATATCAATTTATTTTAAATAAATACATCCCCAATATTACATATATATACAGTACTGTGCATCTATATGTTCAGATACAAAAATTATACAAATGTGTATACCTGATTTTAATAAAAAGCAGCGGATATGACTACTATCGTTCTATTCTACTGAATATACCCTGTGGGGTGGAAAATGAAAGGGTGAGCATAAACAGCTCAGTAAGGCAATAATGTAAGCAGGTAGATAACTATACTATCTACGTGCTGATAATGTCATGATATAAAATCGTTTATATTTGGAGTATGAGGTATGACTAAAACGATGCCACATGTATGTATATATCATATAAGAGAAATCATGAAATCGACATATAAAACAGACATGGAAAAATCATCATGTATGTCATCTCATGCTCGTCACATTTAAAACTTATTTGTTTCCTCATAAACTCGTCACGTTAAAACTCATTTGTTTTATCATAAAACAACCACATCAAGGCTAAACCCATCTCTCGGGAATACCTTGATTCATTAAATCACATCTCTTTTAAAAACATAAATCGGGACATTACCCCTCCCTCGGGTTCGTCCTGGTCTATTCAGACCGTATGATATCATGTGAGGCA
This sequence comes from Firmiana major, assembly GCA_033439115.1. Classification (NCBI taxonomy): domain Eukaryota; kingdom Viridiplantae; phylum Streptophyta; class Magnoliopsida; order Malvales; family Malvaceae; genus Firmiana; species Firmiana major. The sequence goes on from CM065904.1 coordinate 20,050,629, forward strand.
TGTAGGTTACTGTATGAAAAATCGAGGACTATGGCCATACTTTGTCCCTATGATCCCAGGCTACACGGATCCCGGTGTACGGGGTATCACAACTGCAACGGGAGGTGGGGTCAATTCCTACCCGCCAGAATAGCAAGTAACATCATAGAGTCATCATGACTGCACGGTACAGCGTACTCGGTGTGACATACACGGTACATCGTACTCCGTGGACCCATATCATAGTCTGGGGGTGCCTGCCGTAGGTCTTACCCGCCCCAATACTATGTCGATAACCAACCCATGTCTTAAAGTATACGTGCGAGCATCTCAACTCTCTGTGACACACAGTCTACAAGAGGCTTCCGCACGACTATATGCATGTCAACTCACGTCTTGTGCGAGCGAAGCTCCAGCACCACGCTATGCATATCATGATATCTAAAATCTCGTGCGAGCGAAGCTCCAGCACGATTTTGTGCACACAAATTTCTCGTACGAGCAATGCTCCAGTACGGCTTTTCATGAGAAATAAATCAGTAAACTTGAGTGCGATAAAGACTCTAGCACTCTTTTTATTCATGTAAATACGATAGGTGGCTCAATCTTGATAAAATATCTTTTAAAATAGTAACCGGTACAAACCGGTATCCTTTCATATAATTCAAGAAATCAACAGCCAACCTATGTGTAAATTTGCTTAAACTAAAGCAATACATTCATATAAAGCATCAAAACATGAAAATCATGCAATTTATCTGCCTTACTACCCTTTTTGTAAATTTTTCTATCAGGGGCAAAATTATCTTTTTCTTTATTCACCTAAGCCCCGATTTTTATAAAATTATCATTTCGTTTTCTAAATACTTTAAGTAATTCTAGACCCTGTAATTCCCCTCAAAATTACGTATAGGTATCTCTATGCACTTACAAAATTCCCTTACCTCGATTCTCGTCGAGCGCGTATCTAAATTTCATTGTCGGAGGCTCGTCCGATCCTATTTGCTGCTAATCCAGTCTCTGGGGCTGCAGATAATTATTTATCATGTCAATTCAACCCAATAAATATATTTCTCTTGTTTACTACAATCGATTTAACTAATTGGACCAATTTACTCTTATTGGGCCCAATCGCACCTTAATGGGCCTTGACCCATTTTCACCCCGTTTTACTTATTAAATCCCTTCCTCGGGTTTACTGGGCTCATTCAACTTACCAATAATTATCGGGCTTCGTTCCAAACTCATTGGATAGCCCGTATACTATTTACGGTAATTACCTTGCAATTTCGATAAATATTCCTCTTTATACAGAATTAATCTATAAATTTCATAAAATAATCGAAACTCTGTATTAAAGGACTCTAATTGTCGAAATTAAAATGTACTTACCCAATATGATACGGGATATGAAAATCGGAGCTCAATTGGCTCTCGTTCGGGCTTTGTCGTACAACTGCACAATTATATATTTAATCCTGAGTTACTTTCCGATTAAATATAATTTAAATAAATTTCTCAAAATTCAAATCGGTCACTTTTGACCTCTTACTATGAAACCCGAATTTTTCTCACTATGTTCATTATTTGGACCATAATTTAAATTAAAGGGATTTAAATCGTTGGACAAAAAATATGAAATTTAAGTGAGAAAAGATAGTGAGTCCGAGAAGGAAAATCGGTCTAAATTAGTCCCGAACGTGTAGAAGGGTAAAATGGTTAAAAGATCCAAATTTCGGTGTAAATTCGATAAGAAAATTTCATTAAAAATATGGATTTAGGAAATCTTGATCAATAAAGAAGAAATTATGGAATTCTGAGTCCAATTGGTCAAGATACGAAGATATTACGAATTTTCGTAATTTTCGCCGGGGACATTATCCCGAAAATATGCGAGAAATACACAGAAATAATTAAAATAAATTAAATTAATTAATTAATAAAATATAATATGATTTTTGAGATATTTTGTATAATTTATTATATTTTATTTGATTAAAATAAAATATAATAAATATAATATAATAAAATATAATAAAATAATAATAAAGTAAAAGTTAAAAAAAAAAAGAAATTGAAAACTGAAATCGTGATTTGCAAATTGAATTGGAAACAGAAGAAGCAAAACGAGAGAAGACAGAGACGCGAGAGAGAGCGAGGGACCGACTGCCGGCGAGCCACCACCGGCGCCAGTCAAGACCAGCCGACCACCGGAAAGCGTAGCCCACAGCCACCCGACCCTCCTGCCACCGGCGGTGTGCACCGAAACCACCGGAATCTGATGGATCGAGGGAGAGAAGGCCGAAAGAGGAGAAGACGATTCCGACGAATCCATCGGCGATTGACCCCAGCCGACCCCAGCCGAACGTCGCCCTGCTCCAGGCGCACCGAACTACGCCAGAAACGACCGAAGAACCGGTCAAAAAAGTGCTGAACGACGATCGAAAAGCTTGAACCAGTACGGACCGGTTCAGCAAGAAGTGAACAGGACTGAACCGGACCGGTCTAAACCGGTCCAAACCGGTTCAGCCAAGAAAGAGAGGGAAAAAGGAGAAAAAGGAAAGAAAAAGAGAAAAAGGAAAAAAGGAAAAATTTTTGAGGATACACCGGACTTTGGGTAAGTCGGTAAGAGGTCAAAAGTGACCGATTTAATTTTTAGGAAATTTATTTAAATTATATTTGATCAAAAATTCACCCGAAATTAAATATATAATTGTGCAGTTCGACGATAAATCGCGTACGTGAGCCGATCGAACTTCGATTTGCACACTATCGTAAAATCTCGGGTAAGTAAAGCTCATTTACGACAATCTATGTAATTATTGCACATTAAGAGTTTATTTTACGAGTTACGGATTAAATTGCGCATTTAGTGGATTAAATCCAGATTTTTAATTAAATTGTCGTAAATGATATACGGCTATTCAAAGAGTCTAGAAAAAGGCCCAATAAGTACTAATGGGCCCAGTGAGCCCAATAGGCCTCGATGAAAGAATTAATAAGTGGAAACAGGCTTAAAACGGATTAAGACCCATTAAGGTGCAATTTGGCCCAATAAGAGAGAAATTGGCCCAATTAGCTAACTCGATAGTAATAAATATGAGGAAAATATTTATTGAGTTAAATACGATTAAAACGAGGTTTACATAGATAAAATCGAGCAAAAAGAGTAAAATCGATTAAAAGTTAACTTTTGGATAAAGCTTCGATATAATCACATATTTGGATATATTGAAATAAATTTAAGCCATATGTGATAAGTTGAACTTGTTTTGCAGCAACTCGATCTATCGACATGTTTTACGAGGTAAATTCGAGCATTGAGGAAAGTGCTCTACATCAATCGCTAAGAGGTAAGGGATATAATTTAGAGTAGCGTTAGTACTCCTTCATCCTTACCAACTGTTTATGTATGAGAATTGGATGAGATTTTACGAAATGGATTTCCAACTGTATTCAAACCATAGCCAAAACCATTTCTCGAGTTTTCAGCATGTTTTATATATATGAGATACATTTTACAGCATACATGTTTATAAAAGTGATTTTTCACTTTTGAAATGAAAGCATAGTATTTTCATGTGAGATTACGGGTTAAAGTCCCGATATGTTTTATGAAACCATGTTTTCATGATACGGGTTAAAGTCCCGAGATAGCTTTTAAGCTATATTTTCACGGTACGGGTATGAGTCCCAAGAATTAACTTTGATAACTATGCTTTCCATATTTACACGGGCTAGAGTCCCGCAATGATTTATGAAAACTATGTTTTCTATGAAAAACGGGCTAGAGTCCCGTAATGATTTATGAAAATCGGGTTAGAGTCCCGTAATGATTTTAATACACGGGTATGAGGCCCGAAATGATTTTGATAAATTGGGTAAGAGGCCCAAAATTATTTTTGTGGGGTAAAAAGGCATGATATGACGATAGTCAAAGGATCTGGGGTCGATCTCGTATGGAGACGATCAAGGATCTACCTAGCCGACGGCCAGAGAACGGGCAGGCTCTGACTTGATATGAGAAACGTGCGTATAGACCACACTTGGTGATGCACATGAGTTCATGCGTATAGTCCCCATTTAGTGGTGCACGAGAGATAGGGCAGCGTACGACCCTGATCCAGTCCTACGGCTCCCTGTACTATGGCCATGAGTACCCATGATTTTGTCCTACGGGACCAGATGTATGATGTCCTTCGGGACTAGTATATGAGACGATTGCCTGACCCTGCACGATGAATTGACGGAATGATATATATATATATGTTTTCGCACATTTCATGCTACCTGTTTTACGATTTTATTGAGCACATATTTTCTATGATGAGATTTTAAAGGTAGCCATGAGTATATTTTACGAAATGTGCATATGACAATACAATTTCATTTCAAAGTGATAAGCATGTTATGATATGCATGATTAAGTTTTGAGATGCTTTTTACTTGTTTACACGATGTGATATGCATACTATATATGAGTTTTACTAAAAAGATGCATGGTGTGTAAACTTATGATTTAATCATGTTTTTACTGCTTTTATGAAATGTAAGCATCTCTACTCCAGTACATGTTTATGCTGATTTGTGAAACCACGAGTTTTATCATGTTTTGAGTATTTAAAGCTATTTTAAATGTATCTCTTACTGAGTCTGAAAAACTCACCCCTCCTCTCCATCTCCCAGATTATCTATAGCGAGTCTACTGCACATACGAGACTGTGGTCATTGACAAGTTAGTCCGACCTTTCATCGGATATTTTCGTAACATTGAGGTACAGTCTTACTTATATTCTAGACATGTGATACATAATAGACACTATTGTATATAATAGTCGGGATGTAATAGTTGTAAGTAATTTTATATATACAGAATGTATGTAATGTAATGAGATCCTGGAAAATGAAAAGATTTTAATTTTAGACATGGACAGGAAAACAACATAGTTAATGGATAAAAAGTTTTAATTAGCCTCATTTTTTCGCGCTTCCGGGGCGTGACAGTTTTCTTGGTATCAGAGCAAATGTTGTGTAGTACTGTCGTGTCTAGTAATAAGAGTGTATTACATCCCAATGTGTCTATGCATGTCTGGTAATAAGGTAGGCTTACCTGTCAAAGTATGACTTAATTTATGAATTATGTGCAAATAGTAGATCGCTAATCATGTGTGGTAGACAGAGTCATTCATAGAGACGAGCTCAACCCACTCTATCATCTTTCCCCTCAACCCGAGAGCCCTACTGAGAGAGAAAGAATAAGGAGGCTCGAAAAGATAGTACATGGTATGAGGGAAGGACTTACAACTTTTACCACTATGTTTACCCAGCAGTTTGGGATACGTACACCTGGTACGGAGACAGCTACTCTTACGCCTAATCCTTCTCCCCCACCAGTTCCTCCAGTAGCCCCAACCCTCAGCCAGCAGTTCCCCAGCATATGGATGACAGAGAGACTCAAAGGGTGCGAGATTTCTTGAGTATGCATCCTTCGGAGTTTACAGGGCTTAAGGACCCGGTTAAGGCTGAGGAGTGAATCGTTGATAGTGAGGTGATATTTCAGTTTTGGGGTGTACTGATAGGGAGAGAGTGACTATGGCAGGTTAAATGATAAAGGGACAGACTAAGTTCTGGAAGAGATCCACACAGACGACATTAGCCGAGGATCTCTTAGAGATCACATGGAATGCTTTCTTAGTTACATTTCGAGAGCAATATATACCGATTGCAGCTCGAAAGAATATGCATGCAGAGTTTTTAGATTTGTAACAGGGAAGTTTTATAGTAGACAAGTATGAGAATAGATTTACAACCCTGATGAGATACGATCCAGAGACAGTTAGAGATCCCGAGCGCCAGACAGAGAGATTTCTGGCGGGACTGAGATCTGGGATCGGAGATAAGCTGTTGGGTCAGAATATCGTAGATTTCAGATATGCTCTGAGACGAGTCCAAGAGATAGAGAGGGGCTTGGATGTTCCTCAAGCAAAGCATGATCTCAGGTGATCAGTCAGAGTTAAGGGAAGAGAGCAGTTGCTTCTCGACATGAGTTGAAAGGGGGTCAACCCAAGAGACAGAGGTTGGAAGGACCTCAGATAAGGGTTGGTAAGCCCAAGACCCCAGTTGGTGCCGCATGTATGATTAGAGGCCCTGAGATAAGAGTGCCACGGTGTAGGACATGTGGCAATATTCACACTGGACCTTGTCCCACAAGTACATTTACTTGCTGCAGATGCGATGAAGTAGGGCACATAATGAGAGTGCCCACTTATGAGATCTCAGGAACCTCGTGAGGCACCTAGACGGATAGAGAGATCGACTCAGGCTCCACAGAGGAGAGCTACAGCCGCAAACAAGGGCAAGAAGCCTGTCTCCCAGGGTCGAGTGTACGCCCATGACCAGGAGACTGCAGATACATCCTCCAATGTTATTCGAGGTACTCTCCTTGTCTGTAATCATAAAGCACATGTACTGTGTTGTGACCCAAGTTCCACACACTCGTTTGTGTCACCACAATTTACATGTAAGTTTCCCGAAGTATTCCTAGAGGACTTAATGGGATTACCATAGAGAAAGAAGTTGAGTTTGCCATTGAGCTAGTATCGGATAATCAACCCATCACCAAGCCACTTTTCCAAATGGCATTAGTAGAGTTGAAAGAATTAAAGAAGCAGTTGTAAGGATTACTCGATAAGGGGTTTATAAGGCTTAGTGTATCACCATACGGTGCACCAGTACTATTTTTTAGAAAGAAGAATGGTAGTTTTTGTTTATGTATAGACTACAGGCTTTTGAATAAAGCAACAATTGAGAATAAGTATCTCCTGCCAAGGATTGACGACTTATTTGATCAACTGAGAGAGGTTTCAGTGTTTTCAAGGTTAGCATTGAGATGGGAAAAGACTGAGTACAGTCACGGAGGTCAGAAGCTTATTGGGATTAGCATGGTATTATCGACGGATTGTTGAAGGGTTTTCACGGATAACAGCTCTATTAACCAGACTAACCCGTAAAGAGGTTCAGTTTATATGGCCTGAGTAGTGTGAGCAGAACTTACAAGACCTCAAACGTCGATTGAATACGATACCAGTCTTGACCATTCCAAGTGGTCTGGGGAATTTGTGTTATACAATGATGCTTCCCACCAAGGTCTCAGCCGTGTGCTTATGCAGCATGGTAGAGTGGTAGCTTATGGATCCCGTCAGCTAAAGGATCACGAGCGTAATCATTCCACTCACGACTTGGAGTTAGTTACAGTAGTGATTGCACTCAAGATATGACAGCATTAATTATATGGAGAAAGATTTCAGATTTTCACTGACCATAAGATCTTAAGAACTATTTGATCAGAAGGAGCTAAATATGAGACAATGGAGATGGATAGAGCTCCTCAAGGTTTATGATTGCGAGATTTTATATCATCCTGATAAGGCGAACGTGGTAGCCGACGCCCTGAGCAGAAAGTGTATGGTGTCCTATATGATGATTAAAGAATGAGACTTATTAGAACAATTCGCCAAACTCAGGATCAATATGGATGAGATTGAGCATGGATACATGGCTAGCCTACAGATTGAACCAAGTATACTAGACCAGATTAGAGCTGGATAGTGAAACGATCAAAGATTACTAGATATGGTTAGCCAGGCAGAGGAGAGATCACAGTCTGAGTTTACGGTCAATGATGATAGATTACTGAGGTACCAAGGCTGTATCTGTGTGCCACATGATGACACCTTGAGTCAGAGCATTCTAAAGGAGTCTCATTGTCCTAGATTCACCTTGCTTTCGATTTAATCGAACAAGCAACTAAGGATGTTCAGCTCATATGTGACAGATCGAGGACCGCACAGAAAAGTTATGCCAATGTGCGTAGACATCCTCTTGAAATTCAGGTTAGGGACTCTGTATTTGTTAAGGTGTCACCAATGAAGGGTATAGTACGCTTCGAAAAAGAGGAAGTGCTACGATTTAAGACTATTCCACTAGTAAAGGTTCTCTGGCAACACCACATGACAAAAGAAGTCACTTGGGAACTAGAGAGCTAAATAAAGGAGAAGTACTCTCACGTGGTTAATGGACCAGCTTGAATTCAGAGGACTGAATTCTTAAAAGGTGGGGAAAAATGTGAAACCCGAATTTTTCTCACTATGTTCATTATTTGGACCATAATTTAAATTAAAGGGATTTAAATTGTTGGACAAAAAATGCGAAATTTAAGTGAGAAAAGATAGTGAGTCCGAGAAGGAAAATCGGTCTAAATTAGTCCCGAACGTGTAGAAGGGTAAAATGGTCAAAAGATCCAAATTTCGGTGTAAATTCGATAAGAAAATTTCATTAAAAATATGGATTTAGGAAATCTTAATCAATAAAGAAGAAATTATGGAATTCTGAGTCCAATTGGTCAAGATACGAAGATATTACGAATTTTCGTAATTTTCGCCCGGGACATTATCCCGAAAATATGCGAGAAATACACCGAAATAATTAAAATAAATTAAATTAATTAAATTAATTAATTAATAAAATATAATATGATTTTTGAGATATTTTGTACAATTTATTATATTTTATTTGATTAAAATAAAATATAATAAATATAATATAATAAAATATAATAAAATAATAATAAAGTAAAAGTTAAAAAAAAAAAGAAATGGAAAACTGAAATCGTGATTTGCAAATTGAATTGGAAACAGAAGGAGCAAAACGAGAGAAGACAGAGACGCGAGAGACAGCGAGGGACCGACTGCCGGCGAGCCACCACCGGCGCCAGTCAAGACCAGCCGACCATCGGAAAGCGTAGCCCACAGCCACCCGACCCTCCTGCCACCGGCGGTGTGCACCGAAACCACCGAAATCCGACGGATCGAGGGAGAGAAGGCCGAAAGAGGAGAAGACGATTCCGACGAATCCACCGGCGATTGACCCCAGCCGACCCCAGCCGAACGTCGCCCTGCTCCAGGCGCACCGAACTAAACTAGAAACGACCGAAGAACCGATCGAAAAAGTGCTGAACGACGATCGAAAAGCCTGAACGGTACGGATCGGTTCAGCAACAAGTGAACCGGATTGAACCGGACCGGTCTGAACCGGACCGAACCGGTTTAGCCAAGAAAGAGAGGGAAAAAGGAGAAAAAGGAAAGAAAAAGAGAAAAAGGAAAAAAGAAAAAATTTTCGAGGATACACCGGACTTTGGGTAAGTCGGTAAGAGGTCAAAAGTGACCGATTTAATTTTCAAGAAATTTATTTAAATTATATTTGATCAAAAATTCACCCGAAATTAAATATATAATTGTGCAGTTCGACGATAAATCACGTACGTGAGCCGATCGAACTTCGATTTGCACACTATCGTAAAATCTCGGGTAAGTAAAGCTCATTTACGACAATCTATGTAATTATTACGCATTAAGAGTTTATTTTACGAGTTACGGATTAAATTGCGCATTTAGTGGATTAAATCCAGATTTTTAATTAAATTGTCGTAAATGATATACGGCTATTCAAAGAGTCTAGAAAAAGGCCCAATAAGTACTAATGGGCCCAGTGAGCCCAATAGGCCTCGATGAAAGAATTAATAAGTGGAAACGGGCTTAAAACGGATTAAGACCCATTAAGGTGCAATTTGGCCCAATAAGAGAGAAATTGGCCCAATTAACTAACTCGACAGTAATAAATATGAGGAAAATATTTATTGAGTTAAATACGATTAAAACGAGGTTTACATAGATAAAACTGAGCAAAAAGAGTAAAATCGATTAAAAGTTAACTTTTGGCTAAAGCTTCGATATAATCACATATTTGGATATATTGAAATAAATTTAAGCCATATGTGATAAGTTGAACTTGTTTTGCAGCAACTCGATCTATCGACATGTTTTACGAGGTAAATTCGAGCATTGAGGAAAGTGCTCTACATCAATCGCTAAGAGGTAAGGGATATAATTTAGAGTAGCGTTAGTACTCCTTCATCCTTACTAACTGTTTATGTATGAGAATTGGATGAGATTTTACGAAATGGATTTCCAACTGTATTCAAACCATAGCCAAAACCATTTCTCGAGTTTTCAGCATGTTTTATATATATGAGATACATTTTACAGCATACATGTTTATAAAAGTGATTTTTCACTTTTGAAATGAAAGCATAGTATTTTCATGTGAGATTACGGGTTAAAGTCCCGATATGTTTTATGAAACCATGTTTTCATGATACGGGTTAAAGTCCCGAGACAGCTTTTAAGCTATATTTTCACGGTACGGGTATGAGTCCCAAGAATTAACTTTGATAACTATGCTTTCCATATTTACACGGCCTAGAGTTCTGCAATGATTTATGAAAACTATGTTTTCTATGAAAAACGGGCTAGAGTCCCGTAATGATTTATGAAAATCGGGTTAGAGTCCCGTAATGATTTTAATACACGGGTATGAGGCCCAAAATGATTTTGATAAATTGGGTAAGAGGCCCAAAATTATTTTTGTGGGGTAAAAAGGCATGATATGACGATAGTCAGAGGATCTGGGGTCGATCTCGTATGGAGACGATCGAGGATCTACCTAGCCGACGGCCAGAGAACGGGCAGGCTCTGACTTGATATGAGAAACGTGCGTATAGACCACACTTGGTGATGCACGTGAGTTCGTGCGTATAGTCCCCATTTAGTGGTGCACGAGAGATAGGGCAGCGTACGACCCTGATCCAGTCCTACGGCTCCCTGTACTATGGCCATGAGTACCCATGATTTTATCCTACAGGACCAGATGTATGATGTCTTTCGGGACTAGTATATGAGACGATTGCCTGACCCTACACGATTAATTGACGGAATGATATATATATGTTTTAGCACATTTCATGCTACCTGTTTTATGATTTTATTGAGCACATAATTTCTATGATGAGATTTTAAAGGTAGCCATGAGTATATTTTACGAAATGTGCATATGACAATACAATTTCATTTCAAAGTGATAAGCATGTTATGATATGCATGATTAAGTTTTGAGATGCTTTTTACTTGTTTACACGACGTGATATGCATACTATATATGAGTTTTACTAAAAAGATGCATGGTGTGTAAACTTATGATTTAAGCATGTTTTTACTGCTTTTATGAAATGTAAGCATCTCTACTCCAATACATGTTTATGCTGATTTGTAAAACCACGAGTTTTATCATGTTTTGAGTATTTAAAGCTATTTTAAATGTATCTCTTACTGAGTCTGAAAAACTCACCCCTCCTCTCCATCTCCCAGATTATCTATAGCGAGTCTACTGCACATACGAGACTGTGGTCATTGACAAGTTAGTCCGACCTTTCATCGGATATTTTCGTAACATTGAGGTACAGTCTTACTTATATTCCAGACATGTGATACATAATAGACACTATTATATATAATAGTCGGGATGTAATAGTTGTAAATAATTTTATATATACAGAATGTATGTAATGTAATGAGATCCTGGAAAATGAAAAGATTTTAATTTTAGACATGGACAGGAAAACAACATAGTTAATGGATAAAAAGTTTTAATTAGCCTCATTTTTCCGCGCTTCCGGGGCGTGACACTTACCGACTTACCCGAAGTCCGGTGTATCCCCGAAAATTCTTCCATTTTTTCCTTTTTTTCTTTTTCTCTTTTTTCCCTTCTTTCTTGGCTGAACCGGTTCAGTCTGGTTCAAACTGGTTCAGACCGGTTCGGTTCACTCCGATTCGCTCCTGTTCGGCCGGTTCGGTGCCTTGCAGACCGGTTCTCCACCGGCTTTCACCGCCAGCAGCTCCGCGAGGTAGTCCGCAGCTCGGATCTGGTCTCGGTTTCACACGAGGTCACTTAAAAGTGACCGGTCCAGCCTCTTCTCCTTTTCGACGTCGGTGGCTTCCTCGTTTCTCGTCGTTGCCAGCGCTGTCCACCGTTTCCCCAGCTGTTTTCGCCCCCATTCGGCTCGGCATCACGTAGGGGTTCTTCGGTGGCCGATGGTTGGGGCCGAATCGGCTTCGTTCGTCGGAAATTTCTCATCTCTCCCCGTCGGTTTCTCTCCCTCGATCCGACGTTCTCCGGCGTCGGTGGGCTGCACCGTCGGTACCAGGGAGGTCGCCGACCTCTCCTCTTCCTTTTTCGACCTTCATCTGGCCGATTGGGTCACCGGTGGCCCGTCGGTCTTCTCCCCGATTTCGGCTAGCTTCTCCGTTTCTCACTTCTTTCTCTCTCCCCTACTAAAGTTTCTGATTTCTGATTTCTGATTTTTTTTTACAATTTTTATTATTTTTATTTATTATTATTTATAAATTAATTTATTATTATTTTATTCATTAAAATAGTCAAAAATGTTCAAAATATCTACAAAAATTAATTTCTTTATTCCAAATAGATTTATTTAATTTTATTTAATTTATTTATTATATTTTTAACCCTTTTTCGGGTATAATTTCTTCGTATTTTTGGGATATTGTCCCGAGTGACTTTTCGGTATTTCTAAAAATTCTGAATCTTGATCAATTTAACCCGAAATTTAATTATTTATTCGTTATTGATCAAGATTCTCAAATCCATTATTTTTAATTAAATTTTCTTATCGAATTTATTTCGGCTTTCGATCTTTTGACCGTTTTGCCCTTGCACGTGTTCGAGAATTTTCTATTTCATTCCTTTTGCATTTTTAATTTCGTGTTTTGATTGAATTCGGGTCTTACATAATCTCCCCCACTTAAGAAATTTGGTCCTCCAAATTAGAACCAAGTTAGTCTGTAAATCACTCCGGATATTTCACACATATCATACTCTTAACTCTTATGTGACTTTTTCGGAGTATCCTACTACCAAAGGACTTTAATTAGGGAGATCATCTTAAATCTCAATACTTTCTCCTGTCATCTAATACTCGAATCAAGTTTTCAATCATACTTTATACTTTCATTGAGCTAAACTGTTGAAGCTCGTACCTGATCACATACGCTGGGTCCGGATAATATTTTCGATGCATCATAAAATAGGACACATTGTGGATGCCTGCTAAATTAGGTGGTAATGCCAACCTACAGGTCTTGTCTCCCACTTTGTCCAATCTCTTTCCGAATCTCGTTACGTCCTTAGGACCAATAACTTCCTACAATAGTAATTCACCCTCGGTGAATTCCAATGGTTTCTATCTCTTGTCAGCATCGCTTTTCTGTTTGCTCGGAGGTGTTTTTAATCCTTCACAATTAACTGAACATCCTCAGAGGTTTGTCTTACTAATTCGGGAATAATTCTCTATCTGTTACCAACTTTTTCTTATCCAAATCAGGGAAAACAACCCTTACGGCCATACTATACGTCATCTGAAGTTATCCTGATACTCAAGTGACAACTGTCTTTATTGACGAATTCGATTAGTAACAACTGATCATCCCAGGAGCTTATCATATCAAGCACACACTCTCATCATATCCTCCAGAACCTGTACAGTCCTCTCTGACTGATCATCTGTCTGAGGATGAAAAGATATGCTAACACTTAGTTGGGTTCCCGTAGCTTCCTAAAAAATGTTCTCAGAAATGAGAAATGAAGCGGGAATCCCTATATGATACAATGCTCACTGGAAAAATACTTGGTGTTCCACAATTTTCCATACATATAAATCCGCCTACACACTCAGAGTATTTGGGGATTTCCTAATCAAAAGGTGGGTAGACTTAATCAATCTATCGACTATCATCCAGATAGCCTTATGATTCATCCGGGTTCTCTATAACCCATCACGAAATGCATGGTAACTTATTTCCATTTTCGTGTTAATATAGGTAGAAACTGTGATAACCCTGCAACTTCTTTTGCTCTACCTTAGTCTGCTGACATACGAGATACTTTTCCACAATCTCTACCATGTCTCTTTTCATATTTAACCACCAATACCCTTTTCTAATATTTCGATATATTTATTACTTCTCGGATGCACTGTATATCCCGAAGAGTGAGCTTCTGACAATAACTCTATCTCATCACTGTGGTCCTGGGGAGCACTTATACTATCTTTGAACCTCAGTAAGCCATCATCTCTCTCTGTGAACTCTGTCACTGTACCCATCTGAATCTGACCCACACTATCGATACCATGACGATCATCACGCTAAGCCTGTCAAATCCGGGTACTCTCATCCGGTTCTAATCTCAGGCTAGCTGTCACACCATCACTGTCATCATTAGAGGGAATCATATCACTACTGAGGCTTACAACTGCTCTAGCAGCTCACGCTCCCTGACCATCATATGTAATACCATCCCAAGGCTCTTTCCACTCAAGGCATCAGCCATCACATTAGCTTTTCCTGGGTGGTACAATTTTCACAATCATAATCCCTCAAAAGCTCTAACCCTCTTTGTTATCTCATATCTGACTCTTTCTGTAAAAACAGATATTCTGGTTTTATGATCAGTGCATACTTGAAATTTCTCACCGTATACATAGTATTGTCATATACTCAATACCACTATCGCTGTCAACTTTAAATCATGGATCGGATAGTCCTTTCATGATCCTTGAGGTGTCTGGATCCAAAATCGACTATCTTCCCTTTTGCATCAATACACAACCCATTCATTACTTTGAGGTATCCATAGACTCATAAGAAACCTCTTAATCTGTTGGGTATGGTGAGAATAAATGCGGTGGTCAGTTTATTACTTCAATACACCAAAACTCTTGTTACGTCTATCATCTCATTCAAATACAACTTTTTCTAAGTTAAACATGTCAATAAAGTAGTCCATTCCGAGAACTCTCCACAAATCATCTACAAAAGAAATTTTCAATTGTTGCTTATAATTTCACCTGGACTTTAAATACCCCTAAAATATCATCAATATGGATGATGACAAATCGGTCCAGGTAAAATTTAATTAACTTGTTGTAGTTGACTTCCACTGAATATTTCAATCACTTATATCTTCGACCTATGTGCGCATAACGTATAATATCCTTCCAAAATCGCTTTCGTTGAAGCTACTAACCCGCGTCAATTCCTTTTTCTTATATTAACGGCTTTTATAAAATTTTTAAATTTTTAAACTTTTCTGATTAATCGAATTCTATATTTCTTATTGTACTAGTAAAGGTACCTTAATTTTTTAATGTATATATCACAACTATCGATTTCAATTTATAAGTTACGTGTATACTTTTAGACGCTGTCAAGTCTTCAGGCGGGGAGGTATTTTGAAATACCTTGTCGACCGATTCTCCACCGGCTTTCGCCACCTGCAGCTCCGCGAGGTCGTCCGCAGCTCGGATCTGGTCTCAGTTTCACACGAGGTCACCGGAAAGTGGCCAGTCCGACCTCTTCTCCTTTTCGACGTTGGTGGCTTCCTCGTTTCTCGTCGTTGCCGGCGCTGGCCGTCGTTTCCCTAGCTGTTTCCGCCCCCATTCGGCTCGGCATCACGTCGGGGTTCTTCGATGGCCGGTGGTTGGGGCCGAATCAGCGTCGTTTGTCGAAAATTTCTCATCTCTCCCCGTCGATTTCTCTCCCTCGATCCAGCGTTCTCCGGCGTCGGTGGGCTGCACCGTCAGTACCAGGGAGGTCGCCGGCCTCTCCTCTTCCTTTTTCGACCTTCACCTGGCCGATTGGGTCGCCGGTGGCCCACCGGTCTTCTCCCCGATTTCGGCTAGCTTCTCCGTTTCTCACTTTTTTCTCTCTCCCCGACTAAAGTTTCTGATTTTTGATTTTTTTATAATTTTTATAATTTTTATTTATTATTATTCATAAATTAATTTATTATTATTTTATTCATTAAAATAGTCAAAAATGTTCAAAATATCTACAAAAATTAATTTCTTTATTCCAAATAGATTTATTTAATTTTATTTAATTTATTTATTATATTTTTAACCCTTTTTCGGGTATAATTTCTTCGTATTTTCGGGATATTGTCCCGAATGACTTTTCGGTATTTCTAAAAATTCTGAATCTTAATCAATTTAACCCGAAATTTAATTATTTATTCGTTATTGATCAAGATTCTCAAATCCATTATTTTTAATTAAATTTTCTTATCGAATTTATTCCGGCTTTCGATCTTTTGACCGTTTTACCCTTGCACGTGTTCGAGAATTTTCCATTTCAGTCCTTTTGCATTTTTAATTTCGTGTTTTGACTGAATTCGGGTCTTACAGGTTCACCCCTGAGACTAGCAATTACAGGACTCTACTCGGAAGGTGCTATGTCAATACTCAAACTCGCAAACTGTCCCAACAACTCTCATTCTTTCACCATCATATAAGATACTGCAGCTAAGCTTTTCCTACTTGGATCATCAGCTACAACATTAGCTTTCTTCGGGTGATACAATATCTCACAATCATAGTCCATTAACAACTCCATCCATCTAAACTGCCTCATATTCAGTTCCTTTTAGGAGAATAGGTAATTTAGGCTCTTGTGATCTGTATAAATCTGAAACTTTTCTCTATAGAGATAGTGCCTCCATATTTTCAATGCAAATACTACCGCTACCAGCTCTAAATCAAGTATGTGATAGTTCTTTTCATGCTTCTTCAACTACCGAGAACCATATGTAACCACTTTCTCATCTTGCATCAACACACATCCCAAACCATAATAGGAAGAATCACTATACATCGTAAATCCTCCGAGACCATCTGGAATGGTAAGGATTGGTGCAGAAGCTAATCGATGCTTGAGCTCTTGAAAACTGTCCTCACACACATCGTTCCACTCGAACTTGACATCCTTACGAGTGAGACGTGTCAAATGAGTGGCAATCTTCGAAAATCCTTCTATGAACCTTTTGTAATACCCGGCTAATCCAAGGAAACTTTGTATCTCCGTTATAATCTTTGGTCTCTCCTAGTTCACTATTGCTTTAATCTTAGATGGATCAACAAATACCCCATCCTTGTTCACTATGTGGCCCAAAAAACTAATATGTTCCATCCAGAACTCACATTTGTCCAGCTTCGCATAAAGCTTCTTCTCCCTTAGTGTCAGAAGGACAAGACACAAGTGTTATTCATATTCCTCCGAGGAATAAGAATACACTAGGATGTCATCTATGAAGACGATCACAAACTTGTCTAGGTACTCCTTACAAACTTCATTCATCAGTTCATGAATGCAGCAGGGGCATTCGTCAAACCAAAAGACATGACCAGGAATTCATAGTGTCCATAGCGAGTTTGAAAGACAGTCTTGGGGATGTCCTCACCTCTCACTATCAATTGATGATATCTCAACATTAAGTCTATTTTCAAGAACACCTTAGCACCCTTCAATTGATCGAACAAATCATCAATCCTCGACAAAGGGTACTGATTCTTAATACTAGCCTTATTGAGCATCTGGTAATCTATGCACAACCTTAAGTTGCTGTCACACCCAGAAATGCAAAAAATGGGCAATTTTAAAACTTATTAACCTATTTAACTGAGTTGTGTTCCTATCTATGTGAGTTTCTTAACTTTTATCGTTTTATAAAAATTCGGCAGCATAACGACTGCATTTTAACTTAACCTAACCTGCAGAGTTTAAAACGCAGTTTATAATTTTCAACCCACATCCGCAACACCATTTTCAATTATATTCCAGGATCTCATAACATCCACAACATATATTTACTCTGCGTAATAAAAACTCTGTACATAAATATAATCCTTTACAACTATTACATCCTGACTGTACTATACATTAGTGTCTATGTTGTACATCGTTTCTGGAATAAAAGTAAAGCTATACCTCGTCGCTACAAATGATCTGGCGAAAGGTCGGATTGTCTCGTCCACGACCTCTAGTGCGCGAGTGCAGTAGAATCACTGTAGGTAATCTGGAGGATGAAAAGGAAGGGGGTGAGCTTTTCAGGCTTAGTAAGAGATACATTTAAAGTAACCTTAATACTTAAAACAATTAAAACACATGGTTTTACAAATCAGCATAAACATGTACTGGAGTAGAGATGCTTGAATTCATAAAAGTAGTAAGAACATGCTTAAATCATAAGTTTACACATCATGCATCTTTTTGGTAAAACTCATATATAGTATGCATATAATGTAGTGTAAACAAGTGAAAAGCATCTCAAAACTAAATCATGCATATCATAACGTGCTTATCACATTTAAAGTGAAATCGTACTATCATACGCACATTTCATAAAACATAACTCATAAGCTACCTTTAAAATCACATCATAGAAAAACAAAACATGTGCTAAAAAGCAAATAACACATAAGGTAGCATGAAATGTGCGAAAACATATTTCGTTTCTCTTGGAGACATGGCTTCATCATAACTGGTCCCGAAGGACATCATTAACATAACTGGTACATATGGCCATAGTACAGGGAACTGTAAGACTGGATCAGGGTCGTACAGTGCCCTATTGGACTGTGTGGTACGGGGCTATGGTGAGGTGACTCATTACGTGCCTGCAAAGGACTCCCAGTCCCTAAGCAGTCTCAACGCATAAACTTTAAATGGTTACTTGGTACCACAAGTCATCTCATCTCGTCAGAGTCCTGCCCGTTCCCTGGCCGTCGGCTAGGAAGATCCTTGATTGTCTTTGTACCCTTTTCTCAATGTACAAGATCGACCCCAGATCACTCTGACCTCATAACATCAATACTTTGTGCCATAGTCTCAAAACATTAAGCATGTTTTTCATAATCATTTCTCAGGTATATATGTAACCCATATAATGAAAACATAGTTTTGTAAAACATTCCCAGGACTTTAACCCGTAAACTCATGGAAAACATACTATCCTTTCATTTCATAAGGGAAAATCACTTTTATATACATAAACATATATACTAAAATGTATCTCATGCAATAAAAGTCATTTTGAAAAGCTTAGATAAGTTTATTCCGATTTTGAGTGAATAGTACTCTTTTCAACTTTCGAGAAAGCCCTTTTTCATGGAAACTCAACTAACTATCCACATAAACATTTGGTAAGGTTGAGGAGTACTAATGCTACTCTAAATTATATCCCTTACCTCTTAACGTTGGAGGTAATACACGTTCCTCAATTTTTGAGCTCACCTTGAAATACGTGCTGATAACCCGAGCTGTCACATACCAAGTTATCTCATCACATATAGCTCAAATTCATGTTAATATATTCAATATGTGATTACATCTAAAATGTTGACCAAAAGTTGAGTTTTTGCTACTTTGCTCGTTTTGCTCGATTTTATCAGTTTAAGCCTCGGTTTTAAGCTTTTGTAACATGTTCGACACCTTTAAATTTATTTTCAATACCTCTACATCATGTCTTACATTCCAACAACTTATTCCACTTCATACAAGACCTTAAAGTATCGATTCTTGCATTATTTCAATAATTCACGTAGTTAAACACTAAACTGAACCTTTACAGTATAATTTTAACTGTAAATTCCTTTTAATTACATCCATCTTCATCATTCCAGCAGCTAAATCATGATGGCAGTAATTTAACTCAATCATATAAA
Source organism: Firmiana major (assembly GCA_033439115.1). Classification (NCBI taxonomy): domain Eukaryota; kingdom Viridiplantae; phylum Streptophyta; class Magnoliopsida; order Malvales; family Malvaceae; genus Firmiana; species Firmiana major. The sequence goes on from CM065904.1 coordinate 20,070,079, forward strand.
TTAATTCATCAAATTTCCTTTAACTAAAAATCATCCACAATCACTAAATAACAACCTATCTCATAGTCATCACTATACCTCAACTTCTTCACTCCTTTGACCAAGTTTGACTCCAGTTTTAGGTCTCCAAATTTTCACTCAGCTGTAACCCAACATGTATAGAGCTTATAAGTGTTCAGAATCATCCAAGAACCTCATCAAATTCATCCAAAAATTGATTTCTTGCTTACCTCGGAACATGGCAGTTTTCTATCCTGTTCGTATATCTAACTTTTTAGGGGGTAAATGACTTCTTTTAGGTTTGAATTGTTTATATGTTGTAGAGAGGATGAGGAGGAAGATTTCATATGGGGGACCGTCGCCTGAAAATGGCCGAAAGGTGGCCAAAAAATTCACGCTAGTCAGGAGCAGAGGTAACACCTGCGGCAAGGATGGGGGAGAGAGAACTCTCGGGTTTCAGCTCATTTCGGGATGCTTTTTAGCTTTTTATGAAGCTTATCCAATTAAATTTTATACTGGAAAATATCAGAATCAAAAAACATCTATAAGGTAATCAAATTGGTTGATTTCCATTGGCTGACAGCTTGTTAATGCAGGGGGAAATTAATTCTGATTAAGTTTCTTCAAAATTTCACTTCTAAATTGTTATAATATGTCTATAGTATGTCCCATAAAAATTTGGAGGTCACTTATTTAAGAAAAATTTCACAAACAAGCTCATTTTATGCGATTTGGCCAATACCAAGCAAAATGGAAATAAGCTTTCGGTTAGCTTTTAAAATTTATTTGAACCCCTAAATCTCCATATTTCTTCATGATTTTTATTTCCTATGTCAATTTCACCTTATACTAATTTTTTGTTTCCTCGGAATAATTTTCACGAATTTCTAGAATTTTATATGCATTTATTTCCTTTATTAGGTCCGTTTTCACGATTTAATTTAAAACCTCAGTTTAACTAACTTTTGCATTTCCAATCACTTAGTTTTCCCTTCTACACATAATTCCATGCATGAACATGACATTTTTAAGAAATTCTTGGGTCTAGGACCTTACCTTGGTTTACGTGCCATCAGGCCCCACGTTAGAACCGAGTGCTTTAATTGTCTATGGGCCTGTAAAACGTTACATTGAGTTGTAATTTATTTCTCATAAGCATCATAAGCATCATAAGATGGGAAAAATAAGGTTTCACAGCTGCCATCTTTCTTCTTCACAAAAAGTGTCGGTGTACCCCAAGGTGATACACTTGGGTGGATGAAGTCCTTGTCTAACAGCTCTTGGAGTTTCCTTTTCAACTCTTCCAACTCTATCGGGGACAATCGATATGGGGTTTTGGATATAGGTTAAGTTTCTGGCACCAAGTCAATGGCAAACTCTAGTTCTCTATTTGGGGGTAATCTAGGTAACTCTTTTGGAAATACATCGGGATAGTCTTTCACTACCGAGATGTCATTGAGGTCGAGCTTGGCTTCTCAACATATTCCATAAAAGCTATGAAACCTTCATACATTAAATAAATCTTTAGACTCATAATAGGCAAACAAAAGATCTACTTATTCATTTATTCATTCATCTTCAAAAGTTACAACACACTTTTTGAGTATGTACAACGTCATAACTTTCCTAAAACAATCTAAACTAACTCTATGTGTAGCTAACTAGTCCATTCCAAGTATTACATCAAAATCTAACATGTTTAGTAAAATTAGGTTTGCTAACACCACCTTATCACCTATCTTAATTTCACAGTTCCTATATATTACCTCGGTTGCTTGTGATTCATTCATTGGTGTCTTAACCTTAAGTATTTAACCTAGAGTCTCGAGTTTTCTCTTCAACTTCCTAGGAAAAATGGGTGACACAAAAGAGTACATGGATCCAGAATCTATAAATACAAAAGCTTTAACATATGAGATAAGAAGATTACCTTTAATGACTGAAGCAGAAGCATCCACAGACTCCTTGTCTAGCGTGAATACCCTTCCTTAGCTAACAACTTTCTTGCCTTTCTCTGCTGGAGCTGTTGGGGTTGGAGGAATAGTTTTAACCGGCTAAAATGGTGTGGTCTTCATCTTGGGACATTCCTGCATCCAGTGTCTCATCTCACCATAATGGTAGCAAGCTCTGTAACTCCTCCGACAAGGCTGGTTAACTGGGTGTCTTATCCAACATCATCTATACATAGGGAATTGATAGGGTGTGAGGTGTTTTGAGTAGGGAAAGGCCTCAGTCTTATTGCCAAAGCACGAGATGCACTGACCTTCTGCCTCTTATTCTGAAAAGGCCTTTTGTCATCATATCTCCTACCTTGACTCCTTAGTCTCGACTGAAACTCAGCTTGGGACAATTCCATATCTTGTTCTATGAATTATGCCATCTGGATGGCTTTGGCATAAGTCCGTAGGTTCAAAGGTGCTAACCTACTTTGGATCACTAGTTTCAGTCCATGGAAGAACTTAACAATCTTCTTCAACTCATTTTGTGCTATGTCGGGATCATATCAGAGGAGTGCAATGAATTTTGACTCATATTGGTCCACTGTCATATTACCTTAGACCAAACTCGAAAACTCTGCTTCTTTCTTTCTCTGAGCACACTTCGGGATATATTACTCATTGAATGCCTCAAGAAAGATCTCCCAAGTAATATCTGTGCGCTTAGCTAACAAAATATTCTCGACATACATCCACCAACGATATGCCTCACTCTCTAACATGTAGTTAGCCAACGCCACCTTCTCAACACTACTACACAACATGTACTTAAACATCTTCTCCAATTTCAGAATCCACTATTCAGCTATATTAAGGTATTTAACTCCCTTAAAGATTGATGGATTCATTTTCTGAAACTGTTTCAATCGGGACATGTTCCTATCCACTGGGCCTTAGGTTGGTGGCTGCACCACTTGGGGTTATGGTGGAGGAGGTGGTGGTTCAGGTACTTGTAGAGTTAGTGGTGGAGGATCTTGGGGGTCTGGTTATGGGCGAGCTTGTGGCGTCTTCGCGAAGTTTGCAAATGTAGCTATGAACTGAGTAAGTGCAGTAGACATTTGCTCCACAGTCTGCTTTAGTCTAGTCATCTAAGTGTTCTGACAACCAGGCTGGGGAGGAGGAGGTACTGAAGGTGGTGGAGTATGTCTCCCTCTACCTCGGCCTCTTCCACGTCTCCCACTTATAATTGACTTATGATCCTATACCAAATACCTAAACACACTTATTAATAATCAAAAGTATACACAAACATATATATATTTCAAACATGCACGGAACATGGGATGTATTGCTATACTAGCTAACCTACACCGACCCGATCTAACTACAAGCCGCTCTGATACCAAAAAGGTTGTCACAACTCGTGACCACTACTTTATCCCTAAGCGCGCAATTAAACGAAAAACATTTTAAAGTGAACTAACATTGGTTAGGGTTTATTATTATTATTCCTTTAGGATCTTTTACTTGTAGTTTCGTGTCTGATATAAGTTAAGACTTTTAAACTATGTAAAGGAATTTATTTAAGTCCTAAAATTTTTCTAGAAATTTTTGCACCATAACGGTTGCAATTAGACCTAACCTAACCTACAAACAACAACAATATGGCAACCAATAACCACAATCTCAATCATGCATCCACGATTACCAATCACGCCAAGCACTCACATCAATAACCCTATCTATCCACAACTAACAATCAAAAGATTTCAACATCATGACCGTTCATCAAATTCCAAATTCAACCTAGCTTCATAATAACTTACTTAGAAAGGTGTATTGTCACGAAAAGGTAATATTGACTTCCTTAATATTTCTACTTATGATGAAAAAGCTAATACATCCTAAAAAGAATAATTCACATATATATGTGCATACATATAAGTCTGAAACAAAAACTTTACACTTGTTGTTGCGCATACCTTTAGCACGAGAACCGTACACTTAGCACGAGGAATCAATATTTTTCGAGTGGTTCACCCACGAATCAATCTGAAAGGTTTGAAAGAAAGGGGTGAGCAACCACACACTCAGTAAGGAAGACATATAACCGAAGCTAATAAAATACCATGCTGGGGAAATCAAAGTGTCACGTCCCTTAACTCATCAAAATCACTACCAATTTTTCATTTTATGTTTAATAATTAATTCATTTCTTACCATTCTCTGATCATGAACAACTACACTTACCAACAGTTGGGTTGTGTATTGATGTTAATCTCATCCAAAACATACCATTTCAGTTTATAATTTATTTAAGGGTAAACACTTGCATTTCTTAATCAGAGTTCTCATTTTTAGGTGTTTATAATTCTGTACATCCCCAAATGTTACATTCAAAATATTACTGTGCTATTACATATCTAGATACAAAACTGTACAAATGTGTAAACTTTTGTACAATGGGATTCAGCAGACTCCAACAATCAATCCTCAGTCGCTTTATGTCTACTGAAAGTTCTCTGTAGGGGGGAAAATAAGGGGGTGAGCAAACAACGCGCTCAGTAAGGCAATCATGCAAGCAAGTAGATAACTGTACTATCTACGTGATTGTGATGCCATGCGTAAAACCATAGAATTGGTCATCATACCTCAAAAGCATCAGTTCATGCTCGTGATTCATGATATGTAAAGGAGTTCATGCTATTCAAATCAGTGCACAATTCGTAAACAAGGCATGGAAAATCATCATGTAAAATTCATAAGAAAAACATGGAAAATCATCATGCAATGTGCTTTTTAAAAACAATTCATACTTTTCTCATTTCAATACAAATCAACATTCGTCAGAACTCAGCTCCTCCCTTAGATTGTCCTGACCCACAAAACAATTCAAAACATGAATTTATCATAAATCAAGTGACATGTGAGATAGGCAAATAATAGTAAGGGCAATAACGAGGACTATGGCCATATCCTCTGTGATCCCAGGCAACACGGATCCTAGTGTGTGGTGTATCACCTCTATCTGCTTCCGCATGGGAGGTGGGTCACGTCCAACCCGTCGGTTCATAGCAGATCTAACCTTCGTTCGAAGACAGCATATATATCTCAATACACGGTACAACGTACTCTATGCTATATGCACGATACAATGTACTTCGTGGACCCATATCATCACATCATATCAAGCCACATCTCAATACGCACGTGCGAGCCTATTTAATTGGTATGACACCAAGTCTACCTGATGCTCCTAGCACGGCTCCCAACTTGTCATAAAATCACGTGCGAGTAATCTCAAGCACGATAACAAGTATAGTGGACATCTAGTACGAGCAAAGCTTTAGTACCATGTTAAAATCAGTATGAAAACTAGTGCGAGCTAGGCTTTAGTACAATGTCATAAATCCATGTGAAAACTAGTGCGAACTAAACTCCAACACTAATGCATATAAACCTCTGGTGCGAGTATCGCTCCAGCACTAATGCACGTATAAACACATCAAATCTTGTGCGAGCAACGCTCTAGCACGGTTTATTCTTACAAAACTCATGTAGGTGGCTCATTCTTTACAAAGCATGGTTATAAAAACCAAATCAAGCTATTTTCATGCAAATCATTTAAATACTAGATAACCTACCGAATTCACATGCTAAAAAGCAGTAAAAACTCAACAACCTTATGTTCTTGCTTTTCATGCACTTTCTCAAATCCCAATTCTTTGCCCTTCAATCATTTATTTCATTCTAAAACTCTTAGGCACTTTAAGAAATCACCCATGAGCCTAAAAACGTGTACAGATACCTCTAGGGCTAACATAATTCCCTTACCTCAATTCTCTTGGAAGCAACTCTTTCTTCTTTTCCCGCTCTTCGTGATTGGGCTCAATTTGCTTCGGGTATATCCTCAGGAGTTGCAAACATTCATCAATCACATGAGTTAATATCGATAACTCACATTCTGACTTCAACTAGTCAATATATCTCATTAAGCCTATTTCATCAAGTTTGGCTCATTATTGCATTTGGCCATCGTTATGCCAATCCTAATCAATTCAGCTAACAAACTTACTTAGTTAGCTAATCAAGCACTTGGTTTTGCATACTCTCACCTTAATTCTTCCATTCATTCATGTATTTCACAATCACCAACACCTTCATATATAACCCATTCATCATTGAATCCACCATATCTACTTTCTCACACAAACCTATTTCTAGGTCATTGTTGATTCATCAAGTTCTAGGTAGTTTCAACCAATGATATATACGCCAATCAACTCATAACAATATTTAGATAAGCATACTTAGAGATGGTATATTGAAAACTCACCTAGCTTGACTTTCTCTTTCCCGAAAATTGAAGATCCTTTTGCTCCTTCAATCCAACGAGTGGAATACTGATTCCAAGCTATTTTGTTCTCCTCCTCACAATGAATAACTTTGCTCTAATAGCTTTTCCTCAAATCTTTTTGGAAGGGAATGAGTTTCTAGAGAGAAAAAACTTAGTATTTTTGGTAAAAATGGAGAGAGGGTATGAGTTTTCTGAAGAATGAGGTTTTTACAGTCGGGTTTATATAGAATAAGGGTGATGAGATCGATTTTCTAGGGTAGAGATCGATCTTTCTTTGGTTCAAAACTCTCAAAATGTTCAACCATGAAAATGTGAGATTGATCTGCTCATTTGGGAAGAGATCGATCCTTTCTTAGCAGAAGCTTGAAGAGATCGATCTACTCATAGGGAGGGATCGATCTTTGCTTGGCCGAAGCACTTAGGGATCGATCTGCACATAGGGGAGATCGATATGCTCTAGAGAGAGATCGATCTACTCCTGGCAGAAACTTGAGCTCATTTTACTTGAACAAAGGATCGATCTGCTTTGAATTAGATATCGATCTGGCCTTGATCTACAGGCTTCCTGCTGTAATTTTTCTAGAATTTTGAAAGGATAAGTTGCCTTTGATTGCTTCACTCTTCATTTTGCAATCTACTCACACTTAGAGCATAGAAAGGTTCATTCCTTATGATATTTGTGTTATGGAACTTGTGTGTACTGCTTGAATTCGAAGAGGGTACACTGAATGCTCAGTTCCAGTGTTATCATTTCATGTTTTAAATCCTTAACTTCAGTCTAAGAGGTTTTAATTCCATTCAGTCCATCTATGGCCACTTCAGTCCTTAGTTAACCTTTACATGCTTCCGTAATACTCATTCATTCTATTTACAGCTCATTCAAGTCAAAAGTTCTTCTTATAATTCAATTAACTTATGAAATATGTTATATTATATGAATCATAAGGTATACATTGTCAAAAGTGGGTTTTACATAATCTCCCCCACTAAAGAAATTTGGTCATCCAAATTGGAACCAAATCAGTCAATGAATAACTTGGGGTACTTTCCCTGCATCAAACTCTTGAATTCACATGTAGCTTCTTCTGCAGTGTGGTGCTGCCAAAGGACTTTTACTAAAGGAATCGTCTTCATTCTCAATGCTTTCTCCATCCTATCCAATATCCGAACCGACTTCTCAACATATGGCATACTCCCGTTCAGCTCCAATGGCTCATATCTTATCACATGTGCCGGATCCGGGTGGTACTTCCGTAACACAGAGATATGTAAGATGTTATGAACACCCTCTAGCTCAGGTGGCAATGCTAGCTCGTAGGCCTTATCTCCCACTCTATCAAGAATCTCGAAGGGTCCTATGTAAGGAGGACTTAGCTTCCCTTTCTTTTCGAACCTCGTTATACACTTAGAAGGAGAAACTTGTCAAAACATCGATTTGCCCACTGTGAACTCCAATGGTCTCTGTCTCCTATCAGCATAGCTCTTTTGTCTGCTCTGAGCTATCTGTAACCTCTCACAAATCAATTGGACATTCTTAGAGTCTTGTCTCACTAAATTGGGAGTAAATATGAGTTGGTCACCAACCTCTTCCCATCGAATAGGGGAACAACATCTACGACTATACAAAGCCTCATACGGTGCCATCCCGATACTCGAATGATAACTATTATTATAGACGAACTCTGTGAGTGGTAGATGGTCATCCCAGGAGCTTCCGAAATCTAATGCACACGCCTTCAACATGTCCTCCAAGGTCTATATAGTCCTCTCTGACAGACAATCTGCTAAGGATGAAAGGTTGTGCTAAAACTCAGTTCGGTCCCCATCGCTTCCTGAAAATGTTCCCAAAAGTGGGAAGTGAAGTGGGCATCCCTATCTGACATAATGCTCACTGGAATACCGTGCAACCTCACTATCTCGTGCATATACAGTTCCACTAGTGTACTCAGAGTATCGATGGCTCACATAGCTAGGAAGTATGTCGACTTCGTTAATCTGTCCACTATCACCCAAATCGCATCATGATTCCTTCAGGTCTTGGGTAAACCCATCACGAAGTACATAGTGACATGCTCCCATTTCCAAGTCAATATAGGTAAAGATTGCAATAGACCTACAGTCTTCTGATGCTCTACCTTCACTTGCTAACAGACGAGACACTTTGTCACATATTCTGCTACATGTCTCTTCATCCCTGACCACTAATACACTCTCCAGAGGTTTTGATACATCTTGTTACTTCCCGAATGTATTGTATACTTCGACCAATGAGCTTCTGTAAAGATCAACGTTCTCATCTCTGGGTCATCGGGAACACATATCCTACCCCTAAACCTCAGCAATCCATCTGAACTCAACTCAAAATCAGTCTATGTACCCCTCTGTACCTGCCCGATAATATCACTGCACTATTGATCAATCTGCTGAGCCTGTCGGATATGATCTACGAGATCTGGTTCCAACCGCTGGCTAGCTACCATATAACCACTATCAACATCAGGCATGGTCATATTTAAATTAAGGCTCGCGAACTGTTCCAACAGCTCCTGTTCCTTAATCATCATGTACGAAACCAACCCGAGATGCTTCTTACTTAGTGCATCAGCTACTACATTCGCCTTACCCGGGTGGTACAAAATCTTGCAATCATAGTCCTTCAAAAGCTCGAGTCACCTTCTCTGTCTCATGTTCAACTCATTCTGTGAGAACAGATACTTGAGACTCTTATGGTCTGTAAATGCTTGAAATTTCTCACTATAGAGATAATGGCGTCATATTTTCAAAGTAAATACTACGGACGCCAACTCTAGATCGTGGGTCGGGTAGTTCCTCTCATAATCCTTCAACTGTCTCGATCCATAAGCTACTACCTTCCCATCTTGCATCAGTACACAGCCCAGTCCTTGGTACGAAGCATTTGTGTATTGATACGATCTAAACGTATTGTCCGCAAGTGCACAGATCGTACAAGTAATAATGGGATTTGGGTCCCGGATTATCGTCCCACAGAGAAGTTGATCAGCCTAATTAACTACCTGTTAATCTTACCCTAAATATATTCTAGTAAATTATGAAGTGAAGATGGGTGATCTACGAGGCTGAAATTAAAAGTACTGAAAACAATAAAAACTATAAAATAAAGACAATAAAACTGAACTAAAATTACTTACAGTGTTCCAAGCAATTAAAAGCAACAACCTACAAAAGATAATTAAAACAGTTAAAATGAATTAACGCAACTAAAATAAAATGCAAATATGAAAATAAAGAAATAAAATTAAACTAAAATTTAGACAAACTTAAAATAAAAAAAGCATGTAATTAAACTAATAAAAATTGTGAATTAAACTAACCTAAAATCTAATGAAAGTGAAGACTAAATTAAAAATGCATGAAACACATTTAATCTAAATTAATTCTAAATGCAACTCATAAAAAACTAAACTAAAATAAAGTCCTAAAACATATAATATTAAATTAACTACTATCTAAAAAATTAAAACTAAAAAATAAATTAACAACTAAAACACTAGATTTAACCTACAATTATCAACTAACAGCTAACCTAAATTGACAACTAATAAAAGCAATAAAAATAATATAAATGCAATAAGTATTGAAGTATAAAAGAAAGGGGTGTGGCCAAACATGGCCTTATATCCAACCAAGTGGTCCCGATTCTGTCACTGTTCACATTTCTTCATCAGTTGCTCCAGGCGTGTCCTGCTCTTTCCCTCACTCTCGGTTTGTCCTCTGCTCCAGGTGTGTCAGTCCTGTCCAGCGCATGTCCTGCTTCTACTGTTTGCTGCTCCAGCTCTCGGTTCTGTCCGTTTCCTTCACCAGCATTCCTTCAATCTACTAATAGCTATTGCCAAGCCTTTAAACACAGTACCAACTAGTCGCGCACAGTATCAGCCAAGCGTCTGCTCTTGCTGCCAAGTCCTGCTTCTGCTGTTTGCTACTCCAGCTCCCGGTTCTGTCATATACTACTGCAGGTGTTGCTGTCCTCTGCCCCAAGTGCTGCCCAGCATCAACATCAAATATGCCAACACCCCGAGTCCACCAGGAGACTCCCAAGAATGCCCAGCTACAGTTCTACTGCTCCTACAGCCTCCACAGCAGCTCAGTTCAGCAACGCATTTCATGCTATGCTCAGCAAAGCAGACCAACAAACATTGTTAAAATGTAAGTTTACAGCGATAAATGAAGAACAAAAAAAAAAAACTTTGAAATTGCTGAAACTAAAAACTAAACCAAAGAAAGAAGATGAACAGTAAAAGCATGCTACAACAAGGGAAAACAGAGGTATGGATTGATGGTTCGATCCACTGCTATGGTGCAGTCCATCTTATGTTCATTGCAGTTCATCACCAACCAGCAACCTCCTCCCGTCACTCAGCCTCTGCAAAATGAAAGAGAACAGAAAAATCAATGCACAAACAGTCTTAAACTAGCTGCTTAATCTTAAACTAACTTATAATGAAAAGGGCAGTAAACAAGAAAATAAAAAAATCCAGTGGCCACTATCAAGCATTCTTCTCGGTTAAGCCTTAATCAATCTCGTTGCTTCATGCCAATCATCATGCAATGCACCACTTAAAGAGTAACAAGAAAGACCGAATGTAAGAAAGCATAAGAATTAGAAAGTATTAATGAAATGATGATTCTTGTAAAAAAAAATAAGGTCTCTCAGTTCTGCCTATAACATGCAAACCCGAGAGCTTGAGAAGGAAAAATGGAAACATAACCTAATCGTGAAGATGAACTTTGCAAAAAAAAAATTATCAAATCCTAAACTTAGACAAAAATAAACTTGTGAAACCGATAATACAAAACATGGTAAATGAAAATTAATGCTAAAACTAAGAAAATTGGAACCATGAAACTATTCATAAAATAAAGCAATTAGAACTTAACATGAACAGTAGCGAAACAAGAAAAAAATAACAATTGGTGGGAAAAGAAAGTGATCAGAAAAGCTTAAAAGAAAAATTAAAACTAAACTACTCCCAAATTACTCTACACTACTCCTACCCTAGACTATTTCTTGCACTACTTTCTTTTTTCAATTGCCATCATATTCTATTTATACACACACTTAGGGGTACAATAGTATTTTTTTTATCCTAGATGAGTTGGCATTGTTTAGCCATTTGTCTTCATTTTATTTGCTGTAGAGTAGATATTTTCACGTCACTCGTCTTTTTGTCCAATTGGTTGTGCGATGTGGCCTGGCGTGTGCCTTCCAAAAGGTTCGCACGGTGTCCATCGATCTTATCGTTTATGAGCAAATAAAATATGGACACCTAGCATCACGTGTGTCCAAATGACTGGTGACTCGGTCTGTAATTTGGAAGTGGTCCAGTCTCCTGTAGCCCGTTTTCAGCCCAATTTTGACTGAAACGACTGAGTTTCATCAGGATTTAATTTATCTGCACATTAAAGAATTTTAATTAAATAAAGGGGATTATTAATAAAATAATATGGGGATTAAATAAATAATTAGGAAATTAAGCACAAATAATTCTATTAAAAATAGAATTATCATGTATACAGAAAAACCTCTTGAGCTGGTAGGAATAGTGAGAATCGGAGCTGTGGTCAATCTCTGCTTCAACTCTTAAAAACTTTTCTCACAACTATCATCACACACAAACTCAGCATTCTTTCTCATGCGACGTGTCAACGGAGTAGCAAATCTTGGGAATCCCTTCACAAACTGTCGATAATACCTAGCTAAACCCAGGAAACTTTTGATCTCCGTAACTGTCTGGGGTCTCTGCCACTGAACCATTGCCTCAATCTTGGATGGGTCAACTGACACACCATCCTTCGATACAATATAACCCAGAAAAAAGATCTGCTCTAGCCAAAAGTCACACTTACTAAGTTTAGCGTATAACTTCTTATCTCAGAGGGTCTATAGCACTATCCTTAGGTGTTGTTCATGCTCCTATCTAGGTCTTGATTATACCAGGATGTCATCGATAAACATGATAACAAACCTATCCAAATACTGGTGAAATAACTCATTCATCAACAACATAAAAGCTGCAGGAGCATTTGTCAACCCGAATGGCACAACCATAAACTCATAATGACCATACCGGGTGTGGAAAGCTGTCTTGGGTATATCTCCATCTCAAATTCTCAATTGATGGTACCTAGATCTCAAGTTCTTCAGTTCCTGTAACTGCTTCTTCAGTTCCTCCAACTTAATCAAAGCCATTCTGTATGGTGGTTTGGATATCGGCTCTATACCAGGTGCCAAATATATACTAAATTCCATCTCTTTATTTGGAAGTAACCCTGGTAAATCATCTGAAAAGACATCTAAAAATTCCCTGACCACTGGGATGTCTCTCAATTCTGGGCATGCCTTATCTGCCTCAACCACGTACGTAATATAACCTTTCAAAACATTAATCATTTAATCAGCACAAAATTCATCGATCTCACTTAAAACAACTTCTACTTTCATTACATTTCAAAAGGGATTTTACAATACATTTTTTAGGGAAACTTACGGTAAGTTATCTACCTTTAAAAATGTTACCGTCTTAGAAAAACAATCAACTACAGCACAATTTGCAGCTAACCAATCCATTCCTAGGATTACATCAAAGTCTCTCATATCATTAAAATGAGGTCGACTGACATTTCCTTTTCCCCTATTTTCAACTTACAATCCCTAAACTCATATTCGACTAGCTGACTATTATTCATGGGAGTGCTTATCAACATCCTCCTACTTAAAGGGGTAAGCTCTACATACTTAAACAACTTATATGCAAATCAAGGTGATACAAATGAATGTGTGGCACCAGGATCTATCAAAACATAAGCTTCAAGATCGAAGATCAAGATGGTACTTTTCACCACATCTGACAACTTATTTGTAGTATCTTGGTCCAGTGCGTGTATTCGCGCTCTGCCCACTACTTGCTTCCCTTTGCCTCAGCTGTCGCCCTTCATCTCGGAGTAGGAGCATTAGCAGAAGCTCTCTCCGGTTCCTTGCCTTTCTGTGGGGCACTCTCAGTCATCTCTGATCAATTTCAGATTATATGCCTTAGCTTTCCACATCGAAAACATATTGTAGGAGGTTCATAACACAGTCGGGTACGATGGTACTTACCACACTTACTGCATTGCTCTGTAGTAGGTCGTGGACCTTCAATCACTATACCATTTACTGAAGATATGGCTGGATACACAGGAGTCTTAACTATCCTCTCCCGAATCTCTTTAATCTTTGGCATCTTCCCAACAAATCTCTTGCTCCCTCTATAACGAAAACCTCTATCCACTGTCTGCCTCTTCCTATCCCAGTCCCTCACTCTACCAACCTTCCCGAGCTCTGAGGCATTTCTCTCAATATCCTGTTCACACAATTTTGCCCTGCGCACAGCCTCTTTATAAGTCGGTACATCAAAAGGGGCCAATCAGGATTTGATGGCTGGTCTCAGTCCATCCATAAACTTCTGGACTTTCTTGGCCTCACTGTCCATTGTGTCAGAATCATAACTGCCCAGGGAGATAAATGTCGTCTCATACTCATCCACTGATCTACTCCCCTGGGTCAATCCTAACAATTCCATCTGCAGCTTCCACTACATAGCATCCGAAACATATTACCTCCGGAAGGCCTCCAAAAATATATCCCAATTGATCTCTGTATGTCGGGCTCTCAAAATAGGTCTAGTGGACTTCCACCAATGTTCTATTGATCCCTTCAGCATGAATGCGATAAACGCTACCATCTCTGTGGTAGTGCATTCAAAAAATACATACTATTTCTCAATCTTATTCACCCAGTCCTCTACAGTTACTGGGTCCTTAACTCCACTAAAAGATGACAGTCTAAATTTTTGGAACTATCGTAGCCTATCCAAATCACATCCATAACCCCAACCTCTACTACTCTGTGGTGGAGCAATAGTAGATGGCATATCCTATACCGGTGGGGGTGTAGGAGTATCTGTAGTCTGAGGTCTCTAGGCTGGCTGTGCAGGCATCTCAGGAGCAACCGCTTGTTCAGCATCACCCTGTGTAGCTAGCCCTTGCCTGCCCCCAGCTCCAGGTATCGATTGGGTAATCAATCCTAATATCATCTCTAAGGTCCGCTTTATCCTCGCAAAGCATGCCTCAGTACTATCTGATCTCTCTGCCGAACCTTAGGGGCTTGCTCAACATCAGCCTCCACCTCAACCACCTCCTGACTCTTACGTGGTAACGACTCAGCATGGTTCTCAAGCCTACCCCTATAGCCTTTAGTTCGAGCACTGGCCCGTCTACCGTGATTGGTATTTGGCATAATGCCAAGATTCCTACATTCACAATCATTTTTAAGCCAAATCCATCTCGATATACACAGTAGTATCTAGAATAGTACAGTAACATAGGGATGTAATTTTCCTAATTATTAACCCCGACACACATCAGACCAACTTTGCTCTGATACCAATAAATCCGGTCACGTCCCTCAACTCAGCAAAATCACTACCAATTTTTTATTTTTTGTTTAATAATTAATTCATTTCTTACCATCCTCTGATCATGAAGAACTACACTTACCAATAGTTAGGCTGTGTATCGATCTTAATTTCATCCAAAACATACCATTTTAGTTTACAATTTATTTAAAGGTAAACACTTGTATTTCTTAATCAGAGTTCTCATTTTCAGGTGTTTATAATTCTCTACATCCCCAAATGTTACATTAAAAATATTACTGTGCTATTGCATATCTAGACACAAAACTTTACAAATGTGTATAGCTTCGTACGATGGGATGCAACAGACTCTAACAATCAATCCTCAGTTACTCTATTTCTACTGAACGTGCTCTGTAGAGGGGAAAATAAGGGGTTGAGCAAACAATGTGCTCAATAAGGCAATCATACGAGCAGATAGATAATTGTATTATCTACATGATCGTGATGCCATGCGTAAAACCATACAATTGCTCGTCATACCTCAAAAGCATCAGTTCATGCTTGTGATTCATGATATGTAAAGCAGTTCATGTTATTCAAATCAGTGCCCAATTCGTAAACAAGACATGGAAAATCATCATGCGAAATTCATAAGCAAAGCATGGAAAATCATCATGCAATGTGCACTTTAAAAACAATTCATACTTTTCTCATTTCAATACAAATCAACATTCTTCAAAACTCAGCCCCTCCCTTGGACTATCCTGACCCACAAAACAATTCAAAACATGGATTTATCATAAATCAATTGATATGTGAGATAGGCAAATAATAGTAAGGGCAATAACTAGGACTATGGTCATTTCCTCTATGACCCAGGCAATACGGATCCTAATGTGCTGGGTATCACCTCTATCTGCTTCCGCACGAGAGGTGGGTCACGTCCAACCCACCGGTCCATAGCAGATCTAACCTTCGTCTGAAGACTATATATATCTCAATACACGGTACAACGTACTTCATGCTATATTCTCGGTACAACATACTCCATCAACCCATATCATCACATCATGTCAAGCTACATCTCAATATGCACGTGAGAGCCTATTTAATCGGTACAACACTAAGTCTACCCGAAGCTCCTAGCACGGCTCCCAACATGTCATAAAATCACGTGCGAGTAATCTCAAGCACGACAACAAGTATAGTGGACATCTAGTGCGAGCAATGCTCCATCACCATGTTAAAATCAGTATGAAAACTAGTGCCAGCTAGGCTCCAATACAATGTCATAAATCTAGGTGAAAACTAGTACGAACTAAGCTCCAGAGCGAGAAATGCTTAGTATTTTGGGTAAAAATGGAGAGAGGGTATGAGTTTTATGAAGAATGAGGTTTTTGTCGATGGGTTTATATAGAATAAGGGTGATACAATCGGTCTGCTAGGGTAGAGATCGATCTTTCTATAGTTCAGAACTCTCAAAATGTTCAAGCATGAAAAGGTGGTATCGATCTGCTCATTGGGGAAGAGATCGATCCTTTCTTGGCAGAAGCTTGAAGAGATCGATTTGCTCATGGGGAGGGATCGATTTTTTCTTGGCCGAAGCACTTGGGGATCGATCTGCACATAGGGGAGATCGATCTTCTCTAGGGAGAGATCAATCTGCTATTGGCAGAATCAACTCGAGCTTATTTTGCTTGAACAAGGGATCGATCTGCTTTGAATAAGAGATCGATCTGGCCTTGATCTGTGGGCTTCCTATTGTAATTTTTCCAAAACTTTTAAAGGATATGTTGCCTTTGCAACTACTCACACTTAGAGCATCGAAAGGTTCATTCCTCATGATATTTGTGTTATGGAACTTGTGTGTACTGCTTGAATTCAAAAAAGGGTACACAGAATGCTTAGTTTCAGCGTTATCATTTCGTGTTTTAAATCCTTAACTTCATTCTAAAAGGCTTTTATTCCATTCAGTCCATTTATGGCCACTTCAGCCCTTATTTAACCTTTACATGCATCCGTAATACTCATTCATTCTCTTTACAACTCCATTCAAGTCAAAAGTTCTTCTTATGATTCAATTAACTTATGAAATATGTTGCATTGTATGAATCATAAGGTATACATTGTCAAAAGTGGGTCTTACACAAAGTTATCATGTAATTACATCATGCACTTTCGAACTATGCATAAGCACTGTTTTAAGTCTTAAAAGGTAATGATTTCATTAATAGCGGGGAGAAAAATGAGTCATATTAAACAACCCCTTTTAAAATCAAATCACTTCAGAAAACATGCTAACATAACTCGTAGCTTATAAACCAGGGTGCAAAATCAAGACACGGTAAAACTTGAAATCCGATAACTCAACACTCTTATCGAAAACATGTAAATCTGACAAAATCATGCATGGGTTCAATTCAAACATTCAATACAAATAGAAGAGAAGTGGCACAATCTTTAGCTTGCCATGGAACTAATTACACAATGAAAACACCTATGGCCATAGTGACTACTGCCCTATCTTAATTGATTAGGTCTCAGACTAGGGTACTAAAGATGGGATCAAGGTTTACAGTAGTAGGCAGCATAAAAATCTCGATACCATGAATACATCTCTGTGAAGCACTTGGCACCGTAGGAAAATCACATAGAACCTCTAACCGGTGCTAGAGGTGGCTTTCACGACCCATAAACTCGATGCCACACAGGTATCCCCATGAAGCACTTGGCACCGTAAGGCAATCACATAGGACCTCCAACTGATGCTAGAGATGTCTCTCATAGGATATGACTACCACAAAGGCATTTTCAAGGATCGCCAGTAATCTCAAAAAGATACCACCACGATGGGTGTACAGTATAAGGGCACAAATCACCTCAATTCAAAACCAAAAGTTCGAGAAAGTAAGCCATTGACTGTTAAAACATGCAATTTCATTTTAAGTAGACAACCATCAATTTTTTTACAACACTGTACTTTCCCAAATAACAGTTAAAACAGTCCATGCAACCAAGTTGTAAACATCATGCATAAATGTGCAAAATGATAAAATCAGGTAGTGAGACATTTTTACTCATTTGGGTTTAACTATTTTTGTTTAACACTGCAAATCAGTACACTTATATAACTATAACATCATCTTGACTAAGGCTAGTAACTACGAACAATTGTTACAGTATTAGTGAAAATTGGGTAAGGTAGATAACAATTTTAAAATAAATCCTAACTAAACTAACAACCTATGGTTCCTAGTAAAACTTTAACTTAACCTAAGGTATCCTACTAGCTACAAGTTATATAAATCCCTTACCACAAAACGATGTTCAACAATTACCCTTATCGCCTTAGGCAGCATTTATGTGCCTAAGCTTCCTCGGTAGCTGGTGGTGCACTAACTGCAATTCCACAAGTAAAACATTCGATGATTAGTCTCTATACTTATTTCTTAAGGTTTCACATTTAAAACCAATCCTACACATGCATTTAGCTTCAGCCAGTCTACCATAATCACTCCAATAGGATTAAATCATGCATTTCAGCTATTAGATTTCAACCTCATATCTTCCACTAGTTAGCCGAAGGCTCTATCTAAACTTCTATCTTATTTTTCATCCATTTGAATCATGCTTCACATATAATTGTAAACTTATTCATATGTTAATCACTTTTAACAGAATTAAGTTATGTATTTCTTCTAATCGAATGCCACAGTTTCTCTCTTCGTAATATATTAAATTTTATTTACTTCTTGAGTTTACAAGGACTCTTTTATGCTTAAATCATTTCAAAAATAATATTATACCATGTTTAAACTAGGTTTAAACTAAGTTTCTCTTTTTAATTGATTGAAGCTATTTCTAATACCCAATTCCTAATCTTTCACTCACAATCCCTACAAGTAATCTAATATACATACTGATTACATCGTAGTTTACTAGTTTATATTCTCAAAACCCATTTAACATGATTTTCCCAACTCTGTTCGTTAGGGCCGAGGATTACACTTAATGTTCCTACTTGCATCGCTTAAGTTTAATCAAGCAACCATGGAACAACGTTATTTACACCATACATTACAAATTAAATCTTTAAATTTTAGTTAAACAGATTGTTAAATTTTCCCTACAAGTTTCATAGTGGTTGAATCTACTCTTTTATGCCCATTACATGATTTCAACAATAAATTAAATCTAGCATGACAAATAGTAAATTCAACCAAAACATATTCATAAATTTTATCCAAAATATCAGTTCCTAATCTAATTATCAAAATTCTCAATTTACAAACCCTAACTTTACCGAACTTCTTCAAAACTATAATTAAATTGAATTCAACATTAATCATACTACTATAACACAATTTGTATAGAAATTTAGCTAGATAAAGATTTGGGTTTACCTAGAAGTCCACTGGTACAACAATGGAGAAATAAGAAAATGGGTATTTTGTTGGTTTCGATACTATTGGCGTCGGAGGGGGAAGGAAAAGCGTGAAGGGGGAGAATAGAATGATGATGGTCACCAGGGCTCACGGTCTGGAGGAACCAGCGTCTTCTCCGATGGTTGGTGCGTGAAACAGAGGAAGGGCTTCGGGTTTTCAGGTTTTAGGTGAAGGGGAGGGGAGGAAAGGGGTTTTCGATGTGAAGAGGGAGGATGCGTCATCGGTTCTGGGGTGGACTTCGATCTTCGGCGGTCGGCATGGTGAACGGCAGGGGGAGATTGGTATAAAAAGGGAAGAAAAGGGGAGATGGGGGGTCGTGCGATCCAATTCTAGTTTTTTTTTTATACAATTTATACTTAAATTATTTAATTAACTACTTTAATTACATTTTATCATTTAATTATAAAATTATACTTCTAAATTATCATTTAGTTAGTCAAAGCATATTTGATCCAAATTATATTTTTAAATTATAAAATTAAATACCTTTTATCATTTAATTACATTTTGTTTTAAAATCAACATGATTAAATTATTTTAGTTTACCAATTTAGTTGAATTCCTATACTACATTTTAATAACCTTCATAAACTCAATCTAATTGCATGAATCTATTTATTAGCTAATTAATTTGTCTCATGGACATATTCATGGATAAAAATTTAAGTAACCTAGTATTTAGCTAAATATCGAGATACACAAGTTAGTGGTCATACAGTTCCTCAAGACCTCAATCAAATATCATTGGAGCTTCCAAATCGAGCTTCACCGTGGCCCTCCCTGCTTCGATATTTCTTCATCTATCCTGTTTTCAGGTGCTCACTATCGTTTCCCCCTGTTCTCGCGTTTCCTGGTCTGTGCTAATGCTCTCGCTCATGCCTTTTTTCTACTTCAATCTTCCTTCATTTCTTACTTTTATGCTAGTGAAGGAAACGGGCAAAGCAAGTATGGTGTGATAGAAAAAGAAAACATAATGGCGTGAAGATTGTAAGACCCCATTTTATTGTAAGAGCAAAAAGGGAATGAATAAAAATTTTTGAGTGCATTTAAAAATGCAAAAGGATTGAAATGGTATTCCCGAACACGTGCAAGGGCAAAACAATCAAAAGATCGAAAGTCAATATAAATTCGAGAAGAAAATTTAATTAAAAATAGGGGATTGAGAAATCTTGATCAATAACGAAGAAATAATTAAATTTCGTGTTAAATTAATCAAGATATGAATTTATTGAAATAAACCAAAATTTTCGTATTGAAAAATAATCCCGAAAATAATCAAAAAATATACCGAAAAGCTGAAATAAGATCGAGAAATTCATTTATAGATTAAATGAATTAAATAAGAATGTTTTTAGATATTTTGGCAAAAATAATAATATTTAATTGAATAAAATAATAATAAATAAATAATAAATAAAAATAAAATAATTAAAAAAAATCAAAATCGCGTTTCGCAATTTCTGAGGAAAAAAATGAAGCCGAGGAGTCAGCCCATTTTGCCTACCACCGACGACGGCTCAGGCGAGCGGCTGACGAGGGGGAAGGCAGACGACGTCGACCCTAGGCAGAATCTGGCGATGGAAGCACGAGCGACGAGAGAAACGTCGGTGAAAGAGAGAGGAAAAGCCGAGATAGGAGAAAGAGGGAGAAATCCGATGATCGGCGTCGATCTGGGCCCGGCCACCACCAGCTAAGCGTCCCCCAGGCGTAGGTGACGCTATTGGTGGCAACACCGATGGGTAAGATGGCGGCCAGTATCGGAAACAGAGGAAGAAAAGAGAAAGCCACAGATGACGAGGAGAGAAGAGCCGGACCGGCCACTTTTCGGTGACCTTAGGGAAAACTGAGACCAGATCCGAGCTGAGATTAGATTAATGAATGGTTATGGATGCAAGAATTTAAGCATTATGCTGTTAACCGCCGTGGTAGAAGGGCGAGTTCACGTACTAGAGGCCGTAAGGGTAAGCCTGAGAGTCGTGTAGAGCCACAGACTGGTCAGATCCCACAGGAGCCTATTGAGAGGCTAGGGGATACTGAGGCACGCTTTATTAGGATTGAGTAAAGTATAGAGAGCCTCGTTGAGATAGTTACACAGGCTACATTAGGGGCTGACAATAGACGAGTTCCAATCGGACAACCTATTGATGTTGGATAAGCAGTCGCTACAGATATGCCTACACCCCCACTAGTTCAGGATACAACATCTCCTGTTGCTCCAGAGCAAGGTAGCAAAGGATGGGGATATAGTTATGATTTGGAAAGATTACAACAATTTTAGAAGTTAGATCACCGGTATTTAGCGAGGTAAAGAAGTCAATAGCTATTGAGGACTGGGGAATGAAATAGCAACGTTGTTTGAGTTCTTTCTATGTAAGTCGACCGAGAAAGTGACTTTTGATGCGTTTATTTTGAACAAAAAGGATGAGCATGGATGGAAGTCCTCTTGACCTATCTTAAGAGTTAGACATCCAGAGCTGACATGAGAGATAATTCTAGATGTATTCCAGAGACAGTATATTCTGGACGTCGTTTAGAAGAAGTTACAGGTAAATGCTTTACTCTGGCACAGAGGAGCATGTTAATTAACAAGTATGAATCTCAATTTACATTTCTGAGTAGGTATGACCCGACACTATGAAAGGTGGGAATCGAAAGGTCTGAAAGTCATGGAAGGGCTCAAACTGTCCATCAAAGTTCGATTGGCCGCGTTAGATATCACTACATACGACGAGGCAGTGTGCAGACCACAGTGGTGCGAATAAGATTATGAGTTGCATGCCTCTGAGTCTAGGGAAGGTAATAAGGGCCAAAATAGAGATAAAAAGAGAATAGTGGATGACAAAGGTGTCAGAGTAGGAAGGAGGCCATTTGGCAAGAGATTTAGAGTTGATGAGTCACGGGGTAAGATGATTAGTAAGCCCTAAGAGTATCCAGTTTTAGCGCTTATGAAAGGTATTATGATTGGAGGACCCCGACCTACTACTGAGCAGTGTAGGATGTGTGGTAGATACCATGAAAATAGGCCCCATATCTTATTGACTAAAACATGCGTTAAGAGTGGTAAGATGAGCCATCTATTTAAGGATTGCCTAGAGGTGGGTAAGACTGCCCCACAAAAGGGCAAAGAGAGAGAGAAGGCCCCTGTTGATACTTTTGAACTGAAAAAGAAGGCCACAGTCGAAGAAAATGTGGAAATAGGCTATTGGTCGAGGCAAGTGTATGCCTTGGACCAGGATACTATTGATGCTTCATTTGATGTGGTGGAAGGTACCACCCAGATTGTTAATATTGAAGCAACTGTTTTAATTGATCCTGGTGCCACACATTTATTAATATCGCCTATAAGTTAGTGAAATATTTGAAGCATATACTCTTAGGCACATTACTGATAGTTAGCACCCCAATGAATGATACGTCAACCGATCCTATCTAATTGAATATGAGTAATTTCGATGTAATTTTAGGAATGGATTGGTCGGCTACGGACTATGCTGTTTAGATTACTATTCTAAGATAGAGATGTTTCCACCCTAAAAAGTGCATTGTATGTTTTGACAAGTGATGAAAGAATGTAATGGTTGTACCTAAAGGAGTAAAAGATTGTACTAACGGAATGAATAATGATGTGAAGGTTTAATTGCTTATGTGTTTGGCATGGATAAGGCACATCCGGATTTGACAGATATCCCAGTAGTCACGGAGTTTCCTGATATCTTCCCGGATTGGTTACCAGGGTTACCACCAGGTAAAAAGATAGAATTTTGTATTGATTTGGTACCTGGCACTGAGCCGATATCCAAACCACTGTATAAAATGGCACTAGTGGAACTGAAAGGACTAAAGAAGCCATTACAGGAGTTATTAGATAAAGGATTCATCAGACCGAGTGTTTCACCATAGGAGCACCAGTTTCTGTTTGTGATAAGGAAAGATGAAACCTCCGACTATGTACTGATTAGTGGTTGTCGAATGAGACTACCATCAAGAATAAGTGTTTCCTTCCATTATTGATAATCTATTGGATCAGTTTCAAAGAGCGTAGATCTTTTTCGAGATCGATTTGAAGTCTGGGTATCATCCATTGAGGATTCAAAATGTGGATGTGCTTAAGATAACTTTTCGTAACCGTTAGGGCATTGATGAATGAGGTATTTAAACCTTACCTGGACTGATTTGTTATCATCTTTGTTGATGATATTTTGGTCTGTTCGGAGTCTGAGGAAGATCATGAGCAGCCCATGAGGATTGTATTACAGACCCTCTGAGAGAAGTAGTGGTATGCGAAACTCAGTAAATGTCACTTCTAGCTAGAGCAAATTTCATTTCTGGACCATGTTGTATCGAGAGATGGAGTGTCAGTAGACCCATCCAAGATTGAGGTTGTAGTTCAGTGGGAATAGCCCAAGACAGTTATCGAGATCAGAAGCTCCCTGGGTTTAGCAAGATATTATAGACGTTTGTGGAGGGATTTTCTAAGTTAGCTGCTCTATTAACACGTTTCACTCGGAAGAAGGTTGTATTTGAGTGAGATTATAAGTGTGAAAGTAGCTTCTGTGATTTTTTGTGAATTGAAGCATAAACTGACTATCACACCTATTCTCACCATATCCAACAACTCAAGAGGTTTCTCGATGTATATAGATGCCTCAAAGCAAGGATCAGGTTGTATATTGATGCACAACGAGAAGATAGTCGCTTATGGATCCAGACAGTTTAAGGACCATGAGAGAAACTATCAGACCCATGGTTTAGAGTTGGTAGCCGTAGTGTTTGCATTGAAAGTATAGCGGCACCACTTATACGGTGAGAAATTTCAGGTATGCAATGATCATAAAAGCCCCAGTATCTATTTTCATAGAAAAAGTTGAATATGAGATAACAAAGAGGGTTAGAGCTTCTGAAGGACTATGATTGTGAAATATTGTACCACTTGGGTAAGGCTAATGTTGTGACTGATGCCTTGAGCATAAAGAGCATCGGGATGGTATCACATCTGATGGTCAGGGAGCGTGAGCTGTTAGAGCAGTTTATGAGCCTCTGTAATGATGTGATCCCTTCTGATGCTGATAGTGATTATGTGACAGTTAGCCTAAGATGAGAACCGGATTGGATTGATCGAATTCGACAAGTTTAGTGTGATGATCGGCAGAGCGTCAATAGTGTGAGTCAGATTCAAAGGGGTACAGTGACAGAGTTCAAACTGAGTGATGATGGCTTATTGAGGTTCAGAGGCAAAATAGGTACTCCTAAGGACCCACAGTTGTTGAGATTGTTATGGATAGAAGCTCACTAGTCGAGATATACATTGCATCAAAGGAGTCATAAAATGTATCAGAATCTTCAAAAAGGGTATTGGTGGTCAGGTATGGAAAGAGATATCATAGAGTTGTATCAAAGTGTCTCGTATATCAGTAGATTAAGGTAGAGCATCAAAAGCCTACAGGGTTATTGCAGTCTCTACTTATATCGACATGAAAATGGAAGCACGTTACCATAGATTTCGTATTGGGTTTACCCAGGGACCTGATGAAACCATAATGTTATTTGGGTTATTGTGGACAAATTGACTAAGTCGGCCTACTTTCTGGCTATGAAATCCACAAATAGTCTGAGTGCGTGGGCGGATTGATATGTAAGGGAGATTGTGGAACACCATGTAACATTCTAGTGAGTATTGTATCAGATAGGGATTCTCGCTTCACTTCCTATTGCTGAGATAATTCTCATGAAGCCATGAGAACCCAGTCGAGAAATTTATTTAAATTTATATTTGATCGAAATTGACCCGAGTTGAATATATATTTGTATAGCTCGATGATAAACGATGAACATGAGCTTGATTGAGCCTCGCATTTTGTACCTACGTAAAATCTCGGGTAAGTAAATCTCAATTACGACAATTTATATAATAATGCGCATTAGAAATTCATCGCGTAAGTTACGGATTAATTCCATATAAAATGATTTATATTATGGAATTTAAAATTGATTGTCGTGAATGATAGTATGAACTATCCAAAAACACTAGAAAATTCTTAAGATAATGTGATCGTGATGTTAGGACAAATATTCGGCCAAACATTCATAATGGGCCAAGCTTATGTAGCAATCGACCCAATTTAAATTGTGGGCCCCATGGGTGGCCCAATAAGTGTTAATGAGCCCAAAAAGTCAAATCGACTATAGTAAACGCAAGAATTATGTTTATTGAGTTAAGTTGATGTGATAAATAATTATATGCTGCCCCAGAGAGTTGATTGGGAGCAAATCAGACTGAGGGAAATCTCAGCATTTGGAAAAGTCAGACTGTACAGAGAAATTGAGGTAAGAGACTTTTTTAAGTACTTAGAGATATCTATACGTATTTTTGAGGGGATTTACAGGGCCTAGAATTTCCTAAAGTATCTAGAAATGAAATAATATTTTTTGCAAAAATCGGGCCATCGGTGGAAAAAGACGGTTTTACACTTGGGAGTAAAATTTACAAAAAGGGTAGTAAGTCTAATAAATTGTATGATTATCATGTTTTGATGTTTTATATGAATGTATTGCTTAGATTTAAGCAAATTTGCGCATAGGTTGGCTGTTGATTTCATGATTTATACGAAATGGTACAGGTTAGGTACCAATTGCGATTTTAAATATGTTTTATCAAAATTTAGCCACATATTTATACCAGTAAAAAGAGTGTTTGGAGCCTTACTCGTACTAAATTTTACTGATTTATTACTCATAAAAAGTCGTACTGGAGCGTTGCTCATATGAGGCTTTTTGTATGTGTACAAAACTGTGCTGGAGCTTCACTCGCACGAGATTTTAGATATCATGATATGCATGGCATTGTGCTGGAGTTTCGCTCGCACTAGACGTGATGTGACATGCATAGAGCCGTGTTGGAGCCTTCTGTAGACTGTGTGTCACAGAGAGATGATATGCTCACACGTGTACCTTGAGACATGGGTTGGTTATCGACATAGTATGGGGTAGATAAGACCTACGACGGGTACCCTCAGACTATGATATAGGTCTATAGAGTACGTTGTACCATGTATATCACACGAAGTATGCTGTACCGTGTAGTCATGATGACTAGCTGATGTGACTTGATATTTTCACGGGTTGGATTTGACCCCACCTCCCGTTGTAGTTCTGATGCCTCTCACACTGGGCTCCATTAAGCCTGGGATCACAAGGACATAGTATGGCCATAGTCCTCGATTTTTCATATAGTAACCTACATGCCTCACATGATATCATACGGTCTGAATAGACCAGGGCAGGCCCGAAAGAGGGGTGATGCCTCAATTTTTGTTTTTTTTAATTGAGATGCGATTTAATGGATCAAGGTATTCCCGATGGATGGGCTTAGCCTTAACGTGGTTGTTGTATGATGAAACTGATAAGTTTTAATGTGATGAGCATGAGATGTCAAACATGATGATTTTTTTATGCTTGTTTTATATGCCTGATTTCATGATTTATCTTGTATGATAGATATATACATGTGGCATCGTTTTCGTCTTACCTCATGCTCTAGATGTAAATGATTTTATATCACGACAATATAAACACATAGATAGTATAGTTATCTACCTGCTTATATTATTGCCTTACTAAGCAAGTTGTGCACACATTTTCATTTCCCCCTCTACAAAGCACACACAGTAGTTAATGAGTGGCTGAAGACTTGCATCCTAGTATCCACTGCTTCCCATCGCCGAGAGGATACACACTGGTATCAGTTTGTATCTAAACATGTAATAGCTCAGTAATCATTTTGGGAATGTAATATGGGGGATGTAAGTATTAGTAAACACGTACAAGTATAGAACCTCAATTATAAAGTGTACGTGTTTTCTTTTGAATAAATTAAAAGATAGATGGCATGGTAGATGGTAAAGGGTGACTAATACTGACTCATAGCCCAACTGTTTGGTGGTGAGAATGTTCATGACCAGGGAAGGAAATGAAAAAGCCAAAAATTTGTAGTGATTTTAGGTAAAAATGGGTCGTGACGGAGGTGGTATCAGAGCTGAGTTGGCATGATATGAGTTAGTATTAGTAAGTAGGAAAGTTACATCCCCATATTACTGTGCTTTGTTTAGATATAACTGTATATATCGAGATGAGATTAGATTAATGAATGGTTATGGATGCAAGAATTTAGGCATTATGCAGTTAACCGCCGTGGTAGAAGGGTGAGTTCAAGTACTAGAGGCCGTAGGGGTAGGCCTAAGAGCAACAGACTGGTCAGATCCCGCAGGAGCCTATTGAAAGGCCAGGGGATACCAAGGCACGCTTCGCTAGGATTGAGTGGAGTATAGAGAGCCTCGTTGAGATAGTTACACAGGCTATATTAAGGGCTGGCAATAGACGAGGTCCTGCTAGACAACCTACTGAAGCTGGATAGGCAGTTGCTACAGATACGCCCACACCCCCACTATAATACCCGAATTATCTCGTAATTTCTTATGAAGGATTGAAATGGTCATAAATTAAACGAATAGGATTCGGACTGGAGATAAGGATTTAACACACAAAATGAGAAAGTGTTCATGAAGGAAAGTTGTGTTGATTTGGTTCCGAACAAGTGCTGGGGTAAAACGGTCAAAAGATCGAAATCTGGTATAAATTCGATAAGAAAGTTTTAATTAAAAAAATAGGGATTTAGGACATCTTGATCAATAACGAGGAAATTATCAAATTTCGAGTCCAATTGATCAAGATCCAAAATTATTAAGATTTACCGAAAATTCACTAGGGACAATATCCCAAAAATACGGAGAAAATATACCGAAAAAATGGTTAAAATATAATAAATTAATTAAATTAATTAATTTAAATAAAATATGATTTTTAATAGATATTTTTGGGATTTTTAAGAGTATTTTAATGATTATAATAATAATAATAATAAAATAAATTATAAATAATCATAATAATAAAAAAAGAAATCGAAATCGAAAATATGAAAATAGGGGAGAGAGAAAAACCAAAGGAAACAGAAATGTAGACCGCGCGTGACCCAACCACCGACGACCGACGAGACCAGGTAAAGGTCAGAGGAGGAAGAGGACAACCCGACGAACTCATTGGTACCTGCGACGCGCTCCGACGACGCTCGATCCTGACGGATCGACGAACGAAAAATCGAGAGAAAAACAGGCTCAGTTTCGGTGATCCACGGTAGCTGGGCATGATCGGTGACCACCAACGTGATCGAGAGGAAGAGCCGATCCTTTTGGTATCGGTAGCGACCGACGAAACTGCCAGGAACGCCGGTGATAGCGAGGGACCGAAAATGGCACCATTTGGCCGAGAGGAAAAGGAAAGGAAAAGAAAAGAAAATGAAAGAAAAGGGGAAAAAGGAAAGAAATTTTACTGGGGATGTTTCAAGATTCGAGTAAGTCGACCGATGGTCGAGATTGACCTATGGATAAATTTCAAAAATAAATTTAATATTTTATTTAATGGAAATTAACCCGGATTAATCTAATGGTGCAGTTCGATGACAGAGCCCGAACGAGAGCCGATTGAGCTCCAATTTTTGTACCCCGCATATTATTGGGTAAGTACACTTTAATTATGACAATTTGAGTCCTTAATGCAGAGTTAAGATTATTTTACGGGTTAAATTCTGCATAAAATAAATTATATTCAAAATTTTGAATTAATTGTCGTAAAAGATATACATGTTATCCAAAGAGTTTGGAACGAAGCCCAATTGGTATTGAGAGTCCAATAGACCTGAAAAAGGGATTTAATAAGTGGAAAGGGGCTGGAAATAGGTCGAGGCCAATTAAAGTGCAATCGGGCCCAATAAAGAAAAACGAGCCCAGTACTTTAGATTCGATCAGTAAGAGTGAAATATTGATAAATATATTAAAATTAACCCAAATACATGGTTATATGCAGCTCCGTAGACTTGGTTTGGAGCGAATTGGACTCAGAGACCTGGTGCGGTCGAGACAGGATAAGCTCGCGCGTGATTCCAAGTAAGGGAATTTTACGGACTACTAAAGGTAACTTTATGCAAATTCGACATCATTTACATTCCCTAAAATTGTCTTAAGGGTCTAGATTTAAGATAAAAATTTTAGTGCCCCGAATGGGCAAATGACCAAAATACCATTGTGAAAGGTAAAATTTCTAAATTTAGGAAAAGTTGGGAGGAGCAAGAACAAGAGGTTCCTGCTTGTTCTTAAGGTGTTTTGACACGTGCATGGGTAGGCTGGCTAACATTTAAATAAAAATGCACAACATTGCATATTTTTAACAATGTGATTTCTTATGGAAGTTGTTTTGAGATAACAGAGCCGCCTACGTGATTTTATGAAAATGTGATGTGCTAGAGCTCAGCTCGCACGAGTTTTGATTTGTGTGATACATGCATTAGTGCCGGATCAAAGGCTCGCACAGAGTTTTACATGCATAGGTGCTGGAGTCTGATCGCACCTGATTTTCATAAGATTTTCGTGACAGGGTGCTGGAGTCTAACTCGTACCAGATTTTCACTTGATTTTTATGACACAGTACTGAAGCCTAGCTCGCACTAGTTTTATATGATTTTGACAGAGTGTTGGAGTTGAGCCCTCACTAGATCTTCTGAGATTTTATGAAACGCGTGCTGGAGCTTTGCTCGCACGAGATTTTCCTTGATTTTATGAGAGTGCTGGAGCATCATCTCACTGATTTTATGAGACATGCGATGAGCCGTGCTTAGAGCGTTGGGTAAACTGTGTGTCACGCCGATTAAATATGCTCGCACGTGCGTTTTGAGAGAGGTACGATTATTGATATGAGATGTGAGTCCACGGAGTATGTTGTACCGTGCAAGTAGCATGGAGTACATTGTACCGCACTGAGATTGAATATGTGGCATCTTCGGATGCGAGTGGCATCTTCAGATGTGAGATATTGGACAAGACCGACGGGATGGATTGACCCATCTCCGGGGTGGTTCGCGATAGTGGTGAGACCCCACACATAGGATCCGTGTAGCAGTGGGATCATGAGTATATGGCCATACTCCTGGTTATTTGCCTGAGATACATATATTGTCTAGTCTCGCATGTTAGTACTTGATGTTTTTGAGAATCACGTTTTGTGGATTTTTATGTGAGTCTGGATCACCCGAGGGAGGGGTTGGATCCTGACTGAGATGTGATTTTGATGAGAATGAAACTGGGTTTTAAATTAAACTTGCATGACGTTATTTTCATGCTATTTAAACCCATGCGTGATGCAAACTAGTTTTACATGACATTTATTGTGTCGCATGTTACTATTACTTTGAAAAGCATTTGAGCTCATGATTTTATGTGAGTCAGGAACACTTGAGAGAGGGGTTAAGTCCTGGCTGTGTTGTGAAATTTTAACGAGAATGAAATGATTTAAATGGATTTGCATGTTGAGTTTTCCATGCTCTTTGAAATCCATATGTGAATTTGTTTTACATGACATCATGAATTGTTGAATCTATTTTGAAATTATGTGGAGAAAGGGTGGTTTATGCATGGCACCACGTTCATGTAGGTTGTATGGTTACCTACTTGTTCGTAGGATTGCCTTACTGAGCTTGATGTGCTCACCCCTTTCATTTTCTCACCTAGATCATTTCCAGTAGACTTTGAGGCGATTGATTACTGCATTCCTGATATCCGTTGCTGCCCATCACTTGAGGTATATATACACTTATACATATTGTATCTAAATAAGAATAGCACAATAATACGTTTGTAAGTAACTTTCGGGTATGTATAGACACTGTAAACACTTGTAAATAAATGAGAAAGAATTAGTGAAAAACTCATGTGTTTACCTTCTTTTAATAAGGAATTAAGTTATATGGTGAATGGATGGTGGTACTGGCATTAACGCACAACCCAATTGTTAGTGGAGTGTGGTCACGATCAAAGGACAGGTAAGTATGAAAAAAATGAAAAATTTACTCTGATTTTTGGGTCGTGACAAATTGTGGTATCAGAGCGAAATTGGTCTAATGTGTGTCAGTGTTAGTAATTAGGAAATGTCATCCTCATGTTACTGTGCTTGGTTAGATACAATAGTGTATATCGAGATGGGTTTTAACTATGAAATGGTTGAGAATGCAGGAATATAGGCATTGTGCCTAATATTAGTCGCGGTGAGGAGGTAGAGCACAAGGCAAAGGTCGTAAAGGTAGGCCTGAGCCTGCTAGTCATGTTGAGTCGACCTATGAGAACCAGGATGTGATTGAAATGGAGGCTGATGTGAAGCATGCCTCACAGAGTCAGACAGAGAGATCAGACAGTATTGAGACACGCTTCGCGAGGTTAGAGCGAAGTGTGGAGAATATTTTGGGAGCTAATTACTTAGAGTATGCATGGGATTTGAGGGCGAGTCGGAGCATTGGTGGAAGTTCGCTCGATCCTCTTAAGAGTTAGACATCTAGAGCTGACATGAGAAATATTTTTAGATGTATTCCAATGACAGAATATCTCAGACACTGCTTAAAGGAAATTACAAATAAAATTCCTTACTTTGACACAGAGGAACTGGTTGATTGACGAGTATGAAACTTAGTTTATATCCCTGGGCAGGTATGACCCCGACACTTTGGGCAATGAGAGTCAGAAAGCCCAAAAGTTCATGGAAGGGCTCAGATTGTCAATTAGAGTCTGATTGGCCCGTTAGATATCACTACCAATGCTGAGGCAGTGTGCATACTACAGTTGTGTGAATAAGATCATGTGTTGCACGCCTCTAAGATTGGGGAAAGGTAGTAAAGGCCGAAATAGAGACAGAAGAAAATAGAGACTGACAGAGATGTCAGAATGATAAAAAAGGTAGTTTGGTAAGAAATTAGAGTTAATGAGTCATGGGGTAAGATGAGTGGTAAGACCCCAGTGTATCCAATTTCAGCACTTTTGATGGGTATTGTGATTGGAGGACCCAGACCTGCTACGGAGTAGTGTAGGATGTATGGTAGATACCACAGAAGTAGGCCCTACACCTTATTGACTAAAATAGGCATTAAGTGTGGTAAGACAAGCCATTTATTTAATGATTGCTCAGAGTTGGGTGAGACTACCCCACAGAAGGGTAAAGAGACAAAAAACCCTGTTGATATTTCTGCACCAAAAATAGGAGGCCACAGCAGAAGTGAAAGGTGGAAGTAGGCTGTTGGATGAGGGTGAGTGTATGCCTTGGACCAGGACACTACTGATGTTTCATAAGAAGTGGTGAAAGATACCACACTAGTTATGAATAATGAAGTAATTATTTTAATTGATCCTAGTGCCACGCATTTATTCATACCGCTTTCATTTGTATATAAGTTAGTGAAAGACATGAATGCCTACACCCATGGACACAATGCTGATAGTTAGTACCCCAATGAAGGAGGGTTAACTAACAAAATAATTATGAAGAGATTATAAGTTGAAAACGGTGGAAGAAGTATAAGTCAGCTGATTTTATTCAATGGAATATGAATAATTTGAAGTAATATTTGAGAATAAATTGGTCTGCTGCAAACTATGTTGTTCAGATTTCTATCCTAAGATAGTGATATGGTTACCCCTGAAATGTATACTGTAAGTTTTGACAAGTAATGAAAGAGTTTTGTTATAGATGATATACGAAATAAAATAAGCTTTGAGATGTGATAGATCCTGAATACAAGATATATTGGAATAAGAGACGTATGCAAGGTAAGAATATCTTTGATATGTGAAGTAATTTGGATTAAGCGATATGTAGTGAATATAAATTTTGACCAACGATAAGGGGGGATATATCCACAACTAGTCCATGTGGTCAAGTCTGAGGGTTAATAAAGGTATTTCAAAATACCTCCCCGCCTGAAGACTTGACAGCGTCTAGAAGTACACATAACCTATAAATTGAAATCGACAGTCGTAATATATATACATTTAACATTCGGGTTAATCATGAAGGTTTAAAAATTAAAATTTTATAAAAGCCGTTAATATAAAAAAAATGAAATGAAGCAAGTTAGTATCTTGAACGAAAGCTATTTTGAAATGACATTATACATTTATGCGTACATAGGTCAAGGATTAAGGTGATTGAAATATTTAGTGGAACTCAACTACGATGAGGTATTTATACTTTACCTGGACCGATTTGCTATCATCCCTATTGATGATATTTTGGGTGTATTTAAAGTCCAGGGAAAATCATAAGCAACAATTGGAAATCATTTTTTTTACAGATGGTTTGTTGAGAGTTCTCAAAATGGACTACTTTGTTGACACGTTTAACTAAGAAAAAGTTGTATTTGAATGGGATGATAGACATGACAGGAGTTTTAGTGTATTGAGTTATGAACTGACCACCGTAATTATTTTCACCTTACTTTATAACTCAAGAGGTTCTCAGTGTATATGGATACCTCAAGATAATGAGTGGGCTGTGTATTGATACAAAATGGGAAGACAGTCAATTATGGATCCAGATAACTCAAGGATCATGAAAGAAACTATTTGACCCATGATTTTAAAGTTGACAGTGATATTATTTGTACTGACTATATGACACTACTATGTACACGGTGAGAAATTTTGGGTATGCACTGATCATAAAAGTCCCGAGTATCTGTTTTCACAGAAAGAGTAGAATATGAGATAACAAAGTGGGTTAGAGCTTCTGAAGGATTATGATTGTGGAAATTGTACTACCCAGGAAAGGCTAATGTAATGGCGGATGCCTTGAGTAGAAAGAGCCTCGGGATGGTATCACATATGATATAGTCAGGGAGCGTGAGCTGCTAGAGCAGTTATGAGCCTCAGTAGTGATGTGATCCCTTCTGATGATGACAGTGATTATGTGACAGCTAGCCTGAGATTAGAATCGAATTTAAGTGACCGAATTTGACAGGCTTAGCGTGATGATCGACATGGTGTCGATAGTGTGGGTCAGATTCAGATGGGTACAATGACAGAGTTCACAATGAATGATGATGGCTTACTGAGGTTCAGAGACAGTATAAGTGCTCCCCAGGATCACAGTTGATGAGATAGTGATATTGTCAGAAGCTCGTTCTTCAGGATATACAGTGCATCCGAGAAGTAATAAATATATCAAAATCTTAGAAAAGGGTATTGGTGGTCAGATATGAAAAGAGACATTGTAGAGATTGTAGAAAAGTGTCTCATATGTCAGCAGATTAAGGTAGAGTACTAGAAGTCTGCAGGGTTATTACAGCCTCTACCTATATCGACACGAAAATGAGAACAAGTTACCATGAATTTCGTGATGGGTTACAGAGGACCCAGATGAATCATGAGACTATCTAGGTGATAGTTGCTAAATTGACTAAGTCTACCCACCTTCTGGTTATGAAATCCCCAAATACTCTGAATGTGTAGGCGAAGTTATATGTAAGGAAGATTGTGGAACAATATATAGCGTTCCAGTGAGCATGGTATCAGATAGGGATTCCCTCTGCACTTCCTACTTCTGGAAATATTTTTCAGGAAGCTATGGGAACCCGACGAGTGTTAGCACAGCTTTTCGTCCTCAAACAGATGGTCAGTCAGAGGGGACTATACAGGTTCTGGAGGATATGATAAGAGTGTGTGCCATTGATTTTATAAGCTCCTACGATGATCAGTTGCTACTAATTGAATTCGCCAATAGCGGCAGTTATCACTTGAGTATCGGGATGACTTTATATGAGGCATTGTATGGCCGTAGGGGTTGTTCCCCGACTTGGATAAGAAGAAGTGGGTGACAGATAGAGAATTGCTCCCGAGTTAGTATAATAATTCCTTGAGGATGTTCAGTTGATTTGTGAGAGATTAAGAACACCTCAGAGCAGACAGAAAAGCTATACTGACAAGAGACAGTATTGTTGGAAGTTACTTATCCTAAGGGCATAACGAGATTTAGAAAGAATGTAAATTGAGTTTCGTTAGATTGAACCCTTTGAGAGATTGAATAAAGTGAGAAATAAGGCCTGTAGGTTGGCGTTACCACCTGAATTAGCAGGCACCCACAATGTATCCCATCTTTTGATGCTTCGAAAATACTATCCGGACCTAGTATATGTGATCGGATATGAGCTGTTGGAGCTCAACGAGAGTATAACGTATGTTGAAAAATCGATACAGGTATTAGACGGAAGGAGAAAGTGTCAAGGTTTAAGATGATATCCCTAGTCAAGTCCGTTTGTAGTATTACACTTCAAAAAAAGTCACATGAGAATTAAAGATTATGATGCGATAGACGTAACCGGAGTTGTTTATGGACCCATTTGACTTGGTTCTAATTTGGAGGACTAAATTTCTCAAGTAGGGGAGATTATGTAATACCCGAATGATCTCGTAATTTCTTATGAAGAATTGAAATGGTTACAAATTAAACGAATGGGATTCAGACTGGAGATAAGGATTTAACACACGAAATGAGAAAGGGTTCGTGAAGGGAAGTTGTCTTGATTTGGTTCCGAACAAGTACAGGGGTAAAACGGTCAAAAGATTGAAATCTGGTCTAAATTCGATAAGAAAATTTTAATTAAAAAAATAAGGATTTAGGACATCTTCATCAATAACGAGGAAATTATCAAATTTCGAGTCCAATTGATCAAAATCTGAAATTATTAAGATTTACCAAAAATTCACACGGGACAATATCCCGAAAATATGGAGAAAATATACCGAAAAGTGTTAAAATACAATAAATAAATTAAAGAAATTAATTTAAATAAAATATGATTTTTTTAGATATTTTGAGATTTTTAAGAGTATTTGAATGATTATAATAATAATAATAAAATAACTTATAAATAATAATAATAATAAAAAGAAATTGAAAATCTGAAAATTGGGGAGAGAGAAAAACCAAAGAAAACGGAAAAGGAGACCGCGCGTGACCCAACCACCGATGACCACCGGCGACTGACGAGACCAGGCGAAGGTCGGAGAAGGAAGAGGACAACCCAGCAAACTCATTGGCACTGACGACGCACGTCGACGACGCCCGATTTCGATGAATCAACGAACGAAAAACCGAGAGGAAAACAAGCTCGATTCCGATGATCCACGGCAACTAGGCGTGATCGGTGACCACCAGCGTGATCGGGAGGAAGAGCCAGTCCTTTTGGTACCGGTAGCGGCGGACGAAACGGCCGAGAACGTCGACGACGGCGAGGGACCAAAAACGGCATCGTTTAGCCAAGAGGAAAAGGAAAAGAAAAGAAAAGAAAAAGAAAGAAAAGGAGAAAAAGGAAAGAAATTTTATCGGGGACGTTACGAGATTCAGGTAAGTAGACTGATGGTCGAGATTGACCTACGGATAAATTTTGAAAATAAATTTAATATTTTATTTAATGGAAATTAACCGGAATTAATCTAATGGTGCAGTTCGACGACAGAGCCCGAACGAGAGCCGATTGAGCTCCAATGTTCGTACCCCACATATTATTGGGTAAGTAAACTTTAATTACGACAATTTGAGTCCTTAATACAGAGTTAAGATTATTTTACGAATTTTACAGATTTTACGGATTAAATTCTGCATAAAATAAATTATATTCGAAATTTTGAATTAATTGTCGTAAATGATATATGGGCTATCCAAATAGTTTGGAACGAAGCCCAATAGGTATTGAGAGCCCAATAGACCCGAAGAAGAGATTTAATCAGCGGAAACGGGCTGGAAATGGGTCGAGACCCATGAAAGTGCAATCGGGCCCAATAAAGTAACATGGGCCCAGTGCTTTAGATTCAATCAGTAAGAGTGAAATACTGATAAATATATTAAAATTGACCCAAATATGTGGTTATATGCAGCTCCGTAGACTTGGGTTGGAGCGAATTGGATTGAGAGACCGGTACGGTCGAGATAGGATAAGCTCGCGCGTGATTCCAATTAAGGGAATTTTACGGACTGCTAGAGGTAACTTTACGCAATTTTGATATCATTTACATTCCTTAAAATTGTCTGAAGGGTCTAGATTTAAGAAAAAAATTTTAGTGCCCCGGATGGGCAAATGACTAAAATACCCTTGTGAAGGGTAAAATTTCTAAATTTTGTAAAAGTTGGGAGGAGCAAGAATAGAGGTTCCTGCTTGTTCTTGAGGTGTTTTGACACGTGCATGGGTAGGCTGGCTAACTTTTAAATAAAAATGCACAGCATTGCATATTTTCAACAATGTGATTTCTTGTGGAAGTTGTTTTGAGATAACAGAGTCGCCTACTTGATTTTATGAAAATGTGACGTGCTAGAGCTCAGCTTGAACGAGTGTTGATTTGTGTGATGCATGCATTAGTGTTGGAGCAAAGGCTCGCACTAGAGTTTTACATGCATAGGTGCTGGAGTCTAACTCGCACCAGATTTTCATAAGATTTTCGTGAAAGAGTGCTGGAGTCTAACTCGCACTAGATTTTCACTTGATTTTTATGACATAGTGTTGGAGCCTAGCTCACACTAGTTTTATATGATTTTGACAGAGTGCTGGAGCTTAGCTCGCACTAGATCTTATGAGATTTTATGAAATGCGTGCTGGAGCTTTGCTCGTACGAGATTTTTCTTGATTTTATGAGAGTGCTGGAGCATCGCTCGCACTGATTTTATGAGACATACGATGAGCTGTGCTTGAAGCGTCGGGTAGACTGTGTGTCACGCCGATTAAATATGCTCGCACATGCGTTTTGAGACAAGCATGATTATTGATATGAGATATGGGTCCACGGAGTACGTTGTACCGTGCAAGTAGCATGGAGTACGTTATACCATGCTAGGAATGATTATGTGGCATCTTCGGATGAGAGTGGCATCTTCGAATGTGAGATATAGGATAGGTCCGATGGGATGGACTGGCCCACCTCTCGAGGAGGTTCTCAATAGTGGTGAGACCCCGAACACAGGATCTGTGTAGTAGAGGGATCACGAGTATATGTCTATGCTCCTGGTTATTTGCCTGAGATACATATATTGCCTAGTCTCGCATGTTAGTACTTGATGTTTTTTAGAATCACGTTTTGTGGATTTTTGTGTGAGTCTGGATCACCTGAGGGAGGGGTTGGATCCTGACTGAGATGTGATTTTGATGAGAATGAAACTGTGTTTTAAATTGAATTTGCATGACGTTATTTCCATGCTATTTAAACCCATGCATGACGTAAACTAGTTTTACATGACATTCATTGTGTTGCATGTTACTATTGCCTTGAAAAACATTTGAGCTGATGATTTTGTGTGAGTCAGGAACACCCGAGAGAGGGGTTAAGTCCTGGCTGTGTTGTGAAATTTTAACGATAATGAAATGAGTTAAATGGATTTGCATGTTGAGTTTTCCATAGTCTTTGAAATCCATATTTGAACTTGTTTTACATGACATCATGAATTGTTGCAACCATTTTGAAATTATGAGGACAAAGGGTGGTTTATGCATGGCACCACGTTCATGTAGGTTGTATGGTTACCTACTTGTTTGTAGGATTACCTTACTGAGCTTGATATGCTCACCCCTTTCATTTTCTCACCCAGATCATTTCCAGTAGACTTTGAGGTGACTGATTACTACATTCCTGATATCCACTACTGTCCATCATTTAAGGTATATATACAGTTATACATATTGTATCTAAATAAGAATAGCACAGTAATACGTTTGTAAGTAACTTTCGGGGATGTATAGACACTGTAAACACTTGTAAATGAATGAGAAAGAATTAGTGAAAAACTCATGTGTTTACCTTCCTTTAATAAGGAATTAGGTTATATGGTGAATGAATGGTGGTACTAGCATTGACGCACAGCCCAATTGTTAGTGGAGTGTGGTCATGATTAAAGGACAGGTAAGTATGAAAGAAAAACGAAAAATTTACTCTGATTTTTTAGTCGTGACACCCATCAATTCAGGATATAGCATCTTCTGTTGCTCCAGAGCAGGGTAGCAGCGGATGGGGATATGGTTGTGATTTGGATAGATTATAGCAGTTTCAAAAGTTAGATCACTTGTATTTAGCGAGGTAAAGAATTCAGTAGCTATTGAGGATTGGGGAATGAAATAGCAAAGTTGTTCGAGTTCTTTCGGTGTAAGTCGACTGAGAAAGTGACTTTTGATGCATTTATGTTGAAGGGCGAGGAGGAGTATGGATGGAAGTCCTCTCGACCCATCTTAAGAGTTAGACATCCAAAACTGACATGAGTGATAAGTTTGGATGCATTCCGGAGACAGTATATTTTGGACACCGTTCAGAGGAAGTTACAGATAAAATTCTTTACTCTGACCTAGAGGATCAGGTCAATTGACGCGTATGAATCTCAGTTTACATCCCTGGGCAGGTATGACCCGACACTATGAACGGTGAGAATCGAAAGGTTTGAAAGTCATGAAAGGGCTCAGACCATCCATCAGAGTCTGATTGACCCCGTTAAATATCACTACATACAACGAAGTAGTGTACAGACCATAGTGGTACGAATAAGATTATGAGTTGTACGCCTCTAAGTTTGAAAAAGGTAATAAAGGTCGAAATAGAGAAAGAAAGGGAATAGTGGATGACAAAGGTGTCAAAGCAGGAAGGAGGCCATTTGGCAAGAGATTTAGGGCTGATGAGTCACAGGATAAGATGATTAGTAAGCCCCTACTGTATCCAATTTCAGCGCCTACGAGAGGTATTGTGGTTAAAGGACCCCGACATACTTCTAAGCAGTGTAGGATGTGTCGTAGATACCATAGAAATAGGCCTGCATCTTATTGTCTAAAACATGCGTTGAGAGTGGTAAGACGAGCCATCTATTTAAGGATTGCCCAAAGGTGGGTGAGACTACCCCACAAAAGGGCAAAGAGCTAGAGAAGGCCCTTGCTGATACCTCTGCACCGAAAAAGAAGGCCACAGCCGAAGAGAAGGGGGAAATAGGTTGTTGGTCGAGGGCGAGTGTATGTCTTATACCAGGACACTATTGATGCTTCATCTGATGTGGTGGAATGTACCACCTAAATTGTTAATATTGAAGCCACTGTTTTAATTGATCCTGGTGCCATGCTTTTATTAATATCGCCTTCATTTGCATATAAGTTAGTGAAATATGTGAAGCCTATACTCCTAGACAAAATATTGATAGTTAGCACCCTAATGAATGATAGTCAGCTAACTGAATGTGTATGTAGAGATTGTAAGTTGAAAGTGTGGGAAAAGGATACGTCAACCGATCTTATCCAATTGAATATGAGTGATTTCGATGTAATTTTAGGAATGGATTGGTTGGCTGCAGACTATGCTGTTTAGATTGCTATTCTAAGATAGAGATGTTTCGACCTTGAAAAGTGTATTGTTTGTTTTGACAAGTGATGAAAGAATATAATGGTTGTAACTAAAAGAGTGAAAGATTGTACTAATGGAATGAATAACGATGTGAAGGTTTTATCGCTTATGTGGTTGGTATGGATAAGGCACATCCGGATTTGACAGATATCCCAGTAGTCAGGGAGTTTGCTGATATCTTCTCGGATGACTTACCAGGGTTACCACCAGATAAAAAGATGGAATTTTGTATTGATTTAGTACTTGGTACTGATCCGGTATCCAAACCACTGTATAAAATGGCACTAGTGGAACTGGAAGGACTAAAGAAGTAAT
Organism: Firmiana major; assembly: GCA_033439115.1. Classification (NCBI taxonomy): domain Eukaryota; kingdom Viridiplantae; phylum Streptophyta; class Magnoliopsida; order Malvales; family Malvaceae; genus Firmiana; species Firmiana major. The sequence goes on from CM065904.1 coordinate 20,110,849, forward strand.
TACAGGAGTTATTGGAGAAGGGATTCATCAGACCGAGTGTTTCACCATGGGGAGCATCAGTTTCTATTTGTGAAAAAGGAAGATGAAGCCTCTAACTATGTACTGATTGTTGGTTGTTGAATAAGGCTACCATCAAGAATAAGTGTTTCCTTCCTTTATTGATAATCTCTTGGATCCGTTTCAAATAGCGCAGATCTTTTTCAAGATCGATTTGAGGTTTCGGTATCATCCATTGAGGATTTGAAATGTGGATGTGCTCAATACAAATTTTCGTAACCGTTAGGGCATTGATGAACGAGATATTTAAACCTTACCCAGACTAATTTGTTATCATCTTTATTGATAATATTTTGGTGCATTCGGAGTCCAGGGAAGATCATGAGCAGTCTCTAAGGATTGTATTACAGACCCTCCGAGAGAAGTGGTATGCTAAACTTAGTAAATGTGACTTCTGGCTAGAGCAGACTTCATTTCTGGGCTATGTTGTATCAAGGGATGGAGTGTCAGTAGACCCATTCGAGATTGAGGTTGTAGTTCAGTGGGAACAACCCAAGACATTCATTGAGATCAGGAGTTTCCTGGGTTAAGCTAGATATTATAGACGTTTGTGGAGGGATTTTCTAAGTTAGTTGCTCTATTGACACGTTTCACTTGGAAGAAGGTTGTATTTGAGTGGGATGATAAGTGTTAAAGTAGCTTCTATGAGTTTTGGTGAATTAAAGCATAAACTGACCACCGCATCGATTCTCACCATATCCAACAGCTCAAGAGGTTGATCAGTATATATAGATGCCTCAAAACAAGGATCAGGCTGTGTATTGATGCAAAAAGGGAAGATAGTCGCTTATGAATCCAGACAGTTTAAGAACAATGAGAGAAACTATCCAATCCATGGTTTAGAGTTGGTAGCCATAGTGTTTATAGTAAAAGTATAACGCCACTACTTATACAGTGAAAAATTTCATGTGTATACACTGATCATAAAAGCCCTATTATATGTTTTCATAGAAAAAGTTGAATATGAGATAACAAAGAGGGTTAGAGCTTCTAAAGGACTATGATTGTGAGATATTGTACCACCCGTGTAAGGCTAATGTAGTGGCTGATGCCTTGAGCAAAAAGAGCCTCGAGATGGTATCACATATGATGGTCAGGGAGCATGATCTGTTAGAGTAGTTTGTGAGCCTCAGTAGAGATGTGATCCCTTCTGATGTTGACCGTGATTATGTAAGAGCTAGCCTGAGATTAGAACCGGATTGTATTGATCAAAATCGACAGGTTTAGTGTGATGATTGACAGAGTGTCGATAGTGTGAGTCAGATTCATAGGGGTACAATGACAGAGTTCACAGTGAGGGATGATGGCTTACTGAGGTTCAGAGGCAAAATAAGTGCCCCCAATGGCCCACAGTTGTTGAGATTTTTATGGATAGAAGCTTACTAGTCAAGATATACAGTGCATCAAGGGAGTAATAAAATTTATCAGAATCTTCGAAGAAGGTATTGGTGGTCAGGTATGAAAAGAGGCATCGTGGAGTTGTAGCGAAGTGTCTCTTATGTTAGCAGATTAAGGTAGAGCATCAGAAGCCTACAGGGTTATTGCAACCTCTACCTATATCGAAAAGGAAATTGGAGCACGTTACCATAGATTTCGTTATGGGTTTACCCAGGGACCCGACGAAACCATAATGCTATTTGGGTGATAGTGGACAAATTGACTAAGTCAGCCTACTTTCTGGCTATGAAATCCGCAGATACTCTGAGTGCGTGGGCTGATTGATAGGTAAGGGAGATTGTGGAACACCATATAACGTTCCAGTGAGCATTGTATCAGATAAGGATTCCCGCTTCACTTCCCATTGCTGAGAACATTCTCAGAAAGCCATGGGAACCCAGTTGAGTTTGAGCACAGTGTTCCATCCTCATACAGATGGTCAGTTAGAGGGGGCTGACAGGTTCAAGAGGATATGATGAGAGCGTGTGCAATTGATTTCAGAGGCTCCTGGGATGATCATTTGTTATTAGCCAAATTGCCTACAACAAATAGTTATCACTCGAGTATTGAAATGACATTATATGGAAATCGATGTTGTTCCCCGATTGGATTGGGAGAAGTGGGTGATATACAGATATTTGCTACAAATTTGGTAAGACAAGCCTCTGAGGATGTTTAGTCGATAGGTGAGAGATTAAAAACATCTCAGAGCAGACAAAAAAGCTATGCTGACATGAGACGGAGGCCATTGGAATTCACCATGGTGAATCAGTATTTCTGAAAGTTTCTCTCTCTAAAGGTATAACGAGATTTGAGAAGAGAGATAAATAGAATCCTAGTTATATTGGACCCTTTGAAATTCTAGAGCGAGTGGGAGATGATGCTTATATGTTGGCATTGCCACCAGAGTTAGCAGGTGTTCATAACGTCTTCCACGTCTCTATGCTTCAGAAGTACCATCCGGATTTGGCGCACGTAATTAGCTACGAGCCGTTGGAGCTCAGTGAGAGCATGTCATATGTCGAGAGACCGATTCGGATATTGGATAGGAAGGAGAAGGTATTGCGATCCAAGACGATCTCTCTCATGAAAGTTCTTTGGCAGTATCACACTCTCGAGGAAGCTACTTGGGAGTTGGAGAGTATGATGCGGGAGAAGTACCCAAAGTTATTTACAGACTGATTTGGTTTTAATTTGGAGGATAAAATTTCTTTAGAGGAGGAGATCTGTGAGTCCCATATTTTGTATGACATTCCTTATGATTCACACGTTGTATGACATTATTATATGTAATGGAATCATAAGACGGATGATTTTGATCATATAAATGTGAATGAAGTAGTTAGACATATACATAAAATGCGGACAAGAGTAAATAGGTCAAAAGACCCAAAATTCGGTATCAATTCGGTAAGAAATTGTCATTTTAAACATGGATTTAGGAAATCTTGATCAATAAAGAAGAAATCATTGAATTTCGAGTCCAATTTATCAAGATACGAATTTATTACGATAACCTGAAATTTTTACCCCGGGAAATTATCTTGAAAATGTGGAAAAAATACTAAAATAAGATAAATATATATTTAATTAATTAAATATATAAATATATTGGTGTGAAGATATTTTTATAAAAATAATATATTTTATTCTATTAAAATAATAATATAATGTATTATATATAATAATAATAATAATAATAATAATAAGAGAACAGAATCGTAAAATCGCGAAAAGGAAAAAGGAAAACAAAGTCGAGGGAGACAATCCCCTGGTCCGACGAGAGAGAAGAGCAAGTGATGACCAACAAGAGGAGCCCGACATCGGGAGAGCGTCCAACTGACCCCACGCGCGCAGACCGCACCGAAAAGAGGAGATCAGAGAAGGAGATTGCTGAGGAGAGAAGGGAGAAATCCAGCAGCACTAGCGCTGATCGGTTCGATCCAAGACCAGCCAAATGTTCCCCAGCCAGAGCCGAGCCACGCGGTCGCTGGAGGGAGTCGGGAACTAACCGGAAACTCTACGAACGGCGAAGGGACGACTGAACCTGTATGGGCCAATTCAGTGAAGTGAAACTATGCTGAACCGGATCGAACCGGTTCAGCCAACGAAGAGAGGGAAAAAAAGAGAAAAAAGAGAAGAAAAAGAGGGAAAAAAGGGGGAAAAGAATTTGATGATACACCGGACTATGGGTAAGCCGGTAGTAGTCAACATTGATCGATTTAATTTTTGAGAAATTTATTTAAATTTATATTTGACCAAAATTGACTCGGGTTGAATATATATTTGTGCAGCTCGATGATAGACGACGAACGTGAGCTTGATCAAGCCTCGCATTTCGTACCCACGTAAAATCACAGGTAAGAAAATCTCAATTGCGACAATTTATATAATAATGCGCATTAGAAATTCATCGCGTAAGTTACGAATTAATTCTATATAAATGATTTATATTATGGAATTTAAAATTGATTGTCGTGAATAATAGTATGAACTATCGAAAAAGACTAGAAAATTCTTTAGATAATGCGATGGTGACGTTAGGCCAGATATTCGGCCAAACATTCGTAATGGGCTAAGCTTGTGTAGCAATCGACCCAATTTAGATTGCAGGCCCCACGGATAGCCCAATAAGTGTTAATGAGCCCAATAAGTCAAATCAACTATAGTAAATGAAAGAATTATATTTATTGGGTTAAATTGAAGTGATAAATAATTATATGGAGCTCCACAGAGTTGATTGAGAATAAATCGGACTGAGTGAAATCTTAGCATTTGGAAAAGTCAAACTGTACAAAGAAATTGAGGTAAGGAAATTTTGTAAGTGCTTAGAGATATCTATACGTATTTTTAGGCAATTTACAGGGCCTAGAATTTCCTAAAGTATCTAGAAATGAAATAATATTTTTTGTGAAAATCGGGGCATTAGTGGAAAAAGATGATTTTGCCAATGGGAGTAAAATTTACGAAAAGGGTAGTAAGGATAATAAATTGCATGATTATCATGTTTCGATGTCTTATATGAATGTATGACTTTGATTTAAGCAAATTTGCGCATAGGTTGGCTATTGATTTCATGATTTATACGAAATGGTATAGGTTAGGTACCAGTTGCGATTTCAAATATGTTTTATCAAAATTAAGCCACATATCATATTTATACGAGTAAAAAGAGTGATGGAGCCTTACTCGTACTAAATATTATTGATTTATTACTCATAAAATGTCGTACTGGAGTTTTGCTTGTATGAGAACTTTTGTATCTGTACAAAACCGTGTTGGAGCTTCGCTCGCACAAGATTTTAGATATCATGAAATGCATGGCATCATGTTGGAGCTTCGCTAGCACTAGACGTGATGTGACATGTATAGAGTCGTGCTGGAGTCTTATGTAGACTGTGTGTTAGAGAGAGATGATATGCTCGCACGTGTACCTTGAGACATGGGTTGGTTATCGACATAGTATGGGGTGGATAAGACCTACGACAGGCACCCCCAGACTATGATATAGGTCCACGGAGTACGTTGTACCGTGTATGTCACACGGAGTATGTTGTACCGTGTAGTCATGATGACTAGCTGATGTGACTTGATATTCTGACGGGTAGGATTTGACCCTACCTCCCACTGCAGTTGTGATGCCTCGCACACCGGGCTTCGTATAGCTTAGGATCACAGGGACATAGTATGTGTGAGACCCTGTATAGTTTTAATAATGTATATATGTAAATGACTACATAAGTATGGTGGTATACTTGTAATGTGAAGTATATGTGATGTAAGTCCATAAGTTTAATGTACACACTTGTACTAAGAGTTGTGATTGTACGTACAAGTTACATTATATATGACTATGAAGAAATAGACTTAAACATGTGAAAAATGTGAGTAGAATGGAATATGAGTGGTATGGAGAAATGGAAGGAAGATTTGCATGAGTATGCACTTCTATTTGGTTTATATCATGTACCTTTGGATATACAAAGGTTCCACACAAGTTTTAATGTGTATAAGGTATGAATGGATGTCATTTTCAAGTCTTAAAGATAATCGAATGAGAAAATGACTGTGGCAACAAATTAAGGATGTTTTGGTATAAGTTTCCTGTAGAAAACTACAGTAAGATCTGGAAATATGAAGGCCAGATCGATCTCATAGGATGAGAGATCGATCTGGAAGAGCCAAAATGCTCTTATTTTGAGCTATGGAATAGGACAGATCGATCTCCAAGGGAACCAAATCGATCTCTTAACACATTCTATAAAAGGCAGATCGATCCCGAATGGAACAGATTGATCTTCTTAGCTCTCGAGTTAGAAGCAGATCGATCTCCCCTATGACCAAATCGATCTCCTTGACTCTCTGTTTGAAGCAAGATCGATCTCCCCTACTCGACAGATCGATCTCTTGCCTTTGAAATGTCTTGGAAAAGAGGGATTTTAAGAGGACCAGATCGATCTCCTTCTTGTACAGATCGATCTTATCAAGCTGAATCTATAAATATGGAGCAGTTGGACCTGCATTTTCGAGACAAAAACCAATGTTTCCTATTTCCAACCTAAAACCTAGTTTTTTCACTCCTAAATCCACACATTTTCAGTAAGATTTGAGGGAAAGCTATTAGAGATAAAGTTGTTTTCATCAAAGAGAAGAACAACATAGTTTGGAGGCATTTCTCCACTTGTTGGATTGAAGTATCAAAGGTGTATTTCCATTGGAGCAAAGAGGAAATCAAACTAGGTAAGTTTCTAAATGAAATAACTCAAGTACATTGTGTAGATATTGATTTTGGAGTTGTTTGGTATGCATAGAAAGGGTAGAAACTACCTAGGAAGTAATGAATCCACCATGACCTAGAAATGCTCTAGTTTGAGAAAGTGAAATGTGTTGAGATTAATGATAAATGAGATATGTTGAGGTTAATAATAGTGTTGTGGTATGATTTTAAGATGTTGTTAGTGGATAAATTGTGAGATTTACCTAACAGGGGTAAAATGTGGATTAAGGCATTGGTAAATGCAAAGATGAGTTATATTGACTAATGAGGTCAAATGTGAGTTAACAACTTTAACTCAAGTGGTTTGGATGATTGAATCGCAGCTTTCGAGGATACACCAGAACAAGGCGAGCCAAAAGCACAATAAGCTAAGAGGAAAAGAGAGTCGCACTCAAGTAAATTGAGGTAAGGGAATTCTATGGACTCTTAGAGATATCTATGCGCAATTTGGGCGCCTATTGCTTTGCTAGAATGCAAGAAATGTTAGGAAATGAAATTGGATGATTGAAGGGTAAAAAGTTAGGTGTTTGAGAAATGTGCATGAAAACAAAAATATAATGCTTTGAAAATCATGATTTATTGCTTTCTAGCAAATGATAGGTAGGTTGGATAATATTTGAAATGATTTGCAAAAAGAAATGATGTGATTTGGTTGATAACCATGTTTTGCAAAGACTGAGCCACCTACGTGATTTCGTGAGAATGAAAGCGTGCTAGAGCAGGACTCGCACGAGATTTGATGTGTTTTATATGCATGAGTGCTGGAGCTTAGCTCGTACTAGTTTTCACATAGATTTTTATACCAGTTTTGGTATGGTGTTGGAGCATAGCTCGCATTAGATGCCCACCTTAATTGTTACCGTGCTTGGAGCTTCGGGCAGACTTGGTGTCACACCGATTAAATAGGCTCGCACGTGCAGTTTGTGATTTTGACATGTTGATAGCTGTGTTAGGAGCTGACACGCCCAAAAGGTATATGTCCGCAAGTGCACGGGTCGTACAAGTAATAATGGGATTTTGAGTCCCGAGTTATCGTCCCTCAGAGAAGTTGACTAGCCTAATTAACTATCGGTTAATCTTACCCTAAGTATATTCTAGCAAATTATGAAATTAAGGTGGGTGATCTACATAGCTAGAATTAAAAATACTGAAAGCAATAAAATAATAAAAGCTATAAAATAAAGAAATTAAAACCGAGAAAAATTACTTACAGTACTACACGCAATTAAAATAAAAAAAAACCTACAAAAGAAATTAAAACAATTAAAACTAATTAACACAATAAAATGCAATTATGAAAATAAAGCAATAAAATTAAACTACAATTAAACTAACCTAAAAATGCACGTAATTAAACTAATAAAAATTGCAAATTAAACTAACCTAAAATCTAATAAAAATATAAATCAAATTAAAAATGCATGAAAAACATTTAATCTAGATTAATTCTAAATGCCACTTATAAAGCACTAAACTAAAATAAAATCCTAAAACATTTAATATAAAATTAACTACTAACTAAACATTAACACTACAAATTAAATTAACATGCAAAACAATAAAGCTACCCTACCATTACTTAATTAAATTACCTAAATGACAACTAACAAGTATTAATCAATTTAATTCATTAAAGTAAAAACATGAAATAACACATTAATTGGCCAAACAAGGCCTTAAACAATTTAAATCAACAAAGAACTCCCTCCATTCACTGTTCACGACTTTCACATTTTCTTCTTTTCCAGGAGATGGCCTCGATCTGTCCACGCGTGTCCACTTTGCTTGCTCTCGGTTCTGACTCTCACCAACCCTGCTCGGTTTCCATGCACTGCACCATTCCCTGCACGTCTCCACAGCTTCACGTTTTCATTCATCAATAAGGAAAGCAATTGCTCTTACCAACTCCAGCTGCTATTTCTGACCAGACCAGCATGCCCTCTGTTCCAGCAATGTTCGGCCCCTGCTCCTACTTCCTGTTTCAAGCTGTATTTTCTAGCCAGAACTGCTCCTTCTTCAGGTCACGACTTCTGCCCCTCTATTTGCTTCCAAATCCAGCAACAAAAGCCCCCCCATTCTGCTCCAGCTGCTAGCTTATGCTCCTGCCTTGCTGCTGTTCCAGGTTCCAGGTAAGGTTCTCGGTCTGCTCTGTATTGCCACACCTTCATGCCAGCTCCTGCTTTAAGCTGAAACCTACCGTGTCCATCAACTTCTTGCAATTGAGAGTAACCGAGAGCATGAAAGCATCGAGTTTCTTGCTATCAGCTTCTTCAATCTCCGAGAGAAGCTCTTAAAACAGAGCAGAACAGAGGTAAAAATTGCTCCCTGTCCACTGCTGTATCATGACCGATTTGCTCAGTCCAATCTTACACATCCTCGGCTCCATTCCCTGCACCCATCTACTGGTTTAAGTTTGCATTATGGTTCTGTGCCAGCTCACACATCCGATCATCCCAGTAGCATGAACAAGGAAAATAGAAAGGAGAAAGATGCCAACCCGAGACTAATAACTAGGAAATAAAGCTATGTAAAAAAAATAAAACTTGAATAAAAAAGCTCATTATAACCAAACCGAGAAGAGAAAATGAAAATGATGCATTGTTTGCTATCAATAGAAAATATCCAAGTAGATGAAGAGCATAAACATGGAATGAAATGGAAGCTAACAGAAAACAGGAAAATAAATCTTCAAAATGTAATCTAAAAACTAAACTACTCTAAACTACATTACATTATACTACTCCTACTCCTAAAACTAAATTACATCTACTTCTACTCCTAAAATTACATTACATTTTCAATTGCCATCCTTTCCTATTTATAAACACACTAAGGGTAAAATTGTAATTTCAACATCCTTGATGAGTTGGCCTTTTTTTTGCCACTTGTCATCACACCATTGGCTCCTTGAAAAGATATTTCCATGTCATCGGTCTTCCTGTCCAATTGGATGTTCTAGGTGGCATGACTCGTGTTGTCCACGTGGCTCAATCTCGATTTTAGCCCAATTTCAGTCCATTTTCTATCGAAATATTCAAAATTCATCCGGATTTAATTTATTTAGAAACATGAGAATTTTAATTAAATAAAAGGGGATAATTAAAAAAATAAATTGGGGATTTAAATAATTAATTAGGAAATTAAGCACAAATAATTCTAAAAATATAGAATTATCAGGAGCTTCGGGTAAACAAGAGGTCGTACCGATTAAATAGGCTTACACATGCATTTTGAGATGTGGCGTGATATGATGTGTTGATTTGGTCCACGAAGTACATTATACAGTGTTGAGATTGTGATATGCCGTCTTCGAACGAGATCTACTATGGACCGGCGGGCTGGATTTGACCCACCTCCCGTGTGGAAGTAGATAGTGGTGATATCCCGCACACCTGATCTGTGTAGCGGGTATCACAAGATATGACCATAGTCCTAGAGGTTATTACCTTTTATTGAATTGCCTATCTCACATGTGTATTTCTGTGAGAATAAATCAATGTTTGAAATGATTTGTGGGTCGGGACAGTTCGAGGGATATGCTGAAACCTGACAAGTGTTGGATTGATTTGTTAATGATTTTAAAGTACACCGAAGCATGATGATTAATTTCATGCTTTATTGTGAAAAATGCATGATGATTAATGCCATGCTTTATTGTGAAAATGCATGATGATTAATGCCATGCTTTATTGTGAAATATGCATGACGATTTATACCATGCTTTGAATGGGATTTTGTGCACTGAACTTTAATAGCATGAATGCTTTACATACCATTAATACAAGCATGAACTCATATTTTAGAAAATGAGATAAAAAATATGCTTTGAGCATGGCATCACGTTCTTATAGATAGTACAGTATCTACCTGTTCTCATGATTGCCTTACTGAGCGTGTGATTTGCTCACCCGTCTTATTTTCCCCTCTCTATAGAGTGTGAGTATAGATTGAGCGTGACTGGAGGCATTCCCTTTTGATATCTGCTGCATCCCATCGCTAAAGGTATACACACTTGAATTATTTTGTATCTAAACTAGACATAGCACAGTAGCAGTTTGTATGTAAACATTGGGGATGTAAAGCAATGTAAACACTTGTAAACAGTAGCTCCGATGTATTTATAAAAATGTTTACTTATAAAATTATATTGCAAATTAAATGGTTATGGATGGATGAGGTAGGCATTGACACACAGCCCAACTATTGAGAAGAGTAGCTATTCACGATCGGGAAAGGACGAATAATAAATGATGCATGAAAATGTGAAAATTTTGCACGTATTTTGGTAAGTTGAGGGTCGTGACAGAAGTTGGTATCAGAGCTTAGATTGGTCTGTGGTAATTCTATTTTTAATAGAATTATTTGTGCTTAATTTCCTAATTAATTATTTAAATCCCCAATTTATTTTATTAATTATCCCCTTATTTAATTAAAATTCTTTAATGTGCAGATAAATTAAATCCAGATGAAACTCAGTCATTTCAGTTAAAATTGGACTGAAAATGAGCTAAAGGAGACTGTACCACTTCCAATTTGCAGACTGAGTCACCAGTCGTCTGGACACGTGTGATGCCAGGTGTTTGTATTTTATTCTCTCCGAAACGATAAGATCGACGGACACTTACCAACCTTTTGGAAGACACATGCCGAGCCATATCGCACAACCAATTGGACAAAAAGACTGATGACGTGGAAATATCTACTCTGCAGCAAATCAAAGGAAGACAAGTGGCCAAACAATGCCAACTCATCTAGGATGAAAAAATTACCATTGTACCCCTAAGTGTGTGTATAAATAGAACATGATGGCAATTGAAAAAAAAAGGAGTAGGAAGTAGGAGTAGGGTAAGTAAATTAGAGTAGGAGTAGTGTAGAATAGATGTAAGTTAGGGTAGAATAGTTTTTAGGGTAACTTTAAGATTTATTACCTTTGTTTTTAAGCTTTTTCGAAGTAGTATTTTGTTTAGCCAAAAATTTTACTATTCATTCCATTTTTATGTTCTTCATTTTCTAGTCTTGGATAATTTTATTTCAATGGAAATCAATATCATTTCATGCTCTCGGTTTGGTAAAAATCAGTTCTTTTATTTGTCAAGTTTTATTTACATATCTTATTGCTTAGTGTAGCTCTCGGTTTTCCTAGAAAAATTACCTATGTTTTTATTTGAAAAACCATTATATTTAGTTAGCTCTCGGGTTGCTCTCTTTGTGCATTCGGTGCCTTAATTCTTCCTTCATCTATGCTATTTGGTTTTGGTGCTTTGATGTGGGCGAATGCTAGGCATTGTTCCACATCAAAGGCAATGCGGAACCATGGCATTAAGAGCTGGAGTTAGATCAATCCGATGATGATGATTTTTCATGTTGATGAAGCTCACGAGTTTGAGTGTGTAACTTCAGTTGTTGCTTTTTTTTGTCTTATATATTTCCTCTCGGTTCTAATCTCATGTTTTGCTATGCTTTCTTGTTCTTTCTTTTCTTCATTTCATTTTTATTGGTCTGCATTTCTTAAATTAGGTTATTTTGTTTATTGCCTTTAACTTTAGATTGCATTGTTTTTACTACATGTTGTTGAATTCTGTTGATCAAGGTAATTGCTGCATTTCATTTTAGAAAGTTTTCATAAATCCCACTAGATTCATCAACCAGTTTATGTTGGATAAAAGTTGATTTTATTAGGTGCATTGAGAAGCATTTTTAGTGTTGCTCTGTTCGACTCTATTTATATTTAGTGTACTGTTTGTTTTGTTTAATTGCTGGAATAGTTCGATAGCTTTTGGCAGTAGCAGTCTCTTATGTTCTTCATCGTTTTTTGCTTCCGTTTTCTGTGTTTTATGTCCTTAACCTTGTGACAGATTGATGCTGATACTTGCTGTTAATTTTCTTAGTTTATAGTTGATGTTAGATGTTTAGCTTCTACAATGTTTGTGAGATGGTGCTCATGTATGAACATCAAAGATATCAAGTGAAGCAGGAGCTGGCGTGAATACAGGACAGTGCTGGTTGATAGCACCAGTTACTGGAAATTCAGAGTAGGCAAATGGTGTTGCTATGCAGAGCATGACAAAGTTGGTAATGTGCATGAACACCAACACGTAAGGATAGAAATACGGGATGTACAGCTGAAGAACAGCACCTGGAGAGGATGCTGCTAACGCCTGATGGAGTAGAAGCGGACAGCAGCTGGGAGCAGCAGCACGGCAGGAGCAGAGGACTGGACAAACCGAGGCCATCACCTGGAAATGGAGGACAAACCGAGAAGAACCTGAACAGTGTACAGTGAAAAATTGGGACCACTCTCCTAGCAAAGTAGCTTAAGGCCATGTTTGGACATGTCATTTTAATCACTTAACCCATTTTTATTGCATTTTTGTTAGTTTATTTTCAATGTTATTAGGTAGTTTAAAAATTAGAATTTTAAATTACTTTGCATGTTAATTATATTTCCTTTGCTTATTAGTTCATAATTTAGATTTAATGATGGCACTAGTGAATTCTTATTTTAGTGTTAGGTGTTGCATTTAGAATTCACTTAGATTAAAATCATTTTATGCATTGTTAAATTTTCATTTAAAAAATCCAAAAAATATTTCTCATGCATTATTTAGATTTTGTTAGATTTAATTTAGGATCATTTTTTAGGTAGTTAATTTCTTAGTTAGATTTAAGAAATTCTTTAGGTTAATTGAAGTTTTATTTTTTAGGTTACTTTAATTTGCAAATTTAATTAAGTAGTTTAATTACATGTATATTTTATTTTAGGTTTGTTTAATTTTAGTTTAATTAATCTTGTATAGTTATTTTCATATTTGCATTTTATTTTACTTGCATTAATTAGTTTTAACTGTTTTAATTTTCTTTTGTAGGTTATTTGCTTTTAATTGCTCGAAGCTCTGTAATTAAATTTTAGATCTGTTTAATTTTCTTTATTTTATAGTTTTATTATTTTCGGTACTTGTTTAATTTTAGACTTAGTAGATCACCCATCATCATTTCATAATTTGCTAGGATATACTTAGAGTAAGATTAACCGGTAGTTAATTAGGCTGATTAACTTCTCTGTGGGACGATAACTCAGGGCTCAAATTTCATTATTACTTGTATGACCCGTGCACTTGGGGATAATACGTTTAGATCGTAAAAAGTTTTTTGCGCCGTTGCCGGGGAAGTCTTAATTAGCCTGTAATTGATATCGGTGAAATTATGCTTAGGTGTAATTCTAGCTTGTAAATATTTAGGTTATAAATATTTAGAGCCTTACTTAGGTTAGTTAAATTTTCTCTATCTAATTAAAAAAAATTGAAAAATTGAAAAACTTGAAAAAAAAATTATAAGGACTTTCTAATGTTTGCATGCGTAGAGCCAGGAGTTTTGATTACTTTCCTCTAGATCCTGAAGTTGAATGAACTCTTAGGAAAATTTGAAAGAATTCTAGGAAATTTATAGCTCTGCTGCAAAACACCATGGCAGAAAATAGGGAAATCAAGACCGTTGGAGATTATGTAATGCTGACTATTGGAGGTTATTATACCGGCATTAGGCCACCAGCTGTCCCGACTAACAATTTCAAAATTAAACCTTCCATCCTCCAGATGATCCAAACCTCTTTACAGTTTGTGGGCTTTCGCATGACAACCCACATACTCACCTCAGGCAATTCCTGGACTTGTGCAACACGTTCAAACATAATGGGTTATCTGATGATACGCTTAGGATTAGATTTTTCCCCTTCTCGCTTAGGGATAGGGCGCGACACTGGTTAACTTCCTTACCTCCAGGATCCATTTATACATGGGACGAGTTAGCCCATCAATTTTTAGCTAAGTTTTTTCCTCCCTCTAAAATGGCCCAACTCCGTAGTAACATATCTTCCTTTGCCCAATTTGATTCGAAAACTCTTTACGAAGCATGGGAACAATATAAGGAGCTTCTTAGGAAGTGCCCTCATCATGGCCTACCTTTATGGCTGCAAGTCCAAACCTTCTACAACGAAATTACAAGCCAAAATAGGACCATTTTTGACGCTGCTGCGGGTGGAGCGCTAATGTGTAAAACAGAGAAGGAAGCTTACGAGCTCCTAGACAAGATGGCTGCTAACAACTATCTATGGTCGTCGGAGTGACAATTGCCAAAGAAGTCGGTGGGTATTTATGAGGTCGACACGCTGTCTACCTTGACCTCTCAAATCTCTAATCTTACGAAGAAGGTAGAGTCACTCAGTACCCAGCATAATCCTTCTACCAATCCAAATCCTGTTTATTCTGTCCAAAGTCCTTTTCTCTCTTGTGATCTGTGTAGTGGTACACACTCTGTGGATAGGTGTCCGCTTAACTTAGAATCGGTTCAGTATGTTGCCCCTCCTAAGCAACAGAACAACCATTTTTCAAACACTTATAATCCAGGGTGGAGGAACCATCCTAACTTCTCCTGGAGCCAAAACCAAGGGTAAACTTCTAGCTCTAGACCTATAGGACCGCCTAGTTTTCAAGCTCCACCGGTTCAGGTACCACCACAGCATCCATTTCCATATCATCCACCTCATCAACCACCCCCACAACAATTTCAACATCATCCATCACCACCACTACCACCACATATGCAGCCACAACACGTAGTTGCTTTAGCACCAGCTGCTGAGAAGAAACCCTCACTTGAGGAAATGTTCACGACTATCCTACAAAACTAAGCTGCCTCAATTAAGAACTTAGAAGTTCAGGTTGGATAAAAAGCCAATGCTCTTGGCCAACATCCTCATGGGACCCTTCCTAATAACACTGAAGCTAATCCTGTTAGGCAAAGGGAGGGTAAAAAACATGCGAAATTCATCACCCTTAGGAGCAGCAGAGAGCTAGATGAGCTACAAGTTAAGTCTGGACCTGAACAACACATAGTTGAAGAATCCTTAAGTTCTAAAGAAGCAGTTCAGAAAGAGTAGGAACCTAAAGATCAGGCTGCAAAGGAATCCAAGTTAAGTGCTTCTTCATCTATACCTTCTTCTTCTTCACAACCTTCCTCGTACTCTGATGCTACACCTGTTACCACTACATCCCTTCTAGTTAGACCACCAGTACCTTTTCCTCAGATGTTCCAAGATCAAAAGCTCAATCAACAAATTGCCAAATTTCTTGAGGTTTTTAAGAAACTTCACATCAACATTCCTTTCGCAGATGCTTTAGAGAAAATGCCAAGTTATGTGAAGTTTTTGAAGGATATCCTCTTGAGGAAGAGAAGATTGGAAGATTATGAGACGGTGGCCTTAACTGATGAATGAAGTGCAATTATTCAGCGAAAATTACCCCCCAAGCTCAAGGATCCCAGGAGTTTTACCATACCCTACACTATTGGAAATATGTTCTTTGGTAGAGCACTGTGTGATTGAGGAGCCAGTATCAATCTGATGCCTCGTCTATCTACCAAAAGTTAGGAATAGGGGATGTCAAGCCTACCACAGTAACCCTTCAGCTGGCTGATCGATCCATTAAATATCCGAAAAGGGGTCATTGAGGATGTGTTAGTAAAGGTGGACAAGTTTATTTTTCCTGCGGATTTTATTGTATTAGACATGGAGGAAGACAGGCAAGTCCCCATTATACTAGGCAGACCTTTTCTAACGACTGGTAGAATTTTAATTGATGTATAAAAGGGGGAGTTGACTATGAGAGTCCTAGATCAGGAGGTGACATTTCATGTTTTCAAACCTTTGAAGCTCCCTGATGACTCTCAAGAGTGTTTTAAGATGGAGGTTAATAAGGATATAAGGTTTAAGCATAAGAAATCTGAAAGGCGAAGGGAAGTAGATAGAGTTAAGGAGGAATTAACAGTCAACATTCTATCACCACTCTGGCTAATCCTCCTACTCTTCGCCCTGCTGCTGAGTGTTGTGTTCTTTGGCTGCATTTGAAGTGGCTGTATTTTTCTTTTCACTTTGTATATAGTTCTTTTTCTTTTGTACTGTTTCTTTCTTTGTTTATTTTACAGATTTCTTTTCTAGTATTATATTTTCAATCAAGCTTCAGTTGTTCGTCATCAAAATCAGATAGGGGAGTACTCTATTCTTGAGCTTAAATGTTTATATTATCTGCACATTGAGGATACTGTGCACTTTAAGTTTGGGGGAAGGGATATTACTTGAGCATTTTTTTTTCAAAAATTTGGGCAAAATTGAAAAAAAATTTCAAACTTTTTTAGAAAATATGAGCTTAAATTGTTTGATTTTGGGATGATTTAGTGCTTAGCATGTAGTTTTCCCATATTCTGATGATATGACCCCATGATTAAGTCTACTTTTGATTGATTGAGAAGCATGATTATAGGAAAAGCATGAAGTTGAGTTCTTGAATTTGTCTTGATTTTGATTGTGATTTCCTTATTTTATGCACATGTCATGTCATGAATCTGTATATTTATTTAGAGAAAGCTTATGTGGACATAGGATTGCAGTTGTTCAGTTGATTTTGTGTATCATATTCTAGAATTTGTTTGATCTAATCTCGAGGTGAAATATTAGATCACACTTAATTAGAGAAATGATTTAGGCCATCTTTGGATCGTTTGAGCCTTTCTAGCCATCCCTGTACATATTTTACCCCTACTCACCCATCTGGGCCAAATAAGCTTTTCTCTGTAAATACACCTGCTTATTTTTCCTTAGTTTAAATACTCTGTTCCTATCCCTTACCCCGAAAGCATGAAAGGTCATTGGGATATATTATGAGCTTCGTACATATGGGTATCTGGTGATAGTGAAAATTCAAAAAAAAATGAAAGAAAAAGAAAAGAAGAAAGAGGAAAAATACAAAAATAGAATAAAATGCCTAGTGAAATAAATAAGTTTGGGGGAAATAAATTGAGCTCTTACATTAAGATCCTAGAAGTAATGCGTGTTAAGGGGTAATTAAACCTAAATCGACTTTATCATACCTTGACCCCAGCCTTACATTACAAGCTTAATGAAGTCCTATTGATCTTTGATTAAGTGTGACAACATTAGTGGAGAGAGAAGTGAAAAGCAAACTTATGAGAATGATCACTTGTCATTGACTTTGCATTCACTGTGTTTTCATAATCTGATCTGGATACTGTACTGTGAAGTGACTTTGACATTTTTCACACACTCACGAGGAGTCCAATTTGGGTTAGGACTTATGATTAAATGATTCTAAATGTTGGACCTGTAATTGTGAGCCTTTGAGATCATAGTCTGTACTTTTTCTTTGAGGATAATATTGGGGAAATTATTGTGTTTAGTACTTGTCATTCCTACAATTATTTTGTTTTGCTTGAGGATAAGCAATAATTCAAGTTTGGGGGTGTGATAATTCTATTTTTAATAGAATTATTTGTGCTTAATTTCCTAATTAATTATTTCAATCCCTAATTTATTTTATTAATTATCCCCTTATTTAATTAAAATTCTTTAATGTGCAGATAAATTAAATCCGGATGAAACTCAGTCATTTCAGTTAAAATTGGGCTTAAAACAGGCTAAAGGAGACTGTACCACATCCAATTTGCAGACCGAGTCACCAGTCGTCTGGACACGCGTGATGCCAGGTGTCCGTATTTTATTCGCTCCGAAAATATAAGATCGACGGACACCGTGCCAACCTTCTGGAAGACACATGCCAAGCCACATCGCATAACCACTTGGACAAAAAGACTGATGACATGGAAATATCTACTTTGTAGCAAATCAAAGGAAGACAAGTGGCCAAACAATGCCAACTTATCTAGGATGGAAAAATTATCATTGTACCCCTAAGTGTGTGTATAAATAGAACATGATGGCAATTGAAAAAAAAAAAGGAGGAGTAGGAAGTAGGAGTAGGGTAAGTAAATTAGGGTAGGAGTAGTTGTAAGACCCGATTTTAGTTAAAATACGAAATTAAAAATGCAAAAGGGAATGAATAGAAATTTACGAGTGCATTTAAAAATGTAAAAGGACTGAAATGGAATTACCGAACACGTTGAAGGGCAAAATGTCACGACCCTTAACTTACCAAAATACGTACAAATTTTTCGCATTTTCATGCATCGATCCTTAATCATCCTTCCTCGATCGTGAACAACCACACATTTAACAGTTGGGCTGTGTGTCGACGTCTAACTCACTCCACCATACCAATTCAATTTGAAACATTATTCATGAGTAAACACTTGTATAAATGTATATATATCAGAGTTGTTACATGTGTTTACGTTGTTTTACATTGCTTTACATCCCCAGTAGTTACATACAAAATGCTACTGTGCTATGTCTAGTTTAGATACAAAATAATCTAAGTGTGTATACCTTTAGCGATGGGATGCAGCGGATTACCAAAAAGGGAATGCCTCCAGTCACGCTCAATCTATACTCAAATCTCTGTAGAGAGGGGAAAATAAGGGGGTGAGCAAACCACACGCTCAGTAAGGCAATCATGCGAACAGGTAGATACTGTACTATCTACGTGATCGTGATGCCATGCTCAAAAGCATTTTATTCATTGTTTATCTCAAAACATGAGTGTATGATTGTGTTAATGGTATGTAAAGCATTCATGCTATTAAAATTAAGTGCACATTTCAACTCAAAGCATGGTATGAATCATCATGCATAATTCACAATAAAAGCATGGCATTACCCATCATGCATTTTTCTCAAATAGCATGGCATTAACCATCATGCATTTTCACAATAAAGCATGGCATTAAACATCATGCATCCGTGCACTTTAAAAACCATTAACAAATCAATTCAACGTCAGGTCCCAGCCCATCCCTCGGGCTTTCCTGACCACAATCACTTCAAACTTGGATTTATTCTCAAATAGCATTAGACATGTGAGATAGGCAGTTTCAACAATAGGTAATAACCTCAAGGCCTATGTACATAACCTGTGATACCGGCTACACGGATCAGGTGTGCGGGATATCACCACCATCTGCTTCCACGCGGGAGGTGGGTCAAATCCTACCCGCCGGTCCATAGCAGATCTCGTCCGAAGACGGCACATCACATCACAACACGGTACAATGTACTCCATGCTACATGCACGGTACAACGTACTCCGTGGACCCCCAGCCTTATCCCTCGTTCGGGCTCATCAGCTGTTCCTCCAACCCTTATCCCTCGTTCGGGCTCATTAGGTGGATCTCCAACCCTTATCCCTCGTTCGGGCTCATCAGGTTGTTTTAACATGCCATGTCTCAAAACAATGCACGTGTGAGCCTATTTAATCGATATGACACCAAGTCTACTCGAAGCTCCAAACACGGCAACATGCAAGGCGGGCATCCAGTGCGAGACAAACTCAAGCACAATGCCAAAACCATATGAAATCCATGTGAAAACTAGTGCCTCATGCACTCTTTCATACTCACGAAATCATGTAGGTGGCTCAAAACTTGCAAAATATGGTTAACAAAACCAAAACATACTCATTTCTTTTGCAAATCATTTCAATGTTAGCCAACCTACCAATCATTTGCTAAAAAGCAATAAAACATGATTTCCAAAGAAATATGCTTTTGTTTTCATGCACATTTCTCAAACTCCCAACTTTTACCCTTCAATCACCCAACAACAACATTTCCTAATCTCATGCATTCTAGCAAAACATTTATGCGCCCAAATTGCGCACAATATCTCTAAGAGTCCACACAATTCCCTTACCTCGATTTACTTGGTGTGACTCCTTTCCTTTTAGCTTCTCACGCTCTTGGCTCAACTCGCCTCGGCGTATCCTCGAAAGCTGCGATTCATTCGTTAAATCGATTGAGTTAACGTATTTAACCCATAATTGACTTCACTAGTCAACATTATTTACTTATGCATTTTACAAATGCCTTAACTTCACATTTTACCTCTTTTAGGTAAATCTCACAATTTATCCACTAACAACATCTTAAATTCATACCCATAACATTATTGTCACCTCTAGACATCCCATTTCTCATTAATCCCAATCAATTTCACTTTCTCACACTAAATCATTTCTAGGTCATAATCATACCAATGCATTTAGATAGTTTCTAACCATCTATACTCATGCCAACAACTCCAAAATCACTTAATAAACAATGTACCACAGTTGGAGTGTTAGAATCTTACCCAATTTGATTTCTCCTCTTGCTCCAAATGGCAATGCCCTTAAATCCTTCAATATCAACAATGGGAAAATGCTTTCCAACTATGTTGTTCTTCTCTTTGCTAGGAACAACTTTGTCTCCAATAGTCTCTCTTCAAACCTCACTGAAAATGGCTGATTTTTGAGATAGAATGTTAGGTTTTTGGGTTGAAAGTGGAAAGTTTGTGTTTTTCCCGAAATTTTCTGATTTCCAGCACTCCTTATATAGAAATAGCTTGAGGAGATCGATCTGGTCCAAGAGAAGATCGATCTAGTCCCTTAAAATCCCTCTTTTTCACGGCATTTTTAAGCCTGAGATCGATTTGTCGAAGCATGAGATCGATCTGTCAAGGCATGAGATCGATCTGTCTAAGCATGAGATCGATCTGCTCCCAAACAGAGAGCTAAGGAGATCGATCTGGTCTATTAGAGATCGATCTGTTCTATTCTCTCGCCCAAATAAGAGCATTCCGGCTCTTCCAGATCGATCTCTCATCCCATGAGATCGATCTGCCCTTCAAAATTTCCAGATTTCCTCTGCAACAACACTTACCAAACATCCTAAATTTGCTACCATGATCATTTCCTCATTCATTCATCTTTGAGACTTGAAGATGACATCCATCCTCACTTCATACACATTAAAACTTGTGTAGGATCTTTGTATGACCAATGGTACTTAATATAAACAAAAATGGAAGTGCACATCTTATGCAATTCTACTTCCATTTTACCAAACTATTCATAATCCATTCTACACACATTCTCCACATGTTTAAGTCCATTTCTACACATTCATATATAATGAAACTTGTATGTACGATTATCACTCTCATTACAAGTGTGTACATTACTTATGGACTTACATCACATATACTTCACTTATGAATTCATAGTACAACTCTATTTATACTTCTATGTATATATATACCCTTATACATATACGGGGTCTCACACAAAATGGTCAAAAGATCGAAAGTCGGTATAAATTCGATGAGAAAAAAATTTATTAAAAATAATGGATTTGAGAATCTTGATCAATAACGAAGAAATAATTAAATTTCAGGTTAAATCGATCAAGATATGAATTTACTAGAATTAATCAAAAATTTTCGCTTGGGACAATATCCCGAAAATACGGAGAAAATATACCGAAAATGGTTAAAATAAATTAAATAAATTAAATTAAATTAAATAAATAAATTTAGAATAAAATAAGAAATTTGTAGATATTTGTAGAATATTTGTGAATATTTTAATGATTAAAATATTAATAAAATAAATAAATAAATAAATAAATAATTAATTAATTAGTTAAAAAAACGAAAACGCAGAATCGCGAAATCGCGATTCTGCCAAAACGGAAGCTGAAGACCGGACGAATGGCCACAGACGATTGCCCAGGCGAGCGACCGGCGAAGGGGAAGGCGCCGAGCCACCACTGGCACCATGGAGGCACGAACGGCGGCGATCGGCGGTGAAACGGAGAGAAAAATGAAACCGAGAGAAGAGAAGGCTATTCCCGACGACCGGTGACGATTCGACACTGACCGACCACTGCCGAATGTCCCCGAGGCCCAGACGACGTGATTGGTGGTGGCCACGACCGGCGAAACTGCCGACAAACATCGAAAACGGCGAAAAGAGGAAATTGGTACCGACGGTGGAGAGAACAGGCTGGACCGACGACTTTCCGGTGGCCTTGGACGAAACAGAGGGCAGATTTATGCTGTGGACTGCCCAGCGGAGCCACGGGCAGCGGAAGCCGACGGAGAACCGACCGGCAAGGTTGTGAATCGATCGAACCGGAGTGAATCGACGGTCTGAACCGGGTCTGAACTGGACCGAACCGGTTCAGAACCGGACCGAACTGGTTCAGCCAAGAAAGAAAAGAAAAAAGGAGAAAAAGAAAGAGAGGAAAAATTGGGGAAAAATCTCGACGATGTAATCGAGCTACGGGTAAGTCAGTAGTGGTCGAAATTGATCGATTTAAAATTTGGACTATTTTATTTAATTAATTTTAGACTAGAAATTTACCCAAAAATTTATGAAATTGTGTAGCTCGACAATCGACGTCAAACGACAGCTCGAGATAGTCTCGATTTACGTACTAGCATGGAATCTCGGGTAAGTGACCCTTATTTACGATAATTTACATCGTTATGCGTGCTTCGAATTTAATTATCGCATAAAATAAATTAAATTATGGAAATTTAGATAAATTGTCGTAAATAATAAATTGAGCTATTCGAGAGTTAGAACGAGGCCCAATAAATTGTTGGTGGGCCCAATGAGCCCAATAGGCCTCGATAATGTGAAAATTAAGTGAAAAACGGGCTTAAGGCCCATTAAGGCCCATTAAGGTGCAATCGGGCCCAATAGGTGTAAATGGGCCCAATGATTTAAATTAAGCCCAGAAAATAGGAAATACAATTAGATTGTATAATATCTGACCTGAGGAATAATTATACATAGTTTCGGAGGTTTGATTGGGAGCAGATCGGACTGCGTGATGAGACAGCAGTGAAAAAGGAAAGGTCAGACTCTACAAAAAAATAAGGTAAGGGAATTCTACGGAGATCTAGAGGTAAACTTTACGAAATTTCAAAGTCATATGCAGTCTTTTAAATTATCTGAAGGGTCTAGAAGTAAGTTAATAATTTTAGTGCCCCGAATGGGTAAATTACCAAAATACCCTTGTTAAGGGTAAAATTTTCAATTTTAGGAAAAATTGGGAGGAGCAAGAACAAGAGGTTCCTGCTCGTTCTGGAGATGTTTTGACGCATGCATGAGTAGGCTGGCTAACCTTGAAAGAAAAATGCACAACATTGCATATTTTCAATGATGAAATTGTTTTGAAAACTGTTTTAAGGTGACAGGGCCGCCTACGTGTTTTTATTGACATGTGACGTGCTAGAGCTCAGCTCGCACAATGTGTTGATTTGTGTGATGCATGCATTAGTGCTGGAGCGAGAGCTCGCACTAGAGTTTTACATGCATTGGTGCTGGAGTCCAACTCGCACCTGATTTTTATATATATATGATTTTCGTGACACGGTGCTAGAGTCTAACTCGCACCAGATTTTTCATGATTTTTGTGACTGGGTGCTAGAGTCTCACTCACACCAGATTTTCCACATGATTTAATGAGAGTGCTAGAGCTTAGCTCGCACTAGTTTTACTTGAATTGATGAGAGTGCTGGAGCATCGCTCGCACCCCCCACTGATTTTTATGAGAACATGCGATGAGCCGTGCTTGGAGCATCGGGTAGACTGTGTGTCACTGATTAAATAGGCTCGCACGTGCATTTTGAGACATGGCATGAGTAGAGAGATATGATATGGGTCCACGGAGTACGATGTACCGTGTGAGTAGCATGGAGTACGCTGTACCGTGTGGTATCTTCGGATACGGGGTATCTTTGGATACGGGATCTTTGAATGCGTGGGATCGGATAAGACTGATGGGTTGGATTGACCCACCTCCCAGGCGGTTCCCGATCAGGGTGAGACTCCGCACACTATGATCCGTGTAGCAGAGGGGCTCACGAGGACACACGGCCATAATCCTGGTTATTACCAATATACAGATATTGCCTAGTCTCGCATGTTGATGATCTTGACGATGATTGAAACTAGGTTTTAAACTAAATTTGCATGATGCTATTTCCATGCTTTTTAAACCCTTGTGTGATGTAAACTGATTTTCATGATTTTGTGTGAGTCAAGACCACCCAAAGGAGGGGTTGAGTCCTGACTTTATTGTGAAATTTTTAAATTAGAAAGAAATGATTTGAAATAGTTGCATGTTGAATTTTTCATCCGAACGTGTTTTACATGACATCATGAATCATAGCATCAGTTTTAAAATGTGTGGAGAAAGGGTGGTTTATGCATGGCACCACGTTCATGTAGGTAGTATGGTTACCTACTTGCTCGTAGGATTGCCTTACTGAGCTTCCGAGAGATTTTGATTGTAAAAAAATTGTACCACCCAGGAAAGTCTAATGTGATGGCTGATGCCTTGAGCAGAAAGAGCCTCGGGATGGTATTACATATGATGGTCAGGGAGCGTGAGCTGTTAGAGCAGTTGGGAGCCTCAGTAGTGATGTGATCCCTTCTGATGATGACAGTGATTGTGTGACAGCTAGCTTGAGACTAAAACCGGATAAGAGTGCCCGGATTTGACAGGCTTAGCGTGATGATCGGCATGGTGTCGATAGTTTAGGTTAGATTCAGAAGGGTACAGTGATAGAGTTCACAGAGAGTGTCGATGATTTACAGAGGTTCAGAGACAGTATAAGTGCTCCCTAGGACCACAGTTGATGAGATAGTAATATTGTCAGAAGCTTACTCTTCGAGATATACAGTGCATACGGAAAGTAACGAATATATATATGAAATCTCTAAAAAAGGTATTGGTGGTCAGATGTGAAAAGAGATATGGTAGAGATTGTGGAAAAGTGCCTAGTATGTCAGCAGAATAAGGTAGAGTATTAAAAGTCTGCAGAGTTATTATAGCCTCTACCTATATCGACACGGCACGAAAATGGGAGCAAGTTTCCATGAATTTCGTGATGGGTTTTAGAGGACTCAGATGAATCACGAGGCGGTGTATGGTTGTAGGGGTTGTTCCCCAACTCAGACAAGAAAATATGGGTGACAGATAGAAATTTATTCTGAATTAGTATAATAAGTCTTTGAGGATGTTCAGTTGAGTGAGAGATTAAGAACACCTCAGAGCAGACAAAAAGCATTGGAATTCACCGATGGTGAATCAGTATTGTTGAAGTTATTTGTCCTAAGGGAATAAGGACATAACGAGACTCTGGAAGAAGGCAAATTAAGTTTTGCTGAATGGAATTTTTGAGAGATTGGACAAGTGGGAGATAAGACCTGTAGGTTGGCGTTATCACCTGAATAAACAAGCATCCACAATGTGTCCCATCTTTTGATACTTCGGCAATACTATCCAGATCCAGCATAGGTGATCGGATATAAACTCCAATAGTTCAGCTCAGTGCAAATATAAGTATATTGAAAAAGTTGATTTAGGCATTAAACAGGAAAGAGAAAGTATTGAGGTTTAAGACGATCTCCCTAGTTAAAGTTCTTGAGAAGTAGTATGCTTCAGAAAAGTCACATAAGAGTTAAGAGTATGATATGTGTGAAGTAACCGGAGTGATTTACAGACTAACTTGGTTCTAATTTGGAGGACCAAATTCCTTAAGTGGGGGAGATTATGTAAGACCCGATTTTAGTTAAAATACGAAATTAAAAATGCAAAAGGGAATGAATAGAAATTTACGAGTGCATTTAAAAATGCAAAAGGACTGAAATGGAATTCCCGAACACATTGAAGGGCAAAATGGTCAAAAGATCAAAAGTCGGTATAAATTCGATGAGAAAAAAATTTATTAAAAATAATGGATTTGAGAATCTTGATCAATAACGAAGAAATAATTAAATTTCGGGTTAAATTGATCAAGATATGAATTTACTGGAATTATTCGAAAATTTTCGCTCTGGACAATATCCCAAAAATACGGAGAAAATACACCGAAAATGGTTAAAATAAATTAAATAAATTAAATTAAATTAAATAAATGAATTTAGAATAAAATAAAAAATTTGTAGATATTTGTAGAATATTTGTGAATATTTTAATGATTAAAATATTAATAAAATAAATAAATAAATAATTAATTAATTAGTTAAAAAAACGAAAACGCAGAATCGCTAAATCGCGATTCTGCCAAAACGGAAGCTGAAGACCAGACGGACGGCCACCAACGACTGCCCAGGCCAGCGACCGGCGAAGGGGAAGGTGCCGAGCCACCACCGGCACCATGGATGCACGAACGGCGGTGATAGGCAACGAAATGGAGAGAAAAATGAAACCGAGAGAAGAGAAGGCGATTCCCGACGACCGGCGACGATTTGGCCCCGATCGACCACCACCGAACGTCCCCGAGGCCCAGACGACGTGATTGGTGTTGGCCACGACTGGTAAAACTGCCGGCAAACGCCGAAAACGACGGAAAGAGGAAATAGGTACCAACGGTGGAGAGAACAGGTCGGACCGACGACTTTCCGGTGGCCTTGGATGAAACCAAGGGCAGATTCGTGCTGCGGACGGCCCAGCGGAGCCACGGGTGGTAGAAGCCGGCGGAGAATCGGCCTGCAAGGCCGTGAACCGACCGAACTGGAGTGAACCGATGGTCTGAACCGGGTCTGAACCGGACCGAACCGGTTCAGCCAAGAAAGAAAAGAAACAAGGAGAAAAAGGGAAAGAGAAAAAGAGGAAAAATTAGGGAAAAATCTCGACGATGTAATCGAGCTACGAATAAGTCAGTAGCGGTCGAAATTGACCGATTTAAATTTTGAAATATTTTATTTAATTAATTTTCACTGAAAATTTACCCGAAAATTTATGAAATTGTGTAGCTCGACAATCGACGTCAAACGAGAGCTCGAGATAGCCTCGATTTACGTACTAGCATGGAATCTCAGGTAAGTAACCTTTATTTATGACAATTTACATCGTTATACGTGCTTCAGATTTAATTATCGCATAAAATAAATTAAATTATGAAAATTCAGATAAATTATCGTAAATAATAAATTGAGCTATTCGAGAGTTAGAACGAGGCCCAATAAATTGTTGGTAGGCCCAATGAGCCCAATAGGCCTCGATAATGTGAAAATTAAGTGGAAAACAGGCTTAAGGCCGATTAAGGCCCATTAAGGTGCAATCAGGCCCAATAGGGGTAAATGGGCCCAATGATTTAAATTAAGCCCAGAAAATAGGAAATACAATTAGATTGTATAATATCTGACCTGAGGAATAATTATACGCAGTTCTGGAGGTTTGATTGGGAGCAGATCGGACTGCGTGATGAGACAGCAGTGAAAAAAGAAAGATCAAACTCTACAGAAAAATAAGGTAAGGAAATTCTATGGACTGCTAGAGGTAAACTTTACGAAATTTCAAAGTCATATGCAGTCTTTTAAATTATCTGAAGGGTCTAGAAGTAAGTTAATAATTTTAGTGCCCCGAATGGGTAAATTACCAAAATACCCTTGTTAAGGGTAAAATTTTCAATTTTAGGAAAAATTGGGAGGAGCAAGAACAAGAGGTTCCTACTCGTTCTGGAGATGTTTTGACGTATGCATGAGTAGGCTGGCTAACCTTGAAAGAAAAATGCACAACATTGCATATTTTCAATGATGAAATTGTTTTGAAAACTGTTTTAAGGAGACAGAGCCGACTACGTGTTTTTATTGACATGTGACATGCTAGAGCTCAGCTCGCACGATGTGTTGATTTGTGTGATGCATGCATTAGTGCTGGAGCGAGAGCTCGCACTAGAGTTTTACATGCATTGGTGCTGGAGTCCAACTCGCACTAGATTTATATATATATATATATATGATTTTGTGACACGGTGCTAGAGTCTAACTCGCACCAGATTTTTCATGATTTTCATGACAGGGTGCTAGAGTCTAACTCGCACCAGATTTTCCACATGATTTGATGAGAGTGCTAGAGCTTAGCTCGCACTAGTTTTACTTGAATTGACGAGAGTGCTGGAGCATCGCTCGCACCCCCCACTGATTTTTATGAGAACATGCGATGAGTCGTGCTTTGAGCATCGGGTAGACTGTGTGTCATCGATTAAATAGGCTGGCACGTGCGTTTTGAGACATGGCATGAGTATAGAGATATGATATGGGTCCACAGAGTATGATGTACCGTGCAAGTAGCATGGAGTACGATGTACCGTGTGGTATCTTTAGATACGGGGTATCTTCGGATACGACATCTTCGGATGCGTGGGATCAGATAAGACTGACGGGTTGGATTGACCCACCTCCCGGGCGGTTCTCGATCAGGGTGAGACCCTGTATACTAGGATCCATGTAGCAGAGGGGCTCACGAGGACACACAGCCATAGTCCTGGTTATTACCGATATACAGATATTGCCTAGTCTCGCATGTTGATGATCTTGACGATGATTGAAACTGGGTTTTAAACTAAATTTGCATGATGCTATTTCCATGCTTTTTAAACCCATGTGTGATGTAAACTGATTTTCATGGTTTTGTGTGAGTCAGGACCACCCGAAGGAGGGGTTGAGTCCTGACTTTATTGTGAAATTTTTAAATCAGAAAGAAATGATTTGAAATAGTTGCATGTTGAATTTTCCATGCGAACGTGTTTTACATGACATCATGAATCATAGCATCAGTTTTAAAATGTGTGGAGAAAGGGTGGTTTATGCATGGCACCACGTTCATGTAGGTAGTATGGTTACCTACTTGTTCGTAGGATTACCTTACTGAGCTTGATGTGCTCACCCCTTTCATTTTCTCACACAGATAATCTCTAGTAGATGTTGAGGTGACTGAGTACTGCATTCCGAATATCCGCTGCTGCCCATCACTTAAGGTACTTACACTTGTATATATTGTATCTAAATAAGCATAGGACAGTAACATGTTTGTAAGTAACTTTAGGGGATGTATAAATATTGTAAACACTTATAAATGATTGAGAAAGAATTAAGGTATATGGTAAATGAATGGTGGGACTGGCATTGACGCACAGCCCAATTGTTAGTGGAGTGTGGTCACGATCAGAGGACAGGTAAGCATTAAAGCAAATAACAAAACGCGAAAAATTTACTCTGATTTTTGGGTAGATTTGGGTCATGACAGTAGTGTAGAATAGATGTAAGTTAGGGTAGAATAGTTTTTAGGGTAACTTTAAGATTTATTGCCTTTGTTGTTAAGCTTTTCCGAAATAGTATTTTGTTTAGCCAAAAATTTTACTGTTCATTCCATTTTTATGTTCTTCATTTTCTAGTCTTGGATAATTTTATTTCAATGGAAATCAATGTCATTTCATGCTCTCGATTTGGTAAAAATCAGTTCTTTTATTTGTCAAGTTTTATTTGCATAGCTTATTGCCTAGTGTAGCTCTCGATTTTCCTAGAAAAATTGCCTATGTTTTTATTTGAAAAACTATTATATTTAGTTAGCTCTCGGGTTGCTCTCTTTGTGCATTCGGTGCCTTAATTCTTCCTTCATCTATGCTATTTGGTTTTGGTGCTTTGATGTGGGCGAATGCTAGGCATTGTTCCACATCAAAGGCAATGTGGGACCATGGCATTAAGAGCTGGAGTTAGAGCAATCTGATGATGATGATTTTTCACGTTGATGATGCTCACGGGATTGAGTGTGTAACTTCAGTTGTTGTTTTTTTGTTTTATATATTTCCTCTCATTTTTAATCTTATGTTTTGCTATGCTTTTTGTTTTTTCTTTTCTTTATTTCATTTTTATTGGTTTGCATTTCATAAATTGGGTTGTTTTGTTTATTGCCTTTAACTTTAGATTGCATTGTTTTTACTGCATGTTGTTGAATTCTGTTAATCAAGGTAATTGCTGCATTTCATTTTAGAAAGTTTTCATAAATCCCACTAGATTCATCAATCAGTTTATGTTAGATAAAAGTTGATTTTATTAGGTGCATTGAGAAGCATTTTTAGTGTTGCTCTGTTCGACTCTGTTTATATTTAGTGTATTGTTTGTTTTGTTTAATTGTTGGAATGGTTCAATAGCTATTGACAGCAGCAGACTCTTATGTTCTTCATCGTTTTCTGCTTTTGTTTTCTGTGTTTTATAACCATAACCTTGTGACAGATCGATGCTGATACTTGCTGTTAATTTTCTTAGTTTATAGTTGATGTTAAATGTTTAGCTTATGCATTGTTTGTGAGCATCTGAGATGGTGCTCATGGTATGAACATCGAAGATATCAAGTGAATCAAGAGCTGGCGTGAATGTAGGACAGTTCTGGTTGATAGCATTAGTTGCTGGAAATTCAAAGCAGGCGAATGGTGTTGCTATGCAGAGCATGATAAAGCTGGTAACGTGCATGAACACCAGCACATAAGGACAGAAATATGGGATTTACAGCTGAAGAACAACACCTGGAGAGGACGCTACTAACGCCTCATAGAGTAGAAGCAAACAGCAGCTGGGAGCAGCAGCACGACAGGAGTAGAGGACTGGACAAACCGAGGCCATCACCTAGAAATGGAGGACAAACCGAGAAGAACATGAACAGTGTACAATGCCAATGAAAAATCGGGACCACTCTCCTGGCAAAGTAGCTTAAGGCCATGTTTGGCCATGTCATTTTAATCACCTAACCCATTTTTATTGCATTTTTGTTAGTTTATTTTCAATGTTATTAGGTAGTTTAAAAATTAGAATTTTAAATTACTTTGCATGTTAATTATATTTCCTTTGCTTACTTGTTCATAATTTAGATTTAATTATGGCACAAGTGAATTTTTATTGTAGTGTTAGGTGTTGCATTTAGAATTCACTTAGATTAAAATCATTTTATGCATTGTTAAATTTTCATTTAAAAAATCCAAAAAATATTTTTCGTGCATTATTTAGATTTTGTTAGATTTAATTTAGGATCATTTTTTAGGTAGTTAATTTCTTAGTTAGATTTAAGAAATTCTTTAGGTTAATTGAAGTTTTATTTTTTTAGGTTACTTTAATTTGCAAATTTAATTAAGTAGTTTAATTACATGCATATTTTATTTTCGGTTTGTTTAATTTTAGTTTAATTAATCTTGTTTAGTTATTTTCATATTTGCATTTTATTTTAATTGCGTTAATTAGTTTTAACTGTTTTAATTTTCTTTTGTATGTTGCTTTTAATTGCTCGGAGCTCTGTAAGTAAATTTTAGCTCTGTTTAATTTTCTTTATTTTATAGTTTTATTATTTTCAGTACTTGTTTAATTTTAGACTTAGTAGATCACCCATCATCATTTCATAATTTGCTACGATATACTTAGGGTAAGATTAACTGGTAGTTAACTCGGCTGATCAACTTCTCTATGGGACGATAACTCGGGGCTCAAATCCCATTATTACTTGTACGACCCGTGCACTTGCAGATAATATGTTTAGATCGCGTGTGTCGTGTCTAAAATGCTTAATAAGTTGAAAAATTACATCCCCATGTTACTGTGCTTGTTTAGATACAATTGTGTGTGTGTTGATGGGTTGACTAAGTAGTTGTTTATGAATGTAAGGGAATTGTGATTGGAGAGTCACGGCCTACGACAGAGCAGTGCGATAAGTGTGGCACGTACCATGGTACTCGACCATGCTATGGACCTCAGGTAGTGTGCTTTAGGTGTGGGAAACCAGGACACATAATCAGATATTGCCCAGAGATGACAGAGGGAGCCCCACAGAAAGGTGAGGAGCCAGAGAGAGCTCCAGTTGGTATAGCTGCCCCGAGGAGGAGGGCTACAGTCGAGGAAAAGTGGAAGCAGGCGGTGGGTGTGAGCAGAGGATGAGTGCGCGCACTGGAACAGGACACTGCAGATCAGTCTTCGGATGTGGTAAAAGGTACCATCCAAATCTTTGATTTAGAAGCATTTTTGTTTTTTGATCCTGGTGCCACAGATTCCTTTATTTCGCCATCCTTTGCATATAAATGGTTGAAGCACGTAAACCCACACTTCTTGATAAGATGTTGTTGATATCTACCCCTATGAATGATAGTCAGTTGACTGAGCATGTATATAGAGATTGTAAGATGAGAATAGGAGGTAAAGAAATGGCAGCCGATTTAATTTTACTAAATATGGGTGATTTTGATGCTATCCTAGGGATGGATTGGCTGGCTGCAAATCATGTTGTTATGGATTGTCATGCAAAAACTTTGATGTTTCCAAAGATAGATAACCTTGTAGTAAATTTTGTGAAATGAAATTAAAGAACATGATTATTATAAGTGTGATGAGTACAATCTTGATACATGATGTATGAAAGATAAATCTGTTTATCAATCTTATGTGTGAATATGATGATTTATGATTACTAATGGTAGGAAGAATAATGTGAAGGGTTCATCGCTTATGTGATTAAGACGGATAAGGCACGTCCGGAATTGGGAGACATACTAGTGGTTAAGGAGTTTCAAGATGTCTTTCCGGATGAGTTACCAGGGTTACCTCCAGATAGGGAGATGGAGTTTGGTATAGACTTGGCACCTGGTATAGAGCCGATATCCAAGCCACCATACAGAATGGCTTAAGTTGAGTTGAAGGAGTTAAGGAAACAGCTACAAGAGTTGCTGGAGAAGGGGTTCATCAGGCCGAGTGTCTCACCTTGGGGAGCACCAGTTCTATTTGTAAGGAAGAAGGATGGAAACCTCCGACTGTGTATAGATTACCGGTTGTTGAATAACGCCACCATCAAGAATAAATATCCCCTTCCACGCATCGATGACTTGTTGGATCAGCTTAAGGGAGCGCAGATCTTTTCTAAGATAAATCTGAGATCTGGGTACCATCATTGAAGATACGGAGTGGAGATGTACCCAAGACAGCTTTTCGCACTCGGTACGGACATTATGAATTTATGGTTATGCCATTCGGGTTGACGAATGCTCTCGCAGCTTTTATGTCATTGATGAGTGAAGTATTTCACCAGTACTTTGATCGATTTGTTATTATGTTTATTGATGATATACTGGTGTACTCAAGGTTTAGAGAGGAGCATGAATGGCACCTAAGGATAGTGCTGCAGACCCTCCGGGAGAAGAAGTTATACGTTAAACTCAGTAAGTGTGACTTTTGGTTGGAACATATCTCTTTTCTAGGTCATATAGTATCAAAAGATGGAGTGTCGGTGGATCCATCTAAGATTGAGGGTGTAGTTCAGTGGTAGAGACCCCAGACAGTGATAAAGATCAGGAGTTTCCTGGGTTTAGCTGGGTATTATCGACAGTTTGTGGAGGGATTCTCAAGGTTATCTGCTCCTTTGTCACGTCTCATGAGAAAGAATGTGGAGTATGTGTTGGACGAGAAATGTGAGGTAAGCTTTGAGGAGTTGAAAAGGAGATTAATCACAACTCTGATCCTCATAATTCCTACCAGCTCAAGAGGTTTCTCGGTGTATACGGATGCTTCACACCTAGGACTGGGCTGCGTATTGATGCATGATGGGAAGGTAGTAGCCTATGGATCTAGGCAGTTAAAGGATCATGAGAGGAACTACCCAACCTATTACTTGGAGTTGGCAGCAGTGGTGTTTGCGTTGAAGATATGGCGCCACTACCTTTATAGAGTGAAATTCCAAGTGTTTACGGACCACAAGAGCCTTAAATACCTATTCTCGCAGAAAGAGTTAAACATGAGATAGAGGAGATTGCTCGAGCTCTTAAGGGATTGTGGTTGTGAGATCTTATACCACCTGGGTAAAGCAAATATGGTTGCTGATGCATTAAGTTGAAAGCATCTCGGGATGGTATCATTATGATGATCAGGGAACACGAGCTGTTGGAATAGTTCACGACCTTAGTTTGGATATGACCCCGCCTGATGCTGATAGTGGATGTATGATAGCTATCCTGCAGTTAGAACTGGATCTGGTAGATCGAATCCGACAGGCTCAGTGAGTTGATCAGCAGTGCAGTGATATTATCGGGCAGATACAGAGGGGCACAAAGATTGATTTTGAGTTGAGTTCAGATGGATTGCTGAGGTTCAGAGGTAGGATATGTGTTCCTGATGATGCAGAGATCAGAAGGTTGATCTTGACAGAGGCTCACTCATCGAAGTATACGATACATTCAGGGAGTACTAAGATGTATCAAAACCTTCGAAAAGTTTATTGGTGGTCTAGGATGAAAAAGCATATTGTTGAATATGTTGCTAAGTGTCTCGTTTGTCAGCAGGTGAAGGTAGAGCATCAAAGGCCTGCAGGGTTATTGCAGCCTCTACCGATATCGACTTGGAACTAGGAGCATGTCACCTGGATTTTGTGATGGGATTGCTGAGGACCCGCAAAGGTCATGATGCCATATGGGTGATTATGGATCGGTTGACGAAGTCAGCCCATTTTCTAGCTATGAGAGCTACCGATACTCTGAGCCAGTTAGCGAACTTGTATCTGTGTGAGATAGTGAGGCTACATGGAATTCCAGTTAGCGTTGTTTCTGATAGGGATGCCCGCTTCACTTCCCACTTTTGGGAATGTTTTCAGGAAGTGATGGGGACCTAGTTGAGTTTTAGCACCGCGTTTCATCCTCAACCAAATGGTCAGTCAGAGAGGACTATATAGACCCTAGAGTATATGTTGAGAGCGTGTGCATTGGATTTTGGAGGCTCCTGGGATTACCATTTGCTACTCGCAGAGTTCGCCTATAATAACAGTTTTCATGCGAGTATCGGGATGGCACCTATGAGGTATTGTATGAGCATAGATATCGTTCCCCTAGTGGATGTAAAGAGGTTGGTGACAGACAGATCTTTACGCT
This sequence comes from Firmiana major, assembly GCA_033439115.1. NCBI lineage: Eukaryota > Viridiplantae > Streptophyta > Magnoliopsida > Malvales > Malvaceae > Firmiana > Firmiana major. The sequence goes on from CM065904.1 coordinate 20,145,591, forward strand.
CGACTTGGTTAGACAGGCATATGAGGACGTCCAACTGATATGTGAGAGATTACGGACTGCTCAGAGCAGACAAAAGAGTTATGCTGACAAGAGACAGAGACCACTAGAGTTTGTGTGGGTGAGTCGGTGTTCTTGAAAGTTTCTCCTTCGAAGGGAATTATGAGATTCGGGAAGAAGGGAAAGTTGAGCCCTCGATATATAGGGCCATTTGAGATACTTGATAAGGTAGGATATAAGGCATACATGTTGGCATTGCCACCGAAATTGGCAAGTGTTCACAACGTCTTCCACATATCCATGTTAAGGAAGTACCACCCGAACCCAGCACATGTAATAAGGTACGAGCCTTTGGAGCTCAATGAAAGCATGACATATGTTGAGAGGTCGGTTCGGATACTGGATAGAAAAGATAAAGTGTTGAGGACAAAGATAATTCCCTTGGTGAAAGTCCTTTGGCAACATCACACCGTGGAAGAAGCCACATGGGAATTGGAAAGTTTGATGCGGGAGAAGTATCCCAAGTTATTCACGGATTGAATTGGTTCCAATTTGAAGGACCAAATTTTCTAAGTGTCGGAGAATGTGAGACCCCGTATAGTTTTAATAATGTATATATGTAAATGAATGCGTAAGTATAGTGATATACTTGTAATGTGAAGTATATGTGATGTAAGTCCATAAGTTTAATGTACACACTTGTACTAAGATTTGTGATTGTACGTACAAGTTACATTATATATGACTATGAAGAAATGGACTTAAACATGTGAAAAATGTGAGTAGAATGGAATATGAGTGGTACGGAGAAATGGAAGGAAGATTTGTATAAGTATGCACTTCCATTTGGTTTATATCATGTACCTTTGGATATACAAAGGTTCCACACAAGTTTTAATGTGTATACGGTATGAATGGATGTCATTTTCAAGTCTTAAAGATAATCGTATGAGAAAATGACTATGACAACAAACTAAGGATGTTTTGGTATAAGTTTTCTGCAAAAAACTGCAGTAAGATCTGGAAATATGAAGGCCGGATCGATCTTATAGGATGAGAGATCGATCTGGAAGAGCCAAAATGCTCTTATTTTGAGCTATGGAACAAGACAGATCGATCTCCAAAGGAACCAGATCAATCTCCTAACACATTCTGTAAAATACAGATCGATCCCTAATAGAACAGATCGATCTTCTTAGCTCTCGAGTTGGAAGCAGATCAATCTCCCCTACTCGACATATCGATCCCCTGCCTTCAAAATGTCTTGGAAAAAAAGGATTTTAAGAGGACCAGATAGATCTCCTCCTTGTACAGATCGATCTCATCAAGCTGAATCTATAAATATGGAGCAGTTGGACCTGTATTTTCGAGACAAAAACCAATATTTCCCATTTCCAACCTAAAACCTAGCTTTCTCACTCCTAAATCCACACATTTTTCAGTAAGATTTGAGGGAAATCTATTAGAGACAAAGTTGTTCACATCAAAGAGAAGAACAACATAATTTGGAGGCATTTCCCCACTTGTTGGATTGAAGTATCAAAGGTGTATTTCCATTGGAGCAAAGAGGAAATCAAACTAGGTAAGTTTCTAAATGCAATAACTCAAGTACATTGTGTAGATATTGATTTTGGAGTTGTTTGGTATGCATAGAAAGGGTAGAAACTACCTAGGAAGTAATGAATCCACCATGACCTAGAAATGCTCTAGTGTGAGAAAGTGAAATGTGTTGAGATTAATGATGAATGAGATATGTTGAGGTTAATAATAGTGTTGTGGTATGATTTTAAGATGTTGTTAGTGGATAAATTGTGAGATCTACCTAAAAGGGGTAAAATGTGGGTTAAGGCATTAGTAAATGCAAAGATGAGTTATATTGACTAATGAGGTCAAATGTGAGTTACCAATTTTAACTCAAGTGGTTTGGATGATTGAATCGCAGCTTCCGAGGATACACCAGAACAAGACGAGCCAAGAGCATAATAAGCTAAGAGGAAAAGAGGGTCGCACTCAAGTAAATTGAGGTAAGGGAATTCTGTGGACTTTTAGAGATATCTATGCGCAATTTGGGTGCTTAATGCTTTGCTAGAATGCATGAGATGTTAGGAAATAAAATTGGGTGATTGAAGGGTAAAAAGTTGGGTGTTTGAGAAATGTGCATGAAAACAAAAGCATAATGCTTTGAAAATCATGATTTATTTCTTTCTAGCAAATGATAGGTAGGTTGGCTAATATTTGAAATGATTTGCAAAAAGAAATGATGTGACTTGGTTGATAACTATGTTTTGCAAAGACTGAGCCACCTACGTGATTTCGTGAGAATGAAAGTGTGCTAGAGCAGGACTCGCATGAGATTTGATGTGTTTTATATGCATAAGTGCTAGAGTTTAGCTCGCACTAGTTTTCACATGGATTTTTATACCAATTTTGGCATGGTGTTAGAGCATAGCTGCATTAGATGCCCACTTTAATTGTTGTCGTGCTAGGAGCTTCAGGCAGACTTGGTGTCGCACCGATTAAATAGGCTCGTACGTGCAGTTTGTGATTTTGACATGTTGATAGCCGTGTTAGGAGATTCAGGTAGACAAGAGGTCATACCGATTAAATAAGCTCACACATTCGTTTTGAGATGTGGCATGATATGATGTGTTGATTGGGTCCACGGAGTACGTTGTACCGTGTTGAGATTGTGATATGCCATCTTCAGACGAGATTTGTTGTAGACCGACAGGCTAGATTTGACCCACCTCCCCTGTGGAAGCAGATAGTGGTGATATCCCACACACCTGATCCGTGTAGCCGGTATCACAGGATATGGCCATAGTCCTAGAGGTTATTACCTTTTATTGAATTGCCTATCTCACATGTCTATTGTTTTGAGAATAAATCCATGTTTAAAATGATTTGTGGGTCAGGACAGTTTGAGGGATGGGTTGAAACCTGACAAGTGTTGGATTGATTTGTTAATGGTTTTAAAGTACACGGAAGCATGATGATTAATGCCATGCTTTATTATGAAAAATGCATGATGATTAATGCCATGCTTTATTGTGAAAATGCATGGTGGTTAATGCCATGCTTTATTATGAAATATGCATGATGATTTATACTATGCTTTGAATGGGATTTTGTGCACTGACCTTTAATAACATAATGCCTTACATACCATTAACACAAGCATGAACTCTTTTTTGAGAAAATGAGATGAAAAATATGCTTTGAGCACGGCATCACGTTCACGTAGATAGTGCAGTATCTACCTGTTCGCATGATTGCCTTACTGAGCGTGTGGTTTGCTCACCCCCCTTATTTTTCCCCTCTCTACAGAGTGTTAAGTATAGATTGAGCATGACTGGAGGCATTCCCTTTTGATATCCGCTGCATCCCATCGCTAAAGGTATACACACTTGAATTATTTTGTATCTAAACTAGACATAGCACAGTAGCATTTTGTATGTAAACATTGGGGATGTAAAGTAATGTAGACACTTGTAAACAGTAACTCTGATGTATTTATAAAAGTGTTTACTTCTAAAATTATATTGCAAATTAAATGGTTATGGATGGATGACGTAGACATTGACACACAACCCAACTGTTGAGGAGAGTAGCTATTCACGATCGGGAAAGGACGAATAATAAATGATGCATGAAAATACGACAAATTTACACGTATTTTGGTAAGTTGAGTGTCGTGACAGTATGACCATAATCCTCGATTTTTCATATAGTAACCTACATGCCTCACATGATATCATACGATCTAAATAGACCAGGGCAGACCCGAAGGAGGGGTGATGCCCCGATTTATGTTTTTTTAATTGAGATGTTATTTAATGGATCAAGGTATTCTCGAGTGATGGGTTTAGCCTTGACGTGGTTGTTTTATGATGAAACTGATAAGTTTTAATATGATGAGCATGAGATGTCATACATGATGATTTTTTTTATGTTTGTTTTTATATGCCTGATTTCATGATTTATCTTATATGATATATATATATATACATGTGGCATCGTTTTAGTCTTACCTCATGCTCTAGATGTAAACGATTTTATATCATGACATTATAAGCACGTAGATAGTATAGTTATCTACCTGCTTACATTATTGCCTTACTGAGCAAGTTGTGATCACCCTTTCATTTTCCCCATTTAAAGAGCGCACACAGTAGTTAGTGAGTGGCTGATGGCTTGCATCCTGGTATCCGCTACTTCCCATCACCGAGAGGTATACACACTGGTATCATTTTGTATCTAAACATGTAATAGCACAGTAATCATTTTGGGAATGTAATATGGGGATGTAAATATTAGTAAACACGTACAAGTATAGAACCTCAATTATAAAGTATACATGTTTTCTTTTGAATAAATTAAAAGATAGATGGAATGGTAGATGGTAAAGGCTGACTAATACTGACTCATAGCTCTACTATTTGGTGGTGAGAATGTTCATGACCGGGAAAGGAAATGATAAAGCGAAAAATTTATAGTGATTTTAGGTAAAAATGGGTCGTGACACTACATCAACATGCAACCCAATTCAAGTGCTGATCATATTATTATTTAGTAGTTTAAGTCCTCAAAATCTAATTTAGTTTTAAATTCCCAACTCCTTCCTTTATAGCTGAATGCTCCATCCTCTATACCCATATTAAAATTTTAGCAATTGATCAAGATGACTAGAAGAAGCAGTACATTCATCACCAAATATCCTAAATTTATCCAAAAAATTCATATATATATATATATAAATATATACACACACACATTTTTTTACCTTAAATCTAAAATCCACTGCAAAAGGACCCTTAGAAAATCCCTATCAACCAATATAACCTTCACACTTTAGCCCACTACGGACGTGAGATCCAGCCCTGATAACCTCTGTTGTCACCCAATTTTTCAGCATCAAAACGACTCCCAAATAGTACCAAGGATTACCCAAAAATTCAGCCCCGACAGCCATCAAGACCAATGTTGCCTTAGCTCCCAAAATGGCCTGCATCGACCTACTAACAGCCTTCAAAAGCAGTCTAAAAAACCACGTTTCCAGGTTCCCCTCCCCCTTTTAGTCGTCCCCTACTGTCCGCTTCTCCTGCTCGTGAGTCATCTCTACCTTTTTCTAGTTTAAGGAGTAGTGAGGCAGAGATGTGATGAAGGCAAGAGAGTGAGGGAAATGGGAGTAAAGGAGGGTGGGCGTTTGTGGTGTTCTCATTTTGGGGAAGAAAGAATGGGTTTACTCATTTGGCTGGTATCAGATAACAGAGGAGGATGAAGGGAGAAGAAAAGAAAAGAAAAGAAAATAGGGGGAAAATAAGGTGATTCGAGTTTTTCCCTCCTTTTTTTTTTCCTATATATAAAAATGCATTTTTCAAATTAATAAACATATCGATATTTATATATATTTCAAATTTTATTTCTAGTTAGAAAATTCCTACTTTAATTATGTTTTATTTCTTGTATAAATTTTATTACTAAATTATATAATTTTTCTTATTTAATTATATTTTGGCTATCGGTTTAATTAAACTGTTATACCATATGTAATATACAAGGTATTTCCTTTACATTAAATATATAACTTAAATTTAAGTACATTAGCCTTAATTACTACATAAATCTAATTTATTTTCTATAAATATTCTTATTAATATATTAATTTTGTCTAAATTATACTAATTAGACCTTAGTAATATAGCTACACTAAGATTTAACTAGCTTTGGATTTTAAGGCTTTACCTTATTAAATTAAGTTCCTATACCTGACTCAACTATATAAGCTAATTCATGCATTAACATTTAAGTAATAGAGCATTTAACTACATGTTGAGGTACAAGAGCTAGCAGTCTTACAGTTAATGGTAAGACAAGTAAGATATTGTTCATAAAACATTGGCAAGCAAATATCTATATTGTGCATCTAAATGAGTTAAGTAGCCGAAATGTATGTTTCATGGCCACATAAGTAGATGACCCTTGATTATGGCATAGAAGACTGGGTCATGCTAGCATGCATGTTTTATTTAAGTTAGCCAAAAGAGAACATGTGGTAGGGCGATCTAAACTACAATTTGAAAATGATCAAGTGTGTAAAGCTTGAGAGAGAGAGGAAAATACAAAAGAGTATCCTTTAAATCTAAGAAGCGTGTGTCAACTTCTATGCCTCTCCAACTACTTTACTTAAATCTTTTTGGTCCCACAAGAACCACAAGTTTAGAGAAAAACATTATGGTTTTGTCATTATTAATGATTTCACAAAATTCGCATAGGTTTTTATTCTTGAGTATGAAAAATGAAGCTTTAGAAAAATTCATCACATTTTCTAAAATTGCTCAAAATGAAAAAGGTTATTTTATTACTAGCATTAGGAGTTATCATGGAAAAAAATTTGAAAATCTTGGTTTTTATGAATATTTCAATAATCGAGGAATTAGTCATAATTTTTTCGCTCCTAGAACACCTTAACAAAATGGGGTAGTTGAAAGGAGTTATAGAACTTTAGATGAAATCGTTAAAACCATGCTTTGTGAAGACAATTTGCAAAAATATTTTTAGGCCGAGGCCATTAATATACTTCATGCTGATAATTCTATATTTTTAGAATTATTTGTGCTTAATTTCCTAATTAAATATTTAAATCCCCGATTTATTTTGTTAATTATCCCCTTTATTTAATTAAAATTTTCATGTTTGTAGATAAATTAAATCTGGATGAATTCTGAATATTTCGGTAGAAAATGAATCGAAATTGAGCTAAAATCGAGATTGGACCATGTGGACAACACGAGCCTAGCACATCCAATTGGACAAAAAGACAGATGACATGGAAATATTAATTTTCAAGGAGCCAATGGTGTGAAGACAAGTGGCCAAATAATGCCAACTCATCTAGGATGAAAAAATTACAACTGTGCCCCTAAATGTGTATATAAATAGAAAATGATGACAATTGTAAGGGGTGGAAAAAAATAGTGTAGAATAGTTTTTTTTTTAGGTTAACTTTAAAAAGTCTTGTTTTCTTTGTTTTTCAGGATTCTGCCGCATAGTATTTTTTTTAGCTTCCATTTTTTTTTTCTCAATAGCTACTATTTTATTCAATTGAGTTTATTATGAAAAATTCTTCTCTTTAGTTTATCAATATCATTGCTTAGAAATATTACTTTATCATTTCAGTTTGCTTCACTCGTCACCATCTTGTTTTTGCTATATATTTTTAATCCATTTTCGGTTGTAGTCTAAAGCATTTGCAAATCTTTAATCATCAATGCCGATCATGATGTTTTGATTCATTTTTGCCGATCTAATATGTTGGAATAATTCTGTGTATCGATTGGTAATATTGGAAGAGTGGAACACGGTTGTAGAAGAAAGTGAAAGAAACCGTAGCTTGGAGTCTCCTGTTTTCATGTCTTTTATTTCTCTGCATTACTGATTTAGCATTTAGTTTTGTTTTTCTGTATTGTCATCTTAATTCCTGCTTTCATGGAGATGCTCATGTGTAATACCGAGAGAGGGTGTTCGACAGCTGAAGGGTAACAAAGAAACAAACCAGCAGCCGATCAATCCTCTGTTCTGCTCTGTCCCGAGATTTCACTACTATTCATCATAGTTTTTTTATTTTTTTTGCATATTCGCATTACTTCATTGTACCGAAGCTTGGTATTTGCTGGGGTGGCATTTGTTAATCTGTTTTCTTTCCTTTGCAATATTATCTCTGTCGGGCTATCTAAATTGCTCATTTTAATTATATTTTGTTCCTCTGTTGTTCTCGGTTGCAGGAAACGACTGCTGTGTGTTTACTGTGTGTTTTATTTTACAGAGAATGAAGTAGACGGTAGTTCTATGCAGGTTGTCCCAAGCAGAGGAAAGGTACTAAAGGTTGTTGTAAATTGATGGGTGTCAGCTTAAGGGAAGCTGGTGCATTTTGCAGAAGCAAAAAACGAAGGACAGGTTGAGAAACGGACAGAACAAGGAGTGACAGTGACTCCTGAAACAGCAGTACACGGACAGGAGTAGTTAGCTGGGCAATCCATGAACACCTGGAAGAAAAACAAAAATTGGAGAAAGAAGATAATTCTGGAACCGAGAGCAGGACAAAGCAATGCATGGAAATGTTTTGGTGAAGAATGTGAACAGTGTTTGGAGGGACCTTTGAATGATTTAAATTGCCTAAGGCCACGTTTGGCTACTGCTTCTTTGCGAATTGATGTCTATTGCATTTTTGGTTGTTTTTATTAATATTAGTTAGGATAGTGGTAATTGATAGGTAAATTTAATATTTTAAGTTGTCAATTTAATCTTTAGTTTTAAGTCTTAGTTAATAGTTAATTTTAGTTTATACATGTTAGGATTTAATTTTTAGTTTAGTATTTTATGAGTTATATTTAGAATTAATTTAGATTAAATTTATTTACATGCATTAGTTAAATTTTGTTTTATTAGCATTTAGTTAGAGTTAAGTTTAAGAATTTCTTTAGGTAAGTAGATGTTTATCTTATTAGACTTTAAGTTAGTTTAAATTGTATTTTCTTAATTAGTTTAATTACATTCACATTTTACCTTAGGTTTGTTTAATTTTGTTCTTTATTTTAGCATTTTATTTTGATTGTGTAATTAATTGTTTTAATTTCCTTTTGTAGGTAGTTGCTTGCGTGGAGTATTGTAAGTAATTTTTAGCTCGGTTTTATTTTCGCTTAGTTTTTAGTGTTATTATTGTACTTTTAATTTTTAGCCTTAGTTGATCCCCCACTCTAATTTCATAATTTGCTAGAATATACTTAGGGTAAGATTAATCGGTACTTAATTAGGCTAGTTAACTTCTCTGTGGGACGATAATTTCGGGACTCAAATCCCATTATTACTTGTATGACCCGTGCACTTGCGGACTATACCTTCAGGGCGTGTCAAGTTTTTGGCGCCGTTGCCAGGGAAGTTTTAATTAGTCCTTAATTAATATCGGTAAAATTATGCTTAGGTGTAATTCGAGCTTGTAAATATTTAGGTTTTAAATATTTAGATCCTTAGTTTAGTTTAGTTAACTTTCTTATAATTAATTAAAAAAAAATTTCTAAAGACTTTTTGATGTTTGCATGTGTAGAGTCGGGAGTTTTGATTACTTTCCTCTAGATCCTGAAATTGAATGAACTCTTAGGAAAATTCGAAAGGACTTTAGGAAATTTATAACTCCGCAGCAAAACACGATGGCAAAAAATAGGGAAAGTAGGACCGTTGGAGATTATGCGATGCCAACGATTGAAGGATATTATACTAGCATTAGGCCACCAGCTGTCCCTGCTAATAATTTTGAAATTAAGCCTTCCATCCTTCAGATGATCCAAACTTCTTTATAGTTCAGTGGGCTTCCACACGATGACCTACATGCTCACCTTGGGCAATTCTTGGACTTGTGCAACACGTTCAAACATAATGGATTATCTGATGATGCGCTTAGACTCAGACTTTTCCCCTTTTCACTTAGGGATAGGGCGAGACACTGGTTGACCTCCTTGCCTCTAGGATTAATTTCTACATGGGATGAGTTAGCCTACCAATTTCTATCCAAATTTTTTCCTCCCTCTAAAATGGCCAGACTCCGTAGCGATATATCCTCCTTTGCCTAGTACGACTCTAAATTCCTTTACGAGGCATGGGAACGATATAAGGAGCTTCTTAGGAAGTGCCCTCACCATGGCCTACCTCTATGGCTGCAAGTCTAGACCTTCTACAATGGACTTACAAGCCAAAATAGGACTATAGTGGACGCTGCTTCAGGAGGAGCCTTGATATGCAAAACAGAGGAGGAGGCTTATGAGCTGCTAGATAAGATGGCGGCTAACAACTATCAATTGTCCTCGAAAAGGCAATTGCCAAAGAAATCGATGGGTATATATGAGCTCGACACTCTTTCCACCTTGACCTATCAATTCGCTAATCTTACAAAGAAGGTGCAGTCACTCAGTACCCAATCTAATCCTTTCAATAATCCTAACCCTGTGTTTTCTGTTCAAAGTCCATTTCTCTCTTGTGATCTATGTAGTGGTACCCATGTTGTAGATAGGTGTCCACTTAACTTATAATCGGTTCAGTACATTGCCCCTAAGCAACAAAACAACCCTTTTTCAAACACCTATAATCCAGGGTGGAGGAACCATCCTAACTTTTCTTGGAGCCAAAACCAAGGGCAAGCTTCTAATTCTAGACCAGTAGGACCCCCAGGTTTTCAAGCTCCACTAGTTCAGGTACCACTATAGCATCAATTTCCTCACCACCCACCACCACAGTATCCATATCATCCACCTAACCATTCCCATCCATCCCACATCCATCAACCACCACCACAACCCCAACACTTACTAGCAGCTGATAAGAAACCCTCGCTTGAGGAAATGTTCACAAGAATCTTGTAAAATCAAGCAGCTTCAATTAAGAACCTAGAAGTTCAGGTAGGACAAATAGCAAAAGCTCTTAGTCAACGTCCTCAGGGGACCCTTCCTAGTAACACTGAAGCCAATCCTGTTAGGCAAAGGGAAGGAACATGTGAAAGCCATCACCCTTAGGAGTGGCAGAGAGCTAGTAACTCCCCTTGTTAAGTCCAGACCTGACCAGCCCATAGTTGAAAAACCCATAGGTTCTAGTGAAGTAGCTGAGAAGGAGCAAGAATCAAAAGATCAAGCTGCAAAGGAAACAAAGCCAAGCAATTCTTCACCTTTACCTGTTTCTTTGTCACAACCTTCTTTATCCTCTGATGCTACAAAAGTTTCCACTACATCTCCTCCTCTTAGACCACCAGTCCATTTTCCTCAGAGATTTCAAAATAAAAAACTGGACCAATAATTTGCAAAATTCCTTGAGGTTTTTATGAAATTTCACATCAACATTCCATTCGCAGATGCCTTAGAGCAAATGCCAAGCTATGTGAAGTTTATGAAGGACATCCTCTCTAGGAAAAGAATATTGGAAGATTACGAGACGGTGGCTTTAACGGAGGAATGTAGTGCTATTATCCAGAGGAGATTACCCCCCAAGCTCAAGGATCCAGGAAGCTTTACCATACCATGCACTATTGGAAATTTATTCTTTGGTAGAGCCTTGTGCGATTTAGGAGCTAGTATAAATTTGATGCCATTGTCTATATATCAGAAGTTAGGAATAGGGGATGCCAAGCCCACCACAGTGACTCTCCAGTTGGCTGATCGATCAATTAAATATCTGAAGGGGGTCATTGAGGATGTCTTAGTAAAAGTGGACAAGTTTATTTTCCCTGCGAATTTTATTATGTTCGACATGGAGGAAGACAAGGAAGTCCCAATTATACTAGGCAGGCCATTCCTAGCAACTGGTAGAACTTTAATAGATGTACAAAAGGGGGAGTTAACAATGAGAGTTCAAGATTAGGAAGTCAAGTTTAATATGTTCAAATCTCTAAGGTTCCCTGATGACTCTCACGATTGTTTTAGGATGGATTTAGTGGATAAGGACATCACTGAGGAGTTTTCCAAGACACACCTTTTAAACCCTTTAGAAGCCTCCTTAGTGAAATCTGTTGATCTTAGAGAGTATAGTGAAGATGATGATGAGGTCTATGAGACTTTATAGTTATTAGAGGTCACTCCTTTTGAGGAAATTGCCCAATTTGAGACATTAGACTCTTCATCTATTCCAGTTTCATATATCTTTCCATCCACCAGTGATCCTCCAACATTAGAACTCAAACCTTTACCCTTACATCTTAGGTATGCTTACTTAGGTGAATCCTCCACACGACCGGTAATAGTATCTACTGCACTTTCCAATGATCAGGAAGAAAAATTACTACAAGTGTTAAGAGAGCATCAGAAGGCTATAGGCTGGTCTATCTCTGACCTTAAAGGTGTTAGTCCCTCTATCTGTATGCATAAGATACTATTGGAGGAGGGGTATAGGTCATCCATAGAGCACCAGCGTCGATTGAACCCTGTAATGAAAGAAGTTGTCAAGAAGGAGATCATTAAGTGGTTAGATGCAGGGATTATCTATCCCATTTTTGACAGTGCCTGGGTGAGCCCAGTACAATGTGTTCCTAAAAAGGGAGGGATGACAGTGATCGAGAATGAAAATGTTGAGCTCATCCCCACTAGGACTGTCACTAGTTGGCGAGTATGTATGGATTATAGGAAACTCAATAAGGCTACTAGGAAAGACCACTTCCCTTTACCATTCACTGACCAAATGTTAGATCGATTACCTGGTTACAAATTCTACTGTTTACTGGATGGATACTCTGGGTACAATCAAATAGTTATAGCCCCAGAAGACCAAGAAAAGACTACCTTCACCTGTCCCTATGAGACTTTTGCTTTTAGAAGAATGCCTTTTCGCCTATGCAATGCACCTGCTACATTTCAACGTTGCATGATAGCCATATTCCATGATATGGTGGAGGATTTTCTTGAGGTTTTCATGGACGATTTCTCAGTATTTGGGGATAGCTTTGATTTATGTTTGCAGAATTTAGCACTAGTGCTGAGGAGGTGTGAAGAAACAAACTTAGTGCTTAATTAGGAGAAATGCCACTTTATGGTGAAAGAAGGTATAGTGCTAGGGCATAAAATCTCTGCTAGGGGGATAGAAGTGGATAAGGCTAAGGTGGAAATTATTGAGAAGTTACCTCCCTCTACCACTGTAAAAGGAATTTGAAGTTTCTTGCGCCATGCAGGATTTTACAGAAGGTTCATTAAGGATTTTTCTCAGATATCTAAGCCTTTATGTAATTTCCTTGAGAAGGACACTGTGTTTTGCTTTGATGAGAGATGCTTAGAAGCATTTAAGACTTTGAAGGAAAAATTAGTTATAGCTCCTATAATCATAGCTCCAGATTGAAGTTTACCTTTTGAGCTTATGTGTGATGCAAGTGATTTTGCTGTCGGAGCTGTACTAGGACAAAGAAAAGGAAGAGTCTTTTATGCTATTTACTACGCAAGCAAAACACTTAATGAGGCCCAGATAAACTATGCTACTACCGAGAAGGAGCTGGTAGCTATGGTATTTGCTTTTGATAAGTTTCGCTCCTATCTTATTGGTACTAAGGTAGTAGTATATACTGATCATGCTGCCAATAAGTATTTAGTCTCCAAGAAGGATACAAAGCCGAGGCTGATTCGATGGATCCTCCCACTACAAGAGTTTGACTTGGAGATTAGGGACAGGAAAGGTACGGAGAATCAGGTTGCTGACCATTTATCTAGATTAGAGAGTGGACATAAAGAAGATGGTACAACTATTAATGAATCCTTTCCTGATGAGAAGCTATTTACTTTCGGGCACTCCAGATTACCTTGGTACGCTGATTTTGTAAATTATCTGGTAAGCAATGTGATGCCACCTGATTTGACTGCCCAGCAAAGGAAAAAATTTTTGAGTGATGTCAAGTATTATGTTTGGGATGAACCCTTCCTATACAAGCAATGTAAAGATTAGATTTTGAGAAGGTGTGTTCCTATGGAAGAAGTAGAGGATATACTTAGACATTGCCATTCTTCTAATTATGGAGGGCATTTTGGAGGAGAGAGGACAACATCTAAGGTTTTACAATCTGGATATTACTGGCCCACGTTATTTAAGGATGCCCACTACTTTGTGCTGAAATGTGATAGATGTCAGAGGGTAGGAAATATTTCCAAAAGAAATAAGATGCCTCTGACTAATATTTTAGAAGTAGAACTCTTTGATGTCTGGGGCATTGATTTCATGGGACCATTTGTTCCTTCATATGGCAATCTCTATATTCTAGTGGCTGTGGACTATGTATCGAAATAGGTTGAAGCGATGGCTTTACCGACTAATGATGCCAATGTGGTAGTAAGGTTTTTAAAGAAGAACATTTTCACACGATTTGGCACACCTAGGGCTATCATTAGTGATGGAGGATCCCACTTTTGCAATCGAAGTTTTGATGGGCTGTTAAAGAAATATAGGGTCAAACATAAGGTAGCCATTGCTTATCACCCACAGACGAGTGGCCAAGTAGAGTTGTCCAATAGGGAAATTAAGGGGATATTAGAGAAAACAGTGAACCCAAGTAGGAAGGACTGGTCCACTAGGTTAGAGGATGCACTTTGGGCCTATAGGACAGCCTTCAAAACACCTTTAGGAATGTTCCCTTATCAGCTTGTTTATGGTAAAGCCTGTCATTTACCAGTAGAGCTAGAACACAAGGCCTATTGGGCCCTGAAGAACCTGAATTTCAATTTAGAGGCAGCAGGGGAGAAGAGGCTGCTACAACTTAATCAGTTAGATGAGTTCAGGTTACAGGCATATGAGAATGCCAAGCTCTACAAGGAAAAGACTAAGCGATGGCATGATAAGAAAATTAAGGAGAGACACTTCGAGCCAGACCAGCAGGTTTTGTTGTTTAATTCACGCTTGAAGCTGTTTCCAGGAAAGCTTAAGTCTAGGTGGTCAGGTCCCTTTACAATTACACAAGTATTCCCTCATAAAGCCATTGAAATTATGGATGAGACCCTGAATCAACCCTTTAAAGTTAATGGGGGCAGACTGAAACACTATTTTAGGGGAGGGTTTGATCGTCAGCATTCTGTGACCACTGTAGCTGACCCTCCTACTTCTGATCCTGCTACTTAGCTTCATTTTTTCACTTTTTGTATATAGTTCTTTTTCTTTTCTGCTGTTTCTTTCTTTGTTTATTTTGCAGATTGCTTTTACAGTATTATGCTTTCAATCAAGCTGCGATTGTTCATCAACATCAGATAGGGGAGCACTCTGTTCTTGAGCTTAATTGTTTATATTATCTGCACACTGAGGACACTGTGCACTTTAAGTTTGGGGAAGGGGATATCACTTGAGAATTTTTCAAAAATTTAGGCAAACTTGAAAATTTTTCAAAATTTTTTCGAAAATCTGAGCTTAAACTGTTTGATTTTGGGATGATTTAGTGCTTAGCATGTAGTTTTCCCATATTTCGATAATATGACCCCATGATTAAGTATGATTTTGATTGACTGAGAAGCATGATTATAGGAAAAGCATGAAGTTGAGTTCTTGAATTTGTCTTGATTTTGATTGTGATTGCCTCATCTTATGCACATGTCATGTCATGAATCTGTATATTTATTTAGAGAAAGCTTATGTGGACATAGGATTGCATTTGTTCAACTGATTTTGTATATTATATTCTAGAATTTGTTTGATCTAATCTCGAGGCAAAATACTAGATCACAGTTAATTAGGGAAATGATTTAGGCCATCTTTGGATCGTTTGAGCCTTTCTAGCCATCCATGTACATATTTTAACCCTAGTCACCTATCTGAGCCAAATAAGCCTTTCTCTGTAAATACACCTGCGTTAATATCCTTAGCTTAAATATTCTTTTCCTATCCCTTACCCCGAAAGCATGGAAAGTCATTGGATATATTGTGAGCTTTGTACATATGGGTATCTGGTGATAGTGAAAATTCAAAAAAAAAAGAAAAAGAAAAAGAAAAGAAGAAAGATGAAAAATACAAAAAAAAATGTTTAGTGAAATAAATAAGTTTGGGGGAATTTAAGCTCTTACACTAAAATCCTGAAAGTAATGCATGTTAAGGGGTAATTAAACCTAAATCGACTTTATCATACCTTAGCCCCAGCCTTACATTACAAGCTTAATGAAGTCCTATTGATCTTTAGTTAAGTGTGACTACATTAGTGGAGAGAGAAGTGAAAAGCAAACTTATGGGAATGATCACATGTCATTGACTTTGCATTCACTGTGTTTGCATAATCTAATCCGGATAATGTACTGTGAAGTGACTTTGACATTTTTCACACACTCACGAGGAGTCCAATTTGGGTTAGGACTTATGATTGAATGATTCTAAGTGTTAGACTTATAATTATGACTCTTTGATTTCATAGTCTATACTTTTTCTTTGAGGATAATATTGGAGAAGTTATTGTGTTTAATACTTGTCATTCTTACAATTAATTTGTTTTGCTTGAGGACAAGCAAAAGCTCAAGTTTGGGGGTGTGATAATTCTATATTTTTAGAATTATTTGTGATTAATTTCCTAATTAATTATTTAAATCCTCGATTTATTTTGTTAATTATCCCCTTTATTTAATTAAAATTCTCATGTTTGCAGATAAATTAAATCCGGATGAATTTTGAATATTTTGATAGAAAATGAATTGGAATTGAGCTAAAATTGAGATTGGACCATGCGGACAACACGAGCTTAGCACATCCAATTGGACAAAAAGACAGATGACATGGAAATATTAATTTTCAAGGAGCCAATGGTGTGAAGACAAGTGGCCAAACAATGCCAACTCATCTAGGATGGAAAAATTTACAATTGTACCCCTAAATGTGTATATAAATAGAAAATGATGACAATTGTAAGGGGTGGAAAAAAATAGGGTAGAATAGTTTTTTTTTTAGGTTAACTTTAAAAAGTCTTGTTTTCTTTGTTTTTCAGGATTCTGCCGCATAGTATTTTTTTTAGCTTCCATTTTCTTTTCTCGATAGCTACTATTTTATTCAATTGAGTTTATTATGAAAAATATTCTCTTTAGTATATCAATATCATTGCTTAGAAATATTACTTTATCATTTCAGTTTGCTTCACTCGTCACCATCTTGTTTTTGCTATATATTTTTAATCCATTTTCGGTTGTAGTCTAAAGCATTTGCAAATCTTTAATCATCAATGCCGATCATGATGTTTTGATTCATTTTTGCCGATCTAATATGTTGGAATAATTTTGTGTATCGATTGGTAATATTGGAAGAGTGGAACACGGTAGGAGAAGAAAGTGAAAGAAACTGTAGCTTGGAGTCTCCTGTTTTCATGTCTTTTATTTCTCTGCATTACTGATTTAGCATTTAGTTTTGTTTTTCTGTATTGTCATCTTAATTACTACTTTCATGGAGATGCTTATGTGTAATACCGAGAGAGGGTGTTCGACAGCTGAAGGGTAACAAAGAAACAAACCAGCAGCCGATCAATCCTCTGTTCTGCTCTGTCCCGAGATTTCACTACTGTTCATCATAGTTCTTTTTATTTTTGTTGGCATAGTTGCGTTGCTTCATTGTACCGAAGCTTGGTATTTGTCGGGGTGGCATTTGTTAATTTGTTTTCTTTCCTTTGCAATATTATCTCTGTCAGGCTATCTAAATTGCTCATTTTAATTCTGTTTTGTTCCTCTGTTGTTCTCTGTTGCAGTAAACGGCTGTTGTGCGTCTGCTGTGTGTTTTATTTTGCAGAGAATGAAGCAGACGGTAGTTCTATGCAAGTTGTCCCAAGCAGAGGAAAGGTATTAAAGGTTGCTGTAAATTGATGGGTGCCGACTTAAAGGAAGCTGGTGCATTTTGTAGAAGCGGAAAACGAAGGACAGGTTGAGAAACGGATAGAGCAAGGATTGAAAACGACGCCTGAAACAGCAGTACGTAGACAATAGTAGTTAGCTGGGCAATTCGTGAACACCTGGAAGAAGAACAAAAATTGGAGAAAGAAGATAATTCTAGAACCGAGAGCAGGACAAAGCAATGCATGGAAATGTTTTGGTGAAGAATGTGAACAGTGTTTGGAGGGACCTTTGAATGATTTAAATTGCCTAAGGCCACGTTTGGCTACTGCTTCTTTGCAAATTGATGTCTATTGCATTTTTGGTTGTTTTTATTAATATTAGTTAGGATAGTGGTAATTAATAGGTAAATTTAATATTTTAAGTTGTCAATTTAATCTTTAGTTTTAAATCTTAGTTAATAGTTAATTTTAGTTTATACATGTTAGGATTTAATTTTTAGTTTAGTATTTTATGAGTTATATTTAGAATTAATTTAGATTAAATTTATTTGCATGCATTAGTTAAATTTTGTTTTATTAGCATTTAGTTAGAGTTAAGTTTAAGAATTTCTTTAGGTAAGTAGATGTTTATCTTATTAGACTTTAAGTTAGTTTAAATTGCATTTTCTTAATTAGTTTAATTACATTCACATTTTACCTTAGGTTTGTTTAATTTTGTTCTTTATTTTAGCATTTTATTTTGATTGCGTAATTAATTGTTTTAATTTCCTTTTGTAGGTAGTTGCTTGCGTGGAGTATTGTAAGTAATTTTTAGCTTGGTTTTATTTTCGCTTAGTTCTTAGTGTTATTATTGTACTTTTAATTTTTAGCCTTAGTTAATCCCCCACTTTAATTTCATAATTTGCTAGAATATACTTAGGGTAAGATTAATCGGTACTTAATTAGGCTAGTTATCTTCTCTGTGGGACGATAATTTCGGGACTCAAATCTCATTATTACTTGTACAACCCGTGCACTTGCGGACTATAGCTTCAGGGCGTGTCACATGCTATTTAATAAATTGAGCAATGGTTAGGCCAATTTTGAAGAAAACTTCATATGAGCTTTTAAAGGAAAGAAACCAAACATTAGCTGTTTTCACCTTTTTCGTTGTAAATGCTTTATTTTAAATAATGGAGAAGATAATTTAGGAAAGTTTAAAGAAAAAGTGATGAAGGCATTTTCTTAAGTTATTCTTTAAATTCAAAAGCTTATAGAGTTTTCAATGAAAGAACACTTTTAGTTGAAGAGCCAACCCATGTGATTTTTTATGAATTTAACTACTCTTCTAGGAAGAATAGTCCTAATGATGATGATGTAGAAATATTTGATGAAGTTATGGTTGAACCATCACAAGACAATGAAGTAAATAAAAATTAGGGGATCATGATTTGAATGAAAAAAAAGGAATCGATTGATCAAGAGAATATTGAGACAGAACCTAGATATTCAATAGAGCTTAAATATACCAAAGATGGTGAAATTGTTGGTGATCCAACTCTTGGAGTAAAGACTAAGTCTTCACTTAGAAATGTTTGCTAAAATGTAGCCTTTATGTCACAACTTGAGCCAAAAAACATAAAAAAAGCCTGTAGAAGATAAAAATTGGATTATGGCCATATAAGATGAATTAAATCAATTTGAAAGAAATTAAGTTTGGAACTTAGTGTCTAGACCTAGTGATCATCCTATTATTGGAACTAAATGGATATTTAAAAATAAATGGATGAAAATAATGTCATTATGAGAAACAAAGCTAGGTTAGTAGCACAAAGTTATAGGCAAGAAAAAAAAATAGATTATGAAAAAACATATGGTCTAGTAGTTAGATTAAAAGCTATTAGGATCTTGCTTTCCTTTGCTTGTTTCAAAAACTTCAAACTTTATCAAATGGAAGTCAAAAGTGTTTTCTTGAATGGTTACATTGATGAGGAGGTATATCTGAAACAACCTTTCGGTTTTGAAAATCCAAAATTTCTAAATCATGTTTATAAACTCTCAAAAGCATTATATGGTTTAAAACAAGCTCCTAGAGCTTGATATGAAAGGCTTTCCAAATTTTTGATTGAAAAAGGCTTTTCAAGAAGGGAAATTGATACAACCTTGTTCATTAAAACTAAAGCTAGTGTGATTTATTAGTAGTCCAATTTGATAATATTATTTTTGGTTCTACTAATGTATGCAAGATGAGTTCAAAATGAGCATGATAGGGAAGCTCACTTACATTTTGAGGCTCCAAGTGAAGCAAACCAAAGATGTTATCTTTATCAATCAAGCAAAATACACAATGAACATGCTCAAAAGATTTGGAATGGATGAGACTAAGCCACACTCTATTTCAATGAGCACTTTACTTAAGCTTGACAAAGATGAAGAAGGTAAAAGTGTAAATACTAAACTTTATAGGTCTATGATTAATTTATTGCTTTATCTTACCGCAAGTAGACCTAATATAATGTTTAGTATGTGTTTACGTTACTAAATTTCAATCATCTCCTAGAGAGTCACATTTACTTGCTACTAAGAGAATCTTTAGACATCTTGGGGATACTCCTTCCTTAACTTTAGGTATATAGAGATTCAACCTTTGCTCTACATACTTATTCAAATGCAGATTTTAGTGGTTGTAAAATTAATAGAAAAAGCACATCTGGTACATGTTAATTATTAAGGAATAGATTAATTTCATGGTTCTTAAAGAAACAAAATAACGTAGCTTAATCCATAACCGAGGCAGAATATATTGCTTCTGGTAGTTGTTGTGCCCCAATGATGTGGATTAAGTAACAAATGACTCGCATCAGACCAACTCAGCTCTGATGCCAATCTCTGTAATGACCCATTTTATCTTTTTAACTGAAAATCTCTCTAAATTTTTTGCATTTTCCTTTCCATACTCGGTCGTGAACAAACTCACCATTACACAGTTGGGCTATGAGTCAATAATAATCATCATTCATCATTCATTCTTAAATTAATCAAAAAAAGTTTCATTCATTTGAAAGTTAGATTATACACTTATACAATGACATGTTTTCCTAACTTTTACATCCCCCACATTACATTACAAAATGACCATTGTGCCTTTACATGTTTAGATATAAAAAGAATCCCTGTGTGTATACCTTTTGGCGATGGAAGCAGCGGATGTCCAAAATACAACGCCTCAGTTCTCACTGCAGTGCTATGTACGCTCTGTAGAGAGGGGAAAGAAGAGAGGGATGAGCAACCACACGCTCCGTAAGGCAATAATCCAAGCACGGTAGATAGCTACCCTATCTACAAGCTGATAGTGTTATGCATAAATCGTTTATAATCGGAGCACGAGGATATAAAACTATGTCACATGTATATACATATATCAAGTATTGAAAATCTTGTAAATAGGCATAAAACAAGGAAATATCAACATGTAAAACCATCTCATGCTCAGTCTCATTAAAACTCATCACAAAAGGAAAATTCATTTAAGAAACATCCTTTTCAAATTCCATCACATCTCATCACAATTCTCTTTTCAAATTCCATCACATCCCATCATAAATCAAATTATCATTTCTTTAAATCACAAATCCCACAAGGCTCGACCCCTCTCTCGGGTCTACCCTGGACAATCTCAATCAAACTCACGTATCAAAACCATGTGGTAATATGTTATATTAGATGAGACAAGTCACTATATCTCAATGGATTATGTTGGCCAACTATGTCTTAAATCATCCCAGACCACACGGATCCCGGTGTGCGGGGTATCATGCTGGAATGAAGGTGGGTTAGTTCTTCGCCAGACTTTCTCATCAGTATCACAACCACACGATACATCGTACTCCATGTGATGTACATGGTATAACGCACTCCGTGGACCCATATCATGGTTGGGGGTGCCAGCCGTAGGTCTTATCTATCCCATACCACGTGTAACCTACTCAGTCTCAAGTGCACGTGGGAGAATTTTCTTTTGATGTCGGTCCTAGCCCCTCATGGCCTTGCTCGCCACTTTTGGGTTCCCTGAACACCAACTCGTATTACCCTCACCAAGACATCATACATACCATTGTGTGAAAACCTGTGCGAATTGAGCTCTAGCACAATACATGCATCATAGATAAACCTCCTCGTACGAGCAACGCTATAGTATGGCATTTATGCATAAATCCATGAGAAAACCACATACGAGCATAGCTCCAGTATGGTTATATGCATAAGAAACCACTCGAAATCCACGTAAGAGCATAAGCTCCAGTACAATTTATAAAACATCATCACAATTTCAAATCAAAGTGCGAGCTAAGCTCCAGCACGTTTCATACATGTGAAAATACTAAAATCCCATGCGAGCGAGGCTCCATCACGATTTAATTCACATAAACACGGTAGGCAGCTCATAATCAACCAAAACAAATCTCAAAATCATAATTACCACCTAACATGTGCTATTTCACAAAGTCATTTAAACACTAGCCAGCCTATCCATTAATTTGCTCAAAACAAAGCATTGTGTTATGTGAAAACGTTCAAAACACGTGATTTATGCAATTATTAGCCTTACTAATCCCTTTTTATAAATTCCATTTCAAAACCAAATCATACACCACAAACACTTGTAGTCATTCATATACACCAATAATCATTTTCTTAGACAATCATGCAATTCATAAATGTGCCATACTCACCCACGAGATCAAAGTACGAGCAGCTATCTCTATGTGTTCACAGAATTCCCTTACTTGGAATCGCGTCGCATGATTCCACTTCCTTAAAGCTGCTTACTTATGTGGTTTGATTCGTCTCCAACGAACTCTCCGGAACTGCACAAAATCATATATCGCACAAATTTAGTTCAATACAACACAACTCTTCTGTTTGCTATAGTCAATTCAACCTATAGCCTCCATTAACACTTATAAGGCCTTGTTTTATTGTTCTATTCATATCTCAAGTCTATTGATTCCTTTAGGCCTATTGATTCATACTAAATCAATATTAAATCGATATTAAGCTCATAGTGTTCATATTTCATTAATTTCTTCACTATGGCATTTTATCAAACATCTTATATACTCATTTCCATAAATTGACTATCCTCAAAATGTGGCTCCATTTACCCATCACAAATCATTCCCATTACTTGAATAACAACTTAGCATAATCCCATAAATCACCAACTCATCCAAATTGCATTTTCTCACACTAGATTCATTCTATTTTCTAGGTCACACTAGTTTCATCATATCCTAGGTGGTTTTAACCATCAATACACATACAAATCAACTCCAAAATCAATAAATGGACAAATGTAGTTGGGCTAAAGCATTAGAAACTTACCAATCTAGTTTCTCTTCTTACTCCAAATGAAAATGTCCCTTGCTCCTTCAATACAACAAATGAGGCTTTGATTCCAAAGTATGTTGTTCTTCTCTTGGATATGAACAACTTTGTATCTAATAGTCTTTCCTCAAATCTTACTGAAAATGGGATAGTTTAGAGAGAGAAAACTAGGTTTTAGAGTGAAAATGGAGGAATTAGGGTTGTTTTCCGTGATTTATAGATTTCAGTGCTCCTATTTATAGAAATTGCTTAATGAGATCGATCTGGTCCTCTTAAATCCCTCATTTTCCTGACATTTTTAGTGTATGAGATCGATCTGTCGAGGCTTGAGATCGATCTGTTTTCAGATAGTAGCTTTAGGAGATCGATCTGGCTAAGGAGGAGATCGATCCGCTCCAACCTGAGAGCTAAGGAAGTCAATCTGCTTGCATTGAGGATCGATCTCTTCTTTACAGAATGTTTAGCAAATCGATCTGGCCCCATTAGAGATCGATCTGGCCTGTTCCATAGCTCGAATAAGAGCATTTTTTGCTCTTCTAGATCGATCTCTCATCTTATGAGATCGATCTGGCATTCATATTTTCCAGATTTTACTGCAGTTTTCTGCAGTAACTTACACCAAACATCCTTAATTTGCTGCCATAGTCATTTTCTCATCCAACCACCTTTAAGACTTGGAAATGACATCCATTCATACTTTATACACATTAAAACTTGTGTGCACTCATTGTACAACCAAATGTACACAATACAAAACTAAATGGAAGTACAAAGATCTATGCAACTCCTGCAACTTCCTTCCATTTTACCACACTACTCATTTTTCATTCCACTCACATTCATCACATACAAAAGTCCATTTCTTCATATTCATACATAATGAAACTTATACGTACATCACAAACTCCTATTACAAGGGTATACATTGAATATATGGACTTTACATCACTTATGCTTCACATTACAAGTACATCACCATACTTATAAATTCATAAGGTTTACATCTGAAAATACGGGTCTTACATTCCTCCCCTCCTAAAAAGAAATTGGTCCTCCAAATTAGAACTAAGTTACTCTCAAAACAACTCTGGGTATTTCTCTTGCATCATGCTTTCCAATTCCCATGTAGCTTCCTCCGGAGTGTGATACTACTAAAGCACTTTCACTAAAGGGATCGTCTTTATCCTTAACACCTTTTCCTTTTTGTCCAATATCCAAATCGGCTTCTCAACATATGTCATACTCTCATTGAGCTCCAATGGCTCATATCTTATCACATGTGCTGGGTCCAGGTGATACTTTCGAAGCATAGAGACGTGGAAGATATTATGAACATTTGCCAAGTCCGGTGGCAATGCCAACCTTTACGTCTTATCTCCCACTCTCTCCAAAATCTCGAAGGGTCCGATATATCTAGGGCTCAACTTGCCCTTCTTGCCAAATCTCATAATACCCTTCGAAGGTGAAACTCTAAAAAATACCGACTCACCCACATCAAACTCTAGTGGTCTCCGTCTCTTGTCAGCATAACTCTTTTGCTAACTCTAAGCTTTCTGTAATCTCTCACATATCAATCGGATGTCCTCAGATACCTGTTACACTAAGTCCGGAACAAAAATCTATTTGTCTCTAACCTCTTCCCATCCAATAGGGGATCGACATCTATGTCCATACAGTGCCTCATAGAGTGCCATCCCGATACTCGCATGATAACTGTTATTATAGGAAAACTCGGTTAACTACAAGTGATCATCCCAGGAGCCTCCAAAATCCAGTACACATGCTCTCAACATATCCTCCAAGGTCTGTATAGTCCTCTCTGACTACCCATCTGTCTGAGTATGAAAAGCGATGCTAAAACTCAAGTGGGTCCCCATCCTTCCTGAAAATGTTCTCAGAAATGGGAAGTGAAGCAGGCATCCCTATCAGAAACAATGCTCACTGGTACACCATGTAGTCATACTATCTCTCGAACATACAGATTCACCAACTGACTCAGAGTATCAGTAGTTATCATAGCTAAGAAATAGGCTAACTTTTTCAACCGATCCACAATAACCCATATGGCATCATGACCTCTGCGGGTCCTCGGTAATCCCATCACAAAATCCATGGTGATAATTCTACAGGCTTCTAATGCTCTACCTTCACCTGCTGACAACTGAGACACTTAGCGACATATTCAACAATGTCTCTTTTCATTCCAGACCACCAATAAACCTTTCGAAGGTTCTGATACATCTTGGTACTCCCCGGATGTATCATGTACTTCGATGAGTGAGCCTCTGATAAAATCAGTCTCCTGATCTCAGGATCCTCGAGAACACATACTCTGCCTCTGAACCTTAATAAGCCATCTGTACTCAGCTCAAAATTAATACCAACACCTGTCTGTATCTGACTCAACCAATCGATACATTGTCGATCGCTCTACTAAGCCTGCCAAATACGACCAATCAACTCTGGCTCTAGTCTCATACTAGCCATGATATCCAACCTCTCTGATCTAAGTGGGGTTACATCCAAACTGAGGTTCGTAAATTGTTCTAACAACTCGTATTCCCGTACCATCATATAAGATACCAACCCTAGGTTTTTCCTGCTTAAAGCATCGATAACTACATTTTTCTTACCCAGGTGGTACATGATTTCACAATCATAATCTTTCAAGAGTTCGAGCTATCTCCTCTGTCTCATGTTTAACTTTCTACGAGAACAGGTACTTAAGGCTCTTATGATATGTGAAAACCTAAAATTTCTCACCATAAAGATAGTGGCGCCATATTTTCAAAGAAAACACCACGGCCGCCAACTACAAATCATGTGTCGGGTAGTTCCTTTCGTGGTCTTTCAACTGTCTAGATCCATAGGTAACTAACTTCCCATCCTGCATAAGTACACAACCCAGTCCCTGGTGTGATGCATCTGTATACACCGAGAAACCTCCTGAGCTGGTAGGAATGGTGAGAATTGGAGTAGTGGTCAATCGACGCTTAAGCTCCTCAAAACTCCTCTCACATGCCTCATCCCATACAAACTTAATGTCTTTTAGCGTGAGGCATGTTAATGGAGCAGCTAGTATGGAGAAACTCTCTACAAATCTTCGATAATAACCTGTCAATCCCAGAAAACTTCTAATCTCAGTAATTGTCTTGGGCTGTTCCCACTGTACAACTACCTCTATCTTGGATGGATCAACTGATACCCATCCTTTTGCTCTAACCAAAAGTTACACTTGCTGAGTTTGGCATGTAACTCTTTCTCTCGGAGGGTCTGCAGAACTAACCTCAAATGCTGCTCATGATCTTCCCTAGACTTGGAATAAACTAATATATCATCTATAAATACAATCACAAACTTGTCCAGGTATGGCTTGAATACATCATTCATCAACACCATAAATGTTGCAGGGGCATTCCTCAATCCGAATGGCATAACCAAAAACTCATAGTAGCCATAACCGGTACAAAATGCTGTCTTGGGTACATCTCCACTCCGTATCCTCAACTGATGATACCCTAACCGCAGATCTATCTTAGAAAAGACCTATACTCCCCGAAGCTGATCCAACAAATCATCTATACGTGGAAGGGGGTACTTATTCTTAATGGTGGCCTTATTCAACAACCAGTAATCTAACATGATCAGAGGCTTCCATCCTTCTTCCTTACAAATAGAACTGATGCTCCCCAAGTTGAGACACTCAGTCTAATAAACCCCTTCTCTAGCAACTCTTACAGCTATTTCTTTAACTCTTCCAACTCAATCAGAGCCATTCTATACGGTGATTTAGATATCGGCTCAGTACCAGGCACTAACTCTATGCAAAATTCCATTTCCCTTTCAGGTGGTAGTCCTGGTAAATCATCCAGAAAGACATCAAGAAATTTCGTAATCACTGATATGTCTCTTAATTTTGGGTGTGCCTTATCTATGTCAACCACGTATATAATGAACCCTTCACATCATTCTTTCCACCATTAGTGTTACAAGTCATCACATCAATATTTAACATAAACAAATAAATTCATCTCTCAAGTAGATTAAATAAAATCATACTTTTTTTATTAATCATGGTTATGTTCTTTCATTTCATTTCACAAATCTTACAACATGATTTTCTATCTCTGGAAACATCAATGCTTTAGTATGACAGTCCATAACAACATGATTTGCAACCAACCAATCCATTCTCAATATTACATCAAAATCATTCATATTTAATAAAATTAAATCGGCTACCATTTCCTTTCCCTCTATCTTCAATTTACAATCCCTACATACATGCTTAGTTAATTGACTATCATTCATGGGTGTGGAAATCATCAACATTTTATCCAACAATGTAGGTCTCACATGCTTCAACAATTTATGTGCAAAGGAAGGCAATATGAAGGAATGTGTGGCACCAGGATCAAATAATACCAATGCTTCTAAATCAAATATTAGGATAGTACCTTTAATCACATCCGTCGAAGCATCTGCGGTGTCCTGATCCAGTGCATGTACTCTTTCGCTGCTCACATCCACTGCCTGTTTCTCTTTTTCTTTAGCTGTGGCCCTCCTCCTCGGGGCAGCTGTCTCAACTGGAGCTCTCTCTGGCTCCTTGCCCTTCTGTGGGGCAGTCTCGACCATCTCAGAACAGTACCTTGAAATATGTTCGGGCTTCCCACACCTATAACATGAAACAGGGGGCATCTGACATGGTCTAGTCCCATGGTATCTGCCACATCTCCTATATTGATCAATAGTAGGTTGTGGTCCTCCAATAACCATACCCCTCGGTGCAGTCAAAGC
The DNA here is from genome assembly GCA_033439115.1 of Firmiana major. NCBI lineage: Eukaryota > Viridiplantae > Streptophyta > Magnoliopsida > Malvales > Malvaceae > Firmiana > Firmiana major. The sequence continues at coordinate 20,173,045 of CM065904.1, forward strand.
TGGGTACATGGGAGGTCTAGCAGCTCTCTCCTGCACCTCCTCAATCTTAGATCTCTTCTCAAAAAATCTCTGGCCCCCTCTTCTGGCCACTCTATCCATCCCAGATCTCTTCCAGTCTCTATCTCTCCTGACACTAATCTTTCCAAGCTCGGAGGAATTCTTCTCAAAGTCCTGCTCACATAATTGTGCCCTGTGCACTACCTCCTCGTAAGTATGAATGTCAAAGGGAGCTAACTTATTCCGGATGGCCAATCTCAATCCATCAACAAACTTTTGGACTTTTCGAGTCTCACTACCCATTGGATGCCGGTCGTATCCCCCAAAGACTTGAATCTTGACTCATATTCATCCACAGTACGGTTCCCCTAAACCAAGTTCATAAATTCCATCCGTAATTTCCTCTGTCTGGTGGTTGAGATCTACTGCCTCCTGAAGGTTTCCAAAAATATCTCCCAAGTGATCTCGGAGTGTTGAGCCCTCAAAATAGACTCTATGGATCTCAACCAGTGTTCTGCCTCGCCCTTTAGCATAAATATGACAAAGGCCACTTTCTCAGCTGATGTTCATCTAAAAAATCTGTATAATTTTTTCCATCTCGTATACCTAACCCTCAATAATCACTGGGTTCTTTACCCCTCTAAACACTGGAGGTTTCAACTCCTGAAACTATCTTAATCTGCTCAAGTCATAATCATACCCCAAATCGCTGTCGCTCGACTGTGGAGCGATGGGAGAAGCCTTATCCTGTACTGGGGGTGTCACCGTCTCAGTAGCCTGAGGTCTCTCCACCTCTGTAGCTGTCTGTCCAGTAGTAGGCTATGCTGCCGGACCTCGTCTATCACCGGCACCCAATGCCTATGTGACTATCTCCACTAGGCCCTCAATACTTCGCTCTATCCTAGCGAAGCGTGCCTCAATATCCCCTGGTCTCTCAACAGGGTTATGAGGAGCCTGGTCAGTCTGTGGCTCAACACAGCTCTCAAGCCCACCTCTACGGCCTTTACTGCATGCTCCCGCCCCTTTACCTCAACTCGTAACAAGCATAATACCTAACTTCTTGTATTCACAATCACTTATTAGACTCAATCCATCACGATATATACAGTTATATCTAAACAAAAGTACAGTAATATGGGGATGTAATTTTCCTACGTTTTATTACTGACTTACATCAGGCCAACTCAGCTCTGATACCAATCTCTGTCATGACCTATTTTATCATTTTTAACCAAAAATCACTATAAATTTTTTGTAGTTTCCTTTCCATATCTGGTCATGAACAAACTCACCACTACACAGTTCGGCTGTGAGTCAATAATAATCATCACTCATCATTCATTCTAAAATTAATCAAAAGAAGTGTCATTCATTTGAAAGTTAAATTATACACTTATACAATGACACGTTTTTTCTAACCTTTACATCCCCCACATTACATTACAAAATGACTACTATGCCTTTACATGTTTAGATATAAAAAGAATCTTGTGTGTATACCTTTTGGCGATAGAAGCAACGGATGTCCAAAATACAATGCCTCAGTCCTCCCTGGGGTGCTACGTATGCTCTGTAGAGAGGGGAAAGAAGAGAGGGATAAGCAACCACACGCTCAGTAAGACAATAATACAAGCACGGTAGATAGCTACCCTATCTACATGCTAATAGTGTTATGCATAAATTGTTTATCATTGGAGCATAAGGATATAAAACTATGCCACATGTATATACATATATCAAGTATTGAAAATCATGCAAATAGGCATAAAACATGGAAATATCAACATGTAAAACCATCTCATGCTCAGTATCATTAAAACTCATCAAAAAAAGGGAAATTCATTTAAGAAACATCATTTTCAAATCACATCACATCTAATCACAATTCTCTTTTCAATTTCCATCACATCTTATCATAAATCAAATTACCATTTCTTTAAATCACAAATCCCACAAGGCTCGACCCCTCCCTCGGGTCTACCTTGGACAATCTCAATCAAACTCATGTATCAAAACCATGTGGTACTATGTTATATTAGATGAGACAGGTCACAATATCTCAATGGACTATGTTGGCCAACTATGTCTTAAATCATCCCAGACCACATGGATCCCGATTGCGGGGTATCATGCTGGAATAAAGGTGGGTTAGTTCTTCGCCAGACTTTCTCATCAGTATCACAACCACGTGGTACAACGCACTCCATGTGATGTACATGATACAACGTACTCCGCGGACCCATATCATGCTTGGGGTGCCAGCCGTAGGTCTTATCTACCTCATACCATGTGTAACCTACTCAGTCTCAAGTGCATGTAGGAGTGTTTTCTTTTGATGTCAGGTCCTAGCCCCTTATAACCTTGCTCGCCACTTTTGGCTTCCCTGAACACCAACTCGTATTACCCTCACCATGGCATCATACATACCACAGTGTGAAAACCTGTGCAAGCTAAGCTCTAGCACAATACATGCATCATAGATAAACCTCCTCGTATGAGCAACGCTCTAGTACGACATTTATACATAAATCCATGAGAAAACCACTACGAGCATAGCTCCAGTATGGTTATATGCATAAGAAACCACTCGAAATTCACGTACGAGCAGAAGTTCCAGTACGGTTTATAAAACATCATCACAATTTCAAATCAAAGTGCGAGCTAAGCTACAACACGTTTCATACATGTGAAAATACCAAAATCTCGTGTGAGCGAGGCTCCATCACGATTTAATTCACACAAACATGATTGGCGGCTCATAATCAACCAAAACAAATCTCACATGTGCTATTTCACAAACTCATTTAAACACTAGCCAATCGATCCATTAATTTGCTCAAAACAAAGCATTGTGTCATGTGAAAACGTTCAAAACACGTGATTTATGCAATTATTATCCTTACTAATCTCTTTTTATAAATTCCATTTAAAAACCAAATCATACACCACAAACGCTTATAGTCATTCATATACACCAACAATCATTTTCTTAGACAATCATGCAATTCATAAACGCCTCATATTCACCCACGAGATCAAAGTATGAGCAGCTATCTTTATATGCTCATAGAATTCCCTTACCTGGAATCGCATCACGTGATTCCACTTCCTTAGAGCTATTCACTTGTGCGGTTCGAATCGTCTCCAACAAACTCTCCGAAATTGTACAAAATTGTATATCGCACCAATTTAGTCCAATACAGCACAACTCTTGTGTTTGCTATAGTCAATTCAACCTATAGCCTCCATTAACACTTATAAGGCCTTGGTTTATTGTTCTACTCATATCTCGAGTGTATTGATTCCTTTAGGCCTATTGATTCATACTAAATCAATATTAAATCGATATTAAGCTCATAGTGTTCATATTTCATCAATTTCTTTACTATGGCATTTTATCAAACATCTTATATACTCATTTCCATAAATTGACTATCCTCAAAATGTGGCTTCATTTACCCATCACAAATCATTCCCATTACTTCAATAACAACTTGGCATAATCCCATAAATCACCAACTCATCCAAATCACATTTTCTCACACTAGAATCATTTTATTTTCTAGGTTACACTAGTTTTATCATATCCTAGGTAGTTTTAACCATCAATACACATACAAATCAACTCCAAAATCAATCAATAGACAAATGTACTTGGGCTGAAGCATTAGAAACTTACCAATCTAGTTTCTCTTCTTGCTCCAAATGAAAATGTCCCTTGCTTCTTCAATACAACAAATGAGGCTTTGATTCCAAAGTATGTTGTTCTTCTCTTGGATATGAACAACTTTGTATCTAATAGTCTTTCCTCAAATCTTACTGGAAGTGGGATGGTTTAGAGAGAGAAAACTAGGTTTTATAGTGAAAATGGAGGAATTAGGGTTATTTTTCGTGATTTGCATATTTCACTACTCCTATTTATAGAAATTGTGTGATAAGGTCGATCTGCATTGGGTGGAGATCGATCTGGTCCTCTTAAATCCCTCATTTTCACGACATTTTTAGGGTATGAGATCGATCTTTCGAGGCTTGAGATCGATCTGCTCCAACCCGAGAGCTAAGGAAATCGATCTGCTTGCATTAAGGATCGATCTCTTCTTTACAAAATGTTTAGCAGATCAATCTGGCCCCACTGGAGATCGATCTGGCCTGTTCAATAGCTCGAATAAGAGTATTGTTTGCTCTTCTAGATCGATCTCTCATCTTATGAGATTGATCTAGCATTCATATTTTCCAGATTTTGCTGCAGTTTTCTGCAGTAACTTACACCAAACATCCTTAATTTGCTGCCATAGTCATTTTCTCATCCAACAACTTTTAAGACTTGAAAATGACATCCATTTATACTTTATACATATTAAAATTTGTGTGCACTCATTGTACAACCAAAGGTACACAATACAAAACTAAATGGAAGTACAAAGATCTATGTAACTCATGCAACTTCCTTCCATTTTACCACACTGCTCATTTTTCATTCCACTCACATTCATCACATAAAAATGTCCATTTCTTCATATTTATACATAATGAAACTTGTACATACATCACAAACTCTTATTACAAGGGTATACATTGAATTTATGGACTTTACATCACTTATGCTTCACATTACAAGTACATCACCATACTTACGAATTCATAAGATTTACATATGAAAATGCGGGTCTTACATCAACTTTCTTGAAAAAAAAAATTTTTGTTCCTCGCAAGATCTGAAGCATTCAATTGAACCAAAATTTTCAAAATCAGTACACTGATGGCTTGTAACATCCTTCGTGTATTTTTTTGCCAGTGTTGAGATCGTTAACACTTCTAACAATCTTTATGCCATTATCAGCATTCGATCATTTCTCATGGGCAAGTCTATACTAGTAACTTCTCTATCCCTTGTCGGTGTTTTTGGCATTAAAAATAAAGGGTTATGCAATGAAGTGGTGGAAGTCCGATTAGTCTTCCCGATCACTAAAAATAGGGCAGCTGATTTGCTGATGTTCTTGCACCTTTTACATCTCATCATCTCTCACAACCTTAGGCCTTTTGGAACTAAATATGATGTTCTTTGTCATTTGGATATTTTTTGGCTTCATTGTATCCATGAAGGTACCAAACCCAATCTCGATCATGTCATCTTTTGTGACTTAGTACAGATTGTTCAGATGAGCATCAACATTATAGTTCTTCCAATACCATTAGCCTACTACTTCTAAGAGATTGGCATCAATTGCTCATGCAAGATCAGAGAGCTCTCAAATCTAAGATAAACACCAACCTCATCATCATTCACAACATCGGTTACTACGAGGATGACAAGGATGGATGGATCAAGAAGAATGCTCCACCTCTGGCACAGGAGCACAAGCATCCTATGGATACCGAGCCCGTTAGTGTAATTTTTTCCTCACAACTAGCTGCTCTGGCGATCAGTTTAGAGTCACTTCCAGTGCGAGCACTCTAGTGTACCACACAGCTTACACTCAGCTCCAACATCGTTTTCTTTCTCAAAATCCTTTTTAAAACAAATGTGCGAACAAGGCTGGTAAACCTACCATTACCACGTTGGCTCCAGCATAAGTTCATACAGAAGTTCGATAGATGGCTCTATTCAGGTGAAAATGGTATCCCTGACTGAGTTCACTTAGACAAATCATAAAATATGAGTGAGAGGAAAATTTCCCTTTAATCACTTGTTAAATGCTTTTAATTTCGTCAAAAATGCATTTTATGCAACATAGCTAAATCGAGAGCTAGTATAGGATTATACACTTACAAAACAACTTTTCTAAAAGTAGCCTTTCTCAAATCTGTTTGGAAGGTGATGATATTTTAGAGTGAGAAAACTTATTCTCTTTACTGTAATGGAGAGATATCAGCTATTCGTGGAAGAAGACTTAGCTGTCGGGCTTTAATAGAATTGGGTATAGTGAGATCGATCTCTAAGGGTGAGAGATCGATCTTCCTTTGGTTAAACTATATCAGTATTCAGTAAGTAGACTATGGGATTGATCTACTCTTGGGAAGGGATCGATCCTTTCTAAACAGAATCATATCAAGATTGATCTATTTTTGGGAAGGGATCGATCCTTTCTAGGCAGAATCAAGTCGAGATCGATCTGTTTTTAGGAAGGGATCGATCTTTTCTAGGCAGAATCAAATCAAGATCGATCTGTTTTGAATGAAGGATCGATCTTTCTTTTACAGAATGATTTGGCACTAACATTTAGAGAAAATGAGATCCATCTCCCATGTACTAAGATCGATCTGCTTGCCTAGAAAACCTTTCTGATTTCATTCTGGAATCACAAGATCGATCCTGTCATGTATGAAGATCAATCTGGCATTCATTTGCAGAATTCCAGCTGCTAATTTTTCTAGAATTTCAAAGGAAAGATTGCATTTAAATGCTTCACTATTCATTTTGCATTTTATTCACACTTAGAGCATAAAAAGGTTCATTTCTTATGATTCACATATTATGTAACTTGTGTGTACAGCATGGAATCATAAAGGGTACATATAAAAGTACAGGCCTTACATTCTTCCCCTCCTTCAAGAAATTTGGTCTTTCAAATTAGAACCAAGTCACTCCTCAAAACGTTAGAGGTACCTTTCCCACATTAGGCTCTCCAACTCCCAGGTAGCCTCCTCTGAAGTGTGATACTGCCAGAGAACCTTAACAAGCGAAATCGTCTTTTTTCGTAACACCTTCTCCTTCCTATCCAGGATCAGGATCGGTCTCTCTACATACGATAGATCATCCTTGAGCTCCAATGGCTCATACCAAATCACATGACTTAGATCTGGATGGTACTTCCGAAGCATCGATACGTGGAAGACGTTATGAATATCTGCTAGCTTCGGTGGCAATCCTAGCCTGTAGGCCTTATCTCCCACTCATTCCAGTATCTTAAATGGCCCGTTATACCGATGGCTTAACTTCTTACTAAACCTCATAATCCCTTTTGAGGGAGACACTCTTAAGAACACTGAATCACCTACATTGAACTCTAATGGCCTCCGTCTCATGTCAGCATAACTCTTCTACCTACTCTGAGCTGTTCTCAATCTCTCACATATCAATTGAATATCCTCAAAGGCTTGCTTCACTAAGTCGGGAGCAATAGCTTTCCTATCACCCACTTTTCCCAACCAACAGGGGAACCACACCTTCTACCATACAACGCTTCATACGGTGCCATTCTGATACTCGAGTGATAACTGTTATTGTAAGCAAATTCGGCTAATGGTAGGTGATTATCCAAAGAGCCTCTAAAATCCATAACCCTCACTCCTCTAACGTCTGGATGGTTCTCTCTTACTGACCATCGGTCTGATGATGGAAAGCGGTACTGAAACTCAACTAGGTTCCCACAGCTTCCTAAAAATGTTCCGAAAATTAGAAAGTGAAACGAGAATCCCTATTCGATACAAGGCTCACTGGAACACCATGTAGCCTCATAATCTCTCGTACGTACAACTTTGCCAAAGCACTCAGAGTATCTGTGGACTTCATGTCTAGAAAGTGGGCGAACTTTGTCAATCTGTCCAACACTACCCAGATAGCATCATGGTTCCTCCTAGTCCTCGACAATCCCATGATGAAATCCATGGTGACATGCTCCCATTTTCAAGTCCGTATAGGTAGAGGCTGCAACAACCCCGCAGGGTTTTAATGCTCTACCTTCACTTGCTGACATACAAGACACTTCGCCACAAACTTTGCAATATCCCTCTTCATCACTGACCACTAATACACTCTCTGGAGATTCGGATACATCTTGTTACTCCCCGGATGCAATGTATATCTCGATGAATGAGCTTCCGTCAAAATCACTTTCTTTAACTCTGGGTCATCGGGAAAGCAAATCCTACCTCTAAACCTCAGTAGGCCATCACCACTCACTGAGAAATCGATCACATCACTCCTCTGAATCTGACTTGCACGATCATCACATAGCGGATCGAAATGCTGAGCCTATCGTATCCAATCAATCAAATCTAGTTTCACTCACAGGCTACCTATCACACAGTCACTGTCAACATCAAGAGGGTCTATATCCAAACTGAGGTGAGCAAACTGCTCGAGCAGCTCATATTCCCTGACCATCATTTATGATACCACTCTGAGTCTCTTCCTGCTTAAGGCATCAGCCACAACAATAGTTTTTTCTGGATGGTACAATATCTCGCAATTATAATCCTTCAGAAGCTCTATCCACCGTCTCTACCTCATATTCAACTCTTTCTATGAAAACAGATATTTTAGGTTCTTATGATCTATAAACACCTGAAATTTCTCACTGTGTAAGTAGTAGCGCCATATCTTCAATGTAAATACCACGGCTGCCAACTCTAGATCGTGGGTTGAGTAGTTCCTCTCATGGTCCATAAGCTATCTGGATCCATAAGCGACTACCTTTCTATTCTGCATCAACACACAAACCAGTCCCTGTCTCGAGGCATCTGTATACACTGAAAATCCTCCTGAACTAGTGTGTATGGTAAGAATAGGTGCAATGGTCAGTCTATGCTTCAACTCACAGAAACTACGTTCACACTGATCATCCCACTCAAATGCCACATTCTTCTGAGTGAGACGTGTCAACGGAGCAGCCAGCTTAGAGAATCCCTCCACAAACCGTTGAAAATAACCTACCAAACCTAGAAAACTGCGGATCTCTTTGACTGTCTTGGGTCTCTCCCACTGTACCATAGCCCTATCTTGGACGGATCCACTGACACCCCGTCCTTCGAGACTATATGACCCAAAAATGATATCTCACTCAGCCAGAAATCACACTTACCAAGTTTAGCATACAACTCCTTATCATGGAGGGTCTGTAACTCTGTTCTCAAGTGCTGCTCATGCTTTTCCCTAGACTTCAAGTACACCAATATGTCATCTATAAAGACAATTACGAATTTATCCAGGTATGGCTTAAACACATCATTCATCAAAGCCATAAACACTGCAAGAGCATTCGTCAACCCAAATGGCATAACCAGGAACTCATAATGGCCATAACAGGTCTGAAACGCTATCTTGGGCACATCTCCACTCCGAATCCTCAACTGATGATACCCAAACCTCAAATCAATCTTAGAAAAGATTTATGCTTCCTGCAACTGATCCAATAGATCATCAATATGCGAAAGGGGATTCTTATTCTTAATGGTAGTTTAATAACCGATAATCTATACACAGTCGAAGGCTCCTATCCTTCTTCTTTACAAACAGAACCAGTGCTCCCCAAGGTGACACACTCTGTCTGATGAACCCCTTGTCCAATAACTTCTGCAACTGTCTCTTTAGCTCCTCTAACTCAATCGAAACCATTCTATATAGTGGTTTGGATATCGATTCAATACCAGGCACCAAATCAATACAGAACTCCATCTCTTTGTCTGGTGGCAACACTGGTAAATCATCCAAAAAGACATCAAGGAACTCTCTTACCACTGGGATGTCAGCTAAATTCGGGTGCGACTTATCTAAATCAACCACGTATGTGATAAAACCTTCAACATATTATTATTAAATTGTTAATAAATCGTCCATCCTTGGAAATAATTTTCTACTTCTTTCATTACTTTTCAAATCTTACAACATACTTTTCAGGGGTGGAAAACATTACTGTCTTAGCATAACAATCTAAAACAGCATGGTTATCGCCAACCATTCCATCCCTAGTATTACATCAAAATCCTTCATGTCTAACAGAATAAGATTAGCCAACATATCATTTTCCCCTACTTTTAACTTACAACCATTACATACATACTCAGTCACTACGTTATCTCTTACTGGAGTGCTTATAAATAGCACCCTGCCTAAAGGTACCGGTTTCAGATGTTCAAACAATTTACATGCAAATGAAAGCGATATAAATGAATGCGTGGCACCAAGATCTATTAACACTAATGCTTTAAAATCAAAGACTATGATGGTACCTTTGATCACATCTGTGGAAGCTTCTACAGATACTTGGTCCAATGCAAACACTCGCCCTTGACCAATAGCTTGTTTCCACTTCTCCTCAGCTGTGGCCTTCCTCTTCGGAGCAGGTGTCTCAACTGTAGCCTTCTTTGGCTCTTTTCCCTTCTGTGGGCCTATATCAACTAGCTTCGGGCAGTCACGAGCTATATGCCCTGGTTTGCCACATCTATAGCATAACCTCGTCAACAAATAGCATGGCCTACTCCCATGATATCTACCACACATCCTGCACTGCTCGGTGGTAGGTCAGGGTCCACCAATAAGTATACCCCTCAATGCTGGTGGTAAAGCTGGATAAGCTGGAGGCTTTGCAAGCCTCTCTCATACCTCCTCAATCTTTGGCCTCTTACCAAATAACCTTTGACCCTTTCTGAATCCTTTATCATCAACTGACTTCTTTCGATCTCTGTCTCTGCCCTTACCACTCCTGCTTAACTCCGAGGCATGCAACTCATAATCCTGCTCACATAGCTGAGCTCTGCGTACTGCCTCGTCATAAATGGTAATGTCTAATAGGGCCAACCGAGCTCTGATAAAAGGTCTCAACCCCTCAATTAACTTCTAAACCTTCCTATCCTGACTGCTCATGGTAACCTTATCATACCTGCCCAGGGATGTCAATCCGAACTCATACTCATCAACTGACCAGGTTCCCTGAGTCAAAATCATAAACTCCATCTGCATCTTCTGCTGAGTAATGGCTGGAATGTACTGCCTCCTAAAGGCATCCAAAAATATATCCCAAGTCACAACCGGGTGTCGAGCACTCAAAATCGGTTGTGTAGCCATCCACCAATGCTCGGCCTCACCCTCTAATACAAAAGCTGTAAATGTGGCCTTCTCTGTGGCAGAGCAATGGAAAAATCTGTAATGCTTCTCCATACTACGAGTCCAATGCCCTACTAATACTGGGTTCTTCACCCCACTAAATGAAGGTGGTCTAAACTTCTTAAACTGTCTCAATCTATCTAAATCAAACTCATAAACTCCTTTACCACTAACCTGCTGTGGAGCTACAGGATCCTGAACTGGTGGAGGAACATCCTAAATTGGAAGGAGTACAGGAATCTCTGCCTCTACAACCTGAGGTCTCGGTGCAGGCTATGCAGGAGTAGATGTCTTAGGTACAGCTGCCTAACCAGTAGGGTTCTCCTGTCTACCCTCTAATCCAGTCATTGCCTATGTAAACAACTTCATGATAGTGTCTACACTGCGCTCTTGTCGCGCTATATGTGCCTCAGCGGCATCACTAAGACCGGGTGGATCTCTACCAGAACTAGACCCACTGCGCCTCTCGGGCTCATCTCTATGCCCCTAAGAGCGTGAACTCTCTTCTGTACCACTGCGTGGTCTATCCGACATCCTGCATACTCAACAACAAGTGTCTTAGTCAAATTTCCAGCTTGGTATACACAATTGTATCCAAATAATGCACAGTACTATGGGGATGTATAATTTTCTAACTACGGACACTGGCTCACATCAGACCAACTCCGCTCTGACACCACCTCTGTCACGACCCATTTTTGTGACTTACCTTACTACCAACAGTTAGGCTGTGAGTCAATATCCATAACCACATCTCATTCATTTTATAATTCAATTTCATTAAATAGAATAAAAACTGTATTTTCATTTATACGGAAGCATTTACATCACTTTCTATTATATACATCCCTCGTATACAAAAGATTGTTTTACTGTGCACTATTTTACAAATACAAAATTTGCATAAGTGTATACCTCTGCACCGCTGGAGGACTGGAGAACACGGTAGCAGGAACAACTGCAGTGGACTCACTACTGCGCAGAATCTGTAGAGGAGGAAATAAATGGGTGAGCTAACACGCTCAATAAGGAAAATATGAAAGCACGTAGATAACTGCACTATCTACAATGCTTAAAATATACATTTATTTCCCTTATAAAACATATGCATTCATTTAAAACAACTTTCATCTATGCGAAACCATTAATTCGCTAGATGGGTATATGCATAGCCATTTCAAATCACACAACACACACTTAGAAAACACTTTACACTTAGCAAATCAATATACATGAGACTAAGATAGGATATCATATCATACAACAAAGGACATATGGACATAGTCACTGGATTCTAGGCAATCACGGATCAGGTGTACAGGAATCCCATGCTTGGAGAGATGGATCAACCATCCCTTCAGCTCACTAAGATCACTAAGATATCATGGCACATCGTACTCCGTGGCTAACACTCACGGTACAGCGTGCTCCATCAATCCTCATATATTGTGATATAGCTGAGGAGACCTAGTAATCTCGAGGTCTACCGTCTCAGTATCACTATCACCCATTTCCATTATCTCAAAATCATGTGCGAGCAGATCTGTACAAGAACACCTTGCAATACACGACGGCTCCAACACGATTTTACTCATCACATAGTAAAACTCATAAAACCACGTGCGAACAACTCAGCGTAAGGTCACATAGCAATACCTGAGGGCTGTAGCACGATTTCACTTAAAATCACATTAAGTTTAGAAAGTTTCATGCAAACATAGTCAGAGTAAAGACATTTAGCAGTACTCAATGTCTCCAGCATGATTTAAGAATCCAATGCGAGCTCTCTAGTGTACCACACAGCTTACACTCCTCTCCAGCACTGTTTGCTTTCTCAAAATCCTTTTTAAAACAAATGTGCTAGCAAGGCTGGTAAATTTACCGTTACCACATTGGCTCCAACACAAGTTCATACAGAAATTCGATAGATGGCTCCATTCAAGTGAAAACGGTATCCCTGATCGAGTTCACTTCGACAAATTATAAAATATGAGTGAGAGGGCAATTTCCCTTCAATCACTCGTTAAATGCTTTTAATTTAATCAAAAATGCATTTTACACAACATAGCTAAATCAGGAGCCAGTCTATGATTATACAATTACAAAACAACTTTTCTAAAAGCAACCTTTCCCAACGACTACTTTATTATGAGTAACAACAAGGATTAGATATTTAATGCTCCACCAAACGTCTTAAACACTCATAGGACTATACATACAAGCATTGAAGACATTGGGATTCACGAGAAACACTTTGCAATCATTTTCTATCATTAAAGAGCACTCTTGAGCTTATATTCCTTCTATTCTCTTGTTAAAATGTCACGACCCAAATTACCTAAAATCACTACAAATTTTTTACTTTTCGATTATTATTTAATTCTTACCTTTCTCTCATTGTGACCATCTTACTAAATAGTTGGGCTATGATTCGGTGTTAGTCACCTCTCACCTATTTACCATTCCATTTCCATAATCACATTCACATATCAGGATTTACTATCTTTTGACTTTAACTAAATACATACACAATGGTATTTACATAACCTTACATCCCCGACATCATATACGTTTACAGTACTGTGAATTACATGTTCAGATACAAAACTATACAAATGTATATACCTGACTCTCGATGGGAAGCAGTGGTTACTAAGATTGCAAGTCCTTAGCCGCTCGCTAACTACTGCGAGTGTTCTAAAAAGATGGGAAAATAAAGGGGGTGAGCAAACCACACGATCAGTAAGGCAATTATGCAAGTAAGTAGATAGCTCCATTAGCTACATGCTCATAATGACGTGCCCTTAAAATCCATTTCTTTTCATTAAAATCTCAAGCACAAAATCATGCTTGCATCAATAACCAAGTTTATCAAAACTATTTATGCATATAGAAATCATGCAATTCATGCGTTAAGGCATTTTATGTAAAATCATATCATCATAATTAGCATGAAATAAATCGAGATCGTCTATTTGTTCATGCCATGTAAAACAAATCATGAGAAACAATTCTTTTCATGAATTTATCATTTAAGCATGGAAAACTCATCATGTTACTGCATTTAAATCATTTTATTAAAACTGCAGTATAAACTAACCCCTTATGGTTAACCATCTCATAATTCAATTTCAAACTCATAAAATAATTCGTTATAAAATTCTATTAAAAATCACATCTCAGTAAAAATCATAAAATTGGAAGCCTGACCCCTCCCTCGAGTCTACCCTGGTCTATCGAGACCACAAGTTATATCATGTGAGACATGTAGGTGACTATATAAGTAACAACGAGGAATATGGCCATAACCTAGTGATCTCTGGCTACACGGTACCTAGTGTGCGGGGTATCACACCTAAAATGACCCGCCAGAACAGAATAACATCAGGATTGCGAGGCCAAGGCTTACTGCCTCGTGGCTAATGCCACTCAACTCCAACAATCCCCACGGTACAGCGTACAACGCGTGACATACAGAGTACAATATACTCCGTGAACCTAAGCTCAGTCAGGGGTGCCTGTAATAGGTCTTATCCACCCATGCCAAATATGTCTCAATATGCTCGTGTGGACATATCATTCACTGTGACACAGTCTACAGGAGGCTCCAACATGGCTATATGCATGTCATATAAATCCCTGTGCGAGCAAAGCTCTAGCACGGCTTTATGCATATTCATGATATCTGAAAATCTCGGGCGAGCGAAGCTCTAGCACAGTTTCATAAAGATCAGTAAAATCTGCGTACGAGTAACAATCTAGTACGACTTTAAATTGAGTTATAAATTAATATATAACTTTGTACGAGCGAGCTCCAGCACGATTTTATGCATAAACAAATCAAATCTCGTGCGAGTTACACTCCAGCATGACTTTATGCAATTAAATAGATTAAATCACATTTGAGCAAAGCTCCAGTACGACTTTTATGCAATTATCATATCAAAACAGGATGCGAGCTAAGCTCCAGCACCTCTCATGCATGTCAAATAATAAAAACTAGTGCAAGCAATGGCTCCAGCACCATTTTATGCATATCAAGTCAAAACAAGTCAAAACAGAGTGCGAGCTAGGCTCTAGCACTCTCATGCATTTCACAATAATAAAAAAATCAATACGAGCAACCGCTCTAGCATATTTCATGCATAAGATGTCACACAAGTCGGTGTGAGCAACCGCTCTAGCACATTTTATGCACACTCACAAACGCAGATATAGTGCGAGCTATGCACCAACACTATCTGTTTTCATATAAACTTGATAGTTGGCCCATTTTCCAAAGAATTTCATTTAAATATAAATAACACTTATGTAGTCTTATCTTGTGAAATTTATGCAATTACTGGCCAATCTACCGATTTGCTTTGCTTAAAAACTAATAAAATTCCTTAAATCAGAAAATCTTTAAATCATGCATTTTATGCATTGTCATGCTTTCACAATCCTTAAATGAATTCCCTCAATAGGGGTAAAGTAGTCTTTTCCTATTTTCGAGTCCTTAAAATCTTTAAACCATTTCTAGGACCTTTATACATATTTAGTGTATACAAAAGCTATTAAAATACGCGCAGCTACCTCTAGCTACTCACACAATTCCCTTACCTCATTTTTTTGTACAGTTTGATCTTTCCACTGATGACTCGTCACGCAGTCCGATTTGCTCCCAATCCAATCTCTGAAACTGCAAATAAATGTTCACTAGGTCAAATACAATATATTTAATTATATTTCATATTTTTGGGCTTAATGTAAGTCATTGGGCCTGTTTACCCATATTGAGCCCGATTGTACCATAATAGGCCTTAATCAGCCTTAAGCCCGTTTTCCACTCACTATTCACATTATCGAGGCCTATTGGGCTCATTGGGCCCATAAGTACCTCGTTCTAAACTCTAGAATAGCTCAATTAATTATTTACAACAATTTATCTTAAATTCCAGAATATAGTTCATTTAATGCAGAAATTAAATCCGTAATTTATGCGATAAATTTTTAACACGTATATCGATGCAATATTATCGTAAATAAAGGTTACTTACTCGAGATTCCATGATAGTATGTAAATCGAGGCTGTCTCGAGCTCTCGTTTGACGTCAATTGTCAAGCTACCCAATTACATATTTTTTCGGGTAAATTTTTTGTCGAATATTAATCAAATTAAATATTCTAAAATTTAAATTGGTCAATTCGACCGCTTACCGACTTACCCATAGCTCGATTGCATCATTGAATTTTTTCCCAATTTTTTCTCTTTTTCTTTTTCCCTTTTTCCTTTCTTTTCTACTTTTCTGGCTGAATCGGTTCGGTCCGGTTCAACCTGGTTCAGACCAGTTCGATTCAGCCGGTTCAGTCCAGTTCGGCTGGTTCTCCACCGGTTTCCATCGCCAGGAGCTCCGTTGGATCGTTCGAAGCTCAGATCTAGGGTTGATGTGGTCTGAGGTGGTCGAAAAGTGGTCGGTCTGCCCTCTTCTCCCTTCGCTGTCGGTGCTGGTTCTCTTTCTTGCTGTTGCCGGCGCTGGAAGCCGTTTCACTGGCCGATTCAACCGTTGATCGCGTCACCTGCACCTAGGGAACCATCGGCCAGGGTCGATTGGGGTCGAATCAGCGTCGGTCACTGGATTCCTCCTTTTCTCCTCTCGGTTCCCTCGATTTCTCTCTCGTTGGTGTTTTCTCGCTGTTCGTCGACTTGTTGGTGGCAGTGGTGGTTCAGTTCTCGTTGGGGCTCCCTCGATGGCCTCGCCTAGCTCACCGTCGATGAGGCCAATGCCCTCAATGGTCTTCGATTTTCCAGAAATCGCAAAACACGATTTCTCTATTTTTTAAATATTTTATTTTATTTTATTTATTTATTTATAATTTATTTTAATATTATTTTATTCATTAAAATATTATTAAAATTCCAAAATATCTTAAAAATAATCTATTTAATTCATTTACTCAATAAATGAATTCATCAGTCTTATTTCGTATTTTCGGTATATTTTTGTAATATTTTCGGGATATTTTTTGAGGTGATAATTTCGATTAATTCCAATAAATTCATATCTTGATCAATTTAATCTAAAATTTAATTATTTCTTCATTATTGATCAAGATTTCTCAAATCCATTATTTTAATGAAATTTTCTTGTCACGATTAATACCGAATTTCTGTCTTTTGGACGTTTTACCCTTCAACGTGTTCGGGAATTCCATTTCAATATTACATTTGATTTTTTTCTCATTTCGTGTTTTGAATAAAATCGGGTCTTACATAATCTCCCCCACTTAAGAAATTTGGGCCTCCAAATTAGAACCAAGTCAAAAGGGTCCATAAACAACTCCGAGTACGTCTATCACATCATACTCTTTAATTCACATGTGACTTTTTCCAGAGTGTAATACTACCAAAGGACTTTGACTAGGGAGATTATCTTAAACCTCAACACCTTCTCCTTCCGTCTAATACCCGAATCGATTTTTTTTTCAGGGGTAACCATATCACTATCTGAGGATAGAAATCTAAACAACATAGTTTGCAGCCGAATCAATCTATTCTCAAATATTACTTCAAAATTATTCATATTCCATTGAATAAAATCGACTGACGTATCCTTTTTCCCCCATTTTCAACTTATAATCACCTAACTATCATCATCTTGCCTAAGGGTACAGGCTTCACATCTTTCACTAGCTTATAAGCAAAAGAAGGCGGTATGAATAAATACGTGGCACTAGGATCAATTAAACTAATTACTCCATTATTCATAACCAGTGTGGTATCTTCCACCATATCAGATGAAACATTAGTAGTGTCTTGGTCTAAGGCATATACTCGCCCTCGTCCAACAGCCTACTTTCCCTTTATCTTCAGTTGTGGCCTCCCTTTTCGGTGTAGAGATATCAATAGGGTTTTCTCTATCTCTTTGCCCTTTTGTGGGGTAATCTTACCCAACTCTGAGCAATCATTAAATAAATGGCCCGTCTTACCACACTTAACACCTATTTTAGTCAATAAGGTGTAGGGTCTACTTCCGTAGTATCTACCACACATCCTACACTGCTTACACTTGCTATGGAGCAAGTCGGGGTCCTCCATTCACAATACCCCTCGTAAGTGTTGAAACTGAATACACTGGGGCTTTACCAATTGTCTTACCCTGTGACTCACCAACTTTAATTTTTTTTACCAGACTACCTTTTTCTCGTTCTGACATCTCTGTCATCCACTATTCTCTTTCTATCTCTATTTCTGCCCTTACTACCTTTCCCAATCTCAGAGGCATGCAACTCATGATCTTATTCACACAACTGTAGTCTGCGCACTGCCTCGGCATAGGTAGTGATAGCTAACGGGGTCAATCGGACTCTAATTGACAATCTGAGCCCTTTCATAAACTTTTAGACATTTTGACTCTCACTGTTCATAGTGTCGGGTCATACCTGCCCAAGAATATAAACTGAGTTTCATACTCGTCAATCAACATGTTCCTCTAGGTCAGAGTAAAGAATTTTATTTGTAATTTCCTTTAAGCAATGTTTGGGATAGTCTATCACTGGAATACATCTAGAATTAGTTTCCACGTCCATTCTGGATGTCTAACTCTTAAGATGGGTCGAGCAAACTTCCACCAATGCTCCGACTCGCCCTCAAATCCCATGCATACTTTGAGCAATTAGCTCCCAAAATATTCTCCACACTCTGCTCCAACCTCGCGAAGTGTGTCTTAATACTGTCCGGTCTCTCTGTTAAACTCTGTGGGGCATACTCAACATCAGCCTCCACTTCACTCTCATCTTGAGTCTCATGTGGTGACTCAGTACGACTCTCAGGCCTACCTCTACGGCCTTGAGCTCGTGTACTCGCCCCTCTATGATAGCGGCTATCAGTTAATGAGTCTATTCTTGTATTTGAAACCAAATTCTTAGCTGCAATTCCATCTCGATATACACAATTGTATCTAAACAATGCATAGTACATAGGGAAACTTTCTTAACCACTAACATCGACTCATATCAAGTCAACTTAGCTCTGATACTAAAAACTATCACAACCCAAATTACCTAAAATCATTACAAATTTTTTGCTTTTCGATTATTATTTAATTCTTACCTTTCTCTCATCGTGACCATCTTACCAAACAGTTGGGCTATGATTCGTTGTTAGTCACCTCTCACCTATTTACCATTCCATTTCCATAATCACATTCACATATCAGGATTTACTATCCTTTGACATTAACTAAATACATACACAATGGTATTTACATAACCTTACATCCTCGACATCATATACGTTTACAGTATTGTGCATTACATGTTCAAATACAAAACTATACAAATGTGTATACCTGACTCTCGATGGGAAGCAACGGATACCAAGATTGCAAGTCCTTAGCCGCTCGCTAACAACTGCAAGTGCTCTGAAAAGATGGGAAAATAAGGGGGATGAGCAAACAACACGCTCAGTAAGGCAATTATGCAAGTAAGTAGATAGCTCCACTATCTACATGCTCATAATGTCGTACCTTTAAAATCCATTTCTTTTCATTAAAATCCCAAGCACAAAATCATGCATACATCAATGACCTAGTTTATCAAAACTATTTGTGCATATAGAAATCATGTAATTCATGCGTCAAGGCATTTTATGTAAAATCATAACATCATAATTAGCATGAAATAAATCGAGATCGTGTATTTGTTCATACCATGTAAAACAAATCATGAGAAACAATTCTTTTCCTGAATTTATCATTTAAGCATGGAAAACTCATCATGCTACTGCATTTAAATCATTTTATTAAAACTGCAGTATAAACTAACCCCTCAGGGTCAACCATCTCATAATTCAATTTTAAACTCATAAAACAATTCGTTATAAAATTCTGTTAAAAATCACATCTCAGTAAAAATCACAAAATCGGGGGCCTGACCCCTCCCTCGGGTCTGCCCTGGTCTATCGAGACCACAAGTTATATCATGTGAGACATTTAGGTGGCTATATAAGTAACGACGAGGACTATGACCATAACCTAGTGATCCATGGCTACACGGTACCTAGTGTGCGGAGTATCTCACCTGAAACGAGAGGTGGGTCGGTCCTACCCGCTAGAACAGCATAACATTGGGATTGCGAGGGCAAGGCTTGCTGCCTCGTGGCTAATGCCACTCCACTCCAACAATCCCTATGATACAACGTACTCCGTGTGACATACATGGTACAACGTACTCCGTGAACCCAAGCTCAGTCAGGGGTGCCTGCAATAGGTCTTATCCACCCATGCCAAATATGTCTCAGTATGATCATGTGGACATATCATCTCACTATGACACACAGTCTACAAGAGCTCCAGCATGGCTATATGCATGTTATATAAATCCCTGTACGAGTGAAGCTCTAGCCGACTCCATGCATATTCATGATATCTGAAAATCTCGTGCGAGCGAAACTCTAGCACGGTTTCATAAAGATAAGTAAAATCTGCGTACGAGTATCACTCCAATACGACTTTAAATTAAGTTATAAATTAATATAAAACTTCGTGCAAGCGAGCTCCAACACGATTTTATCCATAAACAAATCAAATCTCGTGCAAGTTGCACTCCAACGCGGCTTTATACAATTCAATCGATTAAATCACGTACGAGCAAGGCTCCAGTACGGCTTTTATGCAATTATCATATCAAAACAGGATGTGAGCTAAGCTCCAACACCTCTCATGCATGTCAAATCATAAGAACTAGTGCGAGCTATCGCTCCAGCACCATTTTATGTATATCAAGTCAAAACAGAGTATGAGCTAGGCTCCAGCATCTCTCATGCATTTCACAATAATAAAAAAATAAGTGCGAGCAACCTCTCTAGCACATTTCATGCATATCATGTCACACAAGTCGGTGCGAGCAACCGCTCTAGCACATTTTATGCACACTCACAAACGCAGATATAGTGCGAGCTATGCTATAGCACTATCTGTTTTCATATAAACTTGATAGTTGGCTCATTTTTCGAAGAATGTTATTTAAATATAAATAACACTTACGTAGTGTTATCTTGTGAAATTTATGCAATTACTAGCCAATCTACCGATTTGCTTTGCTTAAAAACCAATAAAATTCCTTAAATCAGAAAATCTTTAAATCATGCATTTCATGCATTGTCATGCTTTCACAATCCTTAGGTGAATTCCCTCAATAGGGGTAAAATAGTCTTTTCCTATTTTCGAGTCCTTAAAATCTTTAAACCATTTCTAGGACCTTTATACATATTCAGTATATACAAAAGCTATTAAAATACATGTAGCTACCTCTAGCTACTCACACAATTTCCTTACCTCATTTTTCTGTACAATCTGACCTTTCCACTGATGACTCGTCACGCAGTCTGATTTGCTCCCAATCCAATCTCTAGAACTGCGGATAAATGTTTTCCAGGCCAACTACAATATATTTAATTGTATTTCATATTTTTTAGGCTTAAATTAAGTCATTGGGCCCGTTTACCCATATTGGGCCCGATTCTACCATAATAGGCCTTAATCAGCCTTAAACCCGTTTTTCACTCACTATTCACATTATCGAGGCCTATTGGGCTCATAGGACCCATCAGTATTTATTGGGTCTCGTTCTAAACTCTAGAATAGCTCAATTAATTATTTACGATAATTTATCTTAAATTCCAGAATATAGTTCATTTAATGCGAAAATTAAATCTGTAATTTATGCGGTAAATTTCTAATACGCATATCGATGCAATATTATCATAAATAAGGGTTACTTACCCGAGATTCCATGATAGTACACAAATCGAGACTGTGTCGAGCTCTCGTTTAATGTCAATTGTCGAGCTACATAATTACATATTTTTTCGGGTAAATTTTTTGTCGAATATTAATCAAATTAAATATTTCAAATTTTAAATCAGTCAATTCGACCGCTTACCAACTTACCCGTAGCTCGATTGCATCACTAAATTTTTTCCCAATTTTTTCTCTTTTCCTTTTTTCCTTTTTCCTTTCATTTTCTTCTTTTTTGGCTAAACCGATTCAACCCGGTTTAGACCGATTTGGTTCTGCTGGTTCAGTCTGGTTCGATCGATTCGGGGCTTCGTCGATCGGTTCTCTACCTGTTTTCATTGCTAACAGCTCCGCGAGATCGTCCGAAGCTCGGATCTGGGGTCAGTGTGGTCCGAGGTGGCTGAAAAGTGGCTGGTCCGACTTCTTCTCCCTTCACAGTCGGTGTTGGTTCTCTTTCTCGCCGTTGCCGGTGCTGGCCGTCGTTTCACTGGCTGATTCAGTCTTCGATCGCATTACCTGCACCTGGGGAACCATCAACTAGGGTCGGTTGGGGTCGAATCGGCGCCGGTCACCAGATTCCTCCTTTTCTCCTCTCGATTCCCTCGATTTCTCTCTCGTCGGCGTTTTCTCGCCGTTCGTCGACTTGTTAGTGCCGGTGGTGGTTCGGTTCTCGTCGAGGCTTCCTCAATGGCCTCGCCTGGCTCACCGCCGGTCGCCTCCGTCGGTGAGGACGAGGCCCTCGTTGGTCTTCGATTTTCCAAAAAATCGCAAAACGTAATTTCTCTATTTAGTTTTTAAAATTTTATTTTATTTATTTATTTATTTATAATTTATTTTAATATTATTTTATTCATTAAAATATTATTAAAATTCTAAAAATATCTTAAAAATAATCTATTTAATTCATTTACTCAATAAATGAATTTATCAGTCTTATTTCGTATTTTCGATATATTTTTCTAATGTTTTCGGGATATTTTTCGAGGTGATAATTTTGATTAATTCCAATAAATTCATATCTTGATCAATTTAATCTGAAATTTAATTATTTCTTCGTTATTGATCAAGATTTCTCAAATCCATTATTTTTAATGAAATTTTCTTGTCACGATTAATACCAAATTTCTGTCTTTTGACCGTTTTACCCTTCTACGTGTTCGAAAATTCCATTTCAATCTTTCATTTGAGTTTTTTCTCATTTCGTGTTTTGAATAAAATCGGATCTTACATAAAATCACTCATACTCTTCATTATGTAAACTCTTACCTTTGTAAGGCCTTTATTGTTTACTCAAATTCCCTTCAAATCTCAATACTTGTAATTAAAGGGAGTGTAACCCTTTTGAGGATTTAATTGTGAGAGTTGGGTAGCCAATAGGTTTAGAGTTCCTTCCTAAACTTTGAAAAAGGAAGTGTAAGAAGTCTTACCAACCTTCAAAGTGGTATGTAAGATTCACTTAGATTAGTGGAATCTCCAACCTTGATATGAGGCTCAATGAAAGAGGACGTAAGCTCATATTTAGTCGAACCTCTATAAATCTCTATTTGCAATCTCTCTTCCCTTTACTCATTTGCTTTAAGAACTTAAATTTCACATAAATTGCTTGTATTTTGTTGAATTTGTAGAAAAACCTTTTAAGTTAGAGACTCCTAGTTTGAGTCAACAAATGTTGTAGTGCAATCAGACTCATTGCTTGCTATTGAAATGGTTTTGAATCCTTTAAAGAAGAGGGATCCTATATTCCTAGTTGTTTATGAATGTCAACAATTGTTGAAACAGGGTTGGGTTTTGCACACTTCATCATGTTTATAAAGAATCCAATAGTTGTGAAGATTTTATAGCTAAATAGGCTCACACTAATCACTTTGATCTCAGAAGAATTCATCATCCTCCATATAATTTAGGTAGTTTATTAAATAAAAAATTGCTTATTTGTACAAATATATATATATATATTTATAAACTAGTATCAAACTTGTGCAATGCACGGAATTTATAAATCAGTAAATTCATATATAATATATTTTATATTTAAAACTTTATAATATAAGTAGTTAAATTTATGAAAAAATAAAAAATTCTATCTTTAATATTTTTATTTTTCATATTTTAATACAAGAAAGTTATATATTGGATATAACTTTGCAAATTTTCACCAAAGTTAAATAAAACTCATATTATAATTTATTTCAAGTAATATATGAACAAAATTCAATCATGTCTTTGATTTATAGAAATTGAAAATATATACATATATATATATATTAACATTATAAAATGCTTTTATTATCATTATGTAAAAATAACCATTCAACATATTAAAGATAGCAAATCTAATTACTATTTACCTTAGAGTTGGATTATGGACATCAACAATGCATGAGGAATATTAAAAATTTTCTTGAACTTCATTCAACTTTATGTTGCACGCACATGACATAATATCAACCAAAAGTTCTATCAACTCCCATAAAAACTACTCCATTAGTGAAAGACTTTCCCTATATATAAGAAAAATTTTAAAATAGTTCATAACTATATACATTTTAAATTAGATATATTTTAAAATTACGTTGCTAAATATTTATATCATTGAAAAAAATATACATGCTAGTGTAATAATTTGCTCAATGACTCTGTGATCATTACTTTAAATCTTCGGTAGAGGCATCCTATTTATAAACATTATAATCTCTTCAGATGTTAGACTTTTATTTGGTGTGCAATAAAGTTCTATACCAAAATCTCCTTTGACAAATTAAACACAAAAGGCAGTAAATATTAATTTGTCATAAAAGCAATTATTTCAAATAAAACTCTTTAAGTTAACATATTGTTGTAAAATTATTATTGAAACTTCAATAATATCTACATTGATGTAAACTTTTGTTCTAATCATTGAAGATAAAGTATCAATAGTTTATAAGAATATTTAAAAAAATAATGTTAATTTTTTTAACTTTTAATCTACTAGAAACAAATATAATTAATTTTTAACTATAAAGTAATAGTACGTATATATTGATAAAATATGTGTAAAGAAATTGACAAATGATATGTAAGTTTTCTTTAATTTTAATATATAGATATAGATGTCTATCTTTTAGAAATTGAAACTAATAAATGATTTAAAGAGATAATTGATTTATTTTATAATTTAATTTATATAGAAAGCAACAATACAAATATATTGATAAAACATGTGTAAAGAAATTTATAAATGATATGTGATTTTTCTTTATTCCTAATATATATTAACAGAATATATAGTAAGTATATATAGAGAGAGACACATTATAACGCCCCAAAAGCGCGGGAATCGGGTTTAACTTTTTTTTAACTTAATTTTTTACTTAGGTTGTATTCTTGTACAGTGTTGGTGTAAGACCCACTTTTGGTGATGTATACCTTATGATTCATATGATGTAACGCATTTCATACATTAACTGAATCATAAGAAGAACTTTTGACTTGAATGAAGTTGTATAGAGAATGAATGAGTAGCATGGATACATGTAAAGGTTAAATAAAAGCTGAAGTGGCCACAGATGAAATAAATGGAATTAAAACCCCTCAAACTAAGATAATGACTTAAAACAAGCAATAATGGTATAGGGGCTGTGAATTCTGTGTACCCTTATGATTCCAAGCATGTACACATAAGTTTCATAACACGAAAATCATAAGAAATGAACATTTCCATGATCTAAGTGTGAATAGATGGCAAAATGACTAGTGAAGCAATCAAATACAAGTTTACCTTTGAAAATACTAGAAAATTTGCAGCACGAAGCCTGCAGATCAAGGCCAGGTTGATCTCCTATTCAAGCAGATTGATTCCTTGTTCAAACAAAACTACTTCGAGTTGATTTTGCCAAGAGCATATCAATCTCTCCTTGGTGCAGATCTATCCCCAAGTGCTTCTGCCAAGAAAGGGTGTTTATACGTGCATTAGTGTTGGAGCGATGCTCGCACTAGAATTTTATATGCATGAGTGCTAGAGCTTAGTTCGCACTAGTTTTCACATGGATTTTTATGACATTGTGCTGGACCTTAGCTCGCACTAGTTTTAATACGGGTTTTGACATGGTGCTGGAGCATTGCTCGCACTAGATGTCCATTATACTTAATGTCGTGCTTGAGATTACTCGCATGTGATTTTTATGACATGTTTAGAGTCGTGCTAGGAGCTTCGGGTAGACTTGGTGTCGCACCGATTAAATAGGCTCGCACGTGCGTATTGAGATGTAGCGTGATATGATGTGATTATAGGGTTCATGGAGTACGTTGTACCGTGCATATATCATGGAGTACATTGTACCGTGTATGGATATATATATACCGTATTCGAACGAAGGTTAGATTTGCTATGGACCGACGGGTTGGACGTGACCCGCCTCCCATGCAAAAGCAGATAGAGGTGATACACCGCACACTAGGATCTGTGTTGCCTAGGATCACAGAGGATATGGCCATAGTCCTAGTTATTACCCTTACTATTATTTGCCTATCTCACATGTCTCTTGGTTTATGATAAATCCATCTTTTGAATTGTTTTGTGGGTCAGGACAGTATAAGGGAGAGGTTGAGTCCTGACGAATGTTGATTTGTATTGAAATGAGAAAAGTATGAAATGCTTTTAAGTGCACATTGCATGATGGTTTTCCATGCTTTACTTATGAATTTTGAATGATGATTTTCCATGCTTTGTTTAAGAATTGCGCACTGATTTGAATAGCATGAACTGCTATAAATATCATGAACACGAACATGAACTGATGCTTTTGATGTATGACGAGCAATTGTATGGTTTTACGCATGGCATCACGATCACATAGATAGTACAGTTATCTACCTGCTCGCATGGTTGCCTTATTGAGCGTGTGGTTTGCTCACCCCCTTATTTTCTCCCTCTACAAAGCTCTTTCAGTAGACAGAGAGCGACTGAGGATTTGACTTTTAGAGTCCGTTGTATCCCATCAAACAAAGGTATACACATTTGTACAGTTTTGTATCTAGACATGCAATAGCACAGTAACATTTTGAATGTAACACTTGGGGATGAAAGGATTGTAAACAAGTGTAAATAGCAACTCTAATTTAGAAATACAAGTGCTTACCTTTAAATAATTGTAAATGGAAATGGTATGGTTGGATGAGATTGACACCGATGCACAGGCCAACTGTTGGTGGTGAAGTTTTTTACAATAAGAGAAGGTCAGAAATGAATTTATATAATAAACGAAAAATGAAAAATTCATAGTGATTTTTGGTAAATTGAAGGCGTGACAGATGGTTACTTAGTTTCTTCTTTTGCTAAATCTTTTAATCGCTTAAATTTCGACAACATAGCCTCTTATATTTTAACCTACCTTCTTGCAATCAATACGATCACAATTTATAATCGCAAGCAGTTGTTTTTATTTTCTTAAACTTATCATTTTTCGATTCAACATACTTCACAACGAAATCAGTAATATTTGTACTGAACAAAATCAATACATTTCATTTGTTTCCAAAACCACTTCTTTACAACTCCGTAAAATTAGATTACATCCCCAAAAGTATTTACACACTAGTATTTGTACATATAAATGTCTAGAAATAAACATCAGATGATATACCTAAGCGTGTACTAAAGATAGTCTGGGAGGCTCAAAATCCACCAGTCTACTCAAGTACTCCACAAATAGCTGAGCAGTTTCACTGCAGGTAATCTGAAATGAAGAAAAGAGGAATGAGATTATGAAAAAGCTTAATCAGGAAAACATTTATGTTGAGTTAATATATTTTGAAATGACAAAACAAGTAAATTCAATAAAATAGAAATGATTTAAAAACATGTTTAGAGGTTATCAGTACCAGAAACTAAGTCTTTAAGGATGAGAGATCGATCTGGTGAGATGAGAGATCTATCTCATAGGTTTTCTAGTATGAGAGATCGATCACATGAGGATATGAGATCGATCTGGTAAAGGATTGAATCCTCAAAGGATCTATACAAGGTATTGAGGAAGCAGAGATCGATCTATAAGGGTTATAAGATCGATCTGTCTAATACAGGACATTTATGAGATCGATCTAGTCTAGGAAGAGATCGATCTCCTCTAAAACAAAGGGTAAAGGCAGTAGATCAATCTGTAGATCGATCTATGCTCAAACAAAGAGTTCATTAGATCGATCTGGTATATGAAGAGATCGATCTCCTTAAAGTTAGAGAGCTAAGGAGATCGATTTGGGTTAATTAGAGATCGATCTCCTCGCTACAAGAATACTTGGTAGATCGATCAGAAGATCGATCTTGCCTCAAACAGAGAGATTGGAAGATCGATCTTCTTGTTCGACAGATTGATCTGCACTAACATTTTCAAATTATAAGATCGATCACTACATATATGAGATCGATCTCCTTGCTTCAATTTGCTTTGTCATCGCAGGAAATTAAACTAAGAGATCGATCTGGTCAAGATTAGAGATCGATTTGGCACTCTACTGGAGGTTCCCAACGGCTCTTTCTGCAAAACCTTCAACGGGAAAAAAAGAATTAAATGCTCCAACTACCAATCCTCCAGTATAAAATCAAGCATTGAAGACACTGGGATTAGTGAGACAATTACTGAAAATTCTGTATATTCTCAAGAAATTCATTTCAACATTCTCTTTGTCTTCAATCTTCATTTATTGATAGTGTTGTAAAACTCTTGGTGTAAAAGCTATATCTATCCTACCCACATAAGAAAAGCTTGATCTTGTATTCATCCTTATTTCAAGTGAGAAGAGGAGTGTTCCTCAGTGAGATAAACTTTGTAAAAGGGTGAATATTTATTTGTGTAAAAAGGGTAGAGAGGTTATTCCTTAACCTGAAAAAGGGAGTGTGTAACATTCATTGATAGAGTTAAAGGAAGCTCTTGACAAGGAGGTCAAGAAGAGAGGACGTAGGCAAGAGATTGGCCGAACCTCGATAAACTACTGAGTTTGCTTTTTCTTACCCTTATCTTATTTCAATTTATTCCATTACATTATATTGATTATTCATTATTTGCAATTTGACTTAATATAGTTTAAATTTGTCATAAACCTTAGAAAACCGATTCACCCCCTTCTCGGTAGAGCCAACAATTGGTATTAGAGCTAGGACTGTTTGATCATAGAGGAATAACTTCCTAAGTGTTAGAAACGATCTAATGGCTCACAACAATATAGCAACCAATCTAGTAGGAGAGGGGCATTCTACAGTTAGGCCTCCTATGTTTAATGGTGAACATTATGCTTATTGGAAAATTAGGATAATGCTCTTCATTCAAGCAAATGATTATGAGGTATGGAGGATTATAACTAAAGGATCTCAAATCCCAACTAAAAGAATAGAGGGAAGAGATATCCCTACAGAAGAAGATGAGTGGGATTCAAATGATGTAAAATATGCTCAGCTAAATGCTAAGGCCATGCACACCCTATTTTGTGCTTTAAGGCCAAATGAATACAATAGAGTCTCCGGTTGTGACAATGCCAAACAAATTTGGGACAAATTGGTAATAAGTCATAAAAGTACAACCCAAGTAAAAGAGACTAAGGTAGGAATGCTCACACATGACTATGAGCTATTTAGGCTGAAAGAAGGAGAGTCAATTAGTGATATGTTCACTAGATTCACTGATGTAATAAATGGATTAAAATCCTTAGGAAAAATCTACTCTAATATAGATGTCACGACCTAAAACTACCCAAAAATCAAAGTAAATTTTTTGCGTTTTGTTATTTGCTTTAATGCTTACCTGTCCTCTGATCGTGACCACACTCCACTAACAATTGGGCTATGCGTCAATGCCAGTCCCACCAATCATTTACCATATAACTTAATTCTTTCTCAATCATTTATAAGTGTTTACAATATTTATACATCCCCTAAAGTTACTTACAAACATGTTACTATGCTATGCTTATTTAGATACAATATATACAAGTGTATGTACCTTAAGTGATGGGCAGCAGTGGATATCCGGAATGCAGTACTCAGTCACCTCAACATCTACTAGAGATTATCTATGTGAGAAAATGAAAGGGGTGAGCACATCAAGCTTAGTAAGGCAATCCTACGAACAAGTAGATAACCCTACTACCTACATGAACGTGGTGCCATGCATAAACCACCCTTTCTCCACACATTTTAAAACTGATGCTATGATTCATGATGTCATGTAAAACACGTTCGTATGGAAAGTTCAACGTGCAACTATTTCAAATCATTTCTTTCTCATTTAAAAAATATCACAATAAAGTCAGGACTCAACCCCTCCTTCGGGTGGTCCTGACTCACACAAAACCATGAAAATCAGTTTACATCACACATGGGTTTAAAAAGGCATGGAAATAGCATCATGCAAATTTAGTTTAAAACCCAGTTTCAATAATCGTCAAGATCATCAACATGCGAGACTAGGCAACATCTGTATATCGGTAATAATCAGGACTATAGCCGTGTGTCCTCGTGAGCCCCTCTGCTACACGGATCCTAGTGTGTGGGGTCTCACCCTGAACGAAAACCGCCCGGGAGGTGGGTCAATCAAACCCGTCAGTCTCTAGCACTCTCATCAAGTCATGTGAAAAATCTGGTGTGAGTTAGACTTTAGCACCCTATCACGAAAATCATATAAAACTTGGTGCGAGTTAGACTCTACCACCGTATCACGAAAATCATGTAAAATCAGGTGCGAGTTAGACTCCAGCACCAATACATGTAAAACTCTAGTGCGAGCTCTCGCTCCAGCACTAATGCATGCATCACACAAATCAAATCATCGTGCGAGCTAAGCTCTAGCACGTCATATGTCAATAAAAACAAGTAGGCGGCTCTGTTTTCTTAAAACAGTTTTCAAAACAATTTCATCATTGAAAATATGCAATGCTGTGCAATTTTCTTTCAAGGTTAGCCAGCCTACTCATGCATGCGTCAAAACACCTCCAGAACGAGCAGGAACCTCTTGTTCTTGCTCCTCCCAATTTTTCCTAAAATTGTAAATTTTACCCTTAACAAGGGTATTTTGGTAATTTTTCCATTCGGGGCACTAAAATTATTAACTTACTTCTAGACCCTTCAGATAATTCAAAAGACTGCATATGACTTTGAAATTTCATAAAGTTTACCTCTAGCAGTCCGTAGAATTCCCTTACCTTATTTTTCTTTAGAGTCTGACCTTTCCTTTTCCACTGCTATCTCGTCACGCAGTCCGATCTGCTCCCAATCCAATGTCCGAAACTGCGTATAAATATTCTTCAGGTCAGATATCATACAATTTAATTGTATTTCCTATTTTCTGGGCTTAATTTAAATCATTGGGCCTATTTACCCCTATTGGGCTCGATTGCACCTTAATGGGCCGTAATCGGTCTTAAGCCCGTTTTCCACTTAATTTTCACATTATCGAGGCCTATTGGGCTCATTGGGCCCACCAACAATTTATTGAGCCTCGTTCTAACTCTCGAATAGCTTAATTTATTATTTACGATAATTTATCTAAATTTTCATAATTTAATTTATTTTATGCGATAATTAAATCCGAAGCACGCATAACGATGTAAATTATCATAAATAAGGGTTACTTACCTGAGATTCCATGCTAGTATGTAAATCGAGGCTATCTCGAGCTCTCGTTGGATGCCAATAGTCGAGCTACACAATTTTATAATTTTCGGGTAAATTTTCCAGTCGAATAATAATTAAATAAAATATTCTAAAATTCAAATCGGTTAATTTCGACTGCTTACCGACTTACCCGTAGCTCGATTACACCACCAAGATTTTTCTCCAATTTTTCCTCTTTTTCTTTTTCCCTTTTTCCCCTTTTTTCCTTTCTTTCTTGACTGAACCGGTTCGATCCGGTTCAGACTCGGTTCGGACCGCCAGTTCACTCCGGTTCGGCCGGTTCGGTGCCTTGCCAACCGGTTCTCCATCGGCTTCAGCCGCCAGTGGCTCCGCTGGGCCGTCCGCAGCACGAATCTGCCCTCGGTTTCGTCCAAGGCCATCAAAAATTCGTCGGTCCGGCCTGTTCTCGCCACCGTCGGTACCCATTTCCTCTTTCCGCCGTTTTCGACTTTTGCCGACAGTTTCGTCAGTCGTGGCCGCCACCAATCAGCTCGCCTGCACCTGGGGAACGTTTGGCTGGGGGCGGGGTCGGCCAGATCGGCGCCGTTCGCCGCCGATCGGAGCATTCCTTCCCGCGGCTTCTCCTTTCGTTTTGGGCCTCCTCCGACGTCGGTGTGGTGCGTCGCCGGTACCAGGGAGGTCGCGCCGACGCCCTCTTCCTTTTTCGACCCTCACCTGGCCGATTAGGTCGTCGGTGGTCGTCCGATCTTCTTCCCCGATTTCGGTTCTGTTTTTCGTTTCTCTCTCCCCGATTTTCAATTCTCTCTTTTTTTTAAACTAATTAATTAATTATTTATTTATTTATTTATTTTATTAATATTTTAATCATTAAAATATTCACAAATATTCTACAAATATCTACAAATTTCTTATTTTATTCTAAATTCATTAATTTAATTTAATTTAATTTATTTAATTTATTTTAACCATTTTCGGTTTATTTTCTCTGTATTTTCGGGATATTGTCCCGAGCGAAAATTTTTGATTAATTCCAGTAAATTCATATCTTGATCGATTTAACCCGAAATTTAATTATTTCTTCGTTATTGATCAAGATTCTCAAATCCATTATTTTTAATAAATTTTTTTTCTTATCGAATTTACACATGCTTTCGGTCTTTTGACCATTTTGCCCTTCAACGTGTTTGAAAATTCCGTTTCAGTCCTTTTGCATTTTAAATTTTGTGTTATAACTAAAATCGGGTCTTACATAATCTCCCCCACTTAAGGAATTTGGTCCTCCAAATTAGAACCAAGTTAGTTTGTAAATCACTCCGGGTACTTCACACATATCATACTCTTAACTCTTATGTGATTTTTTTCCGGAGTGTAATACTACCAAAGGGCTTTAATTAGGGAGATCGTCTTAATCCTCAATACTTTCTCTTTCCTGTTTAATGCCCGAATCAACTTTTTCAATATACTTATATTTGCACTGAGCTGAACTGTTGGAGTTCATATCCGATCACTTATGCTGGATTTGGATAGTATTGCCGAAGTATCAAAAGATGGGACACATTGTGGATGCCTATTTATTCAGGTGATAACGCCAACCTACAGGTCTTATCTCCCACTTGTCTAATCTCTCAAAATTCCATTTAGCAAAACTTAATTTGTCTTCTTCCTGAGTCTCGTTATGTCCTTATTCCCTTAGGACAAATAACTTCAACAATTACTGATTCACCCTCGGTAAATTCCAATGCTTTTTGTCTGCTCTGAGGTGTTTTAATCTCTCACTCAACTGAACATCCTCAAAGACTTATTATACTAATTCAAAATAAATTTCTATTTGTCACCCACTTTTTCTTGTCTGAGTCGGGGAATAACCCCTACAGCCATACACTGCCTCGTAATTCATATGAGTCCTCTATAACCCATCACGAAATTCATGGAGATTTGCTCCCATTTTCGTGCCGTGTCGATATAGGTAGAGGCTGCAATAACTCTGCAGACTTTTAATACTCTACCTTATTCTGCTGACATACTAGGCACTTTTTCACAATCTCTACCATATCTCTTTTCACATCTGACCACCAATACCCTTTTCAGAGATTTCATATAACTATTCGTTACTTTCTGTATGCACTGTATATCCCGAAGAGTAAGCTTCTGACAATATTACTATCTCATCAACTATGGTCCTGGGGAGCACTTATACTGTCTCTGAACCTCTCTGTAAATCATCGACACTCTCTGTAAACTCTGTCACGTACCCTTCTGAATCTGATCCAAACTATCGACACCATGTCGATCATCACGCTAAGCCTGTCAAATCCGGGCACTCTCATCCTGTTCTAGTCTCAGGCTAGCTGTCACACAATCACTGTTATCATCAGAAGGGATCACATCACTATTGAGGCTCACAACTGCTCTAGCAACTCACGCTCCCTGACCATCATATGTAATACCATCCCGAGGCTCTTTCTGCTCAAGGCATCAACCATCGCATTAGCCTTTCCTGGGTGGTACAATTTTCCACAATCAAAATCTCTCAGAAGCTCTAACCCACTATGTATTCTCATATTCACCTCTTTCTGTGAAAACAGATACTTGAGGCTTTATTATCAGTGCATACCCAAAATTTCTCACCATGTACATAATAGTACCATATCCTCAGTACAAGTACTACCGCTGCCAACTTTAAATCATGGGTCAGGTAGTTTATTTCATGATCCTAGAGTTGTCTGGATCCACAATCGACTATCTTCCCTTTTTGCATCAATACCTAGCTCATTCATGATTTTGAGGTATCCATACACACTGAGGAACCTCTTGAGCTGTTTGGTATGGTGAAAATAATCACGGTGGTCAGTTCATACTTCATTACACCAAAACTCCCGTCACATCTATCATCTCACTTATCATCTCATTCAAATACCACGTTTTCATAGCTAAACATGCCAACAAAGTATACACTTTTTCAGAATTCGCAACAACCATCTGTAAAAGCAATTTTCCAATTGTTGCTTATAATTTTCCCTGGACTTTAAATACACCCAGCATATCATCAATAAGGATGATGACCAATCGGTCCAGGTAAAGTTTAAATAACTCATTGTAGTTGAGCTCCACTACATATTTCAATCGCTCATATCCTTGACCTATGTACGCATAAACGTATAATATCACTTCAAGATTGCTCCCGTTCAAGGTACTAACCCGCGTCGTTTCCTTTTTCTTATATTTACTGCTTTTATTAAATTTTAATATTTTAACCTTCATAATTAATCGAATTTTATAGTTCTTTATCGTACTAGTAAAAGTATCCAAATTTTAAATTTATATCTTACCACAGTCGATTTCAAGTTATAGATTATATATATATTTCTAGACGCTGTCAAGTCTTCAGGCCGGGAGGTATTTTGAAATACCTTTGGTAACTCTTAGACTTAACCACAATGACTAGTTATGGTTATATCCATCCTTATCCTTGGTTATAATTCGTATTTAGTTACTACTTATTGCTTTACTCCAAATTACTTCATATTTTAAGGTTATTCTTACCTAGCATACGTCTCTTACTCTAGTACATCTTATATTTAGGATCAAACATATCTTAAAGATTATCTCCTTAGTGTATCAATTATAACGAAACTCTGTCATTATTCATTTCGTGAGTACCACCATTTGCTCCTTTAATTTCAACCGTTGCACCCCTTTTTATTACTTGTCATAACTTACAGTATACTTTTCAGGGGTAACCATATTACTATCTTAGGATAGAAATCCGAACATCATAATATGCAGCCAACTACTTTATTCTCAAATATTACTTTAAATTATTCATAGTCCATTGTATAAAATCGGCTGACTTATACTTCTTCCCTCGTTTTCAACTTATAATCTCTTCATAATTATTCCATTAGTTAACCTTCCTCTATTGGGGTACTCATTTATCAGCATTGTGCCCAAGAGTGTAGGCATTCATGTCTTTTTACTCACTTACATGCAAATGAAGGCGGTATGAAGAAATACGTGGTACCAGGATAAATTAACACAATTACTTCTTTATTCATAAGCAGTGTGGTATCTTTCACCACATCCTGTGAAACATCAGTAGTGTCCTGGTCCAAGACATACACTCGCCTTCGTCCAATAGCCTACTTTCCTTTTCTCTTCGGTTGCGGCCTCCCTTTTCGATGCAGCTATCTCAACAGGGTTTTCTCTATCTCTTTACCTTTTTGTGGGGCAATCTCGCCCAACTCTGAGCAATCAAAATAAATGGTCCATCTTACCACACTTAACGACCATTTTCATCAATAATATGTAGGTGTAGGTCCTACTTCCGTGGTATTTACCACACATTCTACAGTGATCCATAGCAGATCGGGGTTCTCTAATCATAATACCCCTCAAAAGTGCTACAATCGGATAACTGTGG
The DNA here is from genome assembly GCA_033439115.1 of Firmiana major. Lineage (NCBI taxonomy): Eukaryota > Viridiplantae > Streptophyta > Magnoliopsida > Malvales > Malvaceae > Firmiana > Firmiana major. The sequence goes on from CM065904.1 coordinate 20,208,669, forward strand.
CCTTACCAATCATCTTAGCCCATAACTCATCAAATCAAATCTTTTATCAATTACCCCTTTTTCCTGTTCTGACATTTCTGTCATTCTCAGTTCTCTTTCTGTCTCTATTTTGGCCCTTACTACCTTTCCCAATCTCAGAGGCGTGCAACACTCGATCTCATTCACACAACTGTATTTTGCGCACTGCCTCGGTATAGGTAGTGATATCTAACGGGGCCAATCGAACTCCAATAGACAATTTGAGCCCTTCCATGAACTTTTAGACATCTCGACTGTCACTGTTCATAGTGTCGAGGTAATATCTACCGAAGAATATAATCGATTTTCATACTCATAATTCATACTCATCAATATATCAATTCCTCTGGGTCAAAGTAAGGATTTTTTTTATCTATCATTCCCTTTAAATAGTGTCTGAGATATTCTATCACCGGAATACATCCAGAAATATTTCGCATGTCAGCTCTGGATGTCTAACTCTTAAGTTGGGTCGAGCGGACTTTCATCAATGCTCCGACTTGCCCTTAAATCTTAGGTATACTCTGAGCAATTTGCTCCCAAAATATTCTCCACACTCCGCTCCAACCTCGCGAAACGTGTCTCAATACTGTCTGATCTCTCTGTCGGACTCTGTGAGGCATGCTCAATATAAACCTCTATTTCAATCTCATCCTGATTCTCACAGGTCAACTCAGCACGATTAGCAGGCTCAGGGCTACCTCTACGACCTCTGCCTCGTGCTCTACCTTCTCTATCGTAACTAATATTAGGTATTCCTACATTCTCAACCATTTCTTAGTTAAAACCCATCTCGATATACACTATTGTATCTAACCAAGCACAATAACACGGGGATGTAATTTCCTAATTACTGACACTGACATACATCAGACCAATTTGTGCTCTGATACCACCTTTATATGTCACGACCCAAAACTACACAAAAATCAGAGTAAATTTTTCACGTTTTGTTATTTGCTTTAATGCTTACCTGTCCTCTGATCGTGACCACACTGCACTAACAATTGGGTTGTGCATCAATGCCAGTCCCACCATTCATTTACCATATAACTTAATTCTTTCTCAATCATTTATAAGTGTTTACAATATTTATACATCCCCTAAAGTTACTTACAAACATGTTACTGTGCTATGCTTATTTAGATACAATATATACAAGTGTATGTACCTTAAGTGATGGGCAGCAGCGGATATCCGGAATGCAGTACTCAGTCGCCTCAACATCTACTAGAGATTATCTGTGTGAGAAAATGAAAGGGGTGAGCACATCAAGCTCAGTAAGGCAATCCTACGAACAAGTAGGTAACCCTACTACCTACATGAACGTGGTGCCATGCATAAACCACCCTTTCTCCACACATTTTAAAACTGATGCTATGATTCATGATGTCATGTAAAACACATTCGCATGGAAAGTTCAACATGCAACTATTTCAAATCATTTCTTTCTCATTTAAAAATTTCACAATAAAGTCAGGACTCAACCCCTCCTTCAGGTGGTCCTGACTCACATAAAACCATGAAAATCAGTTTACATCACACATGGGTTTAAAAAGGCATGAAAATAGCATCATGCAAATTTAGTTTAAAACTCAGTTTCAATAATCGTCAAGATCATCAACATGCGAGACTAGGCAACATCTGTATATCGGTAATAACCAGGACTATGGCCGTGTGTCCTCGTGAGCCCCTCTGCTACACGGATCCTAGTGTGAAGGGTCTCACCCTGATCGGGAACCACCCGGGAGGTGGGTCAATCCAACCCGTCAGTCTTATCCGATCCCATGCATCCGAAGATGCCGTATCCAAAGATACCCCGTATCCGAAGATACCACACATCCGAAGATGCCACACGATACATCGTACTCCATGCTACTTGCACGGTACATCGTACTCCGTGGACCCATATCATATCTCTATACTCATGCCATGTCTCAAAACGAATGTGCGGGCCTATTTAATCGGTGACACACAGTCTACCCGATGCTCCAAGCACGGCTCATCGCATGTTCTCATAAAAATCAGTGGGGGGTACGAGCGATGCTCCAGCACTCTCATCAATTCAAGTAAAACTGGTGCGAGCTAAGCTCTAGCACTCTCATCAAGTCATGTGAAAAATCTGGTGCTAGTTAGACTTTAGCACCCTGTCACGAAAATCATATAAAACCTGGTGCGAGCTAGACTCTAGCACCGTATCACGAAAATCATGTAAAATCAGGTGCGAGTTAGACTCCAGCACCAATGCATGTAAAACTCTAGTGCGAGCTCTCGCTCCAGCACTAATGCATGCATCACACAAATCAAATCATCGTGCGAGCTGAGCTCTAGCATGTAATATGTCAATAAAAACATGTAGGCGGCTCTGTTTCCTTAAAACAGTTTTCAAAACAATTTCATCATTGAAAATATGCAATGCTGTGCATTTTTCTTTCAAGGTTAGCCAGCCTACTCATGCATGCGTCAAAACACCTCCAGAACGAGCAGGAACCTCTTGTTCTTGCTCCTCCCAATTTTTCCTAAAATTGTAAATTTTACCCTTAACAAGGGTATTTTGGTAATTTATCCATTCGGGGCACTAAAATTATTAACTTACTTCTAGACCCTTCAGATAATTTAAAAGACTGCATATGACTTTGAAATTTCGTAAAGTTTACCTCTAGCAGTCCGTAGAATTCCCTTACCTTATTTTTCTGTAGAGTCTGACCTTTCCTTTTCCACTGCTGTCTCGTCACGCAGTCCGATCTGCTCTCAATCCAATGTTTGAAACTGCGTATAAATATTCCTCAGGTCAGATATCATACAATTTAACTGTATTTCCTATTTTCTGGGCTTAATTTAAATCATTGGGCCTATTTACCTCTATTGGGCCCGATTGCACCTTAATGGGCCTTAATCGGCCTTAAGCCTGTTTTCCACTTAATTTTCACATTATCGAGGCCTATTGGACTCATTGGGCCCACCAACAATTTATTGGGCCTCGTTCTAACTCTCGAATAGCTCAATTTATTATTTACGATAATTTATCTAAATTTTCATAATTTAATTTATTTTATGCGATAATTAAATTCGAACCACGCATAACGATGAAAATTATCATAAATAAGGGTTACTTACACGAGATTCCATGCTAGTACGTAAATCGAGGCTATCTCGAGCTCTCGTTGGATGCTAATTGTCGAGCTACACAATTTCATAATTTTCGGGTAAATTTTCCATTCGAATAATAATTAAATAAAATATTCCAAAATTCAAATCGGTCAAATTTGACCCCTTACCGACTTACCCGTAGCTCGATTACACCACCGGGATTTTTCTCTAATTTTTCCTCTTTTTCTTTTTCTCTTTTTCCCCTTTTTTCCTTTCTTTCTTGGCTGAACCGGTTCGATCCCGTTCAGACCCGGTTCGGTGCCTTGCCGGTCGGTTCTCCGTCGGCTTCCACCGCCAGTGGCTCCTCTAGGCCGTCCGCAGCACGAATCTACCCTCGGTTTCGTCCAAGGCCGCCAGAAAGTCACCGGTCCGGCCTGTTCTCTCCATCGTCGGTACCCATTTCCTCTTTCCGCTGTTTTCGGCGTTTGCCTGCAGTTTCGCCGGTTGTGGCCGCCACCAATCAGCTCGCCTGCGCCTGGGGAACGTTCGGCTGGGGGCGGGGTCGGCCAGATCGGCGCCGTTTGCAGTCGTTCGGAGCATTCCTTCCCGCGATTTCTCCTTCCGTTTTCGGCCTCCTCCGGCGTCGGTGTGGCTCGTCGCCGGTACCAGGGAGGTCGCGCCGACGCCCTCTTCCTTTTTCGACCCTCACCTGGCCAATTGGGTTGTCGGTGGTCGTCCAATCTTCTTCCCCAATTTCGATTCCATTTTTCGTTTCTCTCTCCCCTATTTTCAATTCTCTCTTTTTTTAACTAATTAATTATTTATTTATTTATTTATTTTATTAATATTTTAATCATTAAAATATTCACAAATATTCTACAAATATCTACAAATTTCTTATTTTATTCTAAATTCATTTATTTAATTTTATTTAATTTATTTAATTTATTTTAACCATTTTTAGTATATTTTCTCCGTATTTTCGGGATATTGTCCCGAGAGAAAATTTTTGATTAATTTCAGTAAATTCATATCTTGATCGATTTAACCCGAAATTTAATTATTTCTTTATTATTGATAAAGATTCTCAAATCCATTATTTTTAATAAATTTTTTTCTTATCGAATTTACACCGGCTTTCGGTCTTTTAATCATTTTGCCCTTCAACGTGTTTGGAAATTCCATTTCAGTCCTTTTGCATTTTAAATTTCGTGTTTTAACTAAAATCGGGTCTTACAATAGAAATGGTCAAGAAAATATTAAATAGTTTACAAAAATCATGGGAGGCTAAAGTGACTGCAATTGAGGAATCTAAAGACCCTCACACATTGTCACTAGATGAATTAATAGGGTCACTACTCACTTATGAATTGAAGTTAAGAAGAAATGAAGAGCCACCCAAGAAAGTGGTAGTAGCTCTGAAATCTACTACTCAAGAGGAGAATAAAAATGAGAGTAGTAGTGAAGAAGATCTTGAAATGGCAATGTTTGCCAAAAGATTTAACAAATTTATGAGGATGAGAGCAAGTGGTAGTGGTAGGAGAAACTACAAGAAAGATCAAGAAGAGTTAAGTAGAAAAGATACCATTTTATGTTATGAATGTAAAAAACCAGGACATATTAAATTTAACGGCCCTCTTCTTAAAAGATCAAATGATAGGTATCACAAGAAGAAGGCAATGATGGCAACTTGGAGCAACAGTGATAGCTCCGATGATGATTCACATGAGGACATTGCCAACATATGCTTCATGGCTATTGAAGATGAAAATGTAACTTCAGACCTCAATGAATATTCGTTTGATGAATTGCAAGATGCTTTTGATGATCTTGCATTGGAATATGAATGCATGAGTATGAAGTACAAAAAATTAATATCTAAATTAAAGAAAGAAAGTGAGTTAATACTAAAGGATAAGTTAGAATGTGAAAAGAAACTAGAAATTACAAATCTTGAAATTTGTGACCTAAAAGAAAAAAATAGTAACTTACATAATTCTTTTAATAGATTTTATATGGGTCAACAAAAGTTAGATAACATGCTAGAAACTCAAAGGGCCTTCTTTGATAAAAATGAACTAGGATATGATGGAAAAAGTAGAGAGACCCGTCTCAAAAGTTTCATAGCTAGAAAGAACATGCATAAACCCTCAACTATTTGTTCACATTGTAATAAGAAGGGGCATGCATCATATAATTGCAATATGAAGTTGACCACTCTTAGAGGAAAATTAGTAAAAAGAATTTGGGTTCCAAAAGAAATAATTAACTCAAAAGATATTAATGCTTTAGTAAAATGGATCCCAAAGGGATCAAGAATTGCATTCACTAACTCCAAAGGACCCAAGAGAATTTGGGTACCTAAGACATGAGTTTGAATTTTAATTATAGGTGATTGAGCATTGCCACAAAGCTAAAACAAAGGAAGCTTGGTACTTGGACAGTGGATGCTCAAGACACATGACCGGTGATAGAAGCCACTTCAACTCATTTAAATCGAAAGTTGGTGGAGAAGTCACATTTGGGGACAACTCCAAAAGCCAAGTTGAAGGAAGTGGTTCAATAGGTAATGACTACTTTTCATTAGAAAAAGTGTTGCTTGTTAGGGGTCTAAAACATAACTTACTAAGTATTAGTCAACTTTGTGACAAAGGTTACAAAGTAATTTTTGATTGCTTGAAATGTCATGTTATAGATCCTAAATCTAATAAAGTTCTTTTCCTAGGTCATAGGCAAGGTAATATATACATTGTCTATCTAAATAAACTTAAAAATGAAAACATATGCCTAATGGTAGACAAGAAAATAGAACCTTGGTTGTGGCATAGAAGACTAGGTCATGCTAGCATGCATGTGTTATCTAAGTTAGCTAGAAAAGACCTTGTTATAGGTTCACCTAGGTTGTCCTTTGACTATGACAAAATATGTGAAGCTTGTGTTAAAGGAAAACATAAAAGGATAACATTTAAGCCTAAACATAGTGTATCTACCACTAGGCCTCTTCAATTACTTCACCTAGATCTATTTGGACCAACTAGAACAATAAGCCTAGGTGGGAAACAGTATGGGTTTGTAATTATTGATGATTACACTAGGTTCACTTGGGTGTTCTTTTTGAGAGTGAAGAATGAAGCTTTAGAAAAATTCATTGCTTATACAAAAGTGACTCAAAATGAAAAAGGTTACACTATAACTAGTATTAGAAGCGATCATGGCAAGGAGTTTGAAAATATTGGATTTGATGATTATTGCAATGATTAAGGAATTAGTCATTATTTTTCACCCCCTAGGACACCACAACAAAATGGGGTAGTTAAGAGAAGAAATAGAACATTGGAAGAAATGGCTAGAACCATGTTGTGAAAATAATTTACCTAAATATTTTTGGGCTGAAGCTATAAACACATCTTGCTATATCATTAATAGTGTTATGATTAGACCAATATTAAAGAAAACCCCTTATGAGCTTTACAAGGGTAAGAAGCCTAATATTAGCTATTTTCACTCCTTTGGTTGTAAATGCTTTGTCTTAAATAATGGAAAAGACAATTTAGGAAAATTTGATGCCAAGAGTGATGAGGGAATCTTTTTAGGGTATCTTTGAATTCAAAGGCATATAGAGTATATAACAAAAGAACATTGATGGTTGAAGAATCAATTCATGTAATATTTGATGAGTCAAATGATTTATCTAAAAATTCAACCAATGATGAGGACATTGAAATATTTGATGAAAACTTGAAAGAAATCTTAAACTTAGAAAATGATCTATTAGAGAAACTTGACATTAATAAAGAAGATGAAGAAGAACTAGAAATATTAGAAAGAGAGTCTAGAGCACCAAGAGAATTAGGATATGTAAAAGATTGTGAAATAGTAGGAGATCTAACTCTTAGAGTTAGAACTAGATCATCTCTAAGGAATGTGTGTCAATATATAGCCTTTGTATATCAAATTGAACCTAGAAATATCAATGAAGCCTTAGATGACAATAATTGGTTTTTAGCCATGCAAGAGGAATTAAATCAATTTGAGAGAAGCAAAGTATGGAAACTAGTTCCTAGACCTAGTGATCACTCTATAATTGGAACTAAATAGATCTTCAAGAACAAGATGGATGAAAATAGTATGATCATAAGAAACAAAGCTAGGCTAGTTGCAGAAGGCTATAGACAAGAAGAAGGAATAGACTATGATGAAACTTATGCACCAGTAGCTAGATTAGAAGTAATAAGAATGCTACTTGCCTTTGCATGTTATAAAAACTTCAAATTATATCAAATGGATGTGAAGAGTGCATTCTTAAATGGTTTCATTAATGAAGAAGTTTATGTTGAGCAACCTCCCAGTTTTGAAAGTCATGAATTTCCTTAACATGTATTCAGACTCTCTAAGGCACTTTATGGTTTGAAACAAGCTCCTAGAGCATGGTATGAAAGATTGTCAAAATTCTTAATAGAAAGGATTTTCAAGAGGAAAAGTAGATACTACTTTGTTTATCAAAAATAAAAATAAAGATTTACTAGTTGTTCAAGTGTATGTAGATGACATTATTTTTGGATCAACTAATGAATCTTTATGCCAAGAGTTTGCTAAGATCATGCAAGGGAATTTGAAATGAGCATGATAGGAGAGCTCACTTTCTTCTTGGGACTTCAAGTGAAGCAAACTAAGGATGGAACCTTCATCAATCAAGCAAAATATACTAAAGAATTGCTCAAATGATTTGGAATGGATAATTGCAAACCTCAAGCAACTCCAATGGGCACCAACATCAAACTTGATAAAGATGAAAGTGGTAAGTGTGTAAACACTAAACTTTATAAGTCTATGATTGGTTCATTGCTTTACCTTACTGCAAGTAGACCAGATATTCTGTTTAGTGTATGCCTTTGTGCTAGATTTCAATCCTCTCCTAGGGAATCACACTTACTAGCAACTAAAAGAATCTTTAGATATCTTAAGGACACTCCCTCTCTAGGACTTTGGTACCCCAAGGACTCCACTTTTGCTCTTCATGCACTTTCTGATGCAGATTTTGGGGGCTGTAAAATAGATAGGAAGAGCACTTCAGGTACATGTTAATTCTTAGGGAATAGATTAATTTCATGGTTCTCTAAGAAACAAAATAGTGTACCTCAATCCACAACTGAAGCTGAATATATAATAGCAAGTAGTTGTAGTGCTCAAGTGTTGTGGATTAAACAATAAATGAAAGACTATGGTATTGACATAAAGCAAGTCTCAATCAAATGTGATAATACTAGTGCCATTAATCTATCTAAGAATCCCATTCAACACTCTAGAACTAAGCATATTGAAATTAGGCACCATTTTCTTAGAGACCATGTTCAAAAAGGAGATATAATTCTAGAGTATATTGATACTTTACATCAAATAGCTGATATCTTCACCAAACCTCTTGATAGAGATAGGTTTTGTGTTCTTAGAGGTGAATTAGGACTCATGAATGTTCCTTAAGATTTATCTACTTCAAAACCTTGATTTCAAAGTAATTTTCAACAAATTTTTCAATGATTTTTCTGGGCAAAAAGTATGAGAGATCGATCTTCAATCACTATATATCGATCTCCATACTCCAAATTGGCCTAAAGCAGAAAGGTTAAGCTAGGCAGATCGATCTTCTCCACTATAAGATCGATCTCCTTAAGCCTCTGTAAAACAGCAGATCGATCTATGCATTTGGCAGATCGATCTCCTTAAGCCTCTGTAAAAAAGCAGATCGATCTATACCCTTGGCAGATCGATCTCCTTGAGCTTCTGTGTTTTGAAGATCGATCCTTTGATTCAGCAGATCGATCTCTTCAAGTCTCTGGAAATAACAGATCGATCTGTCGCTGCAACAGATCGATCTCCTTAGCCCTGGACTATAAAAACTGCTTCAAAATCCTCAAATCTCAGAAACCCAAATTTTCAAATCCCTAACCCCCTGTCGCACCTCAACCTTCGATTCTCCCTCTCAGATCGATCTCGATAAGGTTTTTGTCAAATCTCTTCCTCATTTAGTGTCCTAGTAACCTACATTACTAAATTTCTTTAAAAATGTCTTGCTTTTTGCTAAAATTTTCACTAGAGCAATACTATCACTGTTTCATTGCCTAGGTTTTAGAGAACTCTAGAAACTAGTGCTTAGGTGTGTGTAGAGAAATCCTTGTGTGTATTCAGGACATCTCTTAACATTCAGTTATGCCTCGTCTTAAGAGAGCCGCCAATAGAGAGTCTAAACCCTCTTCCTCACAACCACTCTCTGCCTCTTTAGTCACTACCTTTAAAAGGTGTTTTCAAACACCTGCAAAAAGGAAACGATATGAAGAGTATTTCTCGACTATGCCAATTAAACATTGGCGAACAATTGATTTCTCATTTTTAAATCGCATTGACTTTCCCTATCTGTCAAAAATGAAAGAATTTGGTTGGCTTCCATTTCTTAAAATCAATACCCCCGTACCTCCAAACATCGTTAGGGCCTTCTTTTCTAACGCAGAACTCATCTACGACCCTGATGATGCCCATAAAATTCTAGGGTTTAAAACGTATGTCATGTCTAAATCAATCCCTATAGACACATCTATATTAGCCCAAGTGTTCAAAATAAAAGATGAGGGGCTGACCAATGAAGGGGAAGAAGTCCCTTTAGAATTTAACCTTCCGGGGGATAAGGCGAGTGACCTACCGATGCACCCGAGGTTACTCCACCTTATCATCTCATGGAATCTTAGACCATTTGGTACCCGTCACTCCACGGTTAGGAGATTAGATCGATTCTAGCTCCACCATCTCCACTCCTGAATACAAAAACCCAATATGGTCCACTTCATTTATGAAGACTGGCTGAAAATCGTACGTGGCCAAGCCTCCACGATAGTTTTTCCACAACCGCTAGCGTACTTACTACAACAACTCGGGATCGATTGTACCTGTTAGACTAGTGAAGTGCCTTCCCCAAAGAGCATATTAAACATTGGCACCATTCACCACATGGGGTACCATAAGGACTTTTGAGGGGAATGGAGGAAGAAGTGAGAACAACATTCTGAGGCAGCCATGGAAGAAGACCCATCAGCAGAGCCTACTAATCCACCTACTGCACCTACTGAGGGTGCATCTTCATCGACTGCTCAGCCCACTGCACCTGCACCATCATCCGATGGGCTGGAATTGATTGTGGGGATGATTATGGAGCTTAACCGAAAGATGGATGAAGGGTTTGCAAACCTTCATGCCACACAGCAGGCGATGTTCGATGATATGCAGGTTACTCGCACTCGCGTCGAAGAACTTTTGGAGCGATTTCCTCCTCAGCCGTAGGACCTGAATGTTAGGAATGTTTAGATAGTTTTTCATGTTTACTATTTACTGATTAAAACATCATTTGCTTGAATGCTTACGATATGAAATGACATGATAGTTCTTTGTGAAATGTGTTCTAATAAGTTACCATTTTGAAATGACAATGAAAATTCTTGTGAACGTTAATTGCCTTTATATCTTTATTACCGTTGCTATGACAAAAAGGGGGAGAAAGAATAAGAAAACATGTTTAAATGGTTTAAAGGAGTTAAGGGGCTAAAAGTAAGGGGGAGCTTACAAAAAGGGGGAGTTTTGTGAAAGCAAAACATAATTTGTGCATAATGCAAATGGGTAACTAAACATGTTTATTTAATAAGTTTTGTCATATCAAAAAGGAGGAGATTGTTGAGTTAATATATTTTGAAATGACAAAGCAAGTAAATTCAATAATATAGAAATGATTTAAAAACATGTTTAGAGGTTATCAGTAACAGAAACTAAGTCTTTAAGGATGAGAGATCGATCTGGTGAGATGAGAGATCGATCTCCTGGGTTTTCTAGTATGAGAGATCGATCATATGAGGATATGAGATCGATCTGCTAAAGGATGGAATCCTCAAAGGATCTGTAAAAGGTATTGAGGAAGCAGAGATCGATCTATAAGGGTTATAAGATCGATCTGTCTAATACAGGATGTTTATGAGATCGATCTGGTCTAGGAAGAGATCGATCTCCTCTAAAACAAAGGGTAAAGGTAGTAGATCGATCTGTAGATCGATCTATGCTCAAACAGAGAGTTCATTAGATCGATCTGGTATATGAAGAGATTGATCTCCTCAAAGTCAGAGAGCTAAGGAGATCGATCTGGGTTAATTAGAGATCGATCTCCTTACTACAAGAATACTTGGTAGATCGATCTGAAGATCGATCTTGCCTCAAACAGAGAGATTGGAAGATCGATCTTCTTATTCGACAGATCGATCTGCACTAACATTTTCAAATTATAAGATCGATCTCTACATATATGAGATCAATCTCCTTGCTTCAATTTGCTTTGTCATCGCAGGAAATTAAACTAAGAGATCGATCTGGTCAAGATTGGAGATCGATCTGGCACTCTACTGGAGGTTCCCAACGGCTCTTTCTGCAAAACCTTCAACGGAAAAAACTGCATTAAATGCTCTAACTACCAATCCTCCAGTATAAAATCAAGCATTGAAGACATTGAGATTAGTGAGACAATTACTGAAAATTCTGTATATTTTCAAGAAATTCATTTCAACATTCTCTTTGTCTTCAATCTTCATTTATTGATAGTGTTGTAAAACTCTTGGTGTAAAAGATATATCTATCCTACCCACATAAGAAAAGCTTGATCTTGTATTCATCCTTATTTCAAGAGAGAAGAGGAGTGTTCCTCAGGGAGATAAACTTTGTAAAAGGGTGAATATTTATTTGTGTAAAAAGGGTAGAGAGGTTATTCCTTAACCTGAAAAAGAGAGTATGTAACATTCATTGATAGAGTGACAGGAAGCTCTTGATAAGGAGGTCAAGAAGAGAGGACGTAGGCAAGAGATTGGCTGAACCTCTATAAACTACTGAGTTTGCTTTTTCTTACCCTTATCTTTTTTTAATTTATTCCATTACATTACATTGATTATTCATTATTTGCAATTTGACTTAATATAGTTTAAATTTGTCATAAACCTTAGAAAATCGATTCACCCCCCCTCTCGGTAGAGCCAACAATTTAAAATAGTCCTGATAACCCCAACAATATAACGAAAATCATGGTTAACATATTTATTAAAAGCTCTCGTAGTTACTTTAATCAAATTACATAAGCTTACTTATTTATTGTAGCAAAACAATATTTACTTACTTTGGAATAAAACAAACATACATACATAGATACATACATACATACTTATGAAATCAAATTTACATACGTACATACTAAATAAAGCTTGCTTACTTTTTTCATAGTTCGAAACTTTCATACACTAAACCATGGAGACTAGGCTAAATCCATATAGCTATCATGGAGACAGAAATATCATCCTTTGTAGAGGGAATCAAATAACGATGGTCATGGTAGGGGTTGTAGACTGGATCAGGATCGTACAGCAAAACAGGCATTGTATCTGAATAACTAGCTGTCACGACCCAAATTACCTAAAAATCAAAGTAAATTTTTCGCTTTTTCATTTATTATTTAATTTTTACCTTTCTCTCATCGTGACCATCCTACAAACAGTTGGGCTAGGATTCGGTGTTAGTCACCTCTTACCTATTTACCATTCCATTTCCATATTCACATTCATATATCAGAGTTTACTATCCTTTGACTTTAATTAAATACATACACAATGGTATTTATAACTATACATCCTCGACATCATATCCATTTACAGTACTGTGCATTAGATATTTAGATACAAAAACTATACAAATGTGTATACCTGTCTCTTGATGGGAAGTAGTGGATATCAAGCATGCAAGTCCTCAGCCGCTCAATAACTATTGTAAGTGCTCTGAAAAGATGGGAAAATAAAGGGGGTGAGCAAACCACACGCTCAGTAAGGCAATTATGCAAGTAAATAGATAGCTCCACTATCTACATGCTCATAATGCCATGCCCTTAAATCCATTTCTTTTCATTAAAATCATCAATCTCATAAAAAATTCATTTAAAATTCATTATAAAACTTCGGTTATAAAACCACCCTTCTTTCAGGGTCACAAATCATAAAATCATAAAATCGTCAAATCGGGGGCTTGACCCCTCCTTCGGGTCTACCCTGGTCTAACAGACCACAAGTTATATCATGTGAGACAAACAAGTGATTATATCAGTAACATCGAGGACTATGGCCATATCCTAGTGATTCCTGGTAACACAGTACGTGCGGGGTATCACACCTGAAACGGGAGGTGAGTCATCCTACCCGCCAGAACAACATAACACCAGGATTGCGAGGGCAAGGCTTGCTGCCTCGTGGCTAATGCCACTCCACTCTAACAATCCCCATGGTACAGCGTACTCCGTGTGACATACACGGTACAATGTACTCAGTGAACCCAAGCTCAGTCCGGGGTGCCTGTAATAGGTCTTATCTACCCATATAATCTCTATCTCAGTATGCACGAGTGAGCATATCATCTCACTATGACACACAGTCTACAGGAGGCTCTAACACGGCTATATGCATGTAATATAAATCCCTGTACGAGTGAAGCTCTAGCACGGCTCCATGCATATTCATGATATCAGAAAACCTCGTGCGAGCGAAGCTCTAGCACGGTTTCATAAAAATCAATAAAATCTGCGTACGAGCAGCGCTCTAGTACGACTTAAACTGATTATAAATTCAAGTAAAATCCACATACGAGCAATGCTCCAGTACGGATATGTGCAAAAACTCAATGAAAAGCTCGTACGAGAAAAACTCCAGTACGGCTTTAAAATGAATTATAAAACCATAAAAAACTTTGTGCGAGCAAGCTCCAGCATGAATAATTGCTCAAGTAAATCAAATCTCGTGCGAGTTACACTCCAGCACGGCTTTATGCATAAATAAATCAAATCTCGTGCGAGTTACACTCCAGCACGGCTTTTATGCAATATAATATCAAAACAGGATGCGAGCTAAGCTCCAGCACCTCTCATGCATATCAAATCAGTAAAACTAGTGTGAGCAATCGCTCCAGCACCTTTTTATACATATCAGGTCAAAATAAGTCAAAACGTGTCAAATCATGTCAAAACATGTCAAAACAGAGTGCGAGCTAGGCTCCAGCAGCTCTCATGCATATCAAATCATAAAATCAGTGCGAGCAACCGCTCTAGCATATTTCATGCATATGATGTCACACAAGTCAGTGCGAGCAACTACTCCAGCACATTTATGCACATTCAGAAATGCAGATATAGTGCGAACTACGTGTCGGCACTATCTGTTTTCATATAAACTTGATAGTTGGCCGTTTTCTAAAGAAATTTCATTCAAATATAAATAACACTTACGTAGTGTTATCTTGTGAAATTTATGCAATTACTGGTCATTCTATCGATTTACGTTGCTTAAAAACCAATAAAATCCCTTAAATCAAAAATTTCCTTAAATCATGCATTTCATGCATGTCATGCTTTCACCATCCTTAGGTGAACTTCCCTCAATAGGGGTAAAATAGTCTTTTCACCTATTTCGATCCTTAAAATCATTCAAACCATTTTTAGGATCATTATACAATATCAATGTATACATATATATTCAGTGTACAGAAAAAGCTATTAAAATACGTGTAACTACCTCTAGCTACTCACACAATTCCCTTACCTCATTTTTTGTACAGTCTGACCTTTCCACTGATGACTCATCACGCAGTCCGATTTGCTCCCAATCCAATCTTCGGAACTGCGGATACATATTCATCAGGTCAAATTCAATACAATTTAATGTATTTTATAATTTTCTGGGCTTAATTTAAATCATTAGGCCCGTTTACTCATATTGGGCTTGATTGCACCTTAATGGGCCTTAATCGTCCTTAAGCTCGTTTTTCACTTACTATTCACATTACCGAGGCCTATTGGGCTCGTTGGGCCCATCAGTAATTATTTAGCCTCATTCTAAATTCTCTGATATCTGAATTTAGTATTTACGACAATTTATTCAATTTTCTAGAATTTAATTCATTTATGCAAAAATTAAATCCAAAATTCATTAACACGCATAACGATATAAATTGTCGTAAATAAGGGTTACTTACTCGTGATTCCATGATAGTACACAAATCGAAGCTGTCTCGAGCTCTCGGTGGATGCCAATTGTCGAGCTATACAATTAAATATATTTTCGGGTAAACTTTCAGTCGATTATTTAACAAATTAAATATTCCAAAAATTAAATCGATCAATTCGACCGCTTACCGACTTACCCGAAGCTCAATTGCATCACTGGAATTTTCTCCAATTTTTCCTCTTTTTCTTTTTTCCCTTTTGCTTCTTTTTTTCCTTTTCTTTTTGGCTGAACCAGTCCGATCCGGTTCAACCCGGTTCAGACCGTCGGTTCGGTTTGGTTCGATTTGGTCGGTTCAGTTCGGTTCGACCGGTTCAGTCATCATCTGGTCGTTTCGTCGCCATCCGACCGGTTCTCCAGCCGATTCCGTCACCAATCGGTGCGGCACGACCTGGGCTTCCATAATTGGCCCTCGGTTTGTCTCGAATCGGCGCTGATGGCCGCTCATCGAAATTTCTTCCCCATGGCCTCTCCTTCGTTTTTCGATGTGCTCCGGCGTTTCCACGGCGCGTCATGGCTGGTGGTGGTCCGCCCGAGGTCGGGCTACCTTCGTCGACCCTCGTCGGCCCCTCAGCCCCGCCGGTAGTAGCTCTTCTTCCTTGGTCGGCCTTCGCTTCTCTCCGTTTCGTTTCTTTTCCTCTCTGTTTCACATTTTTCAATTCTGTTTGTTTGTTTTTACTTTTTTTTTATAATTTATTTTTAATATTATTTTATTCATTAAAATAATATTAAAATCCACAAATATCTTTAAAAAATTATATTTTATTCATTTATTCCGTAAAGGAATTTATCAGTCCGATTTTACCTTCTTAGTATATTTTTCGATTATTTTCGGAATTATTTTTCGATACGAAAATTTTGATTTATTCCAATAAATTCATATCTTGATCAATTTAACCCGAAATGTAATTATTTCTTCGTTATTGATCAAGATATCTCAATCCCATATTTTAAATTAAATTTTCTTGTCCCGATTAATACCGAATTTTGGTCTTTTGACAGTTATGCCCTTGCACGTGTTCGAGAATACCATTTCAATCCTTTTGCATTTTTAAATGCACTCGAAAATTTTTATTTATTCCCTTTTGCTCTTACGTTAAAAATATCGGGTCTTACAATCTCCCCCACTTAAGAAATTTGGTCCTTCAAATTAGAACCAAGTCAAATGGGTCCATAAACTACTCCGAGTACATCTATCACATCATATTCTTTAATTCACATGTGCCTTTTTCCCGAAGTGTAATACTACCAACATACTTAACTAGGGAGATCGTCTCAAATCTCAACACTTTCGCCTTCTATCTAATACCCGAATCGATTTCATATGTTATACTTTCATTGAGCTAAGCTGTTGGAGCTCATATCCGATCACCTATGCTGGGTCCGGATAGTATTTTCGAAGCATCATAAGATAGGACACATTGTGGATGCCTACTAGTTCAAGTGGTAACGCCAACCTACAGGTCTTATCTCCCACTTGTCCAATATCTCTAATCTGAATCTCGTTACGTCCTTAAGACAAGTAACTGCCAACAATAATGATTCACCCTCGGTGAATTCCAATGGTTTCTGTCTCTTATCAGCATAGTCTTTTCTGTCTGCTCTGAGGTGTTCTTAATCTTTCACAATTTAACTGAACATCCTCAGAGGTTTGTCTTACCAATTCGGGAACAATTCTCTATCTGTCACCCACTTCTTCTTATCCAAGTCAAGGAACAATCCCTTTAGCCATACAATGCCTCATATAAAGTCTTCCTGATACTCAAGTGACAACTGTCATTACTGGCGAATTTAAGTAGTAACAACTGATCATCCTAGGAGCTCATAAAATCAATGGCACACACTCTCATCATATCCTCCAGGACCTGTACAGTCTTCTCTGATTGACCATCTGTCTGAGGAAGAAAAGCTGTGCTAACACTCAATCGCGTTCCCATAGCTTCCTGAAAACATTCTCAGAAGTGGGAAGTGAAGCGGGAATCCCTATTTGATACCATGCTCACTGGAACGCTACATAATGTTCCATAATCTTCCTTACATATAACTTCGCCTACGCACTCAAAGTATCTGGGGATTTCATAACCAAAAGGTGGGTAACTAAATCAATCTATCGACTATCACTCAGATAGCCTCGTGATTCATTTGGGTCGTCTATAACCCATCACAATATTCATGGTAACTTATTCCCATTTTCGTGTCACTATAGGTAGAGGCTACAATAACCCTGCAACTTCTTTTACTCTACCTTACTCTGCTAACATAGGAGACACTTGTCTTCAATCTCTACAATGCCTCTTTTCTTCAAACCTGACCACCAATCTTTTAAGAGATTCTGATATATTTATTATTTCCTGGGTGCACTGTATATCCCGAAGAGTGAGCTTCTGACAATAACACTATCTCAGTAACTGTGGTCCTAAGGAGCACTTATACTGTCTTTGAACCTCTGTAAGTCATCATCACTCACTGTGAGCTTTGTCACTATACCCTTCTGAATCTAACCCACACTATCGACACCCTGTCGATCATCACGCTAAGCCTGGCAAATCCGGTCACACAAATTCGGTTCTAACCTCAGGCTAGCTGTCACAAAATCACCATCATCATCAGAAGGGATTCACATCACTACTGAAGTTCACAACTGCTCTAGCAGCTCACGCTCCCTGACCATCATATTTAATACCATCCTAATGCTCTTTTTGTTCAAGGCATCAGCCATTACAATAGCCTTTCCTAGGTGGTATAATGTTCACAATCATAATCCTTAGAAGCTCTAACCCTCTTGGTTATCTCATCCGACTCTTTTTGTGAAAACAGATACTCGGAGCTTTTACGATCAGTGCATACTCGAAATTTCTTACCATTTTAGTGGTGGCGTCATACTTTTAGTGTAAACGCTACGGCTGCCAACTCTAAATCATGGGTCAGATAGTTTCTCTCATGATCTTTGAACTAACTGGATCTATAAACGACTATCTTCCCATTTTACATCAATACAAAACCCAATCCATTATTTTGAGGTATCCATACACACTGAAACCTCTTGAGCTGTTGGTTATGGTGAGAATCATTACGGTGGTCAGTTTATTACTTCAATACACCAAAACTCACAGAAGTCATTTTCATACTTATCATACCACTCGTATGAAATCTTTTCCCGAATAAGACGTGTCAACTGAGTAGCCCATTTCGAGAAACTCTCAATAATTCAACTGTAAGACAGTTTCCTGTTGCTACTCATGCTCTTCCCTGTACTTCGAATAAATCAAAATATCATCGCTAAAGATGACAACCAATCAGTCCAGATAAGAAATAAATACCTCATCATAGTTGAGTTCCACTAAATATTTCAATCACTCATATCCTTGACCTATGTACGCATAAACGTACAATGTCTTTTCGAAATCATTTCCGTTCAAGATACTAACACACGTCATTTGCTTTTTGTTATTTTAACGGCTTTTATAAAATTTTAATTTTTTTTAAGCCTTCATGATTAATCAAATTCTATATGTCTTTATCATACCAGTAAAGGTACCCAAATTTTAAATGTATATATTACGACTGTCGATTTCAATTTATAGGTTATATGTGCGCTTATTGATGTTGTAAAATCTTCAGGCAGGGAAGTATTTTGAAATACCTTTATTATCCATCATACTTGACCACAATTACTTTACATATCAGTCCATGTGGTCACAATTCATATTCGTTACTAATTGCTTTAATACAAATTATTTTACATATCAAAGATATCTTTACCTTGCATACATATCTTATTCCAATATATCTCGTATTCAAGATCTATCACATCTCGAAGCTTATCTCCTTTCATATATCACTTATGACAAACTCTTTCCTTACTTGTCAACTTACAATACACTTTTCAGTGATATTTTCACCCCTATTTTCAACTTATAATCCCTATACCCATATTCAGTTAGTGAAAATCAGCTAACTAGCATCATCTTGCTTAAGGGTACAGGCTTCACATCTTTCACTAGCTTATAAGCAACTGAAGGCGGTATGAATAAATACGTGGCACCAGGAGCAATTAAAATAATTACTTCATTATTCACAACCAGTGTGGCATCTTCCACCACATCCGATGAAACATCAATAGTGTCCTGGTCCAAAGCATACACTCGCCCTCATCCCACATCTTATTTCTGTGGTATCTACCACACATCCTACACTGTTTACACTCTTACACTGCTTATACTGTTACACTGCTCTCACTGTTGCACTGCTCTCACTGCTACGGAGCAGGTCGGGGTCCTCAAATCACAATACCCCTCAAAAGTATTAAAATTGAATACACTAGAGCTTTACCAATCATCTTACCCCGTGACTCACCAAATCTAAGCTTTTACCAAACTACCTTTTCTCGTTCTGACATCCTTGTCATCCTCTATTCTCTTTTATCTCTATTTCAGCCCTTACTACCTTTCCCAATCTCAGAGGCGCGTAACTTATAATCTTATTCACACAACTATAGTGTGCGCACTGCCTCAGCATAGGTAGTGATATCTAACATGGCCAATCGGACTCTAATTGACAAATCTGAGCCCTTACATGAACTTTTAGACTTCTTGACTCTCACTGTTCATAGTGTCAGAGTCATATCTGTCCAGGAATATAACTGAGTTTCATACTCGTCAGTCAACCAGTTCCTCTGGGTCAGAGTAAAGAATTTTATCTGTAATTTCCTTTAAACAGTATCCAGAATATTCTGTTACCGGAATACATCTAGAATTATTTTCTATGTCCATTCTGGACGTCTAACTCTTGAGATGGGTCGAGCGGACTTCCACCAATGCTCCGACTCACCCTAAAATCTCATACATACTCTAAGTAATTAGCTCTATAATATTCTCCACACTCCGCTCTAACCTCGCGAAGTGTGTCTCAATACTGTCTGATCTCTCTATCAGACTCTGTCCGATCTCTCTGTCGGACTCAGTGGGGCATGCTCAACATCAGCCTCCACGTCAATCTCATCTCGAGTCTCATGTGGCGACTCAGTACAACTCTCAGGCCTACCTCTACGGCCTCGAGCTCATGTACTCGCCCTTCTACCATAGCGGCTATCAGTTAATGAGTCTATTCTTGCATTTAAAAATCAAATTCTTAGCTGCACTTCCATCTCGATATACACAATTGTATCTAAACAATGCACAGTACATGGGGATGTAAACTTCCTTAACTACTAACACCGACTCATATCAGGCCAACTCAAGCTCTGATACCATTAACTGTCACAATCCAAATTACCTAAAAATCAGAGTAAATTTTTTGCTTTTTCATTTATTATTTAATTTTTACCTTTCTCTCATCGTGACCATCCTACAAACAGTTGGCCTATGATTCGGTGTTAGTCACCTCTTACCTATTTACCATTCCAATTCCATATTCACATTCATATATCAGAGTTTACTATCCTTTGACTTTAATTAAATACATACACAATGGTATTTATAACTATTCATCCCCGACATCATATCCATTTACAGTACTATGCATTACATATTTAGATACAAAACTATACAAATGTGTATACCTGTCTCTTGATGGGAAGCAGCGGATATCAAGCATGCAAGTCCTCAGCCGCTCAATAACTATTGTAAGTGCTCTGAAAAGATGGGAAAATAAGGGGGTGAGCAAACCACACGCTCAGTAAGGCAATTATGCAAGTAAATAGATAGCTCCACTATCTACATGCTCATAATGCCATGCCCTTAAATCCATTTCTTTTCATTAAAATCATCAAGCACAAAGTCATGCAACCATCAATGACTTAGTTTATAAAACTGTTCGTGCATATATAAATCATACTACTTATGTAACATAGCATTTTATGTGACATCATTAAATCATAATAAGCATGAATTAAATCAAGATCATGCAGTCTTTCATGTCATGTAAGACAAATTATGGATTTCAAATGCAAGCATGGAAAACTTCACATGCTACTGCATTTAAATCAATTCATTAAAACTGCAGTAAAACTAACCCTTCCGGGTCAATCATCTCATAAAAAATTCATTTAAAATTCATTATAAAACTTTGGTTATAAAACCACCCTTCTTTCAGGGTCACAAATCATAAAATCATGAAATCATAAAATCGTCAAATCGGGGGCCTGACCCCTCCTTCGGGTCTACCCTGGTCTAACAGACCACAAGTTATATCATGTGAGACAAACAAGTGATTACATCAGTAACATCGAGGACTATGGTCATATCCTAGTGATCCCTGGCAACATAGTACCTAGTGTGCAGGGTATCACACCTGAAACGGGAGGTGGGTCGTCCTACCCGTCAGAATAGCATAACACCAGGATTGCGAGGGCAAGGCTTGTTGCCTCGTGGCTAATGCCACTCCACTCCAACAATCCCCACGGTACAGCGTACTCCGCGTGACATACACGGTACAACGTACTCCGTGAACCCAAGCTCAGTTAGGGGTGCCTGTAATAGGTCTTATCCACCCATATCATCTCTGTCTCAGTATGCACGTGTGAGCATATCATCTCACTAAGACACACAGCCTACAAGAGGCTCCAACACGGCTATATGCATGTAATATAAATCCCTGTGCGAGCGAAGCTCTACCACGGCTCTATGCATATTCATGATATCAGAAAACCTCGTGCGAGCGAAGCTCTAACATGGTTTCATAAAAATTAGTAAAATTTGCGTACGAGCAACGCTCCAGTATGACTTAAACTGATTATAAATTCAAGTAAAATCCACGTACGAGCAATGCTCTAGTACGGATATGTATAAAAACTCAATGAAAACCTCGTACGAGAAAAACTCTAGTACGACTTTAAAATGAATTATAAAACCATATAAAACTTTGTTCGAGCAAGCTCCAGCATGAATAATTGCTCAAGTAAATCAAATCTCGTGCGAGTTACACTACAGCACGGCTTTTATGTAATATAATATTAACACAAGATGCGAGCTAAGCTCCAGCACCTCTCATGCATATCAAATCAGTAAAACTAGTGCGAGTAATCGCTCCAGCACCTTTTTATGCATATCAGGTCAAAACAAGTCAAAACGTGTCAAATCATGTCAAAACATGTCAAAACAGAGTGCGAGCTAGGCTCCAGCAGCTCTCATGCATATCAAATCATAAAATCAATGCGAGCAACCGCTCTAGCACATTTCATGCATATGATGTCACATAAGTCAGTGCGAGCAACTGCTCCAGCACATTTATGCACATTCACAAACGCAGATATAGTGCGAACTACGTGTCGGCACTATCTGTTTTCATATAAACTTGATAGTTGGCCGTTTTCCAAAGAAATTTCATTCAAATATAAATAACACTTACGAAGTGTTATCTTGTGAAATTTATGCAATTACTGGCCATTATATCGATTTACTTTGCTTAAAAACCAATAAAATCCCTTAAATCAGAAATTTCCTTAAATCATGCATTTCATGCATGTCATGCTTTCACCATCCTTAGGTGAACTTCCCTCAATAGGGGTAAAATAGTCTTTTCACCTATTTCGATCCTTAAAATCATTCAAACCATTTATAGGATCAGTATACAATATCAATGTATACATACATATTCAGTGTACAAAAAAAGCTATTAAAATACGCGTAGCTACCTCTAGCTAGTCACACAATTCCCTTACCTCATTTTTTGTACAGTCTGACCTTTCCACTGATGACTCGTCACGTAGTTCGATTTGCTCCCAATCCAATCTTCGGAACTACAGATACATATTCATCAGGTCAAATTCAATACAATTTAATGTATTTCATAATTTTCTGGGCTTAATTTAAATCATTGGGCTCGTTTACTCATATTGGGCCCGATTGCACCTTAATGGGCCTTAATCGTCCTTAAGCCCGTTTTTCACTTACTATTCACATTACCGAGGCCTATTAAGCTCGTTGGGCCCATCAGTAATTATTTAGTCTCGTTCTAAATTCTCCGATATCTCAATTTAGTATTTATGACAATTTATTCAATTTTCCAGAATTTAATTCATTTATGCGAAAATTAAATCTGAAATTCATTAACACGCATAACGATATAAATTATCGTAAATAAGGGTTACTTACCCGTGATTCCATGATAGTACACAAATCGAAGCTGTCTCGAGCTCTCGGTGGATGCCAATTGTCGCGCTACACAATTAAATATATATTCGGGTAAGCTTTCAGTCGATTATTTAACAAATTAAATATTCTGAAAATTAAATCGATCAATTTGACCGCTTACCGACTTACCCGAAGCTCGATTGTATCACTGGAATTTTCTCCAATTTTTCCTCTTTTTCTTTTTCCCCTTTTCTTTTTGGTTGAACCGGTCCGGTCCGGTTCAACCCGGTTCAGACCGTCGGTTCGGTCCGGTTCGATTTGGCCAGTTCAGTCCGATTCGGCCGGTTCCGTCATCATCTGGTCGTTCCGTCGTCGTCCGACCGATTCTCTGACCGATTCCACCACCAATCGGTGCGTCACGGCCTAGGCTTCCATAATCGGCCCTCGGTTTGTCTCGAATCGGCGCTGATGGCCGATGATCGAAATTTCTTCCCCGTGGCCTCTCCTTCGTTTTTCGACGTGCTCCGGCATTTCCACGGCGCGTCATGGCCGGTGGTGGTTCGCCCGAGGTCTGGCTACCTTCGCAGACCCTCACCGACCCCTCAACCCCGCCGATGGTGGCTCTTCTTCCTTGGTCGGCCTTCGCTTCTCTCCATTTCGTTTCTTTTCCTCTCTGTTTCGCATTTTTCAATTCTGTTTGTTTTTTTTTTACTTATTTTTTTATAATTTATTTTTAATATTATTTTATTCATTAAAATACTATTAAAATCCACAAATATCTTAGAAAAATTATATTTTATTCATTTATTCCGTAAATGAATTTATCAGTCCGATTTTACATTCTCGGTATATTTTTTGATTATTTTCGGGATTATTTTTCGATACTAAAATTTTAATTTATTCCAATAAATTCATATCTTGATCAATTTAACTCGAAATTTAATTATTTCTTCGTTATTGATCAAGATATCTCAATCCCATATTTTAAATTATATGTTCTTATCCCGATTAATACTGAATTTTGATCTTTTGACTGTTATGCCCTTGCACATGTTCAGGAATACCATTTCAATCCTTTTGCATTTTTAAATGCACTCAAAAAATTTTATTTATTCCCTTTTGCTCTTACGTTAAAAATATAGGGTCTTACACTAGCACATAGCTAGGCATGGGTACCAGTGAAACTCGTCGTGCAAGCATGATATACTACGAAATAGGCACCATGTGTAGTGAAAACAAGCACCACAAAGGCAAAGACGAGCACTACATGGGTAAGAAACAGGCACTACAAGTGGCGGAGCCGGGCACCACAAGTAGCGAACATGACATGCATACAACATACACGGTTAGGGTAGCCTCTAGTATCGAAAAATCTTACTTTCTTACTTGTTTTCATATTTACTTAAAAATCATATAATTTTCATTATAAAATATTAATGTATCAAAGCTTATACAACATAGATAAAAATGTTTGGTTTTAGGATTAAACCGAGGTTTCATTCTTTTCAGGGACTATACTAGCAAGTTCGGGTTTTCCCATATAAATTCCTTATGCACTCATCCAATCATTCCATGAAATATAAATAGGTACAAGAAGTCATTACTAATTTAAATTGTATCCTTTACCTAAATGGGACTGGGGCAGCGCTAAATTATTGGGTATCGGGTTTACCTCATTTTGTGTGCCAATACCTCGACTTGCCCAAAACAGTTTCAAAACCATCAAATGATGCTCAAAACCATCTTAACATACTTAAACATGCCTCAACTTACATAAATCCCACTAGACTCGACCATTTTGCCAATTTTTCTTACTTTTTCAGTTTTACCTATAAAAGTGTCGGGTTAAGCTATTTTCGATAATTTCTTTTCTCCTAACTTCAAAATTATAAACTTAATAACCTAAACCCTTATTAAAGTCTCTAGTTATTGATAATTCTATTAAAATAGAATTATTTATACTTCATTTTTGAATTAATTATTTTAATCCCCATATTATTTTATTAATTATCCCCTTTACTTAATTAAAATTCTTATGTTTGCAAATCAATTAAATCCGAATGAATTTCAGTCGTTTCAGTAGAAAATGGACTGAAATGGGCTAAAAAGAGACTGGACCACTACCATTTCGCAGCATGAGTCATCATTCCTTTGGACACGTGTGACACCCAGTGTCTATATTTTATTCACCTCAAAAGGATAAGATCAACAGACACCGTGCCCACCTCATGGAAGACACAAGCTGGGCCACATCGCACATCCAAGTGGACAAGAAGACAAATGACATGGAAATATCTTATTTGAAGTAAATGGTGTGAAGATAAGTGGTCAAACAATGCCAACTCATCTAGGATTGGAAATTACATTTGTACCCCCAATTTTGTGTATAAATAGAATATGATGAGGCAATTGGAAAGCAAGTAAGAAGTAGTTTTAGAATAGTTTTTTTTTTTTAGAATTTCTAGGTCAAAGTTGTTTTGGCTAGGCTTATTTTTCTTTGGTTTTCTTTTAGTCTTCACGTTAATGGTGGCAGCCACCATTGCTTAGACTTAGCATGTGTGCATTTTTTTTCTTTGGTGCATTTTATTTTTCTTTAAATGAAAAGATTTCATTGTCGTTACTACCACTTTTATTTACTCTTCTATTTCATTTCATTCTTTCTTTACTGTTCAACTCTCGGGTAATGTAGAATGGCTGGTGACAGTAGCCATTTTGCATTCAAACCCTCTCGGCATTTTCTTTGATTAATAAAGCTTTTATATTCTTTCTTTTAATTCCTTTGTTCTGTTTATTTCTCATTTACTAATTATTCATCAGCTGTTAAGTTTCCATTCACGTATATTTCTAGTATAAGAAGTGCAAGGCCTGCTAATTTTGAAGGTTCGAAACATAATACATTCTTGGAGGCTACCGATTGCGTTACTCACTTATGTGTGGTGTGTTAAGCAAATATGGATAGCTGAGAATGTGCTTAGGAAATTATTCTATTTCTATTCATTTTTAACCTAAGCTTTCCTTCGACTCTTCAAGTTTGTTTTCTATAGTTACTGTTTTATTTGTCTTAACCATTTTCTATTTTAGTTTCTTCAATATTCTGGTTTAGATTTTGTTTTTAGTATTTCAAGTTATATCACAGCATTGTTCTTTATTTTTTTTGTATTAACATTCTCTAACTTTTGGGTTCAAAGTGTGCCATTCCCTGCAGTAGTATAGGTCCTTACTGTCTGTGGCTGATGATTGCTTGTTAAGAAACTTTCCTTGTTGCTGCCCATAGAGATACACAGAGGATTCATCTTGATGTTTTCTGGAACTAGCAATGATTATAGAGATGGCATAGGATTGCTGCCTGCACTTGGTACGACTGATGTTGCTGATGACTTGGTGAGAGTGGCCGTTTTGGGCTGCTAAAGCTTGCATTAAAGGTTACTACAACTGCAACTTAAATGCAGACTGGAAGAAGCTGCTGGATGGTGGTACACTGATCTATGCCTGGCGGTGACAATAGCAAGAACTTCATCCTCTGTTCTACTCTTTTTATGGTTTATATTACTGTTCATTTTAGTTTATCTTTCTAATATGCAATGATCCATTGTTACCCACTATTTCGATTTCATTTTTTTGTCTTTCAAATTGTTTAGTATTGTTGCTGGTAGGAGGTAGTGGCTGTCGTTGTGCATAAAGCAAGAGCTGAGCTGGTTGGAGTGGTTGCTGCCTTGGATCATTGGGCTGGGTGATGCGAACTGATCCTGTTTTATTTTGTTCCTAGCTGTCGGACGTGCTCTGTAGATTAGTACATGGACGACGAGCTGTGCTGGCAGTAGCTCTGCTGGTCAGCACTGATCATAGACACTAGTGGAAGAAATGGAGCAGTGAAGAATTTGCTGCTTGCAGGGAATTAAGCTGATTTGTGCAGCAGGTACAAGCTGAAGGCAGTACACGATATCACAAGGCTTTGCATGGCAGGACGTGGCCAATGCAGAAATGTGCTGCTCAGCTATTAGTATTATATAGTGGTGTTTGGTGTTTATAGTTTGGTTGTAGGTTTGATTGCAATATGCTACCATTTTATTATTAATAGTTAAATGTTACTTTAAGTTAGTACAACTTTTTAGTTAGTTTAGGTAACACTTTAATATTTTAATTAATTTGTTTATATTTCAGGTTATTAGATTTAATTCCGTAGATTTTAGTTTAAATCAATTTAGTTTCTTTCCTTTTTATGCAATTAAAATTTTGATTTAAATATTTTCAGGCATATATTTAGGAGTTAATTATATCTCATGCATCACTTAGAGTAGATTTTGTTTTCTTCATTTAGGTATTTTAGTAAGTTAGTAATTATTTATTGATTTGATGTTTTATTTCATTAGACCATAGGTTAGATTATTTTAGATTAAATACATGCAATCTTATTTTCATATTAGGATTTTCTAGTTTTATTCGTTTTGTTTTACATTTTCCCATGTTTGCAATTTAGTTTATTTACACTAATTAATTCTAGTTTCAATATTTTTCTTTTGCAAATTATCGTTTTATTTGCTGGTAGCTCTGTAAGTAATTTTTGCCTTGTTTTATTTACTTAATATTTTTCATTATTTTTGTAGTTTTCCAGTATTTTCAATTTAAACCTTGTAGATCACCCTTTTAGCATTCATAATTTGCTAGGATATACTTAGGGTAAAATTAACTGGTACTTAGTTAGGCTAACTGTATTCTCTGTGGGATTATAATTCGGGACTCAATTCCCGTTATTACTTCTACGACCAGTGCACTTGCGGTTTACACATTTAAGTAACTTAGGATGAGCGTGTCAAGTTTTTGGTGTCGTTGCCGGGGAAAACACTTAGCAATTAACTAATATCGGTGAAATTATACTTAGGTATAATTCTGGTTTTGTACATACTTAGGTTATGAATATTTAGAGCCTTAATTTAGATTAGTTAATTGTCTCTCTCATGAAAAAAATTATAAAATTTTTCCTGAGGACTTTTAAATGTTTGCATGAGTAGAGCCAAGAGTTTTGATTGCTTTCCTTTAGATCTTGAAATATAACGAACACTTAGAAAAATCAAGGACTCTAGGAAAATAGTAGCTCCACTGTAAAACACGATGGCTAAAAACAGAGAAATTAGGACTGTAAGTGATTATGCTTTCCCGACTATTGGAGTTTATTACACTGGCATTAGGCCACCAGCTGTCCCAGCAAACAACTTTGAAATTAAGCCTTCGATCCTCCAAATGATCCAAACTTCGCTACAGTTCAGTGGGCTTCCCCATGATGACCCACATGCTCACTTAGGGCAATTTCTAGATCTGTGCAACACTTCCAAGCATAATGGACTCTCGGACGATGCATTTAGGCTTAGGCTATTTCCTTTCTCTCTTAGGGATAGAGTCAGACACTGGTTGACCTCTTTACCTCCGGGATCCATCTCCACATGGGACGAGTTAGCCCATCAATTTTTAGCTAAGTTCTTTCCTTCTTCCAAAATGGCTAAACTCCGTAGTGATATATCTTCCTTTGCTCAATTCGATTCTGAGTCTCTTTATGAAGCATGGGAACGATACAAAGACCTTCTTAGGAAGTGTCCCCATCATGGCCTACCCTTATGGCTTCAGGTCTAGACCTTTTATAATGGACTCACTAGCTAGAATAGGACCATAGTTGATGATGCTGTGGGAGGAGCTCTAATGTGTAAGACGGAGGAGGAAGCTTATGGTCTGTTAGATAAGATGGCAGCTAACAATTATCAATGGTCATCAGAGAGGCAGTTACCCAAGAAAGGTATGGGTATTTATGAGTTAGACACACTTTCTACCTTAACTTCTTAAATTGCCAATCTTACAAAGAAGGTAGAATCTCTTAGTACCCAAAATAATTCTGCCAATAGTCCTAGTCCTGTTCTAGCTATCCAAAGTCCTTTTATTTCATGCAATCTATGTGGTGGTACACACTCTGTAGATAGGTGCCCACTAAATTTAGAGTATGTTCAGTATGTTGCCCCACCTCAAAAGCAACAGAACAATCCATTCTCGAACACCTACAATCCAGGGTGGTGGAATCATCCTAATTTTTCTTGGAGTCAAAATCAGGGGCAATCTTCTAATTCCAGACCTATGAGACCCTCGGGTTTTCAAGCTCCACCTGTTCATGTACCACCACAATAATTTTCACATCATCAACCTAATCATTCCCATCACCCACCTCAGCTTTAACATCATCCACCACCACCACCTATTCAACTCCAGTACTTACCAGCACCAGCAGCTGCAGCTAAGAAGAAGCCTTCACTTGAGGAGATGTTCACGACCATCCTGCAAAATGAAGCAGCCTCTATTATGAATTTAGAAGTTTAGGTTGGATAGATAGCTAGTGCTCTTAGCCAGCGCCCACAAGGGACCCTCCCCAGTCATACTGAAGCTAACCCTGTTAGGTAGAGGGAGGGTAAGGAGCATGTTAAGGCCATAACCCTTAGGAGTGGTAGAGAGCTAGATGATCCACATGTTAAGTCTAGTCTTGTAAAGCCCATAGTTGCAGAATCCCTAGGTTCTAAAGAGGTAGTTCAGAAAGAGCAAGAACATGATAATCAGGCTGCAAAGGAAAGTAAGTCAGGTGCTTCTTCATCTTTATCTTCTTCTTCACAACCTTCCTCTTCATCTGATGCTACACCTGTTGCCACTACACTTCCTCCAATTAGACCTCCATTACCTTTTCTTCAGACGTTCCAAAACCATAAGCTTGATCAGCAATTCACTAAATTTCTTGAGGTGTTTAAGAAGCTTCACATTAATATCCCTTTCGCAGATGCCTTAGAGAAAATGCCCAGTTATGTGAAGTTCATGAAAAATATCCTCTCAAGAAAGAGAAGATTACAGGATTATGAGACAGTGGCATTGACTGAGAAGTGTAGTGCCATTATTCAGAGGAAATTACCCCCAAACTCAAAGATCCAGGTAGTTTTACCATACCCTTCACTGTAAGAGATCAGTTCTTTGGTAGAGCCCTATGTGATCTAAGAGCCAGTATTAATCTTATGTCTTGGTCCATATACCAAAAGTTAGGAGTAGGAGATGCAGAGCCTACCACAGTGACCCTTTAGTTAGCTGATAGATCTATTAAGTATCCGAAGGGGATCATTGAGGATGTGCTAGTTAAGGTGGATAAGTTTATTTTCCCTGCAGACTTTATTGTGTTGGATATGGAAGAAGATAGGAAAGTCTCCATCATTATAGATAGACCTTTCTTAGCTATTGGTAGGACGTTAATTGATGTGCAGAAGGAGGAATTAACTATGAGAGTGCAAGATCAAGAGGTGACATTTAATGTTTTTAGATCTTTGAGGTTCCCTGATGACTCTCAAGATTGTTTTAGGATGGACTTTGAAGACAGATACATCACTGAGGAGTTTTCTAAGACACATCCATTTAACCCTTTAGAAGCTTCCTTGGTGAAATCATTAATCTTAAAGAATACAATGAGGATGAGGATGATGGTGATGTTTATGAAGCTTTACAGTTGTTAGAGGTTACTCCCCTCATGGAGATTACCCAATTTGAGACTTTAGACACTTCATCTACCACAGTTTCTGATGTCTCTCCATCCACCAGTGATCCTCTAGCTTTAGAGCTTAAGCCCTTACCCTCACACCTTAGATATGCTTACTTAGGTGAGTCCTTCACTAGGTCGTGATAGTGTCTGCTGCCCTCTCCATTGATCAATAGGAGAAATTACTACAGGTTTTGAGAAAGCATCTGAAGGTTATAGGCTAGTCTATTTTTGATCTCAAGGGTATTAGTCCCTCAATTCGTATGCACAAGATACTATTTGAGGAAGGGTATAGGTCATCAGTAGAGCACCAGCGTAGGCTAAACCCTGTAATGAAAGCAGCGGTCAAAAAGGAGATAATTAAGTGGTTGGATGTGTGGATTATATATCTCATTTCTGATAGTGCCTGGGTGACCCCAGTTCAATGTGTCCCTAAGAAGGGAGGGATGATTGTGATTGAGAACAAGAATAATAAGCTCATCCCCACTAGGACTGTCATTAGTTGGCGAGTATATATGGATTATAGGAAACTTAAGAAGGCCACTAGGAAATACCACTTCCCTCTACCCTTTATTGACCAAATGTTAGATAGATTAGTTGGTCATGAGTTTTATTGCCTGCTGGATGGATACTCTGGGTACAATCAGATAGCTATAGCCCTAGAGGACCAAGAAAAGACCACCTTCACTGTCCCTATAGGACGTTTACTTTTAGAATAATGCCTTTTGGCTTATGCAATGCACCTGCTACCTTCCAGCGTTGCATGATGGCCATATTTCATGATATGGTGGAGGATTTCTAGAAGTCTTCATGGATGATTTCTCTGTATTTGGGGATAGCTTTGATCTTTGTCTGCACAACTTGGTACTTGTTCTGAAGAGGTGTGAAGAAACGAATTTAGTGTTTAATTGGGAAAAGTACCATTTATGGTAAAGGAAGGGAGAGTGCTTGGGCACAAGATTTCTACTAGGGGGATCGAAGTGGATAAAGCCAAGGTGGAAATCATTGAAAAGTTACCTCCCCCTACCTCTGTTAAAGGAATCAGAAGTTTTCTGGGCCATGCAGGATTTTACAAAAGGTTCATAAAGGACTTTTCCCAGATCTTAAAGCCTTTATGTAATCTTCTGGAAAAAGATACTAAATTTTATTTTGATGAACGTTGCTTAGAAGCATTTAAGACTTTGAAGGAAAAGTTAGTCATAGCCCCTGTAATCATAGTTTCGGATTGGAGTTTACCTTTTGAGCTGATGTGTGATGCAAGTGATTATGCAATTGGGGCTGTACTAGGACAAAGAAAAGGAAGAGTCTTTTATGTTATCTATTATGCAAGTAAGACCTTGAATGAAGCCCAGTTGAACTATGCTACTACTGAAAGGGAGTTGTTGGCTGTAGCATTTTCTTTTGATAAGTTTCGCTCCTATCTCATTGGCACGAAGGTAATAGTATATACTGATCATGCTGACATTAAGTACTTAGTCTCCAAGAAGGATGCAAAGCCTAGACTGATTAGATGGATCCTCCTGCTGCAAGAGTTTGACTTGGAGATTAGGGATAGGAAAGGAATAGAGAATCAGGTTGCAAACCATCTATCTAGATTGGAGAGTGGACTTAAAGAAGATTGTACAGCTATTAATGAGTCCTTTCCTGATGAGCAGTTATTTACTTTTGGGCACTCCAGTTTGCCCTGGTATGCTGATTTTGTGAATTACTTGGTGAGTAATGTGATGCCACCAGATTTGACTACCCAACAAAAGAAAAAGTTCTTTAGTGATGTCATGTATTATATGTGGGATGAACCCTTTCTGTACAAGCAATGTAAAGATCAGGTTTTAAAGAGGTGTGTTCCCATGGAAGAAGTTGAAGATATACTTAAACATTACCATTCTTCTGATTATGGAGGGCATTTTGGAGGAGAAAAGATAGCTACTAAGGTTTTGCAATCTGGATATTACTGGCCCATGTTGTTTAAGGATGCCCACTACTTTACACTGAAATGTGATAGATGTCAGAGGGTAGGTAATATTTCCAAAAGAAATGAGATGCCTCTGACTAATATTTTAGAAGTAGAGCTCTTTGATGTATTGGGTATTGACTTCATGGGACCTCTTGTTCCTTCATATGGCAATCTCTACATTTTAGTGGTCATAGATTATGTGTCAAAATGGGTTGAAGCAATGGCTTTACCAACTAATGATGCCAAGGTGTTGATAAGGTTTTTAAATAATAATATTTTTACGAGATTTAGCATACCCAAGGCCATCATTAGTAATGGGGGATCCCACTTTTGCAACAAGAGTTTTGATGGGCTTTTAAAGAAATATAGGGTCAAACATAAGGTAGCCACTACTTATCACCCACAGACGAGTGGTCAAGTAGAGTTACCCAATAGGGAAATTAAGGGGATACTAGAAAAGACAGTGAATCTAAGTAGGAAGGATTAGTCCATTAGGTTAGATGATGCACTTTGGGCTTATAGGACTACCTTCAAAACACCTTTAGGAATGTCCCCTTATCAGCTTGTTTATGGTAAGGCTTGTCATCTGCTAGTGGAGCTTGAGCATAAGGCCTATTAGGCCCTTAAGAACCTGAATTTCAATTTAGATGTAGTGGGGGAGAAGAGGATGCTACAGCTGAATCAGTTAGATGAGTTCAGGTTACTAGCATATAAGAATGCTAAGCTCTACAAGGAAAAGACTAAGCGATGGCATGATAAGAAAATAAAGGAGAGACACTTCGAGTCAGGTCAACAAGTACTGTTTTTCAATTCTCACTTGAAGTTGTTTTCAAA
Source organism: Firmiana major (assembly GCA_033439115.1). Lineage (NCBI taxonomy): Eukaryota > Viridiplantae > Streptophyta > Magnoliopsida > Malvales > Malvaceae > Firmiana > Firmiana major. The sequence continues at coordinate 20,242,296 of CM065904.1, forward strand.
AAAGCTTAAGTTTAGGTGGACAAGAGTATTCCCTTATAGAGCCATTGAGATCATGGATGAGACCCTGAAGCAACCCTTTAAGGTTAATGGGTGTAGACTGAAGCATTATTTTGGGGGAGGATTTGACCGTCAGCATTCTGTTACTACTTTAGTTGATCCACCTACTTCTGATCCTGCTACTTATCTTCACTTCATTTTATGTTGTTTTCACTTTTTGTATAGTTCTTTTCCTCTTTTCTGCTGTTTCTTTCTTTGTTTCTTATACAGATTGCCTTTTCAACAGTATGTTCTCATCAAGCTTTAATTGTTCTTCATCATTAGATAGGGGAGTATTCTAGTCTTGAGTTTCAATTCTTATATTATCTACACACTGAGGACATTGTGCACTTTAAATTTGGGGGAGGGGATATCACTTGAGCATTTTTGAAAATTTTTGGGCAAAATTGAAAAACATTTTCGAAAATATGAGCTTACATTGTTTGATTTTGGGATGATTTAGTACTTAGCATGTAGTTTTCCCATATTCCGATGATATAACCCCATGATTTAGTCTGACTTTGATTGAATAAGAAGCACGATTATAGGAAAAGCATGAAGTTGAATTCTTGAATTTGTCTTGATTCTGACTGTGATTTTCTCATTTTATGCACATATCATGTCATGAATCTGTATATTTATTTAGAGAAAGCTTATGTGGACATAGGATTGCAGTTGTTCAATTGATTTTGTGCATCATATTCTAGAATTTGTTTGATCTTATCTCGAGGTGAAATATTAAATCACACTTAATTAGGGAAAGGATTTTAGCCATCTTTAGATCGTTTGAGCCTTTCTAGCCATCCTTATACATATTTTACCCCTAGTCACCCATCTGGGCTAAATAAGCTTTTCTCTGTAAATGCACCTACATATTTTTCCTTAGCTTAAACACTCTGTTCCTATCCCTTACCCCAAAAACATGTAAATTCATTGGGATATATCTTAAGCTATGTACATATGGGTATTAGGTGATAATGAAAGTTTGAAAAAAAAAAAGAAGAAAAATACAAAAATAGAATAAAAATGTTTAGCAAAATAAATAAGTTTAGGGGAACAAATTTGAGCTCTTACATCAAAGATCCTAGAAGTAATGCATGTTAAGCGGTAATTAAACCTAAATTGACTTTATCATACCTTAGCCCTAACCGTACATTACAAGCTGAATGAAGTCCTATTGATCTTTGGTTAAGTGTGACTACATTAGTGGAGAGAGAAGTGAAAAGCAAACTTATGGGAATGATCACATGTCATTGACTTTGCATTTACTGTGTTTGCATAATCTGATCCGGGTAATGTACTGTGAAGTGGCTTTGACATTTTCACACACACACGAGGAGTCCAATTTGGGTTAAGACTTATGATTGGATGATTCTGAATGTTGGACTTATAATTGTGAATATTTGATTCCAGAGTTTGTACTTTTTATTTGAGAATAATATTGGAAAAATCATTATGTTTAGTACTTGCCAGTTCCTATAGATGTTTTGTTTTACTTGAGAACAAGCAAAAGCTCAAGTTTAGGGATGTGATAATTCTATTAAAATAGAATTATTTGTACTTAATTTTTGAATTAATTATTTAAATCCCCATATTTTTTATTAATTATCCCCTCAATTTAATTAAAATTCTTATGTTTACAGATAAATTAAATCCGGATGAATTTCAGTCATTTCAGTACAAAATTGATTGAAAATGGGCTAAAAGGAGACTGGACCACTACCATTTCCCAGCATGAGTCATCATTCCTCTAGACACATGTGACGCCCAGTGTCCATATTTTATTCGCCTCAAAAGGATAAGATCAACGGACACCGTGCCCACCTCATGGAAGATACAAGCCGGGCCACATTGCACATCAAAGTGGATAAGAAGACGAATGACATGGAAATATCTTCTTTGAAGCGAATGGTGTGAAGACAAGTGGCCAAATAATGCCAACTCATCTAGGATTGGAAATTACATTTGTACTCTCAATTTTGTGTATAAATAGAATATGATGAGGCAATTGGAAAGCAAGTAGGAAGTAGTTTTAGAATAGTTTTTTTTTTCAGAATTTCTAGGTAAAAGTTGTTTTGGCTAGGTTTATTTTTCTTTGGTTTTCTTTTAGTCTTCACGTTAGTGGTGGCAGCCACCATTGCTTAGACTTAGCAAGTGTGCATTTTTTTTCTTTGGTGCATTTTAATTTTTCTTTAAACGAAAAGATTTCATTGTCGTTACTACCACTTTTATTTACTCTTCTGTTTCATTTCATTCTTTCTTTACTGTTTAACTCTCGGGTAATGTAGAATGTCTGGTGACAGTAGCCATTTTGCATTTAAACCCTCTCGGCATTTTCTTTAATTAATGAAGCTTTTATATTCTTTCTTTTAATTCCTCTGTTCTGTTTATTTCTCATTTACTAATTATTCATCAGCCGTTAAGTTTCCATTCACGTATATTTCTAGTTTAAGAAGTGCAAGGCCTGCCAATTTTGAAGGTCCGAGATAGAATACATTCCTGGAGGCTACCAATTGCTTTACTCACTTATGTGCGGTAGTGGCTGCCGTTATGCATAAAGCAAGAGCTGAGCTGGTTGGAATGGTTGCTGCATTGGATCATTGGGCTGGGTGATGCGAACTGATCCTGCCCTATTTTGTTCCTAGCTATCAGACGTGCTCTGTAGATCAGTACATGGACGACGGGCTGTGCTGGCAGTAGCTCTGCTGGTCAGCTCTGATCACGGACACTAGTGGAAGAAATGGAGCAGTGAAGAATCTGCTGCTTGCAGGGAATGAAGCTGATTTGTGCAGCAGGTACGAGCTGAAGGTAGTACACGATATCACAAGGCAGTGCATGGCAGGACGTGGCTAGTGTAGAAATGTGTTGCTCGGCTATTAGTATTATATAGTGGTGTTTGGTGTTTATAGTTTGGTTGTAGGTTTGATTGCAATATGCTACCATTTTATTATTAATAGTTAAATGTTACTTTAAGTTAGTACAACTTTTTAGTTAGTTTAGGTAACACTTTAATATTTTAATTAATTTGTTTATATTTAAGGTTATTAGATTTAATTTCGTAGATTTAGGTTTAAATCAAGTTTTAGTTTCTTTCCTTTTTTTGCAATTAAAATTTTGATTTAAATATTTTCAAGCATATATTTAGGAGTTAATTATATCTCATGCATCACTTAGAGTAGATTTTGTTTTCTTCATTTAGGTATTTTAGTAAGTTAGTAATTATTTATTGATTTGAAATTTTATTTCATTAGACCATAGGTTAGATTATTTTAGATTAAATACATGCAATCTTATTTTCATATTAGGATTTTCTAGTTTTATTCATTTTGTTTTACATTTTCCCATATTTGCAATTTAGTCTATTTACACTAATTAATTTTAGTTTCAGTATTTTTCTTTTGCAGATTATCATTTTATTTGTTGGGAGCTCTGTAAGTAATTTTTGCCTTGTTTTATTTACTTTATAGTTTTCATTATTTTTGTAATTTTTCAGTATTTTCAATTTAAACCTTATAGATCACCCTTTCCGCATTCATAATTTGCTAGGATATACTTGGGTAAAATTAACTGGTACTTAGTTAGGCTAACTGTATTCTCTGTGGGACGATAATCCATGACTCAATTCCCATTATTACTTGTATGACCCATGCACTTGCGGTTTACACATCTAGGTAACTTAGGATGGGTGTGTCAATTATCATTTGACAACTTATCAAATTTCCCAATTCTCACACTTTTCAATTTTCCACTAAACTGAGCTATAAATCGGACTTTTCGGTAGTAATCTAACGTTCTACAACATTCAACACAGCCAAATTTCATCTCTACCATAACAAACAAGGGCTAGCCGAAACTACACATGCCTCTAGAAATTTTTTTCTTTAATTTCTACTTAAACAAAAATCGTTTAAATTCATCAAACAATAACATATCCAACTATCATCATCTTCCATCAACTTGTCACCTACTTTGACCAACTTTGACCACTCCTTCTTCCTTCAGAAAAGATTATCAGTCGTAGATAAACATGTATACAACTTAGAATCATAAAAAACAAGCTCAAAAACCAACCAAGAACTCATAAATTTAAGTTTTCTCTTACCCAGAAACAGGGTAGATTCTGTCCATGTTCTTCTTTCTAGTTTTTCACCCAGAAAATGAGCTTATTTAAGGCTGGATTTTTTATATGTTGTAGAGGACTTAGGATAGAAGATTTTATCCTTACCGAACTCTAAAAATACCCACAAGATGGCCGAAAAAATTGCACATGTCAGGTTACGAAAGGACGCCTGCAGCAGAAAGGGGAATGGATAAGTCTCGAGTTTAAGTCAGATGAGGATGTATTTTAGCTTTCTAGAAAGATCATGAAGTGCTCTTTAATTGTGGAAAATATCTCGGTTAGTGGCTGTGAGATCTGAGAATTTCAGACATATTTTAATGATGTAATAAGAATTTGAAGTGTAATTTATTGAGCTAAGTGAATTGTAGGAATTATAATTGGAGATTTATATGTTAAGTGTGTAAAATGAGCATGAAGCATGAGGACAGATCGATCTGGTGAGTTAAAAATGACGAGGAAGGGGAAATTTGAAGAGCAGATCGATCTCCAATGGAAGAGATCGATCTCCTTATGAATCTGTTTGAGAAGGGATCGATCTCATGAGGAAGAGATCGATCTCCAAATGAATCTGTTTGGGGAGAAGATCGATCTCCTTAGGAGCAGATCGATCTCATAAAGCCATAAAGAGATCGATCTCACCCCTCGACAGATCGATCTCCTAGGCATAAAATTGCCCAGATCGTCCCCAAATTTCAAACACAGATCGATCTCATCAAGAGGCAGATCGATCTCCTACCTCCAGTCTATATAAGGAACCCGTGTTTTCTCTGCAATTTCACTTTCTCTCTCCTCCAAAACCTCCATTTTTCCAAAAACCTAGTTTCTCACTCCTCCAAATCACCCATTTTCGGCCGAATCAGCTATTGTGGTAAGAAGGAAAGTTGTTCCTCATCAAAGGGAGAACAACATACTTGGAAATCGAAGGACGAATCGGATCGAGGCGAGAGTTGTGCGTCTCACAAGCTTTGGGTAATTTCTAAACCTCGATCTTGATATTTGAGCTGATTTTGATGTTATTGGTGGTTGTAATTGTGTTGAAATAGTAGAGAAATGATTAGGGATTGATGAGATTGTAATGTAGTTGGGTTAATGTCGATATTTGGAAATTGTGACAATTTTGAGAATCGAGCTATAAATGGAAATATAGACAATGTGGAGAATTAGCTTAGATAATTGGTATTAGAGATATCGAACGTTGAGATATTGAGAATGAGGTTGTAGTTTAGGGTTGATTTACGAGAATCAAGGGATTTGAGGTGTTATGAGCAATTATGCTCGATTTTGAGAATTGAGGTTTATGTGATGTTGAGTATTGATGTTTTTAACATCGTTTGGACAGCTCGGGAGTTTCAGAGTGGAATGCGAGGCTAGTCCGTGATACGGGGGAACGATTGCACTATACGAGGTGCAAAGAGGTAAGGGAAATCTAAACCATTTGTGTATGTGATTTGTAAACTGTTATAGCATGATTTATGATTTATAAACAAGCATGTTGAGTGTTTTGTGTTGAGATTAAATTGCACACGATTTTATAGCCGGTTGGAGCCCAATGTTTTATGAGTTTATAACTGGGCTCTACGTTAAGGCAACATTGAGATTTGAGAAATGTGTGCGTGTGCTTTGCCGGTTAGAACTCGGTTTTTATTACGTTTTGTGTCGAGTACAAAACGGTTTTCAAATGAGTTTTATGAGAGAGAAACCATTACGAGTTCTACGTGAAGGCAAACCCGTCTTATGTGATAAGACTTAGGTGTGTAGTTGTGAGTACACACCGGGCATTGCTCTGGTAGCATGTAAGCCCGATTTCTTCTCCGTTCTGGTAACGTGAGAATGACCTATTCTGTGGCTGTGCCACGTTGAGAAACCCATTGGTGGCTGTGCCACGTATACCCCATTGGTGGCTGTGCCACGTATACCCCAATTGGTGGCTGTGCCAGTATACCCCATTGGTGGCTGTGCCACGTATACCCCATTGGTGGCTGTGCCACGTTGAGAAAACCCCATTGGTGGCTGTGCCACGTTGAGAAAACCCCATTGGTGGCTGTGCCACGTTGAGAAAACCCCATTGGTGGCTGTGCCACGTTGAGAAACCCTATTCTGTGGCTATGCCACGTGAGAAAATAATCAGTGGCTTTGCCACGTGTGTTTTGTGGCTATGCCACGTGAGAAAATAATCAGTGGCTTTGCCACGTGTGTTTTGTGGCTATGCCACGTGAGAAAATAATCAGTGGCTTTGCCACGTGTGTTTTGTGGTTATGCCACGTGAGAAAATAATTCAGTGGCTTTGCCACGTGTGTTTTGTGGCTATGCCTCGTTATTTGAGAAAGCGTTTAACACGTTATTTTCACATGCTTTGTTTTGCTCTAGAGTGAGCCTTTTTACTTCATGTTTTCACATGACTTGACACATGAGAGTGTCGTTTTGAGTATTTTCATGCTATGGTTTTCAAATGAGTTTCACATACAAATAAACCTTTTGTGATGTGCATTTTGGTTTATGAAATGAATCCCTACCCCCCCTTACTGAGCGATTTAGAAGCTCACCCTATTTTTCTTTCCCCCCAGAGTTCTTCAAGTGAATAAGGACTTCCCTGCGACGTACGGAGTAGTGGCTAGTGGAGGATCCGAGCTCCAGGCTATATATTTTGTACTTTGAGGTATATTTATCTTTTCATGTACCCAGACTATTATTGTAATTACAGACACTTGATGTATATCATTATATGGGATGTATTAGGATTAATTAACTTGGAATTGAGTAATGTATATGATTCAATATACACTATGTTGTGATGAGATCCTGAGGCATGATAATTACGATGATGTATGACACTGCACAGGAATGCACCTTTAATTGTGAATTAACGAGTAAAAAGTTTTAAATTAGCCCTATTTTCTGCATTTTTGGGGCGTGACAGTGGCCTTTTGGAAGGTCTTCAAATTTGGCATTTTTGTTGGGCCAGCAGATTTCTAGGCCAGGGCAGCCTGCATCCCTGTTTTCATAAATTCCAAAAAATGTATTTCTAGCTCAATTTATTCCAAATTTCCACTTCTCATGTGTTATAATAAGTCTCTAGTATGTCCCATAAAAATTTTGGGCCCACTTGTTGTAACGACCCGAATTTACTGATATTTTGGTTGGGCTACAAGTCGATATTAGGTCCGAACAGTGTTCAATGTGATTAAATTTTTTTCTCAGTAATAAATTTAAATAAAATATGTTTAAATTCCCCAGACACATCTTGTATTGCATTACTGAACTTACATAATTTTAGATACAAAAGAATTTCTTACAACTGGTATACCTTCGATGCAGAAATACACTCCGCGAAATCTTAACTACGCAGAATGCCTTACTAACGGAAATGACCCCAGCTACAGAGGAACTCTGTGGAGGAAAGTAAGGGGGTGAGCTCACATGCTCAGTAAGAAAAACCTCATAGCAGGTAGATAAATACACTACCTACAAAATATATATATTTTTATATTTGTTAAATCCAGAAAAGTTTCACAGATGATTTTCTAAAATACCAGAAACAGATTTTTCAGAAACAGAATATGTATCAGTAATACATTTAACTACTGTTATAAATCCAGAAAGTTCAGAGTTTTTTAGTAGCAAAGCAAACAGATTCTCAGATATTTCAGTTCAAGCAGACAAATTCAGATAAATATTTTCAAATAGACGAGACAAGGCATGCATGCTATATCAGATATCAGAAATGACTATTGGCCAATGCCGGTGACTCCGAGCAATTCACGGGCCAAGTGTGCTGGGATGTCAATCGCTGTGGGAGTGGTCAGCTACCCAAACGGCTCACAGATCAGAATGTCCGAAGACCAGAAACAGAATCAGAAGCACGGTACATGACACGCCCTAAAGGGTATTGTCCGCAAGTGCACGGGTCGTACAAGTAATAATGGAATTTGAGTCCCGAGTTATCGTCCCACAGAGAAGTTGACTAGCCTAATTAACTACCGATTAATCTTACCCTAAGTATATCCTAGCAAATTATAAAATTTAAGTTGGTGATCTACTAAGGATAATTATAATTACTGAAAAACAATAAAACAATAAAATAATAAAAATTAAATAAAACTGAGCTAAGATTTGCTTACCGACTCCGAGCAATTAAAGAAAATACCTACAAAAGAAAATTAAAATAATTAATTAACGCAATTAAAATAAAATGCAAATATGAAAATAAAACAATAAAATTAATTAAACTAAAATTTAAACAATCCTAAAATGAAATGTGCATGCAAACTAATCTAATTAATAAAAATTACAATTTAAACTAACCTAGAGTTTAATAAAATAAAACTTCAATTAACCTAAAAAAATTTTTAAATCTAACTAAGAAATTAACTACCTAAAATAACATAATCCTAAATTAAATAAAACAAAATCAAAATAATGCATAAGAAATAAATATTTTGGATTTTTCAATTTTAAGCTGAAAAAATAAAAATGCATAAAATAACTCTGCACCTAACTTTAATCTTAATTGCAAAAGTTTACCCTAAAAAGATTTAATCTTAGATTCTATTACCTACCAAAATGGAATATTATTATGATTAAGATTGAAGTTTAAACTAAAAACTCATAAAATTACACTAGCATTACCTAATCTAACAAATAATAATGATGGAAATAACATTTAAAAAGTAATATGACTGCATGTGAACCAAATTGTAGAACTAAACGCCGCCTTGCTCAGTTTTCCAGCCAAGTGATCCCGAGCATGTCACTGTTCACTGTCTTCATTGTTTGTCCAACATTTCGTTCTGCCTCCAGGTGTGTTCTGCTGTTGTTGCTGCACGTTCCAGATGGCCAGAATGCCCAGCTGTACCCACGGACTGCCTTTTAGTGTCTGCTGCTGCACATTTCATTTCCAGGTGCTGCTGCTACAGGCGCTTTCTGCTTCTGCTCACGGTTCTGTCTTCTGATGCTGCCAGTGTTCAACTCCATTCACTGCAACACAACCCGCGTCTCTCCCCAGCTAGTGTCGACTTCAGCTACACCCATCATTCCTGCACCGGACCTGCTCACGTCCTCCCCATAGCACAGCTTTGTACTGATTTTTACTCATTTCTTGTACCGATGGCTGCAGCAAAACATGTAAACAGCCTTCTGCAGCATGCAATGGAACAGGGGAGAACAGAGAGCAGCCACTACTGCTTCAACAAATCTGTCTACCTCGCCAGGCTTTTAGCTTCAGTACCTCTCCACGCCACCGGCGCTGTACGTACTCCAATAGGAACACATTGCTGCTTCTCAGCGCTTGCCGCGGCTCTCAGCGATTAGGACACAAAAGACAGAAACGTGAAGCAACACAGCAAAATAAATTTAAATCAAGAAATAGACTAATCTGCTGAGGAAGAACAGTTAATCACCAAACAAATTAATACAGAAAAGGTAACATAGCACAAAACTAATGACCCAGCACTTGAATTTCAAATCAAACTTAAGAATAAAAAAATAATAATAAAAAAACAATATCGAAAGGCAATCGGCTAGCGTAAAACCAGAGTATTGATGAACAAAAGAAAAGCTGTAAATCAGTTTAATCTAAATTTCAAACAACCTAAGTAGACTGAAAACTTAAGAACAAAAGAACTTAGAACAACTGAAGGAAACAGTAATTTTAAAAGGATTAAACAACGCCACAAAGCCTGGGAAAAGTTTTGGCCACAAATAGCTTCTTCATCCGATCTGCCAGTGTCGTTCCATTGTGCCAGTAGTGAATGGACAATGCCCAGCACCCAAAACAAATTATGGCAGCAGTGAAGGAAGCTTAATCAATCAAATGAGCAGTGGAACAATAGAGAGAAAAAGAAAAAAAAACAAACAAGCAGTACGAAAACCAAAAAAAAAAAATGCAAAACCTAAAACTCAAACAGTAAAATAATAATGAATGGAAATTGAACAAAACCTAAAAGAAATATGATGAATGGTGGCTGCTGTCACACCTAAAATAAATGTTTAACCTAAAAAACTAAAAGCTACTGCTCCTAACCTAGGTTCCCCTTTTTCAATTGACATTTTTTTCTATTTATACACACACTTAGAGGTACAATTGTAATATTTCCATCCTAGATGAGTTGACATTATTTGGCCACTTGTCTACACACCATTGGCTCCTTGAAAAATAATATTTCAATGTCATCTGTCTTTTTATCCAATTGGATGTGCTAGGCTCGTGTTGTTCTTGTTAGAAACAAAATACTTTCTTAGGAAGATAAGATGCACAAAAAGGATTAATTATTCACTTCAAACTACTGTATATATAGATAGAAAATACAAGATAACTTCAGCCAACTATATCAATAGTTGCTTAAAAATAGGAAACCACTAACCCACTAGTCACTAACTCAGAACCACTAACCCACTAGCCACTAACTCAGAAACATCAACAATATTAGTAGTTGCTTAAAAGCAGGGAGCAACTAACTTATTCACATAAAGACTAATTCAACATAACACATAAATACTAACATTCCCTCCCTTAAACTGAAAGTTATAAACATTCAGTTTAAAAGAAAATCATAAGACAACAAAGCTTCAAATTAGTTCCTCCAAACTGCAAACACCAAGAAGCTTTCTGAGTTTCAGAAATGTCACCAATTTGAGAGGCTTTGTTAGTATATCAGCAATTTGATCTTCACTCCTGCAGTAGACAAGATCAATTGTTCCATCTTCAACAAGGTCACGTAAGAAATGATATCTCACGTCTATGTGCTTGCTTCTCCCATGTAAAACTGGATTTTTTGAAAGTTTGATTGCTGAACTGCTGTCACAGTAAACTGAAGTAGCTCCTTGTTGCTTGAACTGAAGTTTTTCAAGAACTTTCCTCAACCAAATTGCTTGACAAGCACATGAAGTAGCAGCCACAAACTCAGCTTCGGTGGTAGACAAAGTAACAATTGGCTGCTTCTTTGATGACCATGAAATAGCTCCTGAACCCATCATAAAAACATACCCGGAAGTGCTTTTCCTATCATCCATATCCCCAGCATAATCACTATCCGTGAAGCCAATCAATTCTGACTTGTCTCCCTTCTTGTAAAATACTCCAAAATCAACAGTTCCTTTCAAGTATCTAAGAATTCTCTTGGCTGCTAGCAAATGTAAGTCCATTGGATGTTCCATAAACCTGCTAATAAGACTAACAGCATACATAATATCCGGTCGAGTTGTTGTTAAGTACATAAGACTACCCACAATCTGCTTGTAAAGTGTGCTATTAACCTTCCTCCCTCCCGGATCTTTCACAAGTTTCAAACTCCTGTCAATAGGAGTATTTACAGAATTGCAATTCTTCATTTGGAACCTATCTAGAACTTCTTGTGCATATTTCTTTTGACAAATAAAAATTCCAGCGGCAGATTGTACAATCTCTATGCCAAGAAAGTAATGCATCATACCAAGATCACTCATATCAAATTCAAGCATCATGGATTTCTTAAACTTTTCAAACATGGCAACATCATTCCCAGTAAAAATAAGATCATCCACATACAAGCAAACAATAAGCATCTTACCTCCAGCTCCAATCTTCACAAAAAGTGTATGCTCATATGGACACTTGTGAAAGCCTTCCTTTAGAAAGTAGGCTTCAATGCGACTGTACCAAGCCCTTGGGGCTTGTTTTAATCCATAGAAAGCCTTCTTCAATTTGTACACTTTGTCCTCATTTCCACGCTTCACATAACTAGGAGGTTGATCAACAAATACTTGTTCTTCCAAGTCACCATGTAGGAACGCCGATTTCACATCCAACTAAAAGATAGGCCATGAATTTTGCGCTGCCAAAGCGATCACCAATCTGATTGTGTCAAGTCTTGCAACTGGAGCAAAAAGTTCTTTGTAATCGATGCCAAACTCTTGCTTGTATCCTTTAGCGACTAAGCGTGCCTTATATTTGTCTACCTCGCCATTCACCTTTAGTTTTGTCTTGTAGACCCACTTCACACCAATTGTCTTGTGCCCTTTTGGAAGATCAGTCAACTCCCAAGTGTTGTTATGTTCAATGGCTGCCATTTCTTCATTCATTGCCTTTCTCCATTTGGATTCTTTAACAGCTTCTTCAAAAGCTACAGGATCACAGTCTGAAAAAAGAGCAAAATGAGTAACTATATCTTCATGATTATTAATTCCTAATACCTCATAATCTTCCATCCATACAGGTCTTCTGCTAACTCGTCGAGGTCGTTCATTTTCTGTTTCAACTACTTGTTGCTCACTTTGTGCCTGTTGTATTGGCTGCTGCTGTCCACTATCATTTTCACCATCAAAATCAGCTTGTATTTGCTGTTCAGCTTTGTCTTCATCCCAATTCCAAAATTGATCTTCATCGAACACCACATCACGGCTAATGACAATTTTCTTGGTAATAGGATCGTACAATTTGTAAGCTTTGGACTGATCACTAATGCCAAGAAAAATGCATTTTCTGCCTTTGCCATCTAATTTGCTCCTCTGCTGGTTTGGAACATGGGCATATGCAATACACCCAAAAATCCTAAAGTGATCAACAGTTGGTATTTGACCACTCCAAGCTTCTTCCGGCGTCATGTTTTGAACAGCAAGTGTAGGGCTTCTATTCAAAATATGAATACTCCAGTTAACTACTTCAGGCCAAAAACTTTTGGGAATGCCACTCCTTGTTAATAAGCTTCGCACCATATTCAAGATTGTGCGATTTTTCCTCTCACTCACACCGTTTTATTGAGGTGTGTATGCTGCTGTAAGTTGCCTTCTAATTCCATGTTCTTCACAATAATTTGCAAATTCTTGAGAATTGTATTCTCCACCACGATCTGTGCGAAGAACCTTTATAGGACAACCAACTTCTCTTTCAACCAGCACCTTATATTTCTTAAAAACTGTCAAAGTTTCTGATTTGTTCTGCAAGAAGTAAACCCAAGTTTTGCGACTAAAATCATCAATGAAGCTAATGAAATACTGTTTACCTCCATTAGATGCTGGATTTATAGGTCCACACAGGTCAAAATGAACCAATTCTAGCACCTTCTTGGCTCTCCAAGAGTTTCCTTTTGGAAAACTATCACGATGTTGTTTTCTGACAACACAATCTTCACAAACTTCTGAAGGAGCAGTAAACTTTGGAAGTCCCTCCACCATTTTCTTTTGTTGCAGAACTTTCAATCCACCAAAATTAAGATGCCCCTATCGATAGTGCCATAGCCAAGCTGTATCCTTTAATTTTGCAGAGAAACAAGAATGATTGATGCTTTGAAGATACAAAGGAAACATTCTATTTGCTGTCATATTAACTTGTGCAATCAAGCCAAGCTTTGAATCTCGAACTTGGCAAACTCCATCCTTGATAACAATCTCACACCCCTTCTCTTGAAGCTGACCAACACTGAGCAAATTTGATTTTAATTCTGGAACAAACAAAACATTAGGAATTGAAAGAGTAGAATTTCTGTTGGTTTGAATCTCTACTTTTCCTTTTCCCTTAGCCATAATTGTAGAGTTATTGCCAAACTTTACAGTATTTTGATAAGACTCATCCAAATCAGCAAAAACAGACTTATCTCCACTCATATGATTGCTGCAGCCTGTATCTAAATACCATAAATTATTGTGAGTTTGTTCCGAGGTATGACATACCATAAGAAGGGAAATTTCTTCTTCTTGCTCAACAAAATTTGATTTCTCACCACGATCTTTATTCAAATTTGTTCGACATTCAGAACGGTAGTGACCATACCTGTGACACCGAAAGCATTCAACATTAGATTTGTCTACTGACTTGGACTTGAAATTATTTGCTTGTTGGTGCTCACGGCCTCTCCATTTTCTCTGATTCCCTGTAGCTTGGTTCTCCTCCGATTTGTTATGTTTATTTTTGCCTTTCCAATTTCCCTTTCCATGACCAGCACCTTTTGGATTTGTTGTAGTCTGCAATGCTTGCTCTTCGTTGTCTTGTTGATTCATCTTTTGCTCATGAACCAGCAAAGAACTCTGCAACTCATCAAGAGAAAGCTCATCAATATCTTTGGATTCCTCAATGGAACATACAACATAATTGAATTTTGCTGTCATGGAGCGGAGAATCTTTTCAACAATTGTGACATCCTCCAATGCATCACCATGTATCCGCATCTTATTTGCGATTGCCATCGTCCTTGAGAAGTAATCTGTAACAGACTCTCCCACCTTCATTTTTAAAGTTTCAAATTCACCACGAAGTGTTTGGAGCTGCATCCTTTTGGCCCTTACATTACCTTGATACTTCTTCTTCATGGAATCCCAAATCTGCTTGCAAGTATCTTTCTTGAGAATGGTTTCTAAAATTGAGCGATCAATGGCTTGAAACAAGTAGTTTTTTGCCTTAAGATCTTTCAATTTTTGCCCGTCAATTTCTGTCTTCTGTGCATCTGTCACTGCTGTACCATCTGCTGCTTCTGTTATGCCAGTTTCTATAACCTGCCAATACTCTTTGGACCTCAAGAAATTCTCCATTAGCATGCTCCAATGGTCATAGTGATGACCATCAAAGTGGGGAATTGCCGGTTGCACAAAATTCTCAGAAGCCATAAAGAAAAAAATAAACTCACAGGTGAAAAGAAAGCAAGCTGCTGCAAACACTCTCTAATTCACTCTTCTCTCGTGTTTGGGCTCTTTCAACCTAGCTCGGATACCAAATGTTAGAAACAAAATACTTTCTTAGGAAGATAAGATGCACAAAAAGGATTAATTATTCACTTCAAACTACTGTATATATAGACAGTAGATACAAGATAACTTCAGCCAACTATATCAATAGTTGCTTAAAAATAGGAAACCACTAACCCACTAGTCACTAACTCAGAACCACTAACCCACTAGCCACTAACTCAGAAACATTAACAATATTAGTAGTTGCTTAAAAGCAGGGAGCAACTAACTTATTCACATAAAGACTAATTCAACATAACACATAAATACTAACAGTTCTCGTGGTCTAATATCGATTTTAGCCCAATTTCGATCCATTTTTTATCGAAATATTCAAAATTCATCCGGATTTAATTTATCTGCAAACATGAGAATTTTAATTAAATAAAGGAGATAATTAACAAAATAAATTGGGGATTTAAATAATTAATTAGGAAATTAAGTACAAATAATTCTAAAAATATAGAATTATCAGTACATCATACTCGTGGACCACAGATACAGATACAAATACAGATACAAAACAGAATTGCAGCATGATCTCACCAACGCCTTTGTCTCAAAATCAGTGCGAGACGGACCGTACGACACACAGTCAGTATGCGCTCAAGCATATTTCATCAGAATAATTTTATAACAGATCGTTTTTCCTTAAATCACATATAAATTCATTTGTTTTTATGAAATCGTTCAAAACATGCTAACTAGCCCTTTTTCAAAAAATCTCAAAAAATGGTCTATGAAAATTCAAAATTCAAGATTTTCAATAATTAAAATCGAATTCAAGTCATACCGTAATTTATGCAAATCATTTAAATTTAATCCGTAAAATTTGATTGTTCAACTAAGCAAAAATCTCTAATTTTTCAGTCATAAAGCTCAACCTAGTCTTTTCGATAATTTTGGTACTGCGAAATTCAACCTAAATTTTATATCTACAAATATACGAAAATTACGGATATTTATCTCTAACTGCGACGAGAATTTTTCTTACTTTGGTGTCTACCTGCAGCCCTCGATTATCTCAACGTAGCGAGTCGGCAGGTTCGGTCCCCTCGATTAATTTTTCGGAACTCTTCCCCGAGATTTTCAAAATTTAGTACACTTATTTTCCTTCCTCAATTTTTTCTCTATTTTCTATAATATATATATTAATAAATATATATATATATATTTATATTACTTTCTTCTTCTTCTTTTTTTCTTTATATATATATATATATTATTATATATATTTTTTGAATTCATTATCTTTCCCGCCGCTTTTCTTCTTCCTCTTCCTTTCTTCATCTTTGTTTTCTCACGAGCTACTGTTCATCCTATTCTTGCCAGCTCACGGTGCCGTCATCCCATCATCCTCATGCCCCCACGCCGGCGCCGGTGTTTCTCGCTCTCTCTCCCCTTCCAACCCACCGTCTACCAACCTCTCCTTTCGCTCTACCTTGCTCGGGCCCCCTTGCTTTAGCCCTCTGTTTCACTCTTTCTCTCGCCGAACGGCTTTCTGAAACAGAGGTGAAAAGAAGCTTAGAAAGCTTTCGCCGCTACTCCTCTGTTTCTTCCTTTCCAAACGTCTGCTCCTGCCTCAAGTCTTGGTTTAGCTTCAAGCTCAGCCTATACTCCCTCTCTCGTTCATCCCCTCGACAGCTCAAAGAAGAATGAGATTATAGATGAGCGTCGGTCTCTTCTTCCTCCGCTTTCACTCTCACTCGCTCATCTCTCTCTCGGTCACGTTTTCAGCTTCCTTACTCTCGGTTTCTAGTTTTCCCCTTATTTAACACCTCTCACGTCTCTGTTTCTTTACACCTTCTTCTCATGTCTCGGTCCCTCTATCTTCTTCCACTTTAATAACGTCATCTCATGCCATTGCTTCAGCTAGTTTATGCCTTAAGCCTTACTGTGTATAGCCCTCCGCATTACAACTTATTTTTGCGTCCGACTTTCTTGGTTCAGTAACGAAACAGGGGTGGAAGAGGACCACTGCTTAGTTACTCCTCTCCCCTCTCTGGTTCCATCTGAGTTTCTGCCGCGTCACGCTCCTCCATTCTGTTCAGCATCGAGGAAGAGAAATGAAGGCAGGATTTGCATTACTACACCCTGCTCTACCCTCTCTCATGTCCCTTTTTCTATTATTTCAATTTTGGTTTCTCAATCTTTCATCTATCTCTCTTCTTTACTGCCCTTAGTTTTCTGTTTTGGTTTCCAGATGTTGTAGCTCTCGATTCTCTCTTCCCTTCCTATTTCTGGTGCCAAGAAATGGGTTAATAAATCATGAAGTGTTGCATGTTGCAGGTTGATGGTGTGGTGCTTTATCTTTGGCAGAGCAGGTAGGGTGAAATGAAAAGGTTGGATGGCGTGAAAAGGTAAGGAAATGTGAGTGTTTTCAACAGCTGTTCCTTTACGTTTTCCGGTGGCAGTTCAATGCTTCTATTTCCTACTCGTCCACTGCTGCTACCTATTACTACTGGCTTCACGTTTCCTTTTTTTTTTTTTTTTTTTGCCAGAGTAACCACCCTGCTGTAGCTTCGTACCCAAGTACATATGTAAATATATATTTCCTCATTCTTTCTCTTTGTCGAGGATCATTCTTGGTTTCTTTACCTGTTTTTGTTTCAACTTTATCATTTTATCATCCCCATATATTTCTTTTCACCCAAAACCTCTCGGCCTCATTCATTTATATATATATATATATATATATATATATATATATATATATATATATATATATATATGTATATATATATGTATGTATTTATATATCTTCTCTTATGTATGTATATATTTATATATACACTTATATGTAAGCATGTGCATTTGTTCCCAATTATACATGTGTATACTTGTATACGTTGTACAGACACATATATATAGATATATATCTATACGTAAGTCTGAGGAAGTAAATAAAATATTGCATGTAGTATAAAAATAATATTAGTCTTATACTTACACTTAAATCAGTTCACCCATACTCATATATTAAATCTTAATTTCCTTGAGTGTTACTTATAGCTAACATTGAGTGTATTAAAAATTTACGGTATTTACAGTCTCACCACCTTGGGAAATTTAGTCTCCAAATTTGAAATACATCAGTCCTTGCACTACTACAAATATTTTCCCCGTATTAAACTTTCCAATTCTTACGTGGTTTCCTCTGAAGTATGATATTGCCACTAGACCTTGATCAAAGGAATTGTCTTAGACCGCAATGCCTTTTCTTTCATGTCCAGTAGCCGAATCGGCTTATCCACATATGTCATATCTTTTTTTCTTTTTTTTTTTCCCACTCATGTGGTTCATACCTAATCACATGGAACAGATCTGGATGATACTTGCGTAGTATCGAAACATGGAAGACGTTATGAATACTTGGTAACTCCGCCGATAACACCAACCTATACGTTTTTTCTCCCACTTAGTCTAAGGTCTCAAAAGATCCAATATATCGAGGACTTAACTTTGCTTTCTTCCCAAACCTTCTTATACCATTGGAAGAAGAAACTTTCAGAAACACCAAATCTCCTACTGAAACTTCCAAATGTCTTCGTCTTTAGTCAATATAACTATCTTTTGCCTACTTTAGACTATTCTCAATTTCTCACAACTTAATTGTACTTCCGCAAAAACCTGTTTAACCAAATCGAGAACAATTATCTTCCCTTTCACCCACTACTTCCATCTAATCGGTGAACGACAGTTTCGACTATACTTCACTTCATACGGTGTCATCTCGATACTTGAGTGTTATCTGATATTATGTGCAACTTTGCTAATTGGCAATTTGTCCTTCCAGAAGCCTTTAAAATCTTAGCAAATGCTTTCAATTCCATATAAGCATGGGTAATAGCCTCATAGGCTTTTGGTGCTCTACCTTAACATGCTGACCTATGAGACATTTTGCCACAAATTCAATTATTTCTCTTATCGTATCGTATTACCAAAATACCTTCAGGAGTTTTGATAAATCCTATTATTCTCCGAATGTGGGGTATATCTCTGTAAATGAGTCTCTGACGACATCAATTCCTTTAACTATAGACCATTTGGTAAACAATTCTGTTTTTAAATCTCAATAAATTATCAGTACCAATACTTAAGCTAGTTGCAGCACCCATCTAGGTCTGATTAGCTACATCAATACGATATTTATCAATACGTCGAGCCTACTCAATTCGATCAATCAAGTCCAGTTTTCAACTCTCAAGCTCGCTACCACAATATAAGTATCAGTATCAGAAAGGAACCACATCCATTTGAGGTTCACTAAATATTTCAATAACTAATGTCCTTGAACAATATACATAATGTGATCCTGTGATCACTTCTGCTTAAAGCACTAACCTGAGTCATCCACTTTTTTCTTATATCATACGGTCTTTGGGTAATTTACATTTAATTAATCTTTAATCGCAATTCATTTTAAGTTCATATCACTTAATCCGAATTCATTTCACATACCAAAGATATTCTTACCTTGTATACACCTCTTATTCCAATATAACTTGCATTCAGAATTTATCACACTTCAACGCTTGTCTCATTTCGTTTATCAATTATAACGCAATCATTTTCTTGCTCAAATTGAGTCTCGCATGTTTTTAAACATAAGCATAATCAATCTGTAATCCTTAGACTCAATATTTAATTCATATTCCAATGTCTCCCGATATCTCAAATTCTGAATCATCTTTAAGAGTTTTGGGTCTTTCCCACTGATTTATAATCCTTGTTTAGGGAATCCAATTAACACCCGTTCTTGATACAACATGACCCAAAAGACTCTGGATCTCCTTAACAAGTAATGCCAGTACACTCCAAATTGGATCACTCGGTCTAATAATTTCCTTATCATATAGTCATTGTAATTGCTTTTTCAGCATTTCTAATTGAATCAAAGTCATTCAGTATAGTGATCTAAATAATTAATTCGATACCACTACTAAATTAATTTCAAACTTCATCTTTCAATTTAGTGGTAACTTTGATAGATCATCTGAATACGTGTTGAAGATCCCTTTGTCTACTGGGGTGTCTTTTCACTCACAACACGCCCTAACTTTATCAATTTTATAAACAGTGTGACCTTCGCTTATACTTTTTGTTCTATAATTCTTCTTTTCAGTTACAGTGACTTTACTCTATCACTCTCACTGCTTCCTTAGTACATCACTTTTTTGTCACTCTCTTTACCCTTTCATTTTCTTAGTAACCTCGAAATATACATTCCATATCATCACAGTTGCGCCTTACACACTGCTTCCTCAAAATAACATCAAATGGAGCTAAACTAGCTTTACTGAGGATCTCAGTATCTCTTACTACTTTCCTGGACTTCCTCCGTTTCACATCTTTACTTATTCAGATTTATACTCTTTTAATTTCATATTCATTCTCGGACTCATTTTCTCATGTCTGATTCAGTCATTTCAATTATAATTTCCAATATGCTTCATACAAAATGTGTTGCCGTCTAAAAGTCTCCAAAAACATTTCTCATGTATTTCTCTAATTTTTGGCTCTCGGGTTAAATCGAGAAACTTCCCTCCGAGTTCGATTTTCCATTTCAGTACTGATGCTACAAGGGCTACTTTCTTTATAGTAGCGCACTTTAAAAATTCGTGTAACTTTCCCAATTCTTTACCAAAAAATTACAAAGAAACTTTCTCGGTAGAGTTACTATAAAATTCCATAGGATTTCTCTGTCTCACTTATCCAATCTTCCACAATCATTGAATTTCTTAACTCTACTGAAAAATGGAGGCTTAAACTTCTGAAGTTGTCTCTATTAGGTTTACAATCGTACCCAACGAATTCATATAAATTCTTCCAATTCATTTATTCCAGTTTTTTCGTCACATTTGAATTTTGACTCTAGTACATAATAGTGTACCATCTTTCAAAATTAACTCAGTCGTTCTCTTAGTCAGACCTTAATCATTATCATTATCACATGGCCACTATCGCTTGACCCGACATCATCATCATTGTTTCCATGTCCCCCTTAAATCCCATGAAGCAGACTTCAGAAATTTTCAGTGAAACTATAAGGTGTACACTAAGACGAGGGTTCACTACACCTCTCGGACCTATCTCTACGATCTCGAGGAATGGTTCAGTTTCATCTGCCAATATGGCAGTAATACTAATCAATCATATCTATCAATTTTCCTTTATTCAAAGACACAATTTTTCATAAAACACAGTCAAGTATACCCATTTGTATCTAAACAATATACAGTAATGCCGGGGATGTGAACTTTCTAAGTCTTTTTCACTTTTAATATCGACTCATATCAGACCAACCTTACTCTGATACCACTTATGTAACGACCCGAATTTACTGATATTTTGGTTGGGCTACAAGTCGATATTAGGTCAGAATAGTGTTCAGAGTGATTAAATTTTTTTCTTAATAATAAATTTAAATAAAATATGTTCAAATTTCCCAGACACATCTTGTATTGCATTACTGTACTTACATAATTTTAGATACAAAAGAATTTCTTACAACTGGTATACCTTCGATGCAGAAATACGCTCTGCGAAATCTTAACTACGCAGAATGCCTTACTAACGAAAACGATCCCAGCTACAGAGGAACTCTGTGGAGGAAAATAAGGGGATGAGCTCACATGCTCAGTAAGAAAAACCCCATAACAGGTAGGTAAATACACTACCTACAAAATATATATATTTTTATATTTGTTAAATCCAAAAAAGTTTCACAGATGATTTTCTCAGATACCAGAAACAGATTTTTCAGGAACAGAATATGTAACAGTAATATATTTAACTACTGTTATAAATCCAGAAAGTTCAGAGTTTTTCAGTAGCAAAGCAAACAGATTCTCAGATATTTCAGTTCAAGCAGACAAATCCAGATAAATATTTTCAAATAGACGAGACAAGGCATGCATGCTATATCAGATATCAGAAATGACTATTGGCCAATGTCGGTGACTCCGGGCAATTCATGGGCCAAGTGTGTCGGGATGTCAATTGTCGTGAGAGTGGTCAGCTACCCAAACGGCTCACAGATCAGAATGTCCGAAGACCAGAAACAGAATCAGAAGCATGGTACATCATACTCGTGGACCACAGATACAGATACAAATACAGATACATAACAGAAGTGCAGCATGATCTCACTAACGCCTTTGTCTCAAAATCAGTGTGAGACGGACCGTACGACACACCGTCAGTACGCGCTCAAGCACATTTCATCAGAATAATTTTATAACAGATCGTTTTTCCTTAAATCACATATAAATTCATTTGTTTTTATGAAATCGTTCAAAATAGGCTAACTAGCCCTTTTTCGAAAAATCTCAAAAAACGGTATATTAAAATTCAAAAGTCAAGATTTTTAATAATTAAAACCGAATTCAAGTCATACCGTAATTTATACAAATCATTTAAATTTAATCCGTAAAATTTGATTGTTCAACTAAGCTAAAATCTCTAATTTTTCAGTCATAAAGCTCAACCTAGTCTTTTCAATAATTTCGGTACTGCGAAATTCAACCTAAATTTTATATCTACAAATATACAAAAATTACGCATATTTATCTCTAGCAACGACGAGAATTTTCCTTACCTCGGTGTCTGTCTGCGGCCCTCGATTGTCTCAACGTAGCGAGTCGGCAGGTCCGGTCCGCTCGATTAATTTTTCGGAGCTCTTTCCCGAGATTTTCAAAATTTAGTACACTTATTTTCCTTCCTCAATTTTTCCTCTATTTTCTATAATATATATATTAATAAATATATATATTTATATTACTTTCTTCTTCTTTTTTTCTTTTTATATATATATATATATTATTATTATTATATATATATTTTGAATTCATTATCTTTCCCGCCACTTTTCTTCTTCCTCTTCCTTTCTTCATCTTTGTTTTCTCACGAGCTACTGTTCATCTAATTCCTGCCAGCTCATGGTGCCATCATCCCATCATCCTTATGCCCCCACGCCGGCGTCGGTGTTTCTCGCTCTCTCTCTCCCCTTCCAACCCACCGTCTACCAACCTCTCCTTTCGTTCTACCTTGCTCGGGCCCCCTTGCTTCAGCCCTCTGTTTCACTCTTTCTCTCGTTGAACGACTTCCTGAAACAGAGGTGAAAAGAAGCTTAGAAAGCTTTCGCCGCTACTCCTCTGTTTCTTCCCTTCCAAACATCTGCTTCTGCCTCAAGTCTTAGTTTAGCTTCAAGCTCAGCCTATACTCCCTCTCTCGTTCATCCCTTCGACAGCTCAAAGAAGAATGGGATTATAGACGAGCTTCGATCTCCTCTTCCTCCGCTTTCACTCTCACTCGCTCATCTCTCTCTCGGTCACGTTTTCAGCTTCCTTACTCTCGGTTTCTAGTTTTTCCCCTTATTTAACACCTCTCACGTCTCTGTTTCTTTACACCTTCTTCTCATGTCTCGGTCCCTCTATCTTCTTCCACTTTAATAACGTCATCCCATGCCACTGCTTCAGCTGGTTTATGCCTTAAGCCTTACTGTGTATAGCCATCCGCATTACAACTTGTTTTTGCTTTTGACTTTCTCGGTTCAGTAACGAAACAGGGGTGGAAGAGGACCACTGCTTAGTTACTCCTCTCCCCTCTCTGGTTCCAGCTTAGTTTCAGCCGCGTCACGCTCCTCCATTCTGTTCAGCATCGAGGAAGAGAAATGAAGGCAGGATTTGCCTTACTACACCCTGCTCTACCCTTTCTCATGTCCCTTTTTCTATTGTTTCAATTTTGGTTTCTCAATCTTTCATCTATCTCTCTTCCTTACTGCCCTTAGTTTTCTGTTTTGGTTTCCAGATGTTGTAGCTCTCGATTCTCTCTTCCCTTCCTATTTCTGGTGCCGGGAAATGGGTTAATAAATCATGAAGTGTTGCATGTTGCAGGTTGATGGCGTGGTGCTTTATCTTTGGCAGAGCTGGTAGGGTGAAATGAAAAGGTTGGATGGCGTGAAAAGGTAAGGAAATGTGAGTGTTTTCAGCAGCTGTTCCTTTACGTTTTCCGGTGGCAGTTCAGTGCTTCTATTTCCTACTTGTCCACTCCTGCTACCTATTACTACTGGCTTCACGTTTCCTTTTTTTTTTTTTTTTTTGCCAGAGTAACCACCCTGTTGTAGCTTCCTACCCAAGTACATATGTAAATATATATTTCCTCATTCTTTCCCTTTGTCGAGGATCATTCTCGATTTCTTTACCTGTTTTCGTTTCAACTTTATCATTTTATCATCCCCATATATTTCTTTTCACCCAAAGCCTCTCGGTCTCATTCATATATATATATATATATATATATATCTTCTCTTATGTATGTATATATTTATATATACACTTATATGTAAGCATGTGCATTTGTTCCCAATTATACATGTGTATACTTGTATACCTTGTACACACACATATACATAGATATATATCTATACATAAGTCTGGGGAAGTAAAAAAAATATTGCATGTAGTATAAAAATAATATTAGTCTTATACTTACACTTAAATCAATTCACCAATACTCATATATTAAATCTTAATTTCCTTGAGTGTTACTTATAGTTAACATCGAGTGTATTGAAAATTTACGGTATTTATACTTGTTTAAGAAAAGTTCCCTATTGAAGCACATTTTACCTAATTTACTCCTTATCGATTGAAATTTCTTAAAGTTTTCGGTTTACTTTAAAAATTAATCTGATCACCGAAACCTCAAGATTTCCACTCAATTTTAATTCTCCAAGTATATTATGCCTTATACTAATTTCCTATGGTCTCAAAATAATTTTTATGAATTTATAAAATTTATTCCGAATTTATTTCACTTACTAGGCCCAATTTCTCGGTTTAGTGTTATCTTGAGTTTTTAATAACTTTTTTCACTTATAAAACCTTATTTTCACCTTCTAACCACCAAAACATACTTATACATGCAATCTTTAAGAAATACTTGAATTTGAAACCTTACCTCGATTTTTATGCCCTTCGAGCTTCGTGCCACTAACTCGAATGCTTTGGTCATTCGGGGCATGTATAATATTATTCCGAGTATCTTAATTGCTTTCTAGTTTCCAAATAAATAATAAAACAAAAATTTTGGGTTTCACATTCCTCTCCACCTTTTAGGAATTTGGTCCTTCAAATTCAGGTTGGTTAATCAAATAGTTAAGGATACTTCTTATCAAACCCGAGTTTTCGATTTTATAAGTAGCTTGTACCTTATGATTCCTATGTGTACGAACACTATATTTCATAGTTGAATCATAAGAAGAGTATTTACTATCATGCAATCGATTAATTGAGAATTTAAAAATACATGTAAGCTACATAACAACGAGATAAGGGTTAAAATGATCCCCGAGCAAGTGCAGGGGTAAAACGGTCAAATGATCAAAATTCGGTATAAATCAGATGAGGAAATTTCAAAAAAAAATATGAAATCGAGAAATCTTGATCAATAATGAGGAAAATATTGAATTTTGAGTCCAATTAATCGAGATATGAATTTAATTAATATTTTTAAAATTTTTACCTCGAAAAATGATCTTGAAAATAGTGGAAAAATATACTGAAAAAGTAAAATCGGACTGATAAATTTATTTACGGATTAAATGAATTTAATATGAATTTTTGGGATATTTTTGAGATATTTTTTGATTTTATTATTATTTTAAGGAATAAAATAATAATAAAAATATATTATAAAAAAATGAATTGAAAAAAAAAATGAAAATTGAAAATCAGAAAACGCTGGGAGAGAAAAGGAACGGAACTGACGCAGACCGAGGAGGAAGAAAGACCACCGGACGGCGAGCACCAGCGCCCCACGCCCAGGCTAGTGGTCGAAAAAGAGAGAGGAGTACGTCCCGATCGTTCTGCCACCGGTCACGCCCTCCACCGATGTCGGACGTCGACGAATCGAGGGAGAAACTGCCGCGGAGAAACAGGAGGAATCCGGTGGCCACCGGCTGTTCTAGGCTCCGATCGATCCCAGCCGAATGATCTCCAGGCTGTGGCGTGCCGAACGACGGTGGTGAGAAGCCGAGAACAGGCCGAAGGACGTCGGCACGGCCAAATCATCCCTGAACCGGTCGGCGGTTCAGGGCAAAACCTTCTAAACTGAACCGAACCGGACCGGTTCAGCTAAGGAGAAAAGGGGAAAAAGAGGAAAAAGAAAGAAAAAGGAAAAGAAAAATTTTTGGGATTTCACCGAACTTCGGGTAAGTCGATACGAGGTCAAAGTGACCAATTTAATTTCTGATAAATTAATTTAAATTATATTTAATCAGAAATTGACCCGAAATTAAATATACGAAATTGTACAATTCGACGATAAATTCTGAACGGAAGCCCGATCGAACTTCGATTTGCATACCATCGCACAATCTCGGGTAAGTAAAGCTCATTTACGACAAATTATGTGATTTATGCATATTTAAGATTTAATTTACGCATTTCGGATTAAATTTCAGATTTACTGAATTATATTCAAAAAATTGAATAAAATGTCGTAAATGATATACGGGCTATCCAAAGAGCTTGGAATAAAGCCCAATGGGTATTGATAGGCCCAATGAGTCGATAGACCCTGATGAACGAGCTTAATACGGATTAAGGTCCAATTAAAGTGTTTAAGGCCTATTAAGAGTAAACGGGCTCACTTAAGTGAAATGAACTGTATTAAATGTGTAATACAGTAGGAAACGTGAAATTAATCCAGTGAATGGTTAAATGCAGCTCCAGAGTCATATTGAGTGTTGACCGGACTGCCAGATTAGAGCAGCACAGAGGAAGAGAGGTCACACTATGTGATCCGAAGTAGGGGACTCTTGCAAGGAGTTAGAGATATCTATGCATATTTTCGTTGGATTTTACATTCACTGAAATTGTTTGAGGGTCAGTGAAACTTGATAATATTATAGGGACTCGATATGGGTAAATTACGATTTTTCCCCTAGTTAGGCAAAAAGTGAAATTTTGGGAAAAGTTCCAAAAAGCATGAAAATGATGTTTTGAGTGGTTTTTCCTGCTGTGTAGCAGAAGAGTAGGTGGATGGGCTAATGTTTTGAGGTCGATGTAAACTAAGCACACTTTATAGTGCTGATTTTAGTGATTTTTAACATCCCTGTTTTTAAAGAGCCATATACCGAATTATGTGGAAACAATCATGCTAGAGCACAACTCGCACTTGATTTCAGATATTTTTCACATACATTAGTACTAGAGGTTTACTCGCACTACATTTATTTGACATGCATGATAGAGTACTAGAGCGTTGCTCGTACTCAGTTTTTATGTGATTTGTGCATGATAGAGTGCTGGAGCGATTAGCTCGTACTCGAGTTTTACATGAGATGCATGACAGAGTGCTGGAGCGTTGCTCACACTCGATTTTTCATGATTTATACATGACATCGTACTTGAGCAATTTGCTCGTACTTGATTTATAATGAGAACTATGCATGACCTGGTGCTAGAGGTTTACTCGCACTAGTGTTGATATTTTGACATGCATATACAGTGTTTTGAGGCGGAGCGTTGATTGTGTGTCACACTCAAGACGCGCACTGCAGTTTTTCATGATATATATACATGTTAGAAAAATCATGACGATTTCCTCCGTGTAGACTGAGTGTCACACTGTTGAGATGTTCTCACGTGGATTTAGAGACGTGACATTGATTCCATAGTATGAGGGCTAAGACCTATGGCAGGCACCCCATTATGATGTATTTCCATGGTATGAGCGACTAAGACCTATGGTAGGCACCCCGACCATGATGTATGGGTCCACGGGTGTACGTTGTATCCTGCATGTGGCATGGAGTACACTGTACCGTGTTTTGTGTTATGGAGTTATGGAGGAGAGTTGTTGATAGCTGGCAGTTGTGATGGATTTACCCCCCTCCCGTTACAGGAGTGATAACCCGCACACTGAGTATTGTGTTGCCTGGGATTTCACCACATGTTAGGATATGTACATAGTCCGGAGATGCTCTCTTACGGTAAGATCCTTAAGTCCAACATCCTTAAGCCAGAGTGGGCGAGGAGGCTCTGTTCGGCCGGGAGGCTCTCTTACATAGTCCGGAGAGATTGCATTTAGCCACTAAGTCTCGCATGATATATCACATGTGTTTTATGATACGGGTAGACCTGAGGGATGGGTCAGAACCCGATTTGTTTGTGTTGTGATGAGAAATGCCATATTTACTGTGTTTTGAATGTAAATGGCATATTTTATATAAAGGCATTCTTAAATGATTAAATATGCACTGTTTTGCATGAATACCTCTAATTTATAAACCAGCATGTGTTTACTACATGGAATTTTAAATCTGTACTATATTATATATATATATATATATTTTAAACATGCTTTTGAAATGAGAGAAGGAAAGGCAAAGCATTATTTTCAGTAGATAGTATGGATGTCTACTTGCTTGCCTGATTTCCTTACTGAGCGCGTTGATAGCTCATCCCATTCATTTTCCCCCTATCTCTACAGATTCTCGTCAGTAGATTGAGTCGGCTAAGGGTATTGCATTCCTTTGATCCGTTGCCACTCCCCATCTAGCGAAAGGTATATACATGCGTACTCTTTTGTATCTGAACAATGTATAAACACAGTGATGTACACGTTTTAATATGGGGGATGTAATGATGTAATTATAATTAAGTATATAAATTTACTTATGATATGAATGTCATGTATGTATGATACGAAAAAGAATGGTAAGATATGTCTGGATGAGGAGACTAATGCCTATTCACAGCCCAACTGTTGAGTAAAAAGTGAAAAATTTAGTGTGGTTTTTGGTAAGTCGCGTGTGGGAGGAGGGCATGACAAAATGGTATCAGAGCATAGTTGGTCTGATGTGTCTAGGCATTAGTAATTAGAAAAAAGTGTACATCCTCATATCACTGTGTTTTGTTCAGTTACAATTGTGTATACAAGATGGGAGTTGGACAAATTAATGTTTGTGAATGCAGGAATCTTACCATTATGGCAATTACCCACCGTGGTAAAGGGACGAGGGGTAGGGCTAGAGGCCGCAGAGGTAGGTCGGCTAGCCAGGGTGAGTCTTCGACAACCCATACACCCCCAGGTACTGCTGAGGTACCAGATACGACTGAGACACGCTTCTCGAGGATAGAGCGTAGCCTAGAGGCGATAGTAGGGCTGTTGGCACAAACTTTGCCAGGTAGACAGAGACAGGATGCAGAGACTGCGACTAGAGAGGCAGTTACACCTGATACACCTGCGCAGCTTGTACAGAGGCCATAAACTATTGATACTCCTACACCCCCACCAGTTCAGGGTGGTAGAGGATATGGGTGTGATTTGGATCATTTGCGACAATTCCAGAAGCTTGGACCTCCATCTTTTCGAGGGGTCAAGGACCCAGCTAGTGCAGAGGAGTGGATTAGTGAGATGGAGAAGTTGTACGACTTCTTTGATTATATGACTTCAAAGAGAGTCGCATTTGCTGCGTTCCTACTGAAGGGAACGGCAGAGCATTGGTGGAAGTCCACCAGGTTGATATTGAGAGCCCGACATGCTGAGATCAGTTGGGAGATGTTTCTGGAGGCCTTCAGGAGGCAGTTTATTCCTGATACAGCGCAGTGTAGACTGCAGGTCGAGTTTTTGGGATTGAGCCAGGGGAGTCTCACAGTGGATGAGTACGAGACTAGATTTTTGGCCCTGGGGAGGTATGATCCCGATACCATGTACAGCGAGACTAGGAAGGTCCGTAGATTTGTTGACGGATTGAGACCGATGTTGCGGTCTAGATTGGTACCACTAGACATTGGTACATATGATGAGGCAGTGCGCAGAGCGCAGCTTTGTGAGCAAGATTACGAGAGAAATACCTCTAAGTTTGGGAAGTTCAGTCAGAGCCGAGATAGAGAGAGGAAGAGGCCGGCTAGAGATAGAGGGTTCAGTTATCAAGGAGGGAGGAGACTCTTCGGTAAGGGACCACAGATAGAGGAGGTGCGAGAGCGACCAGTTAGACCTCCTACATACCCGGCCATAGCTCCGGTGAAGGGCATTATGATTGGAGGATCGAGGCCTACTACTGATCAGTGCAGTCGATGTGGTAGACATCATGGCGGTAGACCTTATCCGTTGAGCCCTGTTGTGTGTTTTCGATGTGGAAAACATGGGCATATTGCTAGAGAGTGCCCAGAGACATATGTGACTGCCCCACAGAAAGGCAGGGAGCATGATAGAGCTCTAGCTGGTACGTCTGCTCAGAGAGGTAGAGCGACGACAGAGGAGAAGGGGAAGCAGGTGATGGGTCGAGGGCGAGTACATGCCTTGAACCTGGATGCAGCTGATGCTTCTACGGATGTGATTAGAGGTAACATCCTAATTTATGATTTAGAAGCATATGTTTTAATTGATCCTGGTGCCACGCATTCATTTGTATCACCATCATTTGCATGTAAGTTACAAAAGCATGTGGAGCGTACTCCTTTAAAGATGATGATGTTGATTAGTACGCCTATAGATTTCAGTCAGCTAGTTGAGCATGTGTATAATGATTGTAAGTTAAGAGTAGGGGAAAAGGATATGATAGCCAATCTAATATTGCTAAGTATGAGTGACTTTGATGTAATATTAGGTATGGATTGGTTATCTGCAAACCATGCTGTTTTAGATTGTTATGCTAAGACAGTTATGTTTCCTAACCCTATGAAAGTTATTGTAAAGTTTGATGGGAAGAAATGAAAGAAATAAATATGTTGTTAATAAATAAAAATATTTTACTGACTGAGAGATAAATATCTTGAAGGTTTCATTGCGTACGTAGTGGATACGGATAAGGTACATCTGGAGTTGGTAGATATTCCTGTGGTCAGTTAGTACCCAGATGTTTTCCCAGATGAGTTGCCAAGGTTACCACCAGACAAAGAGATGGAGTTCTGTATAGATTTGGTGCCTGGTACTGAGCCTATTTCGAGACCACCGTATCGCATAGCCTTAGTTGAGCTGGAGGAGCTCAAGAGACAGTTGCAGGAGTTGTTGGATAGGGGTTTCATTCGACCGAGTGTTTCACCGTGGGGAGTACCGATTTTGTTTGTAAGGAAGAAGGATGGAAGCCTCTGATTGTGTATAGACTACAGATTGTTGAATAAGGCTACCATCAAGAATAGGTATCCCCTTCCACGCATTGAAGACTTACTGGATCAGCTTCGTGTAGCGCAGGTATTTTCTAAGATTGATCTGAGGTCTGGTTATCATCAGTTGAGAGTTCGGAGTGGAGATGTACCCAAGACGGCATTTAGGACTCGATATGGCCATTATGAGTTCCTAGTTATGCCATTTGGACTGACGAATGCTCTCACAGCTTTCATGGCTTTGATGAACGATGTGTTCAAGCCATTTTTGGATCAGTTTGTTATCGTATTCATCGATGACATATTGGTGTATTCGAGATCCGAGGAGGAGCATGAGGAGCACCTCGGGATCGTATTGCAGACTCTACGAGAGCAGCAGTTGTATGCTAAACTCAGCAAGTGTGATTTTTGGTTGACAGAGATCTCGTTTTTGGGACATGTAGTGTCGAGGGATGGTGTTTTAGTAGATCCATCCAAGAATGAGGATGTAGTTCAGTGGGAATAGCCGAGGACAGTTACCGAGACCAGGAGTTTTCTGGATTTAGCAGGGTACTATCGGAGATTCGTTGAGGAATTTTTGAAGTTGGCTGCTTCGTTGACATGACTTACTCAAAAGAGTGTTGCATTCATATGGGACGAGGATTGTGAGAGGAGTTTTCAGGAGCTGAAGAGTCGATTGACCATCGCTCAGATTCTCACTATTCCTACCAGCTCAGGAGGATTTTCAGTATATACCGATGCCTTGCATCAGGGACTGAGCTGTGTATTGATGCAGGATGGGAGGGTAGTTGCTTATGGATCCAGACAGCTGAAGGACCATGAGAAGAACTATCCGACTCACGATTTAGAGTTGGCAGCAGTAGTGTTTGCGTTGAAGGTATGACGCCACTACTTGTATGGTGAGAAGTTTCAGATTTTTACCAACCACAAGAGCCTCAAGTACCTGTTCTCACAGAAGGAGCTGAACATGAGACAGAGAAGATGGCTAGAGCTTTTGAAGGATTATGATTGTGAGATACCTTATCATCCGGGTAAGGCTAATGTTGTAGCAGATGCTTTGAGTAGGAAGAGCCTTGGGATGGTATCGTATATGATGGCCAGGAAGCATGAGCTGCTAAAGCAGTTTGCTAGCCTCAGTTTGGGAGTTATGCCTTCGGACATGGATGCGGATTGTATGATTGCGAGTCTACGCTTAGAGCCAGATCTGTTAGACAGGATTAGACAAGCTCAGCAGACTGATCCCTATTGCATCGATTTGATTGGTCAGATGCAGAGGGGCATAGTGATGGATTTTGAGTTGAGTTTTGATGGACTACTGAGGTTCAGATGTAGATTGTGTGTTCCCGAGGACCCAGAGCTCCAGAGATTGATATTGTCGGAAGCTCATTCATCGAGGTACACATTGCATCCGGAGAGTGGCAAGATGTATCAAAACCTCCGAAAGGTGTACAGGTGGTCAGATATGAAGAGAGATGTGGCAGATTTTGTGACGAGATGTCTCGTATGTCAGCAGGTGAAAGTAGAGCATCAGAAACCTGCAGGATTATTGTAGCCTCTACCTATACCGACATGGAAATGAGAGCATATCACCATGGATTTCGTGATGGGTTTACCGAAGACTCGGAGGAATCACGATGCTATATGGGTGATCGTTGATAGACTGACGAAGTCAACCCACTTTCTAGCTATGAGAGCTACCGATACTCTAAGTACATTGGCATGGTTGTATGTAAGCGAGGTAGTGAGGTTGTATGGTGTTCCAGTGAGCATTGTCTCGGATAGGGATTCCCGCTTCACTTCCCACTTTTGGGAACATTTTCAAGAAGCTATGGGAACCCAATTGAGTTTGAGCACAGCTTTCCATCCTCAGACAGATGGTCAGTCAGAGAGGACGATACAGACTCTGGAGGATATGTTGAGAGCATGTGTGCTGGATTTTAGAGGCTCCTGGGATTATCATTTGTCACTAGTCGAGTTTGCCTACAACAACAATTATCATTCGAGTATCGAGATGGCACCGTATGAGACCTTGTATGGCTGCAGATGTCGCTCCCCTATTGGATGGGAAGAAGTGGGTGATCGAAAGATTTTTTCTCCTGATATGGTTACACAGGCTTCTGAGGATGTCCGATTGATAGTTAAGAGATTGAGCACAGCTCAGAGTCGACAGAAGAGTTATGCTGACATGAGACGTAGACCACTTGAGTTCGCAGTTGGTGAGTCAGTGTTTCTGAAGGTTTCTCCTTCCAAGGGTATAGCGAGGTTTGGAAAGAGGGGTAAGCTGAGTCCTCGCTACATTGGATCCTTTGAGATACTTGATCGAGTGGGAGATAAGGCCTATAGGTTGGCATTGCCACCAGATTTATCAAGCGTGCACAACGTCTTCCACATTTCGATGCTTCGGAAGTATCACTTGGATCCGGCGCATGTGATTAGTTATGAGCCATTGGAGCTCAGTGAGGACATGTCATATGTTGAGAGGTCGATTCGGATACTGGATAGGAAGGAGAAGGTTTTGAGGTCGAAGACTATCGGGTTAGTGAAGGTTTTATGGCAGCATCACACTTCCGAGGAGGCAACTTGGGAGTTAGAGAGCTTGATGCGAGATAAGTACCCCTAGTTGTTTGAGGATTGATTTGGTTCTAATTTGGAGGACCAAATTCTTTTAGTTGGGGAGGATTGTCAGACTCGAGTTTTTGATTTTATATGTAGCTTGTACCTTATGATTTCTATGTGTACGAACACTATATTTCATAGTTGAATCATAAGAAGAGTATTTACTATCATGCAATCGATTAATTAAGAATTTAAAAATACATGTAAGCTACATAACAACGAGATAAGGGTTAAAATAATCCCTGAGCAAGTGCCGAGGTAAAACGGTCAAATGACCAAAATTCTGTATAAATCCGATGAGAAAATTTGATAAAAAATATGAAATCGAGAATTCTTGATCAATAATGAGGAAAATATTGAATTTCGAGTCCAATTGATCGAGATATGAATTTAATTAATATTTTTGAAATTTTTACCTCGAAAAATGAGCTTGAAAATTGTGGAAAAATATACCGAAAAAGTAAAATCGGACTGATAAATTCATTTACAGACTAAATGAATTTAATATGAATTTTTGGGGAATTTTTGGGATATTTTTGGATTTTATTATTATTTTAAGGAATAAAATAATAATAAAAATATTTTTGAGATATTTTTGAATTTTATTATTATTTTAAGGAATAAAATAATAATAAAAATATATTATAAAAAAATGAATTAAAAAAAATGAAAATTGAAAATCAGAAAACGCGGGGAGAGAGAAGGAACGGAATCGACCAGACCGAGGAGGAAGAAAGACCACCGGACGGCGAGCACCGGTGACCCCACGCCCAGGCCAGTGGCCGAAAAAGAGAGAGGAGGTCAGCCCGATCCTTTTGCCACCGGTCACGCCCTCCAACGACGTCGGACGCCCGGCGAATCGAGGGAGAAATTGCTGCGGAGAGAAAGGAGGAATCCGGCGGCCACCGGCGGTGCTAGGCTCCGATCGATCCCAGACGAACGATCCCCAGGCTGTGGCACGCCGAACGGCGGTGGTGAGACGTCGAGAACCGGCCGGACGACGCCGGCACGGCCAAATCATCCCTGAACCGGTTGGCGGTTCAGGGTAGAACCTTCTAAACTGAACCGGACCTTACCGGTTCAGCCAAGGAGAAAAGGGGAAAAAGAGGAAAAAGAAAGAAAAAGGAAAAGAAAAATTTTTGGGATTTCACTGGACTTCAGTTAAGTCGATACGAGGTCAAAAGTGACCAATTTAATTTCTGATAAATATATTTAAATTATATTTAATCAGAAATTGACCCGGAGTTAAATATACGAAATTGTGCAGTTCGACGATAAATTCTGAACGGAAGCCCGATCGAACTTCGATTTGCATACCATCGCACAATCTCGGGTAAGTAAAGCTCATTTACGACAAATTATGTGATTTATGCGTATTTAAGATTTAATTTACGCATTTCGGATTAAATTTCAGATTTAGTGAATTATATTCGAAAAATTGAATAAAATGTCGTAAATGATATACGGGCTATCCAAAGAGCTTGGAATAAAGCCCAATGGGTATTGATAGGCCCAATGAGTCGATAGACCCTGATGAACGAGCTTAATACGGATTAAGGTCCAATTAAAGTGTTTAAGGCCCATTAAGAGTAAACGGGCTCATTTAAGTGAAATGAACTGTATTAAATGTGTAACAGTAGGAAACGTGAAATTAATCTAGTGAATGGTTAAATGCAGCTCCAGAGTCATATTGAGAGTTGACCGGACTGCCAGATTGGAGCAGCACAGAGGAAGAGAGGTCACACTACATGATCCGAGGTAGGGGACTCTTGCAAGTAGTTAGAGATATCTGTGCATATTTTTGTTGGATTTTACATTCACTAAAATTGTTTGAGGGTCAGTGAAAATTGATAATATTATAGGGACTCATATAGGTAAATTACGATTTTGCCCTTAGTCAGGCAAAAAGTGAAATTTTGGGAAAAGTTCCAAAAAGCATGGAAATGATGTTTTGAGTGGATTTTCCTGCTGTGTAGTAGAAGAGTAGGTGGATGTGCTAATGTTTTGAGGTCGATGTAAACTAAGAACACTTTATAGTGCTGATTTTAGTGATTTTTAACATCCCTGTTTTTAAAGAGCCATCTACCGAATTATGTGGAAACAATCGTGCTAGAGCATAACTCGCACTTGATTTCAGATGTTTTTCACATACATTAGTGCTGGAGGTTTACTCGCACTACATTTATTTGACATACATGATAGAGTACTAGAGTGTTGCTCGTACTCAGTTTTTATGTGATTTGTGCATGATAGAGTGCTGGAGCGGTTAGCTCGTACTCGAGTTTTACATGAGATGCATGACAGAGTACTGGAGCGTTGCTCGCACTCGATTTTTCATGATTTGTACATGACATCGTACTTGAGCGATTTGCTCATACTTGATTTGTAATGAGAACTATGCATGACCTGGTGTTAGAGGTTTACTCGCACTAGTGTTGATATTTTGACATGCATATATAGTGTTTTGAGGCGGAGCGTTGACTGTGTGTCACACTCAAGACGCGCACTGTAGTTTTTCGTGATATATATACATGTTAGAAAAATCGTGACAATTTCCTCCGTGTAGACTGAGTGTTACACTGTTGAGATGTTCTCACGTGGATTTAGAGACATGGCATTGATTCCATAGTATGAGGGCTAAGACCTATGGCAGGCACCCCACTATGATGTATTTCCATGGTATGAGTGGCTAAGACCTATGGTAGGCACCCCGACCATGATGTATGGGTCCATGGGTGTATGTTGTACCGTGCATGTGGCATGGAGTACATTGTACCATATTTTGTGTTATGGAGTTATGGAGGAGAGTTGTTGATAGCTGGCAATTGTGATGGATTGACCCCCCTCCTGTTACAGCAGTGATAACCCGCACACCGAGTACTGTGTTGCCTGGGATTTCACCACATGTTAGGATATGTACATAGTTCGGAGATGCTCTCTTACAGTAAGATCCTTAAGCCCAACATCCTTAAGCCAGAGTGGGCGAGGAGGCTTTGTTTGGCGGGGAGGCTCTCTTAAATAGTCCGGAGAGATTGCTTTTAGCCACTGAGTCTCGCATGATATATCACATGTGTTTTATGATACGGGTTGATCTGAGGGATGGGTCGGAACCCGATTTGTTTGTGTTGTGATGAGAAATGCCATATTTACTGTGTTTTGAATGTAAATGGCATATTTTATATAAAGGCATTCTTAAATGATTAAATATGCACTATTTTGCATGAATACCTCTGATTGATAAACCAGCATGTGTTTAGTACATGGGATTTTAAATCTGTACTATATTATATATATTTTAAACATGCTTTTGAAATGAGAAAAGGAAAGGCAAAGCATTATTTTCAGTAGATAGTATGGATGTCTACTTGCTTGCCTGATTTCCTTTCTGAGCGCGTTGATAGCTCATCCCATTCATTCCCCCCCATCTCTACAGATTCTCGTCAGTAGATTGAGTCGGCTGAGGGTATTGCATTCCTTTGATCCGCTGCCACTCCTCATCTAGCGAAAGGTATCTTTTGTATCTGAACAATGTATAAACACAGTGATGTACACGTTTTAATATGGGGGATGCAATGATGTAATTATAATTAAGTATATGAATTTACTTATGATATGAATGTCATGTATGTATGATTTGAAAAAGAATGGTAAGATATGTCTGGATGAGGAAACTAATGCCTATTCACAGCCCAACTTGTTGAGGAGATAAAGGTAAGTAAAAAGTGAAAAATTTAGTGTGGTTTTTGGTAAGTCGCGTGTGGGAGGAGGGCGTGACACTTATCTCTCATATGGCTCTCTATCTCCCACGTAGCTTGTTCTGTCGAGTGTTGTTGCCAAAGAAACTTTACTAACGGGATTTTTTTGGACCGAAGTGCCTCAACATAACTCATATCTTCTTGTATGTCCACGATCCATACTCAATTACATGAGAAGGGCCCGGCTGATATCTCCTCAACATAAAAACATGGAAGACATCATGTACCCCAGACAACTATGGAGGTAAGGCAAGTCTGTAGGTAACATCTCCACTTTCTTAAATATTTCAAATGGATCAATAAAGCGAGAACTGAGCTTCTCTTTCTTCCCGAATCTCATGACACCCTTCATCGGTGATACCTTTTTAAATACCGAGTCCCCAATCTAAAATTCCAATGGCCACCTACGCACATTAGCGTAGCTTTTCTGTCTACTCTGGGTGGCTCTTAATCTATCACATATAGTACATACGCCCCAAGCCGTCTGCTCTACAAGATCAGGAACGAAGATTTTTTGGTCACCCACTTCTTCCCAAGCAACTGAGGACCTACATCTCCTACCATACAGAGCCTCATAATATGTCATACCGATGCTTGCATGGTAACTTTAATTGTAAGTAAACTTTGCAAGGGGAAAATGATCATCTCATGATCCCTTAAAATCCAATGCACATGCCCTTAACATATCCTCCAAGGTTTGAATGGTCTGCTCGAACGACTGTTAGTCTGAGGATGATAGGCGGTGCTCAAATTAAGCTGAGATCTCATGGCTTCCTGAAAACATGTCCAGAACCTAGAAGTGAACCGAGAATCTCTATCAAAAGTAATGCTCATAGGAGCCCCATGCAACCGTGCCACCTCTCTGACATACAAGTTTGCTAACTTATCCAGTGAATCAGTGCTCTTAATGGCAAGAAAATTGGCACTCTTCATCAATCTGTCTACTATAACCCATATTGCATTATGACCTTTTTAAGTCCTTGGTAAGCCCATAATAAAATCCATCATAATATGCTCCAATTTCCATGTAGGCACAAGTAGTGACTTAAGAAGTCCAGCTAGCTTCTGATGCTCAATCTTAACCTGTTAACAGATCAAATATCTGGCTACAAATTCTGCTATATCCTGTTTTATACCAGTCCACCAATACACCTTACGCAGATCATGGTACATCTTGGTACTACCTGGGTGCATGGTGTAACGGAAACAGTGGGACTCTCTTAAAATCTGTTGCTTGAGGACATCCTCGTTTGGGACAAAGATGCGGCCTCTGAATCTCAATAAACGATTATTACTGACCGAATAGTCTGACTGTAAATTTTGCTCTACCTGGCTAACCATATCTAATAATCTCTGATCATTTCTCCTCTCGGCTCTGTTCTGATCAAAAATCCTTAGTTCAATCCGTAGGCTAGCCATAAATCCAATATTTGCTTCCTCCACACTTATCCTGAGTCTGACGAACTGTTCCATTAACTCTCAGTCCCTGACCATCATATATGACACCATACCCTTCCTACTGAGGGCATCCACAACCATATTCGCTTTACTCGAATGATACAAGATCTTGCAGTCATAATCTTTGAGGAGCTCTACCCACCGTCTTTGCCTTATGTTCAGCTTCTTCTGATCAAATATATACTTTAAACTCTTATGGTCAGTGAAGATTTGAAATCTCTCACCATACAAATAGTACCGCCAAATCTTCAGAGTAAAAACCACTACGGCTAACTCCAAATCATGGGTAGGATAATTTCGCTCATAGTCCTTAAGTTGTCGGGAGCCATAAGATATCACTTAGCCATTTTGTATAAGCACACATCCCAAACCTTGATAAGAGGCATCACAGTATACTGTAAATCCCCCCGATATGCTCAGAATAGTCAAGACAGGTGCTGAAGTCAATCTCTACTTAAGCTCCTGAAAACTCTACTCACATACTTCTGACCATATATATGAAACTCCTTTATATAGTGGAGCTACTATTTTGGATAAACCTTTTACAAATCTCTAATAGTATCATACCAACCCTAAGAAACTCGAAATCTCTGTCACAGTCATCGATCTCTCCCATTTGAGTACTGCCTCAACCTTGGATGAATAAACTGACACCCGTCCTTGGATATAATATGACCGAGGAAGGCTATCTGTTCTAGCCAGAATTCACACTTACTCAATTTCCCATACAATTGTTTCTCTCGAAGAGTCTTGAGCACGATCCTCAAATACTGCTTGTGCTCCTCTCGAGACTCAGAGTACACCAGGATGTCATCAATAAAACAATCACAAATCGATCCAAATAATCCTGAAATACTTCATTCATCAGACTCATAAAAGTAGCAGGGGCATTGGTCAGGCCAAAAGGCATCACCAAGAATTTATAATGGCTGTATTTAGTCTTGAAGCCTATCTTAGGCCCATTTCCCCTTGTAATTCTCAACTGGTGATAGCCGACCTTAGATCTATTTTAGAAAATACTGAAGCCATTCTCAGCTGATCAAATAAGTCATCTATTATGGGCAATGGGTACTTATTTTTTACTATGGCCTTATTCAATAATTTGTAGTCTATACATAACCGGAGGCTACCATCCTTCTTTCTGTCAAACAGAATTGGAGCTCCCTAAGGTGACACACTGGGCCTAATACAACCCTTGTCAAGTAACTCTTACAACTGCTTCTTCAGTTCTTTTAATTCAACCGGTGTCATTCTATAGGGAGGTTTAGAGATGGGCTGGGTATATGGCACTAAATCGATAATAAACCCCAGCTCTTTTTTCGATAGTAACCTTAGTAATTTATCAAGAAACACATCCAGGAATTCACAAACAATCAGTATATCCTGAATGCTTTGATGTTCCCGGCTCATATCAGAAATAGAAGCTATATAACCTTCACAAAAATAAAACATCAGAAAGTTTACACAAGTTTCACACTTTAAAACATCGTATATTTTATTTCTTAACTGCAAAACATACTTCAAATTTATCAGGTAAGGAGAAGATTACAGTCTTGGTATGGCAGTCTAAACTTACTCGATTGGCAGCTAACCAATCCATAACCAAATTTACATCAAAGCCATACATGTTTAATAAGATTAGATCTGCTATTATTACCCTATCTCCTACCTTAATTTCATAATTTTTACACACTCTATCAGTTATTTGTGTTTCATGCATGGGAGTACTAATATGAAATACATTATCTAGGGGCTTAGATTCTAAATCCAGACACTTTGTAAAGTGGGGTGAAATGAATGAGTGTGTGGACTCTGGATCAAATAAAACATGAGCTTTATGATTACAGACAATAAGATTACCTCTGATGAAGTCTGAAGAGGCATCGACTGTCTCCTAATCTAAGGTAAAGACGCGCCCTTGAGTGACAGACTTTTTACCTTTTTCCACTGTTATAGCCTGTCTCTGGGGGGTTTACCTCTTAGGAGTCTATGTTTGTCTTTTAGACTGTGGCTGTGGTGGATCTCGGGGCTATGGAGTCTGAAGTTGTGAACAATCTTTAATCAAATGTCCCTTGTCTCCACATCTAAAACAAGTACCCATTCACCAATGACAAGGCCCACTATGCATCTTGCCACTGTCCTTGCAACTTCTTCTAGTCATCTGGTGGCTCCGGGTAATCACATGGGTAGTAATAGGAGTCATGGGCCTATCAACCCTCTTACCCTTATTCTTCAGCATCCCTCGAAAGGCATATTGAGCTTGTATAATATCAACACCCTTCTCTATTTCTTGTGCGAGCCCGAGAGCGTCACCAAACTCTAAAATTTGAAAATTGAGTAATCTTTCCTGGATGGCCGGTCTCAACTCGGATAGAAACCTCTCTGTACGGCGTTACTCATCCCTAATGGTCTCAGGGTCATACCTTATCAGGGTGGAAAACCTATTCTCATATTCTTCTACTGTCATGCTGCCCTATAGCAAATCCAGAAATTCAGCCTGCAATTTCTTCTGAGCAATTAGTGGGACATATTGACTTTTAAAAGCAGATAAGAAAATTCCCCAACTAATCTCCAGATGTCGAGGAATCAAATATGTTTTGGTGGCTCTCTACCACACACCGGCCTGTCCAGTAAGCATATATGTAGCTATAAGGACCCACTCGAAATCAGTGTACCTTATATATTCAAATATCTTTCCACTCCTCAGCCTTTACTGGGTCCTTCACCCCCTTAAACTTTGGAGGGTGCATCTTAAGAAAATCCTTCATTCTACTAGCATTTCTATCATTTATCCCAGTCTATACCGGAGGCTGTGACAGAAGGTGCCAAAGGAACTTGTGGAGGAGGTGGAGGTAGAGTCGGCATTGGTGTGGTACCCGATACCTTAACCCCAAAATGCTGGGCAAATAATGTTGCTATGTTCTCAAATCCCTACCTCATGTTTTGCTCAATGCGATTATTAGGGAGTTAGGACTCTCTGGTTGTGGGGGAGGTGGTGGTGGTGTCTGATTTTATCTTCTAGGGCAGCCTCGTCTACTACTCATGGTAAATGATATATTACCTGTGCCAATACCATGAGATTCAATTGCAGCAATAACAGGCACACACAATTTATAACCAGACAAGTACAGATACTTGGGATGTAATCAAACTTTAACTACCTGACACTGACAGTACTAGACAACTTTTACTTTGATACCACGTAAACTGTAACGTCCCGAAAGCACAAGAATTGGGGCTAACTTTTTTTTGAACTTAATTTCTTACTTAGGTTGTATTCCTGTACAATGTTGGTTACTTAGTTTCTTATTTTGCTAAATCTTTTAATCGCTTAAATTTCGGCAGTATAACCTCTTATATTTTAACCTACCTTCCTGCAATCAATACTTTCACAATTTATAATCGCAAGCAGTTGTTTTTATTTTCTTAAACTTATCATTTTTCGATTCAACATACTTCACAACGAAATTAGTAATATCTGTATCGAACAATTCAATACATTTCATTTTTTTCAAAAACCACTTCTTTACAACTCTGTAAAATTAGATTACATCTCCAAAAGTATTTACACAACAGTATATAAACAATATAAATGTCTGGAAATAAACATCAGATGATATACCTGTAAGGCCCGTAAAATTCTATGTAAATTTTATGATTCTTTGATGTACAGACAAGTTACACAATATATGAATCATAAGAATTGGATATTTTTTAGTGTTAAGTGTGAATGAAATAGAAAATGGATATTAAAGTGATTGAATGAGAGTTTAACTTTGGAAATCTGAGAAAACTGCAGCTAGAATACTGCAGAATACAGGGCAGATCGATCTCATTTCAATGGAAAATCGATCTCTTAACCTTGAAATGCAATGCCAAGGCATTCTGTAAGGGAGAGATCGATCCCTCATCTAAGCAGATCGATCTCAAGTTACCTCGATTTGGACAAGATCGATCTCCTCCCATAAGCCAGATCAATTTCTAGTTGCTTCTGAATAGGCCAGATCGATCTCTTCTTAAGGTAAGATCAATCTCTAAAGCCTTCTGTCTGAACCAGATCGATCCTATACGAATGAGCAGATCGATCTCATGCTCTTCGACAGATCGATCCCCTAGCCTGCAATGCCAAATTCTAAAGGAAATTAAGCAAAGGCAGATCGATCTCCACCCTTGGAGATCGATCTCATAAAGCAATTTCTATAAAAACTGGGCAGTTGAATCTTCATTTACATGAGACAATCCAAATTTCCTCCATTTTTAACAACAACCTAGTTTTCTCACTCTACAATGCACCCCCTTCCAAAACGATTTAAGGAAAAAGTCATTTGAGCAAAGTTGTTCCTAGTGAGGAAGAGAACAACATAGTCAAAGATTGAAAGCTCAAACTTTGGATTGAAGAAGAAACCCCAATTTGGTAAAAAGAGGAAAAAGTCAAGCTAGGTAAAATTTCTATACACCATCTTCTAGTATGCTAATGTAGACATTTTGATGAGTTGATTGGTGCATATAATGTTGGCTAAAATGTTCATATACATGCTTGAACAACCATGACCTAGAATAGGCTTAGTAAGAGAAAAATTGAAATGGCATGGAGATGATGATGATTTAAACATGTAGAGATGTTAGTAAGCATGTATCGATGATTTTAAGATAACTTTGTGAAATCCATATGTTGGATTAGATGAGGATTGAAAATAGGCATTAGAAGTGTTTGATGAAATGCCATAGAGAAGGA
This sequence comes from Firmiana major, assembly GCA_033439115.1. Lineage (NCBI taxonomy): Eukaryota > Viridiplantae > Streptophyta > Magnoliopsida > Malvales > Malvaceae > Firmiana > Firmiana major. Next base: position 20,285,826 of record CM065904.1, read on the forward strand.
AAATGAAGAACTTAAGGCATAATGAGCTTAATGCCGATTTAGTATGAACTAATAGACTCTCAAAAAAATGAATAGAGCAATCAAAATGAACTTAAGATGAGGTGAGGCCTTATAAGTGATAATGAACCCAATAAGTCGAATCAAATAAAATAAACGCAAGAATTGTGATGTATTGGGTTATGTTGATGTGATAAGTAATTTTGTGCAGCTCCAGAGATTTCATTTGGGAGCGAATAGGATTGCGCCGTCGAGCAGCTCTAAAGAAGTGGAATTACAAGACGCGATTCCAAGTAAGGGAATTTTATGAGTATATAGAGATAGTTGCACGTATTTTAAGGGTGTTTATAGGGCTTTGTAAATGCTTGGTTATCTAGAAGAGAAATGATGATTGTATGGAAAACTTCGGATATAAATGATTTTGGTTTGGAAATAAATCTTACAAAAAGGGGATAGTAAGGCTAATAATTGCATAAATCACATGTTTTGATATTTTTATGAAATACATTGCTTGGTTTAAGCAAAATTGACGGATAGGCTGGCTAGTGATTTCATGATTTTGTGGAATAGCACGAATTAGGTGCTAACTTTGGTTTGAGAGTGTTTTGTTAAAATAGAGCTGCCTATCATGCTTATATGAGTTAAATCGTGCTGGAGCCTCACTCGCACTGGATTTTGATGTCCTAATACGTATGAAATATGCTGAAACCTAACTCGCACCATGTTTTGAGTTATGATGTTTTATAAACCGTACTGGAGCTTTAGTTCGTGCATGGTTTTCCATTGATTTTCTTATGCATATAACCATACTGGAGCTATGCTCGTACTTGATTTCCTCATTATTTATTATGCATAAAGTCATACTAGAGCGTTACTCGTACGAGGGAATTTATTGATGATGCATGAATCATGTTAGAGCTTAGCTCGCACTGGTTTTCACACTATGATATGAAATGAGTCGTGTTGGATGCCTCGTGTAGACTATGTGTCACACGGATGAGATGCTCGCACGAGCCGTGCTGGATGCCTCGTGTAAACTGCTAGTCACATGGATGAGATGCTCACACGTGCACTTGAGACTGAGTATGTTATGCATGGCATGGGGTAAATAAGACCTACGACTGGCACCCCCAACCATAATATGGGTCCACGGAGTACGTCGTACCATGTATATCACACGGAGTGCGCTGTACCGAGTTGATATTGTTTTAAAAAGTCTAGCAGAGGAGTAACCTACCTTCATTCTAGCATGATGCCCCGCACACCGAGATCCGTGTGGTATGGGATGATAATGACATAGTTGGCCAACATAGTCCTTGATATATATAGTGACCACCTGTCTCACATGATATCACATTATTTTATATACTGAGTATGATTTGTACTGTCCATGGTAGACCCAAGGGAGGGGTTGAGCCTTGTGGGATATTTTTAAAGAGACGGTATTGTTGTTTTGTGACAAGTTTTGCTATGTTTTGAGAAAGTGCTAAATCCTATGGGATGGTTTTCTGATGAGTTTTATTATGATGAGCATGAGAGGTTTTACATGATGATTTTCAATGTTTACATGCCTATTTTCATGTTTTCAGTACATGATATATGTATATACATGCGGCATAGTTTTAATATTTCCTCATGCTCTGAATATTAATGATTTTTATGCATGACACTATAAGCATGTAGGTAGTGTAGTTATCTACCATGCTTGCATTATTGCCTTACTGAGCGTGTGGTTGCTCATCCCATTCACTTTCCCCATCTACAGAGGGCATATAGTAGCCTAGTGAAGGACTGAGGCGTTGTATTTGGATATCCGCTGCTCTTCATCGCCAAGAGGTATATACACAGGAATTCTTTTTGTATCTAAACATGTAATAGCACAGTAATCATTTCGAATTGTAATATGGGGGATGTAAGTGTTAGCAAACATGTATAAGTATAGAACTTAAACTTTCAACTGCATGCATTTACTTTTGATTAATTGAAAGATGAATGGTAAGTGATGATGAATACTGACTCATAGCCCAACAGTGTGGTGGTAAGGATGTTCGTAACTGGGTAAGGAAATGAAAAAACGAAAAATTTATAGTGATTTTTGGATAAAAAGGATGAAAGGGTCGTGACAATACCTGAGCGTGTATTAAAGATAATCTGGAAGGCTCAAAATCCACTAGTCTACTCAAGTGCTCCGTAAATAGCTGAGCAGTCTCACTGCAGGTAATCTGAAATGAAGAAAAGGGGAATGAGCTTATGAAAAAACTCAATAAGGAAGACATTTAAAATAGTCCTGATAACCCCAACAATATAACGAAAATCATGGTTAACATGTTTATTAAAAGCTCTCGTACTTACTTTAATCAAATTACATAAGCTTACTTACTTATAACAAAATAATATTTAGTTACTTACTTTGAAATAAAACATACATACATACATACATACTTACGAAATCAAATTTACATACGTATTTACTTAATAAAGCTTACTTACTTGTTTTCATAGTTCGAAACTTTCATACACTAAATCATGAAGACTAGGCTAAATTCGTATAGTTATCATGCAGAAAGAAATATCATCCTCCGTAGAGGGGATCAAATACTGATGGCCATGGTAGGGGTTGTAAACTAGATCAGGGTCGTACAGCAAAACAGGCGTAGTATCTAAACAACTAGCACACAGCTAGAGCACGGGCACCAGTGGCACTCGTCGTGCAGGCACGATATACTACGAAATAGGCACCACGTGTAGTGAAAACAAGCACCACAAAGGCGAAGACAAGCACTACACGGGTGAAACGAAATAAGCACTATAAGTGGCAGAGCCGAGCACCACAAGTAGCAGGCATGACATGCACACAACATACACTATTAGGGTAACCTCTAGTCTCAGAAAATCTTACTTTCTTACTTGTTTTCATATTTACTTAAAAATCATATAATTTTCATTATAAAATATTAATGAATCAAAGCTTATACAACATAGATAAAAATGTTTGGTTTTAGGATTAAATCGGGGTTTCGTTCCTTTTAGAGACTATACTGGCAAGTTCAGGTTTTCCCACAAAAATTCCTTATGCACTCATCTAGTCATTTCATGAAATATAAACAGGTATAGGAAGTCATTACTACTTTAAATTGCATCCCTTACCTAAACAAGGCTGGGGCAGCCCTAAATCGTCGGGTATTGAGTTTACCTTGTTTTGCATGCCAATAACTCGTGCTGCCCTAAACAGTTTCAAAACCATCAAATGATGCGTAAAATCATCTTAACATACTTAAACATGCCTCAACTTACATAAATCTCACTAGACTCGGCCATTTTGCCAATTTTCCTTACTTTCTCTGTTTTACTAATAAAAGTGCTGATTTAAGCTATTTTTGATAATTTCTTTTCTCCTAATTTCAAACTTATAAACTTAATAACCTAAATACTTATTCAAGTCTCTAGTTATCATTTTACAACTTATCAAATTTGCCAATTCTCACACTTTTCAATTTTCCACTAAACCAAGCTATAAACCAAACTTGACGATATTAATTTAAAATTCTACAACATTCAACACAATCAAATTTCATCTGTACCATAACAAACAAGGGTTGGCCGAAACTACACATGCCTCTAGAAATTTTTTCTTCAATTTCTACATAAACAAAAATCATTAAATTCATCAATTAACAACATATCCAAGTATCATCTTCTTCTATCAATTTCTCTCCTACTTTGACCAACTTTCACCACTCCTTCTTGCTTTAGAAAAAGATTTTGAGTTGTAGATAAACATGTATACAACTTAGAATCATCAAAAACAAGCTCAAAAACCAGCCAAGAACTCATAAATTTAAGTTTTCTCTTCCTTAGAAACATGACAGATTTTTCCCTTGTTCTTCTCTCTAGCTTTTCACCTAGTAAATGAATTTTTTTAAAGATGGATTTTTCATATGTTGTATAGGACTTAGGAATGAAGATCTTATCCTTCTTGACCAAACTCTAAAAGTGGCCAGAAGATGGCTGAAATTTTGCACAAGTTAGGTTAGGGAATGACGCCTGCGGCGGAAAGGGGAAGGGATAAGTCTCGGGTTTGAAGTTGGTTGAGGATGTATTTTAGCTTTCCAAAAAGAGCATGAAGTGCTCTTTAACTCTGGAAAAAATCACTATCAAAGGCCTTCTAGAAGGTCTTCAAATTTGGCATTTTTTTTTTGCCAGTAGATTTCTAGGCCAGGGCAGCCTGCAGCCCTGTTTTCATAATTTCCATAAAAAAGTATTTCTAGCTCAATTTCTTCTAAATTTTCACTTCTCATGCGTTATACTAAATCCATAGTATGTCCCATAAAAATTTTGGGCCCACTTGTTGTAACGCCCCGGAAGCGCGAAAATAGAGGCTAACTTTTTCCTTTAAATCTTATTTTCCTACTTAGGTTACATTTCTGTACAGTGTAGGTTACTTCGTTTCCTTCTTTACTTATCCTTTTAACCATTTAATTTTTGCTAAAAATTTTAGCATCATAACATCTTATATTTTAGCCTATCCTCCTACATGTAAACGCAATTTATATGCGCATGGCAGTTGATTTTATTTCTTAAATTTACTACTTCTAACTCTATATTTTTACAACTACAACATCCATATCTGTACTCAGTATCATTAGCCTTTTATTCACTTCCCAACTCATTTACATACTAATCCATAAAACAACTGGTTACATCCCAAAAGAGTTTATATACAATCTAGTATCTGTACAATATAAATGTCTGAAAATAAATATCTGATGATATACCTGAGCGTGTGCTGAAAGTAGTCTGGGAGGCACTAAATCCACCAACTACTCAAATACTTTGTAAATAGTTGAGTAAACTTACTGCAGGCACTCTGAAATGGAAGAAAATAAGGGTGAGTTTTTGGAAAAAGCTCAATAAGGTATGCATTTAAAATAATTCTGACTATTTAAATCAAATGGAAAACCAAGTGAACATACTTTCGTGCATACATACATTATGAAACTGATTTACATGCTTACTTACATTAAAACATCATACATACTTTCTTTCGTTAAAACATCATACATACTTTCTTTCGTTAAAACATCATGCATAAAAACATTGAGACTAGGCTATGTCCGGGTAGCTACAATGCAATATACGTTATCCTCCGTAGAGGGTATAAAGTACTGATGGCCATAGCAGGGGCTGTAGACGAGATCAGGGTCGTACAACAAACATGCGTAGTATTTGAATAAACTTTACACTAGAACACAGCTAGGGCATGGGCACCAGTGGCACTCGCCGTGTGGGAGACATACATGCATGCTACGCGGGCACGAGATACTACAAAAACATATACCACGTGTAGCGAAGGCAACCACCACAAAGGTGAAGACAAGTGCTACACGGGTTCCACATATCAAGCACTACAGGTGGCGGAGTCGAAGCACCATAAGTAGTGGGCATGATATGCACACAGCATATGCTAATGGGTTAGCCTTCTAGTCTCAAAATCTCATTTCTTTACTTACTTTCATAATCGTTTAAAATCATTTCGAAACGTAAGTCATAAAAATCATATAGTTTTGACTATAAAATGTCAATATATGCCATGGATGAAAACTCGGTTTCAGGATAAATCAGGGTTAAGGCTTTCGAGAATTTTCATTGGGAAAAAGTTCGGCTCTTTCCTCGAAAGCTTTTCATATTTATTTCAAGTCATTTTATGACACATAAATAGCTACAGGAAGTCATTATTATCTTAAATTGCGTCCCTTACCTCAACGGAGCTATGGCAGCGTTACTTCGCAGGTTTTGGGATTAACTCGATTTGCGTGTCGAATTCCCGAGCTGCCCAAACAATGTCAATTCATCAAATATTGTTCAATTTCATTTCAACATATCCAAATATATATTTATTTTCTTAAAGGTTGACCAATTTTGACATTTTTGTCAACTTTTCCCATTTTTTCGGTTTTACCGATTTAAGTGTCGGATTAAGCTATTTTAGCCAAGTTTATTATTCTAACTTCACATTCACCATCGTAATGACCTAAATACTCATTCACATCGATAATTAATACTTTTATCAATCCAATTTTACCAACTCTTACACCTTTCAATTTTTTACTGAACTAAACTATAAACCGGACTTTTTCATTATAAATTTAACTGTTAACAACCTTGAATTCATCCAAACTTCATCATTTCCACAACTTAACCATGCTGATCAGAACTATACACTTCCATAAAAATTATTTCTTTAAATTCTACTTAACAAAAAAATCCTTCAAAAACATCAAATAAGAACATATCTCATGTTCATCATCATTCATCAAGTTTACCTTAATTTTGACCAAGGTTGACCACGTTTTTTGTAACGACCCTTGACCCTTGAAAATCGGGAGATTTTTTTTTGAACTTAATTTACCCACTTATTCCCTTATTCATTTAGGCTGTATTCCTGTTCAGTGTCAATTCTTAAAAATATTTCATTTCATTTATTCTTATACAAGTTTCATCCCGACACATTACTTTCAATAAATGTCTGTGCATACAAATATGTCTGGTAAAGGAATGTAATTGTATACCTTTGCTGCGTGTACAAAAAGTAGCCTAGGATAGCTCTTTCCCACCAGCCTACGTCGTGTACGCAGCAGGTAACGCCTATAGATTCACTGCAAATGGTCTGAAGGTAGAGGGGTGAGCTTTTGGGGAAAAGCCCAGTAAGATAATACTTTTAAAACAGTTCTGATATATAAAAGCATGTGAAATTATTCATAGAACGAAACTTTAATGAAATACATAAATTGTCATTTCATGCATAATCATCATATAAAGTTATAAAGCATGTGTGTTTTTAAAACAAATAACATGCTTAACCATTTTACAACTTTTCATTGTTCATGAATGAGTTCTTAAAACCATCGGGTTCATAAACGTTTCATAAACATTTCATAAACCTTTCGTAACCATTTCATAAACATTTCATGAACCTTTCATAAACATTTCATAAACATTTCACAAAGCATATCGGTCGTAACCAATTATCGTATATCTCATGAAAACATATATTCATTCATCATAGTCGATATTCATAATCAAATCGAGGAGACTAGGCTATAACTAAGTCATGCGATACGTGTCATTCTCCGTAAAGAGTCATCATACCTATGGCCATGGTAAGGGGGTTGTAGACTGAATCAGGGTCGTACAACACCTTCATAAAATATGGGTAGTATCTATCTTACTTACATTCACTAGCACCTAGTTGTGACCAGAATACGGGCACCAATGGCACTCTCCGTGTGGGAAACATATTTGCGTGCTGCGCGGGCACGAGATACTACCGAAAACATCATCATAAACCACCAGTAACACGACATCTTTCATACAGGTTGAGTCAAGTACTAAAGGGGCCCTACGTACCGGCACCCAAGCGGTGGAGCCGAAACACCATAAGAAGTAACCATGCATGAAGCCTATAGTCTCAAAACATCTTTTCTTTTGCACCTTTTTCCCTTTTTCTATGCTTTTGAAATTGTCAAAAGTTTCTTTAAGGATATGGATATAAAATCATAAATAAATGTAAAACATCCATACGTTTCACACCTTAGGAAAATTCATGTCATATCATGGAAGGTACTCGAGGAATATTTTGACAAATTAAAACATGCTTCGTAAACAGTTTCACAAGTATGGAAGCATTGATAATTCATTTCAAATTATATGCACCTTCATAAAATCTTTTATCGATGAAACAAAAATGCATTATCAGAACTAAGTTAAATACTACCCCTTACCTCGATTTAACGAAAATCCCGAATTTGAGTGACGACGCCTCCTAGTATCTCCCTTAAATCCTTCTACGATTCTCCTCAATGTCTGTCTGTGGTCTTTGATTGTCTCGACGTAGCGAGTAGACGGGTCTGGTCCACCTGGGTAATTTCCACCGAAGCTTTTTTCCCGGTTTCCAATTTTTTAGTACACTTCTTCTTTCCTCTATTTTCTTCTAATTTCTAATATATATATATACTACTTCTTTCTTTTCTTTTCTTTTGTTTTCTTTTTCTTTCTTTGTTTTTGAATTTCCTTTCTTCTTCCCGCTACAATTCCCGAATGCACTGTTCATCGGCTTCATCACTTTCCTTCTTTCCTTCTCCGGCCTGTCATCCTTCTTCCTTCTCCATTCGGCCATCACCTCAACACCTAGCCAGTCCCGTGTCTTCTCGTTGCCTCTGCTTCCCGTCCATCGAAGCCCCTTTTGGTTTCCAACTTCCTGACCAGCACTGCCTCTGTTTCTTCCTGTTCCAAGCCACACCCGAGCTTCCTCGATTCAGCATCGACCTTGGCTAGTTTCCTACACTTCCTCTGGTTTTTCGGTAGTTCCTATACGAAAGGAAGCCCCTTCCCTACAGCCTCACCATCTATGTTGTGCTTCTGTTGCCAGCTGAGTTTCTGCCTCTTGATCACGCCCCTATGTACTCTCAGTCTCCTCCCTGCTTACTCAGTTTCCTTCCTCAATAGTTTCTGCTATGGTTTCGGGTTTTGCAGATGAGGGAGTCCCTCTGTTGTCCTCTGTACACCTCGACCTCACTGAGTCGGACAGGGACAGTTCTGTGGATATGGTGCAGTGACATGAATGGTTGCTTCGAGCAAGCAGTATAACGACACAACATGCTTGAAATAGAGGCAATACAGTATGATGCCAGGGGATGAAATCACAGCTCCGCTTTTCATCCGTCGCTTGCTGCTCCTCTCTTTTTTTTTTTTCAGCAACCAATATTCACAATTTCGTTGTCTCTCTCTCTACCATTTCTCTGCTACAATAAGCAGCAATGAGTTTGCTTTTACTCATTGTCACGTTTTCCATAAGTTATTCTCAACTGCTATTGTGGGTCATTCATTTCCTTGCCCACGTTTCCTGTCATGGTCCAACATAGTTACTATTATACACAGCAGAAGTCCTTCCTCACCTGCCTCGACCTTTCCTTCTTCTTTTTTTTTTTTTGGGGTTCTGACTTTCTTTTCCCCTTATTTTATTTTTTTCCTAGTGTACTTTGGTACTGATATATGTATATATAAATATATAGATACATATACATCCTTTTCTACTTTCCAGATTGCTTTCACTTCCTTCCTCTCGTCTACCTCAGTATCCATTTACACTCTGCCGTCCATTTATCATTCTCCTGCTATGGTCAAACCCCTCATTTACTCTTGCAGCAGCTGTACATCCTAGGCCTGTTTCCTTTGCTTCCACTTGCAGTATACCAGTATTTTAAGCCTTAACAATTCGATCTGCATTGTTGTTTACCGTTACACTCAGTTTCCTAACTTTATCCCATGGTTTATAGCCTTCTATTATTTCTCCATTTCCCTTCGGTTCCATCAGACATTATCACTGCCACTTTCACATTTCTCTCCTTTCTGCCGAACAGTTGTCATTTCTTGTATACGAGTACATATATTTCTTTGTGCCTACTGACACCAAGCTTTGCCGCCCTCTCCAATCTTTTAAACAATGCATGACCAGCTGATGGGATAATCCACTTGCCATCACATTTCCATTCCCTAGACTGTGGCTATAGTGTCTTTTGCAAGTTTTCCTTACCGAAACTACTCACCAACTTAAACTTTACCTATCGATTCTTCCTTGTTTTTCCAATACTCTTTCCAATCAATTTATATACATATACTCACGCATGCTTATTACATATATATTTTCCTTTACAATGCTTGGTTTTACTGCCATCGGTTATGTTAATGATTATGTATATATGTACACATGTATATACCTGGGTACTTATATTTATGTATGAATATACATATATTCATGCATATACCCATATACTAGATTTAAGTAATGGATATGATATTACTCACCCACATGTATATTTATGTATCTCTATACTCTTGCACTTGGCAAATTTCTTTAAATGAATTTATATATTAATTATTATTTTCATATAGATTTTTCCTTAGCTCATACGTATATAAACTTTATTTCTATTTCCATTGAGATTCATTCCTTGAAACTAATCTAATTAATTAAATTAATTCTTCTGAGCCTCTCCCTTGCGACGATTATAATTTCGATTAATTTACCTCTAATAGTACACATACTTAATTTCGTTTATCTAATTACTGTACATAATCAAACTCGAGTACAAAAATTCATGGGGGTTTACATTTTTTATCCTCCCAATTGATCCTCAACTGTAATTCAACATATATATATAGCTTAGAATCATCAAAAACTACCCAAAAATCCAACAAAAAACTTTCAAAAATGGAACTTTCTCTCACCTTGAAACAGGGTAGATTCTGCCTCTATTCTTCTTTCTATTTTTTCACCAAGCAAATGGACTCCTTTGTGGCTGGAGTTTTTATATGTTGTAGAGAACTTGAATGAGAAGATTTTATCCTTCTTTGCTTGAAAGTGGCCAGAAGGCCGCCGAAAAAATCACGCAATCTGAAAGCAAGAATGACACGTATGGCAACTTTAGGTGGCTGGGGTTTTCGGGTTCCAAGTCAGTTGAGGTTGATTTTTATCTCTCCAGAAATCTTATTAAGTATACTTTTAATCTGAAAAATTTGGTAGTCAAAAGGTTTCCATAAGGTCTTCAAATATAAAGATTTTTACTGACTGGTCAGTTTCCTGAAGCAGGGGAATTTTCTGTTATGTTTTAGAAAACTCATAAAAATGATTTTTAGTCCAATTTCCTCCAAATTCTCACTTCTCAAGTGTTATACTATGTCCCTAGTATGTCTCATAAAAATTTGGGGGTCACTTGTTTCAGAAAAGTTCCCTAATTGAACTCATTTTGCGCGATTTGGATTTTGCTCAGCAAAATGGCTTAAGGTTTTCGATTTACTTTAAAAATTCATTCGATAATCGAAACCTCCATTTTTCCACTCAATTTTCATTCCTAATGTAAATTATGCCTTATACTAATTTTCTATAGCCTCAAAATAATTTTTTTGAATTTTTATAATTTATTCCAAATTTATTTCTATTTCTAGGCTCATTTTCACGATTTATCGTAAACCCGAGTTTTACCGACTTTTTCACTTCTAATTTCTTAGTTTCACTTTATAATCATCATAACATACTTAAAATCATACTTTTCAAGAAATGAGATCTTACCTCAAAACATGTGCATCGGGCTTCGTGCCACTATCTCGGGCGTCTCGATCTTTCTAGGCCCTACAAAAGCATTTACACGAGCCTTAAACTTATCGGTTTATCTTAAAATGAATAATAACGTGAAAAATTTTGAGTCTCACACTTGTTTAAGAAAAGTTCCCCGTTTAAGCCCATTTTGCCTAATTTAGTCCTTACCGATTGAAATTCCTTAAGGTTTTTTGTTTACTTTAAAAATTAATTTGATCAACGAAAACCTCAAGATTTCTACTCAATTTTAATTCCCCAATTCGATTATGCATTATACTAATTTCCTATGGCATTGAAATAATTTTTATGAGTTTATGAAATTTATTCTGAATTTATTTCACTTACTAGCCAATTTCTTAGTTTAGTGTTATCTCAAATTTTTACTAACTTTTTCACTTCCAATATCTTAGTTTCACATTCTAACCACTAAAACATACTTATAGATAGAATCTTTAAGAAATACTTGAATTTGAAACCTTACCTTGGTTTTTGTGCCCTTTGAGCTTCATGCCACTAACCTGAGTGTTTTGATCATTCCGGCCTGCATAAATTATTTTGAGTATCTTAATTGCTTTCTAGTTTTCAAATAAATAATAAAATGAAAATTTTGGATTTCAGACACATATACATAGATGTATTGATAAAAGATGTGTAAAGAAATTTATATTTAGTATGTGATTTTTTCTTTAATTTTAATATATATATACATATATAGATGTTTATTTTTCAAAAATTGAAATGGATAATTGATTCACAAATATAATTAATTTATCTTTTTATTTTAATGTAAATGGATTTTTATTTTTTAGAAAACTAAAAAATATAATTATTTTTTATTTTAAGATATTTTATGTTTTAAATATTTAGTTTATTTATATAGGATATTTTATTTGTAGGCAAAAATTTACGCTTTTCCATATTTATAGAACATTATTATTCCATAAATTCCAGGTAAAATTTTAAAATTTACAATCAAATAAAATTTTTAAAATATATTTTTATGAATAATTGTCTAATAAATCGTAAGTGAAATTTTTTGATTCTATAAGTAAAATTAAAATAGTGATACATGTTTTTTAAAAATATTAATAAAATAATAAATAAATAAAATAAAACAAAACATGTGTCATCATTCTAATATCATTTGTAAAATAAAAAAATTCGATATATTAAATATTAATCATATTTATATTATATTTATTTATTTTTAAATATACTCTAATTAATAAACTATAATCCTATAATTTTATTTATAAAATTTAAGAACTCCGCTAAGAACAAATGAGATAATTTTCATAAGTGAGGCATTTCTAGCTAAACAAAAGTAGAACATATGATGCATAAATCTTAATATGCCCGTAAATGTGATAAAAGAATAATCATCAACCATCGAGCTAAGAGCCCTAACAGTAACAGTGACAGACTGACAATAGCCAAGCATTAAATACCACAGCCCGTAAAAGTACTTACTTTTGTTAAGTTTTTTACCCACCGCCTTTTTTTTTTAATTTTATTTTATTTACAATCAAACCAATTGTTATATATCATATTAAAAATAAATTATTTGAAATAAAAAATAAAATAAATGATATTTTTGCGATAAAGACAATAAATTCAAACACTAAAGATCAATATTTTTTATAACAATATAGGGAATTACAATTATTTTTTTTTTCGGTTACAGATTACAGTTATAATTTAAACTGTTTTATGACCATCTCGTCTCACTTGTATTGTTACCATCATCTGAATTAAATTCAAGTGGCATAGAAATATATATTCCCCTTAACATAAAAGAAAAAAAAATGTTCATATGTACCAAAATATTCTCCCAATCAATACCTATGCAAATTGTCTATGCAAACAGAAATTAATTTTAAAATTAAAAATTGTGCTAGCTAATTCTTTTCTTTGGAGATCACTAGTTGATTTTTTTTTTTTTTTGAAACATGCATATTACTACAATTGTTTTCAAAAATATAGATGAGCTGAAATTTGATATTGTTCATTTATATTTTATATAGATATAAAAGTTAATCTAATAGATAAAAAAATTATTTTTAGTCATTAAAATTTAGTTTTTATGGAAAAAATTAAAATAAAATTGTAAATAGATGAAATTGATAAAAAACTAGACATTAAATTATTCAAAAATAAATAAAAAATTGAGATACTCATGATAGTATATATAAAAAATTAATTTTTAATTGAAAGAGGTGAAATAAAATTTTTTAAATATTTAGATAAAATTTAAATATTAAAATAACTACTATTAAAAAAATTTAATTGAATATTTTAAAAATTTAATTAAAATTAATCACAGTTTATAATATGGATTGAAATATATATATATATATATATATATATATCGATTTATTTAAGAAATAGTATGTTTGACAACTTTATAGAAGTTTCCAAGGAAAATTGGGCTGTACTTTCGTACTTGAAAATTTTAATGTCGAGGTAGGCAGCAGAGTGAGGGTCCCATCCCTTTAAATACAATGTCTGCACCCTCGGTGGCATTACTGTTCTCTGATCACTGTCTCGAGATACGAGCCTCCTGCCTCCCTCGTCTTCTTCTGCTTCTGCAAGACAGCTGTTTCAATTAACGGCTGGTGTTTTTCAACTAAAGTATGTTGAAATTTTCAAGGAAAATCGTATTTCGTACAAAATTAATACTAAGTAAATTATACACACAGCAAAATACGAGTTATTTTCAACCGTACATAATAAATTTTTTAAATTGTAGATCAGGTTTATTAGGCTCCTGAGGTTTTGGGTTTTTATTTTTTAAATTTTAGTTACATAGAGCTTTACTATGAGAAAAAAAATGAGAAGTAGAATAAAAAAAGGTAAAACATATATTTAATTAATTATTTGATTACATAATTAAATTTGAGGAAAAGTGTAAATCATTCTAATGATGGAATTTTAGGGGTTACGAATGTTTATTTTTTATTTTTTTAAAAAGTTAGATGATAAAACTCTTAAAAACTTCTCCAGAATGTTAAAATTTTAGAAGGAATTTTAAATAATGATAATAATAATTTAGAAATTTTAAAAATAATAGGTACACAAAATCTTTCCATAAATATGAAATTTTTGAAAAAATTAAAATTTTAAATATATTACATCTATGATTCTTATAGTTTGTGTCGTATTATTTTGGCACATAAATTTTAAATATAATAAATTAGTCTTTAAAGTTATATGGTTGTAACAAACAAATTTTTTCGTTACTTAAAGACTTGGATGATAATAAGATTGGTTACAATTAGATTAAAAAAATAAATAATTATTAAAAATATATATTTTTAAATAAAAATAAATAAATAAATAATTATTGTTGCCAAACAGGATGATGATGTATTGCTAACATCCTCACTTCGATCTTTATGTCACATGTTATAGAGGTTCTGCAAGAAAGAAAATGATCAAAGAGACACAAGAGTTTTTTTCTTACATAAGCACTCCGATATTTAAGTCAGAAGAGGATTTGGTAGAGTTTCTATAAGCAAAATAGAGATTTAGGTTTTTGAGTCATACTTGTCTTCTATTTATAGAAATTTATTTTGCTTGTAATTACGTATGCATCCTTGGATTAAATGTCTTTTTTTGTCTTATTCAATATATTATATAAAATTAATAAAATATTTGATCTCCCTAATTTCATGTGATAATTTTTTATTGGACCAAGTATTTTGAATATTTTTATCATCAACAATTGCTCCTCACTCTTTCGTAAGTTGTAACTTTGCGGAAGAGTACACTTTGTTCACTGTTGTTATTATTTTTTATTTTTTTAAAGTATTTGTCATTAGAGTCATCTGTTCGCAGGAGTCCATGCAGCTCACAGCATATATATAAGTGTCGTGAGTCGTCGGCGTCGCTTTACTCACATATTCTCTCGGACAAGACGCTCTCGGCAAACTCTCGCGGCAGATTCAACAAACTCTTATGGCAGTATAGTCTCGCGGCAATATACCTCTCGCAGCAACAAAGCCTCGCGGCAGCATACCCTTGCGGCATATATACCTCTCGCGGCACAAACCCTTGCGGCAAACACACCTTCGCGACATTGCTCAATTTACTTTCGATATGACTAGACAAGGTACTGGGAAACAAATACATTTAGAATCTTATTCCATGCTTAGGGAGTTCTGTAACGACCGTGTGATACTTTGTTCCCGCAGGATTCAAGAGGTGGCTCTCACAGTCTCACTCATACGTACTGTCCGCTTTGGAAGCCCCACAGGCCCCTCACGGCTTTATCGAGGTAAATACCCTAATTCGCGTCCTCAGAGGTTCGAACCCAAGACCTTAAAGTCTTTGTTCTTACACAAATGATACCAATTGTTCCAGTAGAACGATTGGTATCATTTGTGTAAGAACAAAGACTTTAAGGACTTGGGTTCGAACCTCTGAGGACGCGAATTGGGGTATTTACCTCGATAAAGCCGTGAGGGGCCTGTGGGGCTTCCAAAGCGGACAGTACGTATGAGTGAGACTGTGGGGGCCACCTCTTGAATCCTGCGGGAACAAAGTGCCACACGGTCGTTACAAAAAAACGATCTTGAATTTATTCGTAGTGCTTTACCTCTCCCTGAGTGCTATTATTATAGACTCCCAACCGATACGGAATACATACCTCAAACTGTTAGTAGTGGTGTTCCCGTCCACCAAGCTTCATTAGAATTTGGATTTCGTTTTCCCTTACCTAACTTCGGAGTTGCTTTCCTTCAACATTACGGCATAGTCTCTGCTCAATGTGCAACCTAGATTTTTCCCACTATGTTCATTAACTGGAATCGTAAGACGGATGATTTAAAACATATGAATGTGAATGATGTAGTGGAGGTATGAAAATACGAAATTTAAATGAGAAAAGATAATGAGTCCGAGAAGGAAAATCGGTCTAAATTGGTCCCGAACATGTAGAAGGGTAAAATGGTCAAAAGATCTTAATTTCGGTGTAAATTCGATAAAGAAATTTCATTAAAAATTTAGATTTAGGAAATCTTGATCGATAAATAAGAAATTATTGAATTCTGAATCCAATTGGTCAAGATACGAAAATATTACGAATTTTCGCAATTTTCGCCCGGAACATTATCCAAAAAATATGCGAAAAATATATCGAAAAAGTTAAAATAAATTAAATTAATTAATTAATAAAATAAAATATCATTTTTGAGATATTTTGTGATTTTATTATATTTTATTTGATTATAATAAAATGTAATAAAATATAATAAAATAATAATAAAGTATATTATAAAAAAAAAAAGAAATTGAAATTGAAAACTGAAGAATTGCGAAATTGGAGAAGAAAGGAAAAACAGAAGGCAAAATGCGAAGAAGGGAAGACAGAAACGCGAAAAGAGACCGAGGGACTAGCCGAGCCACCACCGGTGACCGATGAGCCCCGACGACCACCGGAGAAGGTAGCCCATAACCGCCCAACCCTCCTGCCACTGGCGACGTGTGCAAAAAACGTCGGATTCCTGCGGATCGAGGGAGAGAAGGTCGAAAGAGGAGAAGACGATTCCGACGGCTCCACCGGCGATTGACCCCAGCCGACCCCAACCGAACGTTCCCCTGTTCCAGGCGCACCGAGCGACGCTAGAAACGGCTCGAGAACCGATCGAAAATGTGAGACCCCATACATGTATAGTTGTAATGTGTGTAATTGGATCAATGAATGCCAATGGACTTGTAAGGTATATTGTAATTGATGTAAGTCCATGGATTCAAAGTACATATGTGTAATATGATTTGTAATGTACATACAAGTTTCATTGAGTATGAATATGAAGAAATGAGTTCTTGTAAGTGATGGATGTGATTGGAACTCAAAATGAGTAGTGTGGTAAAATGGAATGAAGTTAAGCTCCCATTTAGTTTGGAATGTGATACTTTTGGATATATAAGTAATGCACACAAGTTTCAATGTGCATAAGGTATGAATAGATATCATTTTCAAGTCATTAAGGTGGATGGATAAGAAAATGACTATGGCAGCAAATTAAGGACAATTGGGTGTGAGTTGCAGTAGGAAAACTGCAAAAAATTTGAAAAATATGAAGGCCAGATCGATCTCATAGGATGAGAGATCGATCTGAAAGAGCCAGAATGCTCTTATTTGGGCAATGGAATAGAGCAGATCGGTCTCCAATGGGGTCAGATCGATCTCCTAAGCATTCTGTAATGAAAAAATCGACCCTCAAGCATACAGATCGATCTCCTTAGCTCTCTGTTTGGGAGCAGATCGATCTCATGCTTCGACAGATCGATCTCATGCTTAAATTACCGTGAAAAAGAAGAATTTAAGGGGACCGGATCGATCTCCTCTTGGTGCAGATCGATCTCCTCAAGCTATTTCTATAGAAGGAGTGCTGAAAATCTAAAAATTTTGAGAAAAACACCAATCTTCCATTTCTAACCCAAAAACCTAACTTTCTCTCTCTAAAATCAGTCATTTCCAATAAGATTTGAGGGGAGGCTATTAGACACTAAGTTGTTCATCTTGAGGAAGAGAACAACATAGTTGGAACCCAAAATCCCATTGTTGGTATTGAATGAGATAAGGGCATTGACATTTGGAGTAAGAAGAAAAATCAGATTTTTGGTAAGATTCTAATACTCCAATCACAGTACATTGTTTATTTAAGTGATTTTGGAGTTGAGTTGAATGTGTATTGATGGATAAATTATCTAGGGATGTGGTGGATTTGGTGCGACCTAGAAAACCTAGAATGGATATAATGTGAGAAGATATGAGTTGAATGAGTTTATGATTTATGGGCATGCTAAAGTTGTTATTCAGGTAATGTGTATGATTTTAGATGGTTAAATGGAATTACATTGTGGGTTTAAGTGAAATTATGAAAATGAGTATGTAAATGCTTGATAAATGCCATAGTGAAGAAGTCAATGAAATATGAACACTATGGACTTAGTATCGATTTAGTATCGATTTGGAATGAGTTGATAGGCCTAAAAGGAATCCATAGACAAGAGAAATGAAACAAGGCCTTAAGAACGTTAATAGAAACTATAGGTCGAATCGACTATAGTGAACGCACGGAGTCCTGTTATATGGATCGAACATAATGTGAAATATGATTATGCGCAGTTTCGAAGAGTCCGGTGGAGACGAATCGAACCGTACGAGTAAGCAGCTTAAGAAAGTGGAATCACGCATCGCGATTCCAAGTAAGGGAATTTTGTGAGTATATCGAGATAGCTGCTCGTACTTTGAACTTATGGGTGAATATTGGGTGTTTTATGAAATGCATGGTTACCCAAGTAAATGATTGATGATATTTATGAATGATGATAAGTATATGTGTGATTTTGGTTTTGAAGTGTATTCTATGAAATGGGATAATAAGGCTAATAATTGCATAAATCTAATGTTTTGATGTTTTCAAAACGAAATTGCTTTGTATTAAGCAAACTGGTAGATCGGCCGACTAGTGTTTTATTGATGTTGTGGAAAAAGCATTTGTGAAGTGCTAAACCCGATTGTCGGGATTGTTTAATTGTGTATGAACCATAAATCGCGCTAGAGCCTCGCTCGCGCTGGATTTTGATATTTTCACTTGTGTGAAACGTGCTGGAGCTTAGCTCGCACTTTGATTTGAATTGTGACGATGTTTTCTAAACCGTACTGAAGCTTTTGCTCGTACGTGGATTTGAGTGGTTTTGCTTATGCATATAACCGTACTGGAGTTATGCTCGTACGTGGTTTCTTCATAGTTTTATACATAAATGCCGTACTAGAGCATTGCTCGTACGAAGTGATTGGTTTTGATGCATGAATTCGCGCTAGAACGTAGCTTGCGCTGGTTTTCACACTGTGGTATGTATGAGGCCGTGGTGAGAGATACGGATTAACTCAGGGAACCCAACAGGCCTGACAGACCTCTTGAGTGGGGTGAGGGTGAGGGGTTAGGACCTGACATAATCCATTCAGGGAACCCAACAGGCCTAACAGACCTCTTGAGTGGGGTGAGGGTGAGGGTGAGGGGCTAGGACCTGAATCAGGGAACCCAACAGGGGTGAGCAAGGCCATGAGGGGTTACGACCTGGTATTGAGGTTACTCCCACGTGCACTTGAGACTATGGAGGTTACACTCGGTATGGGGTAGATAAGACCTACGGCAGGTACACCCAACCTTGTTATGGGTCCACGGAGTACGATGTACCGTGTTTATCACATGGAGTACGATGTACCGCGTGGTGGTTACTTGATTTGAGAAAGTCTGGCGGAGAACTAACCCACCTTTGTACCAGTATGATACCTCGCACACTGGGATCCGTGTGGTCTGGGATGATATGTGATGATTGGCCAACATAGTCAGATGAGTTATAGTAACCTGTCTCCTTGTTTGATTTACTTACTACCACATGATTTTAATCTCTAAGTGTGATTGTGATTATTCAAGGTAGACCCGAAGGAGGGGTCGAGCCTCGTGGAATTGATTTGTGAAATGAAAATGAGGTTATGATTGTGGATTGATGTGATGGGATTATATGTGTTTGAGGAAGAGTTTTATGACGTGGGTTTAAAAAGGAGGTTTCTTAATGAATTGCCCTTTTTATGAATTTAAATGAGATTGAGCATGAGATGATTTATACATGATGTTTTCACCATGTTTTATATGCCAATGTACATGATTTTGATACATGATGTATATGTATACTCATATGGCATAGTTTTACTTCCTCATGCTCCTACTACAAACGATTTATGCATAACACTATCAGCATGTAGATAGAGTAGTTATCTACTATGCTTGCATTATTGCCTTACTAAGAGTGTGGTTGCTCATCCCTCTCTATTTTCCCCCTCCTACAGAGCGTGCATAGTAGCCCAGTGAGGACTGAGGCGTGGTAATTTGGACATCCGCTGCATCTCCATCACACAGAGGTATATACACAGTGATTCTTTTTGTATCTAAACACTGTAAAAGCACAATATTCTTTTGAGTTGTAATTATGAGGGATGTAGATGTCAGTAAAACATGTTTTTGTATAAGTACACGATTAAATCCGAATGTATGACATCATTTTATTTAATTGAGAATGAATGAGATGTGATGTTTATTATTGACTCACAGCCCAACAGTGTGGTGGTAAGTTTGTTCACGACCGGGTAAGGTAATGGTAAAACGTAAAAAATTTATTATGATTTTCACTTAAAGGGAATGAAAATGGGTCGTGACAGAGATTGGTATCAGAGCTGTGTTGGCCTGATGTGAGTCATTAATAAAACGTTGGAAAGTACATCCTCATAGTACTGAGCTTTTGTTTAGATATAACTGTTTATACTGTGATGGATTGAGCTTAATGAATTATTATAATACAGGATGTTAGGCATTATGCCAGTTACACGCAAAGGTAGAGGGGTGAGAGCACGTGCTAGAGGCCGTAGAGGTAGGTCTGAGAGCCGTGCGGAGCCACAGACTGAGCAGGCTCCACAAAACCCTGCTGAGAGAGCAGAGGATACTGAGGCTCGCTTCGCTAGGTTAGAGCGGAGTATTGAGAATTTGGTGGAGATAGTCACGCAGGCCTTGGGCGCCAGTGACAGACGAGATCTCTCGGCACAGTCTACTACTGAACAGGCAGCTGCAGAGGCGGGGAGACCTCAGACTGCAGAGACTGCTACTGCTACACCACCCCCGGTACGAGATACAGATTCTCCTATCGCTCCACAGCAAAGCGGTAGTGATGTGGGTTATGACTGCGACTTGAGCAGGTTACGAGAGTTTCAAGCGCTGAAACCCCTAGTGTTTAGAGGGGTGAAGGACCCGGTTGTCACGGAGGACTGGGTGTAAGAGATGGAAAAATTGTATAGGTTTTTTCGATGCACTTCAGTTGAGAAGGTAGCCTTTGCCGTGTTTATGTTGAAAGGCGAGGCCGAGCATTGGTGGAGGTCCACCGAGGTTATTTTGAGGGCCAGACACTCTAAGATCTCATGGGAGATATTTATAGAGGCCTTCAGGAGACAGTACATTCTAGCCACCGCACAGAGGAAGTTGCGGATGAAATTTATGAATCTAGTTCAAGGGAACCGAACTGTGGATGAGTATGAGTCCAAGTTTATGTCATTGGGGAGATATGACCCTGACACGATGGGTAGTGAGACCCAGAAGATACAAAAGTTCATGGATGGATTGAGATTGGCCATCCGGACTAAGCTAGCTCCTTTTGATATTTTGACTTATGAGGAGGCTGTACATAAGGCTCAGTTATGCGAGCAAGATTTTTAGCGGAATGCCTCCGAGCTTGGGAGGATTAGTGTCAGGAAGGACAGAGACCGGAAGAGATTCGGGAGGGATAGAGTTGCCAGGAAAGGAGGCCCAAGGTATTTTGAGAAAAGACCTAAGATCGAAGAGGTGCAGGAGAGAGCTTTTAGACCTCCCGTATACCCGGCTTTGACTACGCCGAGGGGTATGACTATTGGAGGACCACGACCTACTACTGATCAGTGTAGGAGATGTGGCAGATACCATAGGACTAGGCCATGTCAGATACCCCCTGTCTCGTGTTATGGATGTGGGAGGCCAGGATGTATATCGAGGTTCTGTAATGAGATGATTGAGACTACCCCACTGAAGGGCAAGGAGCTTGAGGGAGCTCCAGTTGAGACAGCGGCCTCGAGGAGGAGGGCTACAGTTGAGGAAAAAGGGAAACAAGCTGTGGGTGTGAGCAGAGGAAGGGTGCACGCACTAGATCAGAACACTGCAGACGCATCGACGGATGTGATTAAAGGTACCATCCGAATCTTTGATTTAGAAGCATTGGTATTATTTGATCCTGGTGCCACGCATTCTTTCATATCACATTCCTTTGCACATAAATTGTTGAAGCATGTGAAACCAACATTGTTGGATAAAATGTTGATGATTTCCACACCCATGAATGATAGTCAATTGACTGAGCATGTATGTAGAGATTGTAAGTTAAAGATAGAGGGGAAGGAAATGATAGCCAATCTGATTTTATTGAATATGAATGATTTTGATGTAATTCTGAGAATGGATTGGTTGGCTATCAATCGTGTTGTGATGGATTGTCATGCCAAAATATTGATGTTTTCAGGATTAGACAATCTTATTGTAAACTTTGATGAAAAGAAATGATATGAAAATTGTATGTGTGTTACAAATAAAGGAGTATGATTTTAAATGCATATTGCTTGAGAGATAAATTTATTGTTTATGATAAATGTTGAATGTGGAGTGATGGTTTATGTTACTAACGATGGAGAGGATAATGTGAAGGGTTCATTGCCTACATGGTCAATATAGATGAGGCACACTCGAAATTGAGGGACATACCCATAATTACGGATTACCCTGATGTCTTTCCGGATGAATTACCAGGACTACCACCTGAAAGGGAAATGGAATGTTGCATTGAGCTAGTGCCTGGTACAGAGTCGATATCGAAACCACCCTATAAAATGGCCCCGATAGAGTTGGAAGAGCTAAAGAAGCAGTTGCAAGAGTTGTTGGAGAAGGGGTTCATTAGACCGAGTGTCTCACCTTAGGGAGCACCGGTTCTATTTGTAAGGAAGAAGGATGGAAGCCTCCGACTGTGTATAGATTACCGGTTGTTAAGTAAGGCTACCATTAAGAACAAGTACCCCCTTTCCAAGGATCGACGATTTGTTGGATCAGCTCCAGGGAGCTGAAGTGTTTTCTAAGATAGACCTGCGGTCAGGGTACCATCAGTTGAGGATCAGGAGTGGAGATGTACCCAAGACAGCTTTTCGTACCCGTTATGACCACTACGAGTTTTTGGTGATGCCATTCGGATTGATGAATGCTCCCTCAGCATTTATGGCACTGATGAATGATGTATTCAAGCCATACCTGGACAAGTTTGTAATTGTGTTCATTGATGACATATTGGTTTATTCCAAGTCCAGGAAAGATAATGAGGAACACTTAAGGATAGTTCTGCAGACCCTCCGAGAGGAAGAGTTATATGCCAAACTCAGCAAGTGTAACTTTTGGTTAGAACAGATCTCATTTCTGGGCCATGTTGTGTCGAAGGATGAAGTATCGGTGGATCCATCCAAGATAGAGGCAGTTGTACGGTGAGAACAGCCCAAGACAGTTACTGAGATCAGAAGTTTTCTGGGATTGGCAGGATATTATAGAAGATTTGTAGAGGGTTTCTCTAGACTAGCTGCTCCATTGACACGCCTCATGCGTAAGGATGTTAAGTTTATGTGGGATGAGGCATGTGAGAAAAGTTTTAAGGAGCTTAAGTGTCGATTGACCACTGCTCCAGTTCTCACCATTCCTACCAGCTCAGGAGGATTCTCGATGTATACGGATGCATCACACCAGGGATTGGGTTGTGTACTTATGCAGGATGGGAAGGTAATTGCCTATGGATCTAGACAGTTGAAAGATCACGAGAGGAACTACCCGACACATGATTTGGAGTTGGCGACCGTGGTATTTTCTTTAAAAATATGGCGCCACTACCTCTATGGTGAGAAGTTTTAGGTGTTCACAGATCATAAGAGCCTTAAGTACCTATTCTCACAGAAAGAGCTGAATATGAGACAGAGGAGATGACTCAAACTTTTAAAGGACTATGATTGTGAAATCATGTACCACCCGGGTAAGGCAAATGTAGTTGTCGATGCTTTGAGTAGAAAGAACCTTAGGTTGGTGTCATATATGATGGTACGGGAACATGAATTGTTAGAACACTTTGCGAACCTCAGTTTGGATGTAACCCCACCTGGTTCGGAGAGACTTGAGATCGTGGCTAGTTTGAGACTAGAGCCAGAGTTGATTGGCCGTATTCGGCAAGCCCAACAGAGCGATCGAAGATACATCGATTGGCCGAGAAAGATACAGACAGGTGTGGGTAGTGATTTTGAGCTGAGTACAGATGGCTTATTGAGGTTCAGAGGCAGAGTATACGTTCCCAAGGATCCTGAGATCAGGAGAATGATTTAATTAGAGGCTCACTCATCGAAGTATACAATACATCCGGGAAGTACAAAGATGTATCAAAACCTTCGGGAGGTTTATTGGTGGTCTGGAATGAAAAGAGACATTGTTGAATATGTCTCTAAGTGTCTCGTTTGTCAGCAAGTGAAGGTAGAGCATCAGAAGCCTACAGGATTATTGCAGCCTCTACCGATACCGACATGAAAGTGGGAGCATGTCACCATGGATTTTGTGATGGGGTTATCGAGGACCCGTAGAGGTCATGATGTCATATGGGTTATTGTGGACCAGTTGACTAAGTCCGCCCATTTCTTGGCTATGAGAGCTACCGATACACTGAGTCAGTTGGCGAACCTGTATATTCGAGAGATAGTGCGACTACATGGTGTACCAGTGAGCGTTGTTTATGATAGGGATGCCCGCTTCACTTCCCATTTTTAGGAACATTTTCAGGAAGCGCTGGGGACCTGACTGAGTTTTAGCACCGCTTTTCATCCTCAGACAGATGGGCAGTCAGAGAGGACTATACAGACCCTCGAGGATATGTTGAGAGTGTGTGTGTTAGATTTTAGAGGCTATTGGGATGACCACCTGCAGTTAGCCGAGTTCGCTTATAATAATAGCTATCATGGAAGTATCAGGATGGCACCCTATGAGGTATTGTATGGGCGTAGATGTCGTTCCCCTATTGGATGGGAAGAGGTTGGTGACAGACAGATTTTTGCTCCGAACTTAGTGCAGCAGGCATCTGAGGGCATTCAGTTGATATGTGAGAGATTACAGACAGCTTAGAGCCGACAAAAGAGTTATGCTGACAAGAGACGGAGACCACTAGAGTTTGATGAGGGTGAGTCAGTATTTCTAAGAGTTTCACCATCGAAGGGTATTATGAGATTCGGTAAGAAGGGCAATCTGAGCCCTAGATACATCGGACCCTTCGAGATTTTGGAGAGTGTGGGGGATAAGGCGTATAGGTTGGCATTGCCACCGGATTTGGTAAATGTTCACAACGTCTTCCATATCTCGATGCTTCGGAAGTATCACCCAGACCCGACACATGTGATAAGATATAAGCCGTTGGAGCTCAATGAGAGTATGACGTATGTTGAGAAGACAGTTCGGATATTGGACAGATAAGAGAAAGTGTTACGGAATAAGACAATTCCCTTGGTGAAAGTTCTTTGGCAACATCATACGACGGAAGAGGTCACATGGGAATTGGAGAACTTGATACGGGAGAAGTACCCCCAACTTTCTTAAGAGTGACTTGGTTCTAATTTAGAGGACCAAATTCCTTGAAGGAGAGGAGAATGTGAGACCCCGTACATGTATAGTTGTAATGTGTGTAATTGGATCAATGAATGCCAATGGACTTGTAAGGTATATTGTAATTGATGTAAGTCCATGGATTCAAAGTACATATGTGTAATATAATTTGTAATGTACATACAAGTTTCATTGAGTATGAATATGAAGAAATGAGTTCTTGTAAGTGATGGATGTGATTGGAACTCAAAATGAGTAGTGTGGTAAAATGGAATGAAGTTAAGCTCTCATTTAGTTTGGAATGTGATACTTTTGGATATACAAGTAATGCACACAAGTTTCAATGTGCATAAGGTATGAATGGATACCATTTTCAAGTCATTAAGTTGGATGGATAAGAAAATGACTATGGCAGCAAATTAAGGACAATTGGGTGTGAGTTACAGCAGGAAAACTGTAGAAAATCTGGAAAACATGAAGGCCAAATCGATCTCATAGGATGAGAGATCGATCTTAAAGAGCCAGAATGCTCTTATTTGGGCAATGGAATAGAGCAGATCAATCTCCAATAGGGCCAGATCGATCTCCTAAGCATTTTGTAATGAAAAGATCGATCCTCAAGCATGCAGATTGATCTCCTAAGCTCTCTGTTTGGGAGCAGATCGATCTCATGTTTCGACAGATCGATCTCATGCTTAAATTGCCGTAAAAAAAGAGGGATTTAAGGGGACCAGATCGATCTCCTCTTGGTGCAGATCGATCTCCTCAAGCTATTTCTATAAAAGGAGTGCTAAAAATCTGAAAATTTTAGGAAAAACACCAATCTTCCATTTCTAACCCAAAAACCTAACTTTCTCTCTCTAAAATCAGCCATTTTCAATAAGATTTGAGGGGAGGCCATTAGACACTAAGTTATTCATCTTGAGGAAGAGAACAACATAGTTGGAACCCAAAATCCCATTATTGGTATTGAAGGAGATAAGGGCATTGACATTTGGAGCAAGAAGAAAAATCAGATTTTTGGTAAGATTCTAATACTCCAATCAAAGTACATTGTTTATTTAAGTGATTTTGGAGTTGAGTTGAATGTGTATTGATGGATAAATTATCTAGGGATGTGGTGGATTTGGTGTGACCTAGAAAACCTAGAATGGGTATAATGTGAGAAGATATGGGTTGAATGAGTTTATGATTTATGGGCATGCTAAAGTTGTTATTGAGGTAATGTGTATGATTTTAGATGGTTAAATGGAATTACATTGTGGGTTTAAGTGAAATTATGAAAATGAGTATGTAAATGCTTGATAAATGCCATAGTGAAGAAGTCAATGAAATATGAACACTATGGACTTAGTATCGATTTAATATCGATTTGGAATGAGTTGATAGGCCTAAAAGGAAGCCATAGACAAGAGAAATGAAACAAGGCCTTAAGAGCGTTAATAGAAACTATAGGTCGAATCGACTATAGTGAACGCACGGAGTCCTGTTATATGGATCGAACATAATGTGAAATATGATTATGCGTAGTTTCGAAGAGTCCGATGGAGATGAATCGAACCGTACGAGTAAGCAGCTTAAGGAAGTGGAATCACACATCGCGATTCCAGGTAAGGGAATTTTGTGAGTATATAGAGATAGCTGCTCGTACTTTGAACTTGTGGGTGAATATTGGGTGTTTTATGAAATGCATGGTTGCCCAAGTATGAATGATGATAAGTATATGTGTGGTTTTGGTTTTGAAGTGTAATCTATGAAATGGGATAGTAAGGCTAATAATTGCATAAATCTAATGTTTTGATGTTTTCAAAACGAAATTGCTTTGTATTAAGTAAACTGGTAGATGGGCCGGCTAGTGTTTTATTGATGTTGTGAAAAAAACATTTGTGAAGTGCTAAACCCAATTGCCAGGATTGTTTGATTGTGTATGAGCCGCCTAACGTATTTGTATGACATAAATCACGCTAGAGCCTCGCTCGCGCTGGATTTTGATATTTTCACTTTTGTGAAACGTGTTGGAGCTTAGCTCGCACTTTGATTTGAATTGTGACGATGTTTTCTAAACCGTACTGGAGCTTTTGTTCGTACGTGGATTTGAGTGGTTTTGCTTATGCATATAACCGTACTGGAGCTATGCTTGTACGTTATTTCTTTATAGTTTTATGCATAAATGCCGTACTAGAGCGTTGCTCGTACGAAGTGGTTGGTTTTGATGCATGAATTCGCGCTAGAGCGTAGCTCACGCTGGTTTTCACACTGTGGTATGTATGAGGCCATGGTGAGAGATACGGATTAACTCAGGGAACCCAACAGGCCTGACAGACCTCTTGAGTGGGGTGAGGGTGAGGGGCTAGGACCTGACATAATCCATTCAGGGAACCCAACAGGCCTAACAGACCTCTTGAGTGGGGTGAGGGTGAGGGTGAGGGGCTAGGACCTGAATCAGGGAACCCAACAGGGGTGAGCAAGGCCATGAGGGGCTACGACCTGGTATTAAGGTTACTCCCACGTGCACTTGAGACTATGGAGGTTACACTCGGTATGGGGTAGATAAGACCTACGGCAGGCACCCCCAACCTTGTTATAGGTCTGTGGAGTACGATGTACCATGTATATCACATGGAGTACGTTGTACCGCGTGGTGGTTACTGGATTTGAGAAAGTCTGGCTGAGAACTAACCCACCTTTGTACCAGTATGATACCTTGCACACCGAGATCTGTGTGGTCTGGGATGATATGTGACGATTGGCCAACATAGTCAGATGAGTTATAGTAAGCTGCCTCCTTGCTTGATTTACTTACTACCACATGATTTTAATCTCTAAGTGCGATTGTGATTGTTCAAGGTAGACCCGAAGGAGGGGTCGAGCCTCGTGGAATTGATTTGTGAAATGAAAATGAGGTTGTGATTGTGAATTGATGTGATGGGATTGTATGTGTTTGAGAAAGAGTTTTATGACGTGGGTTTAAAAAGGAGGTTTCTTAATGAATTGCCCTTTTTATGAATTGAAATGAGATTGAGCATGAGATGATTTATACATGATGTTTTCACCATGTTTTATATGACAATGTACATGATTTTGATACATGATATATATGTATACTCATATGGCATAGTTTTACTTCCTCATGCTCCTACTACAAACGATTTATGCATAACACTATCAGCATGTAGATAGAGTAATTATCTACCATGCTTGCATTATTGCCTTACTGAGCGTGTGGTTGCTCATCCCTCTCTATTTTTTCCCTCCTACAGAGCGTGCATAGTAGCCCAGTGAGGACTGAGGCATGGTAATTTGGACATCCGCTGCATCTCCAATACACAGAGGTATATACACAGTGATTCTTTTTGTATCTAAACAATGTAAAAGCAAAGTATTCTTTTGAGTTGTAATTATGAGGGATGTAGATGTCAGTAAAACATGTTTTTGTATAAGTACACGATTAAATGCGAATGTATGACATCGTTTTATTTAACTGAGAATGAATGAGATGTGATGTTTATTATTGACTCACAGCCCAACAGTGTGGTGGTAAGTTTGTTTACGACCAGGTAACGGTAAAACGCAAAAAATTGATAGTGATTTTCGGTTAAAGGGAATGAAAATGGGTCGTGACAGGAAAAGACGTGAACGGTGACGGGGAAGCCTGAACCAGTACGGATCGGTTCCGTAAGAAGAGAACAGGGCTGAACCGACCGGTCTGAACCGGGTTGAACCGGACTGAACCGGTTCAACTAAGAAAGAGGGGAAAAAATGAAAGAAAAAGCGAAAAAGGAAAAAGGAAAAATTTTTTGGGAATACACCGGACTTCGGGTAAGTCGGTAAGAGGTCAAAAGTGACCGATTTAATTTTTGAAAAATTTATTTAAATTATATTTGATAGAAAATTTACCCGAAATTAAATATAAAATTGTGCAGTTCGACGATAAATCACGTACGTGAGCCCGATCGAACTTTGATTTACGCACCATCGCATAATCTCGGGTAAGTAAAGCTCATTTACGATAATTTATGTAATTATCGCGTATTAAAGATTTATTTTATGAGTTACAGATTAAATTCTGCATTTAGTGGATTAAATTGAGATTTTTAATTAAATTGAATTAAATGATATACGAGCTATTCAAAGAGTCTAGGAAAATACCGAATAAGTACTGATGGGCCCAGTGAGCCCAATAGGCCTTGATGAAAGAATTAATAAGTGGAAACAGGCTTAAAACGGATTAAGGCCCATTAAGGTGTAATCGGGCCCAATAAGAGAGAAATTGGCCCAATTAGTTAAATCGATAGTAATAAATATGAGAAAATATTTATTGGGTTGAATACGATTAAAATGAGGTTTATACCGATAAAACCAAGCAAAAAGAGTAAAATCGATTAAAAGTTAACTTTTGGGCAAAGTTTCGATATAATCACATATTTGGATATGTTGATGTCATGCCCCGCTCTCGGGAACCCTTCTATCCATACATTCTCTACTACGGTTGGGCTGTGAGAAGATGCAATTACTAAAAATTTATTTATTTACAGCGGAATATTTAAAACTTTAATTCACACTCCTAGGTGTGTGTGTAAATACACAAAGTTAATTGTATAAATACCAAGTGTTTACATATCATCCCCATAATACTGATTATAATTCCAAGATATAACTGTGCGATACGATATATTAGATACAAAATACTCGTGTATACAAATCTTATACCTTTGCGGATTGTGGGAGCTGTTCAACACAAAAGACTTAGAGACCACCGCTCTCTTACTTCTCAGTACCTGGAGGGGGAAAAATAGTGGGATGAGCAAACCACGGCTCAGTAAGGAAATGTATGCTAGCAGGTAGATATCGTACTACCTACATAGCCCATGCATGCATAAACCAAAACCATGTTTTCGTTATAAATGGAAATATCATACGAACAATGCATTTAAACACATATTTCTCAATAGCATTTTCGTGTAAATCAAATGTCAAACTTCCATTTAAAATATGCTCATAAATAGTGCCCTCATGGCACGAGTGTGAAATCAGAGATTTATTAAAAACATGAAATCTCTTTCACTTCTCAAATCATTCTTTCTCGCAAGTCTCTTTCTTTTCTGAGATTGTCTCTGTTTCTCGATTCTCTGAGACAGGCATGGAATTTTAGGCAATCAAATATCCACGACTTATGGCCACAGTCAGTGATCCCAGGCCTCACTGATCGGGTGTGCACAGGGTATCACTTCGCCTGAAGGGGGATGGGTCAGTCCTATCCTCCGGCTCATCTCAATCCACCTCATCTCCTCGTATACTCACGGTGAAGATACGTCGTGTGTCATCTACGCGATACTCGTACTCACGTGCACCCAGCACGGTACATAGTATACCAACGGGTGACTACACTGTTCTACGTACAACCGTGGACCCAAGTCCATACTCCAACTCCGATGGACTTTTTATCCTTAAACCATGTCTCATATACCAGGCGAGCAAGCAGCGTGACACACAGTCAACGCAAAGCTCCAGCGCGGTACGATCTATCGTTAAGGCCCAGCCCGTTCAATTGGCCGTCGGCTGGTATCCCCTTGGGTCCCAGACCCCCAGGTTTACCTTAACTCAACAAAACAGGTACGAGCATAGTTCTCGCACTTTCTCAAAACCCCCGTGCGAGTTAAAACTTCCGCACGGTACATCAAGGCTTTAAACCGGGTGTGAGCTAGCGCTTCAACACCAAATCTCATCTCAAAACTGATAGATGGCTATTTTCTCTTTTTAAAACTCAAAACACGTTTATCCACATAGCATGCCTTTTTAAGCCAAAACATGTAAAATCAGCCAAGCTATCATCAACATTTCTCAATCAATAATAACAATATAAAATTGAGAAAATCATTGAAAACATGCATATCATGCTATTTCCTTACCCTATCCCATTTCTCAATACATATATATACATCATAGTACTTTTCATATTTCCACATCATTTCATAAACTTATAATATCGTACTAGTCCTAGCAATATATCTACGAAATTGCTGTAATTACGTACGAACATCTCTATAGCTAACACACAGTCCCTTACCTCGTTTTACTTGTGTGCAACTATCCGCCTTTATGCTTCTTGCGTTCTCATCTCGACTTGCTCCGGCGTATCATCCGAAACTGAAATTCATCCACCAACATTTGAGTTAATGTTTCTAACTCTTATTCAACTAAGCATTTATCCAATGCCTTAATTTCACATTTTTACCCTTTGTGGTAAATCTCCCAATTTATCCTAATATCAACATTTCCAAACCATTTCCACAACATACTCATCCACTCAAGATATCCCATTCATCAAAAACACTCCCACATTCCACTTTCTCACACTTGACTATTTCTAAGCTATATGCATTTCATACCATCCTAGGTAGTTCTATCCACAATATGCACACCCAAATATCTGTATAAGCATTAACTAAACCAATGTACTTGGATTTGTGCATTAGAACTTACCTCATTAGATTTCCTCTTGCTCCAATTAGGATTACCCTCTATTTCTTCAATCCTTCAAATGGGAAAATGCCTCTAGACTATGTTGTTCTCCTCTTTGATGTGAACAACTTTGTCTCTAATAGCCTCTCCTTAAATCTTACTGAAAATGGCTGGATTTAGGAGTGAGAAACTAGATTTCTTTGAGTTGAAGTGAAATGGAGATGTTTTCCCGAAAATTCTGATGATCCAACTGCTCCCATTTATAGTTTTGACTTGATGAGATCGATCTTCCTTGGGTGGAGATCGATCTGTTCCTCAAAAATCCCTCTTTTCTGAGACGTTTAAAGGTAGGAGATCGATCTGTCGAGACTGGAGATCGATCTGCTGTCAAATAGAAGCTTAAGGAGATCGATCTGGTCTTAGGGGAGATCGATCTGCTTCCAACCTGAGAGCTAAGGAGATCGATCTGCTTCCTTCGGAGATCGATCTGTTCCCTTCCATTTCTCACATAAGGGCATTCTGGCTCTCCCAGATCGATCTCTCATCCTATGAGATCGATCTGGCCTTCACAAATTCCAGATTTCCTGCAGTTTTTCTGCAACAACTCTTACCAAACACCCTTAATTTGCTTCCATGATCATTTTCTCATTCATTCATCTTTGAGACTTGAAAATGGGATCCATCCTCACTACATACACATTAAAACTTGTGTAGAATCTTTGTATGACCAAATATATACGATATTACTCGAATGGAAACATACACTTATGTAAATCTTTCCTTTGATTTTACTATACTACTCATATTCCATTTCGATCACATTCTTCTCGTTTTAAGTTCATTTCTTCCTACTCACTCATAATACAACTTGTACGTATAATCACAATTCTTACTACAAGTGCGTACATAATCTTATGAACTTACATTGCATACACTTGACAATACAATACATCATCTCACTTATGATTTTATTTACATTCCCATGTTCCGATATACATAGCTATACATGTACGGGGTCTCACATTCTCCCCCACTTAAAGAATTTGGTCCTCCAAATTAGAACCAATTCAATCTGTGAATAACTCGGGATACTTTTCCCGCATCAAACTTTCCAGTTCCCATGTGGCCTCTTCCACAGTGTGATGTTGCCATAAAATCTTAACCAATGAAATCGTCTTATTCCGCAACACCTTCTCTTTCCTGTCCAACACCCTGATCGGTCTCTCGACATACGACATATCCTCTTTGAGCTCCAACGGCTCATAGCTAATTACATGTGTCGGATCCGGGTAGTACTTCCGAAGCATAGAAACGTGGAAGACATTGTGGACTTCTGCTAGCTCAGGTGGTAAGGCTAGCCTATATGCTCCTTCTCCCACTCTATCCAAAATCTCGAAGGGACCAATGTAACGAGGACTTAATTTTCCTTTTTTCCCAAACCTCATTATTCCCTTGGAAGGAGATACTTTCAAAAATACAGATTCGCCAACATCAAACTCAAGTGGTCTCCGTCTCCCGTCAGCATAGCTCTTTTGTCGACTTTGAGCTGTTCGCAGCCTCTCGCATATTATCTGAACATCCTCGGAGGCTTGCTTAACCAAATCGGGGGCGAGCAATTGCCTGTCACCAACTTCATCCCAACCAATGGGCAATCGGCATCTACGACCGTATAGTGCCTCATAAGGGGCCATACCAATACTTGAGTGATGACTGTTATTGTAGGCGAACTCAATCAATGGCAAGTGATCGTCCCATGAGCCTCTAAAATCCAGCACACACGCTCTCAACATATCCTCCAGGGTCTGTATAGTCCTCTCTGACTGACCATCTGTCTGAGGATGAAAAGCGATGCTAAAACTCAACTGGGTTCCCATCGCTTCCTGAAAATGTCCCCAAAAATGGGAAGTGAAGCTGGCATCCCTATCCGAAACAACACTCACTGGGACTCCATGCAATCTCACTATTTCTCGCACATACAGATTCGCCAGTGCACTCAATGTATCTGTAGATCTCATGGCTAAGAAATGTGCCGATTTCGTTAACCGATCTACTATCACCCATATCGCATCATGGTTCTTACGGGTTCTCGGTAACCCTATCACAAAATCCATGGTGACATGCTCCCACTTCCATGTTGGTATCGATAGAGGTTGTAATAGTCCTCCTGGTTTCTGATGTTCGACTTTTACTTGCTGACAAATGAGACATCTTGCGACATACTCAGCTATGTCTCTCTTCATTCCAGACCACCAATATACTTTTCGGAGGTTTTGATACATCTTACCACTCCCCTGGTGTATCGTGTATCTCGACGAGTGTGCCTCTGATAAGATCAGCTTTCTCAGCTCTAAATCCTTAGGAACACATATTCTATCTCCAAACCTTAGTATTCCATCTGGATTCAATATAAAATCAGTACCCTTCCCTTTCTGGATTTGGCTAACCATGACAATACACCATTGATCAATTTGCTGAGCTTGTCGGATTCTCTCAATCAACTCCGGTTCTAATCTCAAGCTAGCAATAATCCCATAGCTGCCAATCTCAGGTAGGGTCATATCCAGACTAAGGTTCGCGAATTGTTCCAACAACTCGTGCTCTCTAACCATCATATGTGATACCAACCCGAGACTCTTCCGACTCAATGCATCGGCAACCACATTTGCCTTCCCCGGGTGGTACAAGATCTCACAATCATAGTCCTTGAGGAGCTCCAACCACCTCCTCTGTCTCATGTTTAACTCCTTTTGTGAGAATAGATATTTCAGACTCTTATGATCCGTAAAGATCTGAAATCTCTCACCATATAAGTAGTGGCGCCATATCTTCAACGCAAACACTACGGCCGCTAACTCCAAATCGTGAGTGGGGTAGTTCTTCTCATGATCCTTCAGCTGTCTAGATCCATAACCTACTACCCTTTTATCTTGCATCAGAACACAGCCTAGTCCTTGATGCGAAGCATCTGTATACACCGAGTAATTCCCTGAACTGTTAGGGACGACAAGAACTGGCGCGGTAGTTAATCTGCGCTTAAGTTCTTGAAAACTTCTCTCATAAGCTTCATCCCATGAAAACTTCACACTCTTCCTCGTAAGACGTGTCAATGGAGCAGCTAATCTGGAGAATCCTTCTACAAATCTCCTGTAGTAACCAGCCAAACCTAGAAAACTTCTGATCTCTGTGACTGTCCTAGGTTGTTCCCACTGAACAACTGCCTCAATCTTGGATGGGTCTACTGACACCCCATCCTTCGATATAACATGGCCTAGAAAAGAAATCTGTTCTAGCCAAAAGTCATATTTGTTAAGCTTGGCATATAACCTTTTCTCTCGAAGGGTCAGCAAAATAATTCTTAAGTGCTGCTCATGCTCTTCTCTGGACCTTGAATACACCAATATATCATCAATGAAAATAATCACGAATTGGTCCAGGTATGGCTTGAATACTTCATTCATTAGAGCCATAAAAGCTGCCGGCGCATTGGTCAACCCAAAAGGCATCACTAAAAATTCGTAATGGCCATAGCGGGTACGAAATGCTGTCTTGGGCACATCCTCCTTCCGAATCTTCAATTGATGATACCCAGACCTTAGATCTATCTTGGAGAAGATCTGTGCTCCCCGAAGCTGATCCAATAAATCGTCAATGCGTGGCAAGGGGTACTTGTTCTTGATGGTAGCCTTGTTTAACATCCGATAGTCAATGCACAACCTGAGGCTCCCATCTCTCTTCTTCACAAACAATACCGGGGCTCCCCATGGTGAGACGCTCGGTCTTATGAACCCCTTCTCTAACAACTCTTGCAGCTGTTTCCTTAATTCCTCTAACTCAACTGGGGCCATCCTATATGGTGACTTCGATATTGGTTCGGTTTCAGGCGTCAAGTCTATACCGAATTCCGTTTCTCTATCAGGTGGCAATTCTGGTAGATCATCTGGAAAGACATCAGGGAATTCTCTGACCACTGAGATGTCCTCCATATCCGGATGTACTTTGTTCAAATCCACCACATAAGCAACAAAACCTTCAAAACAACACTCAAGCCATTTATACCAAAGTACTTTACTTAATACAAAATTTAAGATTTCATTTCTTCTCTTAAAATCTTACAACACATTCTTCAGGTAGAGAAAACTTAATGGACTTAGAACGACAGTCTATGACAGCATGATTGGCGGCTAACCAATCCATTCCTAAAATTACATCAATGTCATACATATTCAACAAAATCAAGTTGGCTGTCATGCACTTATCTCCCACCCGCACTTTACAATCTTTATACACTTGTTCAACTAATTGGCTCACTCTCATTGGAGTACTTATCAATAAGGTCCTATTCAAGTATGTGGGCTCTACAAAACCTTTTAACTTAGATGCACATGCAGGTGATATGAAGGAATGCGTAGCACCAGAATCAAATAAAGCTATAACCTCTAAATTGAAAATCAAGATTGTACCTTTTATCACTTCAGAAGAGGTATCAGCCGATGCCTGGTCTATCGCATACACCCTGCCTTGACCCACAACTTGTTTTCCTTTCTCTTCAGCCGAGGCTTTCTTCCTTGCAGGAGGTGCAACTGGAGGAACCCTCTCTGGCTCTTTACCCCTCTGTGGAACTGCCTCAACTATCTCCGGGCACTCTCTGGCATAATGTCCAAATTTACCACATCTGAAACATCGGGTACCCTGAAGATGACATGGCCTACCACCATGGTATCGACCGCATAGCCTACACTGGTCTGTAGTCGGTCGGGGTCCACCAATCACTATACCCCTGGCTGGTGTCTGAGTCGGAGGCATATAAGGTCTAGCAACCTTTTTCTGGAAATCATCTACCTCTCTCCGACGTTTACTCATGAATTTTCGACCAAATTTGGCGCTCTTGCCATCTCCCAGCTTCCTCTGTCCCTTGTCCTTTCCCCAACTAAACTCAGAGATCTGTAAGTCATGATCCTGCTCACATAACTGGGCCCGTCGCACAGCCTCTCTATATGTAGCGACATCAAATGGGGCTAACTTCGCTCGGATCGAAGGCTTCAATCCATCTACAAATCTACGGACCCTGACAGCTTCACTCCTGATCGAGTCCGGATCGTATCGACCCAGTGAAGTGAATCGTGACTCGTACTCATCAACTGTTCGATTCCCTTGAGTCAGATTCAGAAATTCCATCTGTAGTCTCCGTCGAGCAGTATCTGGGATGTATTGCTCTCTGAAAACGTCCAAGAACATATCCCAAGTGATAACCATTTCTTGAGCTCTTAACATCGGCCTGACGGACTTCCACCAGTGCTCTGCTTCTCCTTTCAATACAAAGGCCGCAAACGCTACTCTCTCCGTAGCTGAACATCTACAGAAGTCGAATAACTTCTCCATTTGACTGATCCAGTCCTCAGCCACCGTCGGATCCTTTATCCCGCTAAACGAAGGAGGCTTAAAGTCCATAAAATGCCTCAATCTTTCCATATCACAATCATATCCATACCCCAAATCATCATCATGCTGATGTGGGGCTACTGGAGGAGGTACCGATCGAATATGAGGTTCCCGTGGCCTAGCCCGTTCAGCTTGCGCAGGTGCAACATTCTCAGGTTCAGGTGCAGCTGCTGGGGGATTCGGTGCAGCCTGTCCCGCTGTACCAGGTGTACCCTCAAACCTAGCCATGATCTGACCCATCATGGTCATCATCGTGCACATGTCTTCCTCCAATCGAGTTATTCGAGGATCAGAAGCCTCTATCTGTTCCTGGGGCTCATGACTAGAGGATGATCTACTGTGCCTCTCAGTCCTGTCATTTTGCCCTCGAGCTCTCGAGCTCTCTCCCCTCTTGCGATGTCTCTCAGGCATAACTCACTAGCCTGATAACTTTCCTGCGTTATAACAAACATCTAATTTACTACCAGCTCCGTATACACATTTGTATCTAAATATCGCACAGTAACTTGGGGATGTATGTTTTCTTAGTCCTAAGCATCAACTCACATCAGACAAACCAAGCTCTGATACCAAGCCTGTCATGCCCCGCTCTCGGGAACCCTTCTATCCATACATTCTCTACTACGGTTGGGCTGTGAGAAGATGCAATTACTAAAAATTTATTTATTTACAGCGGAATATTTAAAACTTTAATTCACACTCCCAGGTGTGTGTGTAAATACACAAAGTTAATTGTATAAATACCAAGTGTTTACATATCATCCCCATAATACTGATTATAATTCCAAGATATAACTGTGCGATACGATATATTAGATACAAAATACTCGTGTATACAAATCTTATACCTTTGCGGATTGTGGGAGCTGTTCAACACAAAAGACTTAGAGACCACCGCTCTCTTACTTCTCAGTACCTGGAGGGGGAAAAATAGTGGGATGAGCAAACCACGGCTCAGTAAGGAAATGTATGCTAGCAGGTAGATATCGTACTACCTACATAGCCCATGCATGCATAAACCAAAACCATGTTTTCGTTATAAATGGAAATATCATACGAACAATGCATTTAAACACATATTTCTCAATAGCATTTTCGTGTAAATCAAATGTCAAACTTCCATTTAAAACATGCTCATAAATAGTGCCCTCATGGCACGAGTGTGAAATCAGAGATTTATTAAAAACATGAAATCTCTTTCACTTCTCAAATCATTCTTTCTCGCAAGTCTCTTTCTTTTCTGAGATTGTCTCTATTTCTCGATTCTCTGAGACAGGCATGGAATTTTAGGCAATCAAATATCCACGACTTATGGCCACAGTCAGTGATCCCAGGCCTCACTGATCGGGTGTGCACAGGGTATCACTTCGCCTGAAGGGGGATGGGTCAGTCCTATCCTCCGGCTCATCTCAATCCACCTCATCTCCTCGTATACTCACGGTGAAGATACGTCGTGTGTCATCTACGCGATACTCGTACTCACGTGCACCCAGCACGGTACATAGTATACCAACGGGTGACTACACTGTTCTACGTACAACCGTGGACCCAAGTCCATACTCCAACTCCGATGGACTTTTTATCCTTAAACCATGTCTCATATACCAGGCGAGCAAGCAGCGTGACACACAGTCAACGCAAAGCTCCAGCGCGGTACGATCTATCGTTAAGGCCCAGCCCGTTCAATTGGCCGTCGGCTGGTATCCCCTTAGGTCCCAGACCCCCAGGTTTACCTTAACTCAACAAAACAGGTACGAGCATAGTTCTCGCACTTTCTCAAAACCCCCGTGCGAGTTAAAACTTCCGCACGGTACATCAAGGCTTTAAACCGGGTGTGAGCTAGCGCTTCAACACCAAATCTCATCTCAAAACTGATAGATGGCTATTTTCTCTTTTTAAAACTCAAAACACGTTTATCCACATAGCATGCCTTTTTAAGCCAAAACATGTAAAATCAGCCAAGCTATCATCAACATTTCTCAATCAATAATAACAATATAAAATTGAGAAAATCATTGAAAACATGCATATCATGCTATTTCCTTACCCTATCCCATTTCTCAATACATATATATACATCATAGTACTTTTCATATTTCCACATCATTTCATAAACTTATAATATCGTACTAGTCCTAGCAATATATCTACGAAATTGCTGTAATTACGTACGAACATCTCTATAGCTAACACACAGTCCCTTACCTCGTTTTACTTGTGTGCAACTATCCGCCTTTATGCTTCTTGCGTTCTCATCTCGACTTGCTCCGGCGTATCATCCGAAACTGAAATTCATCCACCAACATTTGAGTTAATGTTTCTAACTCTTATTCAACTAAGCATTTATCCAATGCCTTAATTTCACATTTTTACCCTTTGTGGTAAATCTCCCAATTTATCCTAATATCAACATTTCCAAACCATTTCCACAACATACTCATCCACTCAAGATATCCCATTCATCAAAAACACTCCCACATTCCACTTTCTCACACTTGACTATTTCTAAGCTATATGCATTTCATACCATCCTAGGTAGTTCTATCCACAATATGCACACCCAAATATCTGTATAAGCATTAACTAAACCAATGTACTTGGATTTGTGCATTAGAACTTACCTCATTAGATTTCCTCTTGCTCCAATTAGGATTGCCCTCTATTTCTTCAATCCTTCAAATGGGAAAATGCCTCTAGACTATGTTGTTCTCCTCTTTGATGTGAACAACTTTGTCTCTAATAGCCTCTCCTTAAATCTTACTGAAAATGGCTGGATTTAGGAGTGAGAAACTAGATTTCTTTGAGTTGAAGTGAAATGGAGATGTTTTCCCGAAAATTCTGATGATCCAACTGCTCCCATTTATAGTTTTGACTTGATGAGATCGATCTTCCTTGGGTGGAAATCGATCTGTTCCTCAAAAATCCCTCTTTTCTGAGACGTTTAAAGGTAGGAGATCGATCTGTCGAGACTGGAGATCGATCTGCTGTCAAACAGAAGCTTAAAGAGATCGATCTGGTCTTAGGGAAGATCGATCTGCTTCCAACCCGAGAGTTAAGGAGATCGATCTGCTTCCTTCAGAGATCGATCTGTTCCCTTCCATTTCTCACATAAGGGCATTCTGGCTCTCCCAGATCGATCTCTCATCCTATGAGATCGATTTGGCCTTCACAAATTCCAGATTTCCTGCAGTTTTTCTGCAACAACTCTTACCAAACACCCTTAATTTGCTTCCATGATCATTTTCTCATTCATTCATCTTTGAGACTTGAAAATGGGATCCATCCTCACTACATACACATTAAAACTTGTGTAGAATCTTTGTATGACCAAATATATACGATATTACTCGAATGGAAACATACACTTATGTAAATCTTTCCTTTGATTTTACTATACTACTCATATTCCATTTCGATCACATTCTTCTCGTTTTAAGTTCATTTCTTCCTACTCACTCATAATACAACTTGTACGTATAATCACAATTCTTACTACAAGTGCGTACATAATCTTATGAACTTACATTGCATACACTTGACAATACAATACATCATCTCACTTATGATTTTATTTACATTCCCATGTTCCGATATACATAGCTATACATGTACGGGGTCTCACAGTTGAAATGAATTTAAGCCATATGTGATAAGTTGAACTTGTTTTGCAGCAGCTCGATCTATCGACACATTTTACGAGGTAAACTCGAGTATCGAGGAAAGTGCTCTACATCAGTCGCTAAGAAGGAATGGATATAATTTAGAGTAGCATTAGTACTCCTCAATCTTACCAAATGTTTATGTAGATAGTTCGTTGAGTTTTCATGAAAAAGAGCTTTCTCAAAAGTTGAAAAGAATACTATTCACTCAAAACCGAAATAAACTTATCCAAGCCTTTCAAAATGACTTTTATTGCATGAGATACATTTTAGTATTTATGTTTATGTATATAAAAGTGATTTTCACTTATGAAATGAAAGCATAGTATGTTTTCCATGAGTTTACGGGTTAAAGTCCCGGGAATGTTTTGCGAAACTATGTTTTCATTATATGGGGTACATATATACCCAAGAAATGACTATGATAAATATGTTTTTCATGTTTACACGGGCTAGAGTCCCGTAATGATTTATGAAAACCATGTTTTCCATGAGAAATGGGTTAGAGTCCCGTAACGATTTTGAGAATCGGGTTAGAGTCCCGTAATGGTTTTCAGTACACAGGTATGAGGCCCGAAATGATTTTGATAAAATTGGTAAGAGGCCCAAAATGATTTTTGTGGGGTAAAAAGGCATGATATGACGATAGTCAGAGGATCTGGGATCGATCTCGTATGGAAACGATCGAGGATCTACCTAGCCGACGGCCAGAGAACGGGCAGGCTCTGACTTGATATGAGAAACGTGCGTATAGTCCACACTTGAAGATGCACGTGAGTTCGTGCGTATAGTCCCTATTTAGTGGTGCATGAGAGATAAGGCAGCGTACGACTCTGATCCAATCCTACAGCTCCCCTGTACAATGGCCATATGTACCTATGATGAACGTCCTACGAGACCAGATGTATGATGTCCTTCGAGACTAGTATATGAGACGTTTGCCTGACCCTACACGATGAATTGACTGAATGATATATATATATATATATTTATATATGTTTTCACACATTTCATGCTACCTGTTTTATGATTGTATTGAGTACAAATTTTCTATGATGAGATTT
This sequence comes from Firmiana major, assembly GCA_033439115.1. NCBI lineage: Eukaryota > Viridiplantae > Streptophyta > Magnoliopsida > Malvales > Malvaceae > Firmiana > Firmiana major. The sequence continues at coordinate 20,327,854 of CM065904.1, forward strand.
TAAAGGTAGCCATGAGTATGTTTTACGAAATGTGCATATGACAATACGATTTCATTTTCAAAGTGATAAGCATGTTATGATATGCATGATTAAGTTTTGAAATGCTTTTTACTTGTTTACACGACTTGATATGCATATTATATATGAGTTTTACCAAAAAGATGCATGATGTGTAAACTTATGATTTAAGCATGTTTTTACTGCTTTTATGAAATGTAAGCATCTCTACTCCAGTACATGTTTATGCTGATTTGTAAAACCAAGAGTTTTACCATGTTTTGAGTATTTAAAGCTATTTTAAATGTATCTCTTACTGAATCTGAAAAACTCACCCCCTCCTCTCTATCTCTCAGATCATCTACAGCGAGTCTATTACACATATGAGATTGTGGTCGATGACGATGTTGTCCGACCTTTCATCGGATACTTTCGTAACCTTGAGGAACAGTCTTACTCGTATTCCAGACATGTGATACATAATAGACACTATTTTATACAATAGTCGGGATGTAATAGTTGTAAATGATTATATATATACAGAATGTATGTGATGTAATGAGATACTGGAAATGAAAAAGGTTTTAAATCTAGACATGGACAGGAGAACAACATAGTTAATGGATAAAAAGTTTAAATTATCCCCATTTTTTCGCGCTTCCGGGGCGTGACACTCAATTTTACCCTAATTGATGGGCGCAAGTGGTCGAGTTTATGATTATATGCCATAGATTTGATCTTACGCCCACTATTCCTCTGTTTAAATCCTTCAGAGTTCGTAGTGTTCGAAACTCGAGCATTTTTGTATTCAGAAGGTTTTCGGGAAGGGGCAAAGTAGCAAACGTTTCGGGAAGCCTCCGTCTAAACTTTATAATTATGCCTCTGATTGGCTGATTGTCGAGTTTCCTTCGACTTTACACATCCCCACTCAGTGGTGTCTCCACAGGTCTTCTAACCTTAGTCAGCTTTCTGACTTAAGTGACGTATATGGTCATTTTATCTCTCAATTGCAAACAAATGATGAGAGTTCTTTGTTGTCCCTTTTAACTTTGGAAAATATAGTCGCTGCCGGTTGGGGGTGCATTCCAGTTTTCGCATCGGAGCCTATTTTTCCTTCTCGTTGCTTCGAAGGAGGTCAAGGTGTGGGACATTCCAATAACCCTTCTGATGAGGACTTGGATTGGGGTCGGGGCAAGGCTTTTGGGAGCCCCTTTCTAGACTTCCTTTCCGATGAGAGTTTAGCTAACATCTGTGTCTTGATGATTATCTTAATTCAGGTGATTTTGTATTGCATTTTAATCTGCGAATAATTATCTATTTCAAATGGTTTATCTAACTCTTTTTTATTTATTTTTCTCTTAGGAACAAGTCTACTCGGTAGAGCTTTTGATCGTTTGGCAGAGACTGAGAGTGCTAATAAGGCTGCTCGTCCTCTCCCACACACCCTGTGAGCTCCGATCAAGATCGAGCTAGGGAGACTTCTTCTCGGGAGTGGCCTCGAGGTGAAAGGATGAGATCCTCTCCTATTTTGTCACGTCTCGAGGGGTCAACTTCTTGAAATTGTGATAGGAGGAAATAGCCTGCAGTGGAGGCTCCACTTCCTGATCCGGATTTAGAAGAGTATCATAGGAGCAACCAAGCAGAGTGCAATATTGCTCGCCCCTTCCGTATTGAGAGGCGAACCGTACATATTGAGTCGGCTATGCGGAATACACCCACACTTCCATCAATCGTCGAGCTCAACACTTCTCGGTTCCAAGTGGATGGTGGCACGACGGTTCGAGGTTAGAATTTCGTCGTCTATCTTAGTGTTAATAATGACGACTCGATTCATGATCCTGGAGTTGCATCTCGCATGGAATGGTCGACTATCCTCCCTCGATACGAAGCAGAGCTATTCAAGGGCTTTCCTATTCCAGAAGATCGGTCTGATTATTTAGTAGTGCAGGTATACTTCTATATCTGATTTCTTTCTCTTCTGTCTTGTTAATTTTATCTTACTTTTTTCATCCCTTGTTCATTTTCAAGCGGCTCAGCAAGTGATTGCTTGTAACGCGTGACACAAAACATATAGAACGCATGCTAATGCTGAGCTTGACTAGCTAAAGGCTGAGAGATCCGAGTGGCAGAATGAAAGAGCTCAGTATCTAAGGTTTCCTGAGCAAATTGATCGATTGAAAAAGGAGAATGAGGACCTTCATCTTGAAAACCTCAGCCTCTAAGAGAATTTCACCAAGGAGTGTGAGGCGTATTATGCCACTTATGAGGAGCTAAAGTCCGATTACGAAACTGTTCTATCTAAACTCCAAGACCTTGAAACCAACAATGATGGGTTGAAGTCTGATCAAAGAAGGTTGAGATTCGTTCTGAAGTTTTCAGAGAATATCACCTATCACAGGATTGTCATGATAGGAAGCTTATGTTCTATACTGGCTTTCTCAAATATGGTTTCTATATGGCGCGCTATTGGTTAGAGAAAGAGAGATCAGGTGAGACTTTTCCTAAACTGCAATGGTCAAGGTAGTTGGAGCATTATACCGATGAATTTCATGATTGGATGACTTATGAGCCCGACGACGAGAACTTTACAGATTATATGGAGAGAGGGACTAATGGCGATCTTTCTAATCTCTCAGGTCCCTGGGAGCCTCGTCCCCAACAAGGAGTGATTGGTGCCTTAGGCAACTTAGATGGTGACGAGTCGGATTCTTCTAATAGGGGCCCCTCTCCACCGACTGAGGAGTAGTTTTAGTTTTTTGTTTTCTTGTGGTCAATATTTTGAGTTTATCTATAATAAGAAATCAGATTTATGATTCATATATAGGGAGTTTTAGTTTTATTTAAAAGTATCGATGATTTCATGTACTTTTCTTATATTCTTGTATTAAGTTTCTTTTATGGCTTGTTTCGCACATTTTTTGCTTAAAGCCTTTTATTATTACTTTTTATTTGTGGCTTACCTTGCACACTTTTCGCTTCAAGCTTTTTAATTGTTTGGGTGTGTGGCTTACCTTGCGTATTTTTTACTTCAAGCCCTTCTTTTACTTGGGTGCGTGGCTTACCTCGTGCATTTTTCGCTTCAAGCCCTTGCACAATTCTTTATGGCTTACCTCACGCACTTTTCGCTTTAAGCCTGTTAATTGTTTGATTGCATGGCTTACCTCGTGCATTTTTCGCTTCAAGCCCTTGCACAATTCTTTATGGCTTACCTCACGCACTTTTCGTACCAAGCCTGTTAATTATTTAAGTGTGTGGCTTACCTAGTGCATTTTTACTTCAAGCTCTTGCACTTTTTCTTTGTGGCTTACCTTGCGCATTTTTCGTTTCAAGCCCTTGTTTTGATTAGTCATCTATCAATTATTTGAAAACCTCAATAGCCAATAAAATATCATTATGGCATAAATCACAATTCAATAAATGAAACTTCAACTCATAGTTTAGTAACAAGAAATAACATTAAATAAATTAAAGTCTCACTGCCAGTGTAGTTTCAAGTGGTTGGTATTCCATGTTTCTGCTATCTTCTTGTCTTATGAACTTTTCATCTTCCTTCAAGACATTGGCGATGGCTTAGGTAGCCCAGCGATGGTAAGGGTTTCTTTTCTTTGAACTTCCTTACATGTAGTTGATGCAATATTACACTTTCTTGCTTTCCTTTGATCTCCTCTAACTTGTCCCACACATTTGAGAGTCGAGAACTTCATCAACAGATAACATGGAGAAAGTACGGCCCTCATATCACTCAGCAATTGTCATCCAATGATAACGTTGTATGCCAGAGATGTTGACCTGACTACCATAAATAAAACTTGCCTTGTAACACTTTTAGGGTCTTCTCCCAAAGTAACGGGTAACTCAATAGATCCTGCTACCTTTACTTTTTCTCCAGTGAAGCCGAATAGGGGGTGGTTACAAGCCTTAGTCTATCTTCCCCTAGATTCATTTTTTCAAAGCAATTCCAGCAGATAAGATTCACCGAGCTTCCATTATCTACCAAAATCTTGCTTATTAGATGCTTAGCTACCACCGTCGATATGACCATAGGATCATCATGAGGCACAATCACATCTCCTTGATCATCAGGTGTGAACGCAATCACCTCTTCTTTCTCAATCACCTTCATCACAGAGTGAACCTGGTATGCTTGCCTAGCATAAACTTTTCTGAAGAAGATGAGCTACCAGTGATGTATTCTCCTCCAGAAATGACATTAATGGCAGCTCCTGTTGGTTAATTATTTATCTGTTGGTTCCTACATTCTCCCCTTCTAGCCTTATTTCCTCTTTCTTCGTTTCTCCTCATATTTTCTCTGTCATTGCCGCGTCTATCACACGGTCTATTATCTCATCGACCACCAGCGGGGTATTGAATCCTTTCATTCCTCCACACATAACGGTCTAATAGCCTTTCTCTAGCTAACCTCTAAAGTTGATTCACCAAATCGCGACACTTCTCAGTCGAATGACCAAAGACGGAGTGGAAGCTACAATAGGACCTGAGGTCTTGTCCTAGATTTCCCTCACTTCTCCTAGGGAATTGAAGCATCCTAGTTCTTTCGATCGTCTTTAAGATTGAAACACGCAGTTCAGTAAACTACGTGTAATTAGCATACTTCAACTTTGGGGCTTTACCTGATTTGTCTGATCTTCCTATGTTCTTCTCATCAAGCTCTCTTTCTCGCTTCCTTCCTTCTTTAAAGTCCCGCGTTGGTATCATTTTCATCACCTCCTTTTGAGTAATATACTTGTTTGCTCTAGAGAACAAGTCTAAAATTGTCGTTGGCTGATCCAAAGACAATGATTCTTGGAGCTTTTCAGAGCTTGTCCCCTGTAGCATGGCTATCACTGCTACTCTAACTTGTAGATATCGTACCTCAAGAGTAGCATCACGGAATCGATCTACATAGCTTTTGAGCTATTCTTTATTCCCTTGTCTTAGGGTGAGCAAATAGGTGGCCTCCTTCCTTTTCTGGCTATTTATAATAAAAACCTTCAGAAATTCACTCCTCAGCTGATTGAAAGATGAAATAGACCCTTCTAGTAGGTTGTTGAACCACTTCAGTGCATGGCCAGTTAAGGTTAGGGAGAATGCCCTACACATAATCTCATCCTCCCATCCATGTAGTAGGATTAACGACTCATAATTTTCGACATGGTCATAAGGGTCAGTCTTTCTGGCATATGCGGTCATTTGCGACATCTTGAACTTTGGGGGCAGTGGTTTTCCCATGATCGCTGTGCTGAATGAGATTCTTCTTCTCGGTTCTCTTCAGCCAGAACCAACGTTTTCTCCTCTAAGATTTGTTTGACCATTTTCTTCATATCTCACTACAAGAAAAAAGGGCAACAGCGACGGAATTAGCGACGGAATTTCCATCGCTAATTTTAGTATTCCATTGCTAAATTTGAAGTCGCTGAAAGTTTTCCGTCGCTGAGGTAAAATTTTCGTTTGTAATTTTGTCGCAAATAATTTTCGTCAATGAAAACTTTTTTCGACGAAATTCCGACGCTATTTTTTCCGTCGCTAAATTGAATCAGCGACGGATTTCTGTCGCTAATAAATGTATTTAAAATAACTAAAATTCCGTCGGTAAAAACAATCAATGACGGTTAAATTTCCGTCGGTAAAACAATCTGCGACGAAAATTCGTCGCCAATAATATCTGTCGCTAAAATGTTTCAGCTACGAAATTCCATCGCTAATAACATCCGTCGCTGAAACATTTTAGCGACGGAATTTCGTCACTGATTTTATTATTTGATTTAATTAAATTTTCGTAGCTAAAGTGTTTCAGCGACAGATGTCCGTCGCTAATTTATATGTTTATTTTGTTAATTAATTAAATTCTTCGTCGCTAAATGTATTCAGCGACTAAATTCCGTAGGTGAAACCTAATATAATATATTTAAAAATGATATAAATATTCTGTCGCTAATAGGCTTCAGTGACGGATTTTCGTAGCTAATTTAACTATATATTTTTTAATACTTTTTTTGCTTAAATCCGTGTACCTAAAATAATGAAACAGAGCTGTAGAAATCGATAAAAAACAAACATAAAATATATATCAAAACTATATGTCAAAACTAACATCAACTATCAATTGAAAATCATCATCATATACAGTCCGATCAAATCATCATCACAAATATCATCCAAAATTCATAAGAAAACAAAATAAAATAAAATAAAATGTGTACTCTCACTGATTCGGGTGACCTCCAGATCCAGACGGTCTAGGTCTAGGTGCTCCTGTGTTATTGGCATTCTTTGCCATCAAGTTCATCATCTGATCCATAAAATCAGACAACTTTCCTTCTAGATTATCAATCTTGTTTGAAATGACTCTGACGTCCTCTTTCACTTGCTGCACCTCTGAATTTGTGTCAGGAGTACCCATCACACCAGGAGTAGGATAAGGAAAAGGACTATAAGCTGAATGAGATGCGCAAGAAGATTGGGTGGAACCAGAGGCAGATGCAATGTTTGTGCCCATTTGTAAATCAAGGCGATGTGGCCTAGTCCCAAATCCGTACGTTGTGTATGCGTACTCTCCATCCCTCCAATTATCTCACACAATGCAGCTCGATCAAAAGGAGGATGGGTGCTTATATCCTTGCCGTATTTCTGAGTCAATGAAGTAGCGTACTTTTCCTACAATGTAATTAGAAGAAGGATAATAAATAATAAACTTTAATAATGAGAAAACCATATTAGAAGACAATAGAATGCATTACGTACACTGACAGATTTGGACTTGTTGTCCACATAATCACCATCTCCACCTAAACGTCTATGCGTTCGATCAAACAATTCTTTATATGTCAGTGCTCGACATAGTCGTTTCGCCTACATTAAGAGATATGCAATTTTTCATAGAAAGATATGAAATTCGTGTAAGGAATAAAAATTACATTAAAATAAGAGTCAACAGTAAAATAAATATTATTATTATTTGGACTTACCATCCTATATTCATGTACTAGAAAAGATACAGAACCACTTGTATGCTTTGTTATCGTTCCTTCTTTTTCTGTCAACCGATTCTGTTTTCCTTTTTCTGACTTCGCCTCCCACCTTTCAGTCCCCCATTCATTCTCAACTAATTGATCCCATATTTGGGCTGAAATCCACTTCGACTTGTTGTACCCTTTACAGTCAGATATTTTATCCGTATTAAAATATTGCATTGCTTGTCTTCTCTCCAACTGCAGCAGGTCTCTAAAAGGTGACTTGCATAAGTGCTCCCAAATTGTATAGACATTATTTGTTTGGTTATTAGACCACCTGAACTTCTCCTGCAAAGAAAAACAAATGATAATTATCATTTCGATACGTTTATGACCAAATATCAAGTTATTTACTTCAAAGTAATGTACTTGAAATTTATTCCACATCTGTGCTTTCACTTCATTTGGAACCCTTTTCCAAGTTAGCCATGGTTCTGAGTAATGTTGTTTAATTAAATTGGATATAGTCCTTACACCCTTCGAGTCTTCAAAAGAACTGCCAAACAAAAAAGAAGATATCGCTAAATATTATACCATATTTAATATCATAGTTGTATGAAAATAAAACAAAAGTAGAAGCAATATACCTGTTACCAAGTGGCTTTAGGAATAACCTATGCTCTGGATTTTATGGTGTTTTAAGGCTCTGATTTGGGTCTCTTGTTCTTTTTCGACCACTACCACCACTCCCACTCTCACTCCCACTACCACTCGCAGTTTGTGTTGCCTCCTCAGTAGATATTTTTCGATCGGGTAATGGTTGTTCTACCGCTGATGGAGGAGCTGGAATGGCATCATCATCGTCGTCGTTATCATTATCAGGAGCTGGATCAGGTCAACTTGAAGATGGATTTGGTTGCACGAGAGGCCGAGAATAAGGCTGATTTGGACGGTGAGCTAAAGGTCGATCACGAGCCTGAGCATCAGACTGAGTAGGCTGCTAAGATTGAGCCTGAATGTCAAAGTCAAGATTATAGTCAAACTCCAATCCAGGTATAGGAGACTTGGACCTATATGATCGTTATGCTAACTTTTTCAATCTTCTCATCTGCAATACAGATAAAAAAATTATGTTTAGAAATAAGTAAATGAAGTCCAAGAAGAAGTGATTTTACAATCAAATGTTTAATGCTTACTATTCATTATTGTAATCACTGTTATCTTCTCTATCATTACCAACTGCTTTATCATTCCATACTTCATCCTCCTCTTATTCTTCTGCAAATTGATTGACTTCTTCATATTCGCCACTAATATGAACAGTAGGGTTGTCCAGTTCATCTGAATATGCAACTATTCTAGGGTTCGAAACTTCCACTTCTTGGTTGTTGGCTCTACCGAGAGGGGGGGTGAATCGGTTTTCTAACAATTATGGCAAATTAAAAATTAATAACAATTTAATCACAAATGATAATGAGCAATAAAGTGCAATGTAATAATTTAATGCAGAGTAGGGAAGAGAGAAACAAACACAATCGTTTATAGAGGTTCGGCCAAACTCTTGCCTACGTCCTCTCTCCTTGACCTTCTTGTCAAGTGTTTTCTTTCTCTCTATCAATAGAGCTTACACAGTTCCTTTTTGCAGGTTAAGGAATAACCTCTCTACCCTTAGCAATACAGAAAAAGTATTCAGCCTCTTACAATATACTCTCACTGAGGAACAATCCTCTTCTCTTTTAAGATAAGACTGAATACAATATAATGCTTTAAAGTGGTAGGACAAATGTAGCTTTTTTGCACTTAAGCTTTTACAATGATTCTCAATGAATGAGCAATAGGGACATAAAGAATGAAAGAATTAAAGCTTGAGAATGTTTGGAATATGCAGCAATAGTGTCTCTATTCTCTTTGTCTTCAATGCTTGGTTAAATACTGAAGGATGGGTAGTTGGAGCATTAAATGCTATTCTTCCCGTTGTGTTTTGTAGAAACTAGCCGTTGGGTGCCTCCAGTAGAGTGCCAGATCGATCTCCTTAACTCTCTGTTTGAAGCAAGATCGATCTCCAGATCGATCTGCCATGCAATCTCGTAGAGAGGAGATCGATCTCTCAACACTACAGATCGATCTCTTTAGCTCTCTGACTTTGAGGAGATCAATCTCTTCCTTACCAGATCGATCTCATAAGTTCTCTGACTTTGAGTGTGGATCGATCTCTCAGATCGATCTATAGTCTTAAGCTCTTAAAGGGAGATCGATCTCTTCATAGACCAGATCGATCTCTCAACTCTAGCTTTAGCCAGATCGATCTCTTAACCCTTGCAGATCGATCTCATTTTACCTTAATCTCTTTACAACGTTATAAGGCTAGGCAGATCGATCTCTTACTTCATGAGATCGATCTCTCATCAAGTAAAAGCCCAGGAGATCGATCTCTCATACCCCAGATCAATCTCTCATCAGCAGAACTCTAAGTTCTGGTACTAATAACATCTAAACATGTTTGTATATCATCTTAACATTATTGAATTAACTTGTTTTGTCATTTCAAAATACATTAACTCAACAATCTCCCCCTTTTTGATATGACAAAACTCATCAATTAAACATGTTTAGTGATTTTGCAAAACTCCCCTTTTTGTGAACTTTTGATTTTGTTAATGACTTAACTCCCCCTCAGTTAAATCTTAACTCCCCCTCAGTTAAATCTTAACTCCCCCTCAATTTAAATCATTAAATCATTCTTTTAAACATTTAACACAACCACAACACATGTTTCTTCTCCCCCTTTTTGTCATATCAATCACACACGAAAGAGAAGATTCATGGCATTTCAAAATCAACATTTTCATTAACTCACCAAATATCCAATCAAATCACATTTCATTCAAGCAAATTTTTCACAGATAACATCAAGTAGCTTAATAATATTGTAACTACACTAAATCAAAGCACCTAATGCCTATTGTGAGGGAGGATCACGATCCAAAAGATTCTCAACATGCGTGCGTGTTACTTGGAGCTCATCGAACATCGCCTCTTGAGTCTCTTGAATCTTATCCACTCGTTGGGTTAAGTCCTCGATCATACGCCGCTGAGTGGCAAAGCCGTCATTAATCTGCTGACTGAGGTCCGTCACCATCGTTATGAGCATCTCCAATTCAGCAGGAGACGATGTTGGTGCAGTGGGCGGAGCCGATGGTTCCTGAGCTGGTGCAGCAGGTTGGTGTGCTGGTTCATCAGTGGGGTCCTCCTCAGCCTCAGCAGGTTGCTGTTCTTGCTTTTTCGTCCACTCTCCCCAGAAATTTTTGTAGTACCCCATATGATGTAGGGTCCCAATGTTAAGCACGCTTTTGGGGGATGGGAGTTCGCCAGTTTCGCCACTGCAGTTGATACCAAGGCGGTGGAGAAGATAAGCCACTGGTTGTGGAAAAACTATTGTGGTAGCTTGGCCACGCACAATCTTCAGCCAATCTTCGTATATAAAGTGAGGAAGGTTAGGTTTTTGGCTTGTGGTGTGAATGTGATGGAGCCAAAAACGATCTAGACGCCTAACGGTAGAATGACGAGTACCGAAAGGGCGGAGGTTCCACGAGATTATGAGGTGGAGTAACCGAAGGTGCATTGGAAGGTTACTCGCCTTGTCCCCGGGGAGTTCAAACGCAAAGGGGACTTCCTCATCCTCATTTGTTAAGCCTTCATCGCGTATATCAAACACTTTGGCTAGAACTTCAGAGTCAATTATAATGGATTGACCCATGACGAAGGTTTTGAAGGCAAGGATTTTGCAGGTGTCATCGGGGTCATAAACGAGTTCGGCATTGGAAAAGAATGCGCGAACGAGATTTGGAGGGACAGGAGTGTTGATTTTCAAGAAGTTCGTCCAACCAAACTCCTCAAATTTTGACAAATATGGAAAGTCTATGTGATTGAGGAATGAAAAATCGATAGTGCGCCAATGCTTGATTGGCATGGTTGAAAAATATTCCTCATACCGCTTTCTTTTTGCTGGTGTTTTAAAACACCGATTGAAGGAAGCGATAGGAGGTGGAGGAATGGGTTGTGATGAGGAACCTGCCTCTCCTGTGGTTCTAGGGGGTTTGTTTGCTACTGACTTCCTAGGCATGATTCTAGATTCTAAAAGAGGCACTAAATGGATTCAACAACGAGAAAAGCAATGAAACAGTACCTAGGTTTGACCTAGAATCAAAATGAACACAAATTGAAGACAGATTTTGAGAAAATCAGTAAGGAATGTTAGTTACAATACCGGATTTTGACACCGAGACGCAAGGAGGACCGTATAGAGATCGATCTGAGGAGGAATCGGAGGAAAAGATGCGAGGGAGATTTGGGAATTTGAAAATTGGGTTTCTAAAATTTGGGAATTTTACGCGGGTATTTATAGTCCAGGGCACAGGAGATCGATCTGTCGAGGCGACAGATCGATCTGTCATTTCCAGAAAGCCAAGGAAGATCGATCTGTCGTAAGGCCAGATCGATCTGGTCGCAAACAGAGGCTTAGGGAGATCGATCTGTTACACACAGATCGATCTGTCGTTTAACAGAGGCTTAGGCAGATCGATCTGCCAAATGCAAAGATCGATCTGTAGAATGCGGAAGCTTGAAGAGATCGATCTGTCGTGTGGACAGATCGATCTGCCTTTAAATAGAGACGTAAAGAGATCGATCTTATGGTTAGAAGATCGATCTGCTTAGCTTAACCTTGATGATTTAGGCTTGTTGGAGGTATGGAGATCGATCTATATTGCAAGGAGATCGATCTCTCATCCTCATTGCCAGAAAATCTTTGCAAAAACTCATTTAAAATCAATTTGAAACCAAGATTTTTGAAACACAAAAAATCCTAAGGCTTATCCATGAGTCCTAATTCACCTCTAAGGATACAAAACCTATCTCTATCAAGGGGTTTGGTGAATATATCAGCTATTTGATGTAGAGTGTCAATGTACTCTAAAATTATATCCCCTTTTTGTACATGGTCTCTAAGAAAGTGATGTCTAATTTCTATGTGCTTGGTTCTGGAGTGTTGTATAGGATTCTTAGACAGATTAATGGCACTGGTATTATCACATTTAATAGACACTTGTTTCATGTCAATACCATAATCTCTCATTTGTTGTTTAATCCACAACACTTGAGCACTACAACTACCAGCTGCTATATACTCAGCTTCAGTTGTGGACTGAGCTACACTGTTTTGCTTCTTGGAGAACCAAGAAATTAACCTATTTCCTAAGAATTGGCAAGTACCTGAAGTACTTTTCCTATCTATTTTGCAGCCTCCAAAATCAGCATCTGAAAATGCATGAAGGGCAAAAGTAGAGTCCTTGGGGTACCAAAGTCCTAGTGAGGGAGTGTCTTTGAGGTATCTAAAGATTCTCTTAGTTGCCAATAGATGTGATTCCCTAGGAGATGATTGAAATCTAGCATAAAGGCACACACTAAACAATATATCTGGTCTACTAGCAGTTAAATAAAGCAAAGAACCAATCATAGACCTATAGAGTTTAGTGTCTACACACTTACCACTTTCATCTTTGTCAAGCTTGATGTTGGTGCCCATTGGAGTGGTTTGAGGTTTGCAATTGTCCATCCCAAATCTCTTGAGCAAGTCCTTGGTGTACTTTGCTTGATTGATGAATGTTCCATCCTTTGTTTGCTTCACTTGAAGTCCCAAGAAGAATGTGAGTTCTCCCATCATGCTCATCTCAAATTCTCCTTGCATGATCTTAGCAAATTCTTGGCATAAAGACTCATTAGTTGAACCAAAAATAATATCATCTACATATACTTGTACAACTAGTAAGTCCTTATTTTTATTTTTTATGAATAATGTGGTGTCTACCTTTCCTCTTGAGAACCCTTTTTCTATTAAGAACTTTGACAACCTTTCATACCAAGCTCTAGGAGCTTGTTTTAACCCATAAAGTGCCTTAGATAATATGAAAACATGTTCAGGAAATTCATGATTTTCAAATCCGGGAGGTTGCTCTACATAGACTTCTTCATTAATGAAACCATTCAAGAATGCACTCTTTACATCCATTTGATATAACTTGAAATCTTTATAACATGCAAAGGCAAGTAACATTCTTATTGCCTCTAATCTAGCTACCGGTGCATATGTTTCATCATAGTCTATGCCTTCCTCTTGTCTATAGCCTTGAGCAACTAGCCTAGCCTTATTCCTTACGATCACACTATTTTCATCCATCTTGTTCTTGAATATCCATTTAGTTCCAATTATTGAGTGATCACTAGGCCTAGGAACTAGTTTCCATACTTTGCTTCTCTCAAATTGATTTAATTCTTCTTGCATTGCTAGGAACCAATTATTGTCTTTTAAGGCTTCATTGACATTCCTAGGTTCAATTTGAGATACAAAGGCTATATATTGGCACATATTCCTTAGGGATGATCTAGTTCTAACTCCAAGAGTTGGATCTCCTACTATTTCACAATCTTTTACATATCCTAACTCTCTTGGTGCTCTAGGCTCTCTTTCTAAAACCTCTATTTCTTCTTCATCTTCTTTATTCAAGTCAAGCTTTTCTAGAAAGTCATCTTCTAAGCCTTCATCAAATATTCCAACATTTTCATCATTGGTTGAATCTTTAGGTATATTATTTGATTCATCAAATACAACATGAATAGACTCTTCAACCACTAATGTTCTTTTGTTATATATTCTAAAGGCCTTTGAATTCAATGAATATCCTAGAAATATTCCCTCATCACTCTTGGCATCAAATTTTCCTAAGTTATCTTTTCCATTATTTAGAACAAAGCATTTGCAGCCAAAAGGATGGAAGTAACTAATGTTAGGCTTCTTGCCTTTGTAGAGCTCATAAGGAGTTTTCTTTAGCATGGGTCTTATCATAGCTCTATTAATTATATAACATGATGTGTTTATAGCTTCAGCCCAAAAGTACTTTGGCAAGTTATTTTCACATAACATGGTCCTAGCCATCTCTTCCAAAGTTCTATTTCTTCTCTCAACTACACCATTTTGTTGTGGTGTCCTAGGGGCTGAAAAATTATGGCTAATTCCTTGATCATTGCAATACTCATCAAATCCTATATTTTCAAATTCTTTGCCATGATCACTTCTAATGCTTGTTATTGTATATCCTTTTTCATTTTGAGTCACCTTTGAGTAAGTTATGAATTTCTCTAAGGCTTCATTTTTTACTCTCAAAAAGAACACCCAAGTGTATCTAGTGTAATCATCAACTATTACAAAACCATAGTGTTTACCACCTAGGCTAGTGGTTCTAGTTGGTCCAAACAAGTCTAAATGCAGTAATTGAAGAGGCCTAGTGGTGGATACACTATTCTTAAGCTTGAAAGTTGTCCTCTTGTGTTTTCCTTTGACACAAGCTTCACATATTTCTTCATGATCAAAGGATATTTTGGGTAAGCCTATAACTAAATCCTTTCTAGCTAATTTAGATAGCACATGCATGCTAGCATGACCTAGTCTTTTATGCCATAACCAAGATTCCTTTTTGTTGTCTACCATTAAGCATATGTTTTCATTTTTGAGTTCATTAAGGTAGACTATATATATGTTACCTTGCCTATGACCTAGAAGGAGAATTTTGTTTGACTTAGGATCTATAACATTACACTTCATACAATCAAAAATTACTTTGTAACCTTTGTCACAAAGTTGACTAATGCTTAGTAAGTTATGCTTTAAACCCCTAACAAGTAATACTTTTTCTAAAGAGAAATGATCATTACCTATTGAGCCACTCCCTTCCACTTGGCCTTTGGAGTTGTCCCCAAAAGTGACTTCTCCACCAATTTTCGATTTGAAGGAATTGAAATGGCTTTTATCACCCGTCATGTGCCTTGAGCATCCACTATCTAAGTACCAAGCTTCTTTTGTTTTAGCTTTGTGGCTATGCTCAATCACCTATAACAAAAAAAAATAAACACACTCAAGTCTTAGGTACCCAAATTCTCTTGGGTCCTTGGAGGTTAGTAAATGCAATTCTTGATCCCATTGGGATCCATTTTGCTAATGCATTGCAGTCCTTGGAATGAATTACCTCTTTTGGAATCCATATCCTTTTTACAATTTTTCCTTTAAGATTCCTCATATTTATATTGCAATAATGTGACTTATGTCCCTTCTTATTACAATATGAACAAGTAATTGCAGTTTTATTCATGCTCTTCCTAGCAATAAAACTCTTAAGATGGGTCTCCCTACTTTGTGCATTATACCCTAAGCCATTTTTGTCAAAAAATGCCCTTTGGGTTTCTAACATGCTATCTAGCTTTTGTTGCCCCATGTGAAATCTATTAAAGGAGTTATGTAAATTGCTATTTTTCTCCTTAAGGTCACAAATTTCTAGATTTGCAATCTCTAGTTTCTTCTCACATTCCAATTTATCTTTTAACATTATCTCATTTTCCCTTTTTAATTTAGATATTAACTTTTTATACTTCATGCTCATAGATTCATACTCTAATGCAAGTTCATCAAATGCATCTTGCAATTCATCAAAAGAGTATTCATTGAGATTAGATGTTACCGTTTGATCATCATCAATAGCCATGAAGCATAGGTTGGCAATGTCCTCATTTGATTCATCATCGGAGCAGTCACTGTCACTCCATGTTGCTACCATTGCCTTCTTTTTATGAAACCTATCATTAGATCTTTTGAGAAGAGGGCAGTTAAATTTTATGTGTCCAGGTTTTTTACATTCATAACACACAATAGAGTCTTTTTTACCTACTTCCTCTTGTTCTCTCCTATTGTTTCTCCTATTATTACTACTAGCTTTCATTCTCATGAATTTGTTGAATCTTTTGGCAAACATTGCCATCTCAATATCCTCCTCACTCCCACTCTCATTTTTAATCTCCTCTTAAGCTGTGGATTTTAGAGCAACACCCACTTTCTTGGGTGGCTCTTCATTTCTTTTAAGTTTCATCTCATAAGTAAGCAAAGATCCTATCAATTCATCTAGACACAATGTGTGAGGATCCTTAGATTCCTCAATTGCCGTTACTTTAGCTTCCCATGACTTAGGTAAGCTATTTAAAATTTTCTTTACCATTTCAATGTTAGAATATATTTTTCCTAAGGATTTTAGTCCATTAATTACGTCTGTAAATCTAGTGAACATATCACTAATTGATTCTCCTTCCTTCATCCTAAAAAGCTCATAATCATGTGTGAGCATACCTACTTTTGTCTCCTTCACTTGGGTTGTACCCTCATGAGTTATTGCCAATTTATCCCATATTTGCTTGGCATTATCACACCCGGAGACTCTATTATATTCATTAGGACCTAAAGCACAAAATAATGTGTGCATAGCTTTAGCATTTAGTTGTGCACATTTAATGTCATTAGAATCCCATTCATCTTCTTCTTTGGGGATATCTCTTCCTTCTATTTTCTTTGTAGGGATTTGAGGTCCCTTAACTATAATTCTCCATACTTCATAGTCATTTGCTTGAATGAATAGCATCATCCTAGTCCTCCAATATGAATAATGTTCACCATTGAACATGGGAGGTCTAACCGTGGAGTGCCCCTCTCCTATCAAACTAGTTGCTACATTGTTAAGAGCCATTTGATCGTTTTCTAACTCTTAGGAAGTTGTTCCTACGTGATTAAAGAGTCCTAGCTCTGATACCAATTGTTGGCTCTACCGAATGGGGGGTGAATCGGTTTTCTAACAATTATGGCAAATTAAAAATTAATAACAATTTAATCACAAATGATAATGAGTAATAAAGTGCAATGTAATAATTTAATACAGAGTAGGGAAGAGAGAAACAAACACAATCGTTTATAGAGGTTCGGCCAAACTCTTGCCTACGTCCTCTCTCCTTGACCTTCTTGTCAAGTGTTTTCTTTCTCTCTATCAATAGAGCTTACACAGTTCCTTTTTGCAGGTTAAGGAATAACCTCTCTACCCTTAGCAATACAGAAAAAGTATTCAGCCTCTTACAATATACTCTCACTGAGGAACAATCCTCTTCTCTTTTAAGATAAGACTGAATACAATATAATGCTTTAAAGTGGTAGGACAAATGTAGCTTTTTTGCACTTAAGCTTTTACAATGATTCTCAATGAATGAGCAATAGGGACACAAAGAATGAAAGAATTAAAGCTTGAGAATGTTTGGAATATGCAGCAATAGTGTCTCTATTCTCTTTGTCTTCAATGCTTGGTTAAATACTGAAGGATGGGTAGTTGGAGCATTAAATGCTATTCTTCCAGTTGTGTTTTGCAGAAACTAGCCGTTGGGTGCCTCCAGTAGAGTGCCAGATCGATCTGCCTTCTTGGCCAGATCGATCTCTTAGTTATAAATCCTGCAAGATTGAAGCACAAATACACAAGGAGATCGATCTTATAGGTTAGCAGATCGATCTGTTAGTTTAAAAGTAATGAGGCAGATCGATCTGTCGAATAGGCAGATCGATCTCCTTAACTCTCTGTTTGAAGCAAGATCGATCTCCAGATCGATCTGCCATGCAATCTCGTAGAGAGGAGATCGATCTCTCAACACTACAGATCGATCTCTTTAGCTCTCTGACTTTGAGGAGATCGATCTCTTCCTTACCAGATCGATCTCATAAGTTCTCTGACTTTGAGTGTGGATCGATCTCTCAGATCGATCTATGGTCTTAAGCTCTTAAAGGGAGATCGATCTCTTCATAGACCAGATCGATCTCTCAACTCTAGCTTTAGCCAGATCGATCTCTTAACCCTTGCAGATCGATCTCATTTTACCTTAATCTCTTTACAACGTTATAAGGCTAGGCAGATCGATCTCTTACTTCATGAGATCGATCTCTCATCAAGTAAAAGCCTAGGAGATCGATCTCTCATACCCCAGATCGATCTCTCATCAGTAGAACTCTAAGTTCTGGTACTAATAACATCTAAACATGTTTGTATATCATCTTAACATTATTGAATTAACTTGTTTTGTCATTTCAAAATACATTAACTCAACATTGGTAAACTCCTTCGTTCAAATCTAGAATCTGTCCACCGTCATTTCGTCGAATGTTAAATCTACTTCGTGCCTTTGTTTTGAATACGACCCACTAATGACGACGATTTTTTTTTGTAGAAGGATAAGGACTAAAGTACACTTGTTGGCTCTGTTCCGCTAATATAAAAGGTTCGTTACTAGCAAGTGTAGATTTATGCTTGATATCAACAAGACCGTGACGGGGATCAACATGAAAACCTCGTTCTGTATCAAACCAATGACACTTGAATAACACAACTTTATTCTCAATTCCAAAGTACTCTAATTCGATTATATCTGTCAGTATGCCATAAAAATCACGATCAAAATCATTGTAGCAGTTGCCTTTGACACATACACCACTGTTCATTGTTTTTCGAGATCGACCATAATCCAACGTATGAAACTTGAAACCAATTACAAAATAACCTTGATAACTCCTTATCATACGTCCAGGACCATGAGAAATCTCAATAATACGTGGATCTGTTTGAGTGGCATGTTCAAATACCTGAAACCCCGTGAAACCTAACATTAAAATTTTAAAAATTAAGTTCACACTACTGATTGTTCTATTTTTATAGTACTTACAAATTGTTTAAGCCATTTTGGAATATGATCATGACGTGCTTTCTCTAATTGTGCATCGCTGATATTCGAATGATCTCTTTTAATTATATCATCAAATGACCTACAATGACATTTGAAACTAAATAAGAGAACAACTATATCAGCCATATATTTTTACATTAAACGATGGGTTAGATTTAGATAACTTACTTAATATAGGGGACTATTGTGAGACCCCGTATATGTATAGTTGTAATGTGTAATGAATATGAATGGACTTGTAATGTAAAGTATGATTGATGTAAGTCCATGGATTCAATGTACGTATGTGTAATATGAATTGTAATGTACCTACAAGTTTCATTGAGTATGAATATGAAGAAATGAGTTCTTGTAAGTGATGAATGTGATTGGAACTCAAAATGAGTAGTGTGGTAAAATGGAATGAAGTTAAGCTTCCATTTAGTTTGGAATGTGATACTTTTGGATATACAATGAATACACACAAGTTTCACTGTGCATAAGGTATGAATGGATGCCATTTTCAAGTTATAAATGTGGATGGATGAGAAAATGGCCATGGCAACAGATTAAGGATGTGTTGGTGTGAGTTGCAGCAAGGAAACTGTAGGAAATCTGGAAAGTATGAAGGCCAGATCGATCTCATAGGATGAGAGATCGATCTGGAAGAGCCAGAATGCTCTTATTTAGGCAATGGAATAGAGCAGATCGATCTCCAATGGGGCCAGATCGATCTCCTAAGCATTCTGTAATGAAAAGATCGATCCTCAAGCACCCAGATCGATCTCCTTAGCTCTCTGTTTGGGAGCAGATCGATCTCATGCTTCGACGGATCGATCTCATGCTTAAAATGCCGTGAAAATGAGAGATTTAAGGGGACCAGATCGATCTCCTCAAGCTATTTCTATATAAGGAGTGCTGGAAATCTGAAAATTTCGAGAAAAACACCAATCTTCCATTTCTAACCCAAAAACCTAACTTTCTCTCTCTAAAATCAGCCATTTCCTGTAAGATTTGAGGGGAGGCCATTAGACACTAAGTTGTTCATCTTGAGGAAGAGAACAATATAGTTGGAACCCAAAATCCCATTGTGGGTATTGAAGGAGCTAAGGGCATTGGCATTTGGAGCAAGAAGAAAAATTAGATTTGGTAAGATTCTAACACTCCAATCCAAATACATTATCTATTTAATTGATTTTGGAGTTGTTTGGCATGAGTATGGATGGATGGAAACACCTAGGTTGTGTTAGAAACAAATGTAACCTAGAAAATGGAATGCCTCTAGTGTGAGAAAGTATGATTTGGGGAGTTGGTGGTTTATGGGTTATGATAAGTTGTTAAATGAGTAATGTGGGTGATTTGGAATGGTTATGTGGAGTTATAATGTGGGTTTAAGTGAAATTGTGAAAATGAGTATGTATATGCTTGATAAAATGCCATAGTGAGGGAATTCATGAAATATGAACACTATGAACTTAATGTCGATTTAATATTGATTTGGAGTAAGTTAATAGGCCTAAGAAGATCCATAGACTTGAGTTATGGGTAATAGAATGAAATAAGGCCTTATGAGCGTTAATAGAAACTATAGGTCGAATTCGACTATAGTGAACACACGATTTCCTGTTATATGGATCGAATATAATGTGGAATATGATTATATGCAGTTTCGAAGAGTCCGGTGGAGACGAATCGAACCGTACGAGTAAGCAGCTTAAGGAAGTGGAATCACGCATCGCGATTCCAGGTAAGGGAATTTTGTAAGTATATAGAGGTAGCTGCTCGTATTTTGAACTCGTGGGTATATAGGGCTTTGGAAATGTGCATGGATTTATAAAAATGTGTTTTGACGATGTATGGATGTGACTATGAATAATTGTATGAGATTTGGTGGTTGAAATGGTATTGTAAAGAAATGGGATAGTAAGGCTAATAATTGCATAAATCTAATGTTTTGATGTTTTTCAAAACGAAATTTGCTTAGTTTTAAGCAAGCTTGTAGATGGGCCGGCTAGTGTTTTATTGTTGTTGTGGAAAAGCATTTGTGAAGTACTAAACCCGATTGCCGGGATTGTGTGATTGTGTATGAGCCGCCTATCGTATTTGTATGACATAAATCGCGCTAGAGCCTCGCTCGCACTGGATTTCTATGTTTTCACTTGTGTGAAACGTGCTTGAGCTTAGCTCGCACTTTGATTTGAATTGTGACGATATTTTATAAACCGTACTAGAGCTTACGCTCTTACGTGGATTTGAGTGGTTTTTCTTATGCATATAACTGTACTGGAGCTATTCTCGTACATGGTTTCTTCATATTTTTATGCATAAATGCCGTACTAGAGCGTTGCTCGTACTAAGTGATTGGTTTTGATGCATGAATTTGTGCTAGAGCGTAGCTCGCGCTGGTTTTCACACTGTGGTATGTATGAGGCCGTGGTGAGAGATACGGATTGGTGTTCAGGGAACCCAACAGGCCTGACAGACCTCTTGAGTGGGGTGAGGGTGAGGGGCTAGGACCTGACATCATCCATTCAGGGAACCCAACAGGCCTAACAAACCTCTTGAGTGGGATGGGGGTGAGGGGCTAGGACCTGAATCAGGGAACCCAACAGGGGCGAGCAAGGCCATGAGGGGCTAGGACTTGCTATTGAGGTTACTCTCACGCGCTCTTGAGAGTATAAAGGTTACACTTGGTATGGGGTAGATAAGACCTACGACAGGCACCCCCAACCTTGTTATGGGTCCGCGGAGTACGATATACCGTGTATATCACATGGAGTACGATGTACCGCGTGGTGGTTACTTAAATTGAGAAAGTCTGGCGGAGAACTAACCCACCTTCGTACCAGCATGATACCCCGCACACCGAGATCCGTGTGGTCTGGGATGATATGTGACGATTGGCCAACGTAGTCACTTGAGATATAGTAACCTGTCTCCTTGCTTGATTTACTTACTACCACATGATTTTAAATCTCTAAGTGTGATTTGTGATTGTTTAAGGTAGACCCGAAGGAGGGGTCGAGCCTCGTGGAATTGATTTGTGAAATGAAAATGAGGTTGTGATTGTGAATTGATGTGATGAGATTATATGTGTTTGAGAAAGAGTTTTATGACGTGGGTTTAAAAAGGAGGTTTCTTAATGAATTGCCCTTTTTATGAATTTAAATGAGATTGAGCATGAGATGATTTATACATGATGTTTTTACCATGTTTTATATGCCAATGTACATGATTTTGATACATGATATATATGTATACTCATATGGCATAGTTTTATTCCTCATGCTCCTACCATAAATGATTTATGCATAACACTATCAGCATGTAGATAGAGTAGTTATCTACCATGCTTGCATTATTGCCTTACTGAGCGTGTGGTTGCTCATCCCTCTCTATTTTCCCCCTCCTACAGAGCGTGCATAGTAGCCCAGTGAGGACTGAGGCATTGTGGTTTTGGACATCCGCTACTTCCATCACCGAAAGGTATATACACAGGATTCTTTTTGTATCTAAACAATGTAAAAGCACAGTAGTCTTTAGAGTTGTAATTATGGGGGATGTAGATGTCAGTGAACATAACTTGTGTAAGTTAATGATTAACTTATAAATGTATGACATCGCTTTATTTAACTGAGAATGAATGAGATGTGATGTTTATTATTGACTCACAGCCCAACAGTGTGGTG
This sequence comes from Firmiana major, assembly GCA_033439115.1. Taxonomy (NCBI): domain Eukaryota; kingdom Viridiplantae; phylum Streptophyta; class Magnoliopsida; order Malvales; family Malvaceae; genus Firmiana; species Firmiana major. The sequence continues at coordinate 20,350,115 of CM065904.1, forward strand.
GTAAGTTAGTTCACGACCGGGTAAGGTAACGGTAAAACGCGAAAAATTTTCAGTGATTTTCGGTTAAAGAGAATGAAATTGGGTCGTGACAACTATTTCTTCACAATTCATTAACACGTATATACACGCAGCATTGTAGTCATCTTCCTCCAAGTATCGAGCATTATTTTTTGTCGGCCCAATTAGTCGACCTGGACGTCTAAAAATGGACAAACGTCCCATCGGATCGACATCTCCTCCATCATCATTACGTGGTGGACGGATCAATCTTGTTTGAACTTCAGGTTCAAAATACAAGGCACAAAATTTCCAATCTTCTCCCTTATGTATGCCATACATATCGACCCTTCTGGATGAGCTGGATTTTTCATTTTCTTTTTTAAGTGATGCAAAAACTTGAAGTGAATATTGTAAGCAATAAAATTTTATTAACTTTTTCAGATAGAATATTTAGGATGATAAATATTAGTATAACATTGAATAATGATTAACTATAAGTGATTACCTCTCAAAAGGATACATCCATCAATATTGCACTGGACCGCCCACCATAGCCTCATAAGGCAAGTGGATTAGAAGATGCTCCATATAATTAAAAAATGAAGGGGAAAGATCTTCTCTAATTTGCAAATGGTTTGTACAGTATTCCTTTGCAAAACTTGCATGTGATCTACACGTATTTTCGGTGAGCATACATCTCTGAAAAAATGAGATAGCTCTGTGATTGCATCCCAAATTGGATTTGGGACAAAATCACGAATAGCTATGGGATGTAAGCACTGCATAAAAATGTGACAGTCATGAGATTTCATTCTGTAGAACTTGCATTCATTGACATTAACACACCGAGCTATATTTGATACAAACCCATCAGGAAGCCTTAACTCTTTAACCCAAACACATAGTTTTTTTTGCTTCTCCTTGCTTAGAGTGAATGAAGCTTTAGGCTTTAATGTTTTACCATCACTGTTCACCAATTCTAATTCTTTTCTTTTGCAAATGAAGGCCATATCCATTCTTGCATTTATATTATCTTTAGTTTTACCCTTAACATCCATCAGGGTGTTGAATAAATTGTAAAAAACATTTTTCTTAATATGCATGACATCCAAATTGTGTCGAATAAGATTGGTATGCCAATAAGGCAATTCCCAGAATATACTCTTCTTCACCCAATTATGAGATACCCCAAACCCTGGAGGTTTTTGTGGACCACATTTTGTACCGTATGGCAAATCGTCGATGGCATCTAATTGTTGCAATACTTCTTCACCTGACAATCTCTGTACTGGAGGATCATGATCTACCCTTTTACTACTAAATTTGTCACGTTGCCTCCTGAAAGGATGATTAGGAGGCAAAAATTGACGATGACAATCGAAAAAGCAAGGCTTTCGTCCATACTGCAACCTAAAGGCCTTTGTACATTCCATGTAATAAGGACAAGATAATCGACCATGGGTGCTCCACCCAGACAACATTCCATAAGTAGGGAAGTCATTAATAGTCCATAACAATGCGACCCTTAACATAAAATGTTGTTTTCTGTGAGCATCATAAGTCTCAACACCATGTTCCCACAACACCTTTAACTCATCAATTAAAGGTCTCAAGAAAATATCAATGTTATGTGATGGACTCTTCCTTCCCGATATTATTATATTGAGAAACAAATATGGTTGCTTCATGCACATCCATGGAGGTAAATTGTAAACAGCAAGCATTACTGGCCAACAAGAGTATGATCTCGATGCCGGGCCATAAGGACAAAATCCATCAGCACACAAACCAAGTCTTACATTCCAAGGATCAACAGCAAACGATTGGTGAATACTATCAAATTTTTGCCATGCCTCCCTATCAACAGGATGATTGAGCACTCCGTTAGTATTTCGACTTTCAACATGCCATGTCATAAACTTAGCAGTTACTGACGCCATAAAAAGCCTTTGCAACCTCGAAATTAATGGCAAATAATGTAAAATCTTATAAGGTATCTTTTTTCCTTGTCCACCAAATGTTGAGATAGGTTTATATCGAGGATGACCACATATTTGACAATACTCCTCCTCTGCATATTCTTTATCAAACAACAAACAATTATTCTTGCATACGTCTATTTTAACATAACTAAGATCCAATTTTTCTAGCTTCTTATTCATTTCATAGTTGGTTTGTGGCAAATTATCATCTTTTGGTAACATAGGCTTCATAATCCCCAACAAACGATTGAAGCATGCTTCACTTATATTAAACTCTGACTTCCAGTTCAAAAGTTGTGAAACAGCCGATAATGTTGTGTGCATTGAACAACCAGGCCATAGTGGTTCTTCTGCATCATTCAATAGAGAATAGAAGTATGTAGCAGATGAATCTGGATGTTGCTCCTCACTTCTTGAATTGTTCACAGAATTACCAATTACTTCATCATCCATTTGAAGAGCATCCGTAACCATTCTAACATATGGATTTTGTCCCTCAGGTCTCACCCCAGATAGTGGATCAATTGTTTCATTTCTATTTTGCGATGACTGTCTTTCTTCAATTTCTCCGTGTTTATCCCAAGTGGTATACCCAATAACAAAACCTTTGTAATAAAGGTGTTTACGCACCATATTCACTTCCAAGAATTGTTTATTCATACATTTGCTACAAGGACATTTAATTCGATTTCCACTAACTACCTTTGGATGACAAAATGCAAAACTAATAAACTCTTTAACTCCATTCAAAAATTCATCTCTAATGAATCCATCTACATCTAATCGACAATACATCCAAGATCTATCCTTATCCATTTTTCACACAGACAATATTATATCTGAAAATATAGAATAACAATTACACTATATCAGCAAATAATTTTTGTCAATTAAGTAAATCAGACGAAAATTTTATAATAATTTTTTTTATTCCGTACCTCTCAAATGAATAACCCTAAATAACCCTAAAACGTAACTGTTCATTAAAATATACCTAGTATTCTTCGTTCATATTTACTTTAATTATTTATTAATTTCCAAATAATATATAAAACTAAAAAATAAAGAAATAATTTTGTAATACATATTATAAACATGTAATTTAAATTGAACTTACCTTTAATGTATGTCGTATATGACAGTTGAATTTGAAAATATAACCTGGAGTTAAAAAAAAATTTAAACATTGAATGTATGTAACGTGTATATAAGAAAAGTTAACATCTACAATAACAAAATAAATAAACTACAAAATATCAATTATTACAAACTAAATCAAATTAGCTAACATTAATATATATAGATTTAAATCTTGGAACTGAATATGTAGAGAATTATATTTAAAGTCCTAAGTTTCCTTAAAAATTTTGGCAGCATAACGACTGCAATTTGTCTCTACCCAACCTACAAATAAGTCCAGATAGTAGTCCAAATCATCAATACAATTCATGCATATTAAATCATCTCAACAACCTTAGTTATCCACAACTAACAATCATGCTTTCCAATCACATCACCGTTTAACAATCATGCTTTCCAGCAAACATCATTGTCCTAAAAGTCCCATTTAGTCAAACCTACCCCTTCGATACTCATGCAAATTTTCCATGATTAATTGATGCAAACTTATTAACCAACAATTCCTTATAAATTTCCAGCTAAAGGATTTATATTTGATGCAATTTTTTGCATTTCATTTTATTTCATATCAGGCATCAATTGTGTATTTTTTTTTTGCATACTAACATATGGTCTAACTCTCCTAACCAAAAGCATGCATAAATTAATTTGTTCTCTACCTAAACCAAGCATTACATTACCTTTTTAAATCATTATAAATTTTTCAGCCAAATCACCAAATTAGACATTGAATTGACATATATTATAATCCAACCTCTAAATCTACCAATTCATTCAATAATTTCAGCCATCAATTTCAGATTTTATTCCACTTGAATAGCATGACAACCTCTAAATACATTTATTATTATTATTATCATCATCGTCATCATCATCTTAAAAGTAAGAATAAGTAATTTTATTTTTATATCCAACATTTTGCACTTTTCGAAAAGAAAAAAGATAATGACAATGACAAGAAATCGAAAAAGAAAATGATATGATTTGATTTAAAAAGAAATAACGACAAAGCAAGCAAATGGTAAATTTACACTTAAAAATAGTAGTATGTTATAATATCACAACATGCACTCAATAATAGGCATGTGAAGTTATGAAATAGGGAAGGGATATTTTTAGTTTGAGCATATATTTACATATAATGTTTCCTACCAATATAAACATCCACAGTAAAATGTACTTTTGATTTAGTGCCCTCTCCACCCTAAAACCATACAAATAGACCTTGTTTTTTTTTTTTTAAGGTAATAACATTGTAAACGCATTAAAAAAATTTAAGTTTTGTTTATATAAATCATTAAGTCAAATTTTAACACAATTAAAAATATTTTACTATTTATTCGATAATAATAAAATTTTAATAATTAACATATATTAAAAAATATTGGCCTACGTCAAAATGTTAAAAGTATCATATTGATTTGAATTTTTATGTGAATAACGAATGCCAATGGGATAAGTGTTCTTTATTGTTGTAATGACATGAACTGGTTGATTAGTTTGAAGTAAGCTTGCAATTACAATGTTATACTACATAAGAAATTACTAACCCAAGCTGTACAACTGTTCCTTATTGTAGTCTGCGTATAGGATGAACCACACAGTGGAGAATAAAAATCTGGGCAAAACTGAAATTTTGATATGATGTAATGTCGAGCAACTCAAATTTCCTACACAAACAGACAGTATAAAAAATTCAATGAATATATGAAGTTGAAGGATTTTTGTTCACTCTTTTAAGATCCTCAACTATATAATTAATAGGATTAATAACTAAAAACTGAATATATGATCATCAACAAAGCAGTAGAAATAGGGAACATTCCCAATAAAAACAGAATCTGATGTTTTTTATCTGCAAAGATGATAGAAATCAGATAGCAGACATACCAGTGCATCCATTCCTTTCATTCCCTTTTCTGCATCTTCTAAATTAGCATATCTCATAAAGCCAAAGCCTTTGCAGTGGTTAGTATTTCGATCTGAAACCACCCTCACTAAAACATACACAAAAGAGAAACTTGTAAGAGCTACCTAATGTTTTGTGCCAGTTGAATTGAATCACTACAGACTTCACGTTATATTATACTATTACTATATGCTAAAACTCAATCCCTAGCTAAAAATCCCCAAATATGTTTTTTGCTATTTCTCGTAATTTTTTGCAATTTCATCATGTACTGTAAGCAGGGCGTGAAATTGACACAATCACAAAGCTAATTAAAACATTAAAAAGCAAAAATAAAACGAAAAAAAATTGCTACTGTATATAATTTCTGGTTGCGCGAGATTGTTACCAGCGTTCAAGGGAGAGGCTCACCGTCGGTGACATGGGAAAGGGAAGAGGGCGGTGACGGGGGAAAGGGAAGCTGTACGCGGGGCAGCTAGAGCAAGGTGTGCGCAGATTGCAGAAGCAGTACTGAAGCAACGACAGGGAAGTCGTATGCGGTGGCCGCGGGGTGAAGCTGCTGGGTCAAACATCGGTGACAGGGGAAAGGGAAGAGGGCGGTGAAGGCTAGGAAGCTAGGTTTGGAAGATTGAAGAAAGCAACTGGGGTGAAGACTGAGATTGCAGAGAAATCAAGTGGGGCGAAATGAAGAAAGAAGACTGAAGCAACGAAAAAAGGGCTAAAAAATTTTAAGCATTCAGGGCTTTTCAGCGACGAATTTAGCGACGAAATTTCGTCGCTGATATGGGCATCAGCGACAGAGTAAAAATTATAAAAAAATCTGAGAAATTTGTAATGCATCTGCGATGGAATTTCGTCGCTGAAGACTTTTCGCGACGGATAAAGTCTGCTACAAAATTCTGTCACTGAATACAATTAGCGACGAAATTAAGAATATAAAAAAATATGAGAAATTTGTACTGTCACTGAATACAATTAGCGACGAAATTAAGAATATAAAAAAATATGAGAAATTTGTACGCATCTGCGACGGAATTCCGTCGCAAAAGACTTTTCGCAACGGATAAAGTCTGCAACGAAATTCCGTCGCTGAATATAATTAGCGACGGAATTAAGAATATAAAAAAATATGAGAAATTTGTACGCATCTACGACGGAATTCCGTCGCAGAAGACTTTCTGCGATGGATAAAGTCTGCGACGAAATTTTGTCGCTGAATTCAATTAGCGACGGAATTAAGAATATAAAAAAATATGAGAAATTTGTACGCATCTACGATGGAATTCCGTCGCTGAAGACTTTTCACGACGGATAAAGTTTGGGACGAAATTTCGTCGCAAACTACATTTATCGACGGAATAAAAAATATAAAAAAATATTAGAAATTCGCCATGCATCTGCGACGAAATTTCGTCGCTGAAGACTTTTCGCGACGGATAAAGTCTGCAACGGAATTCTATTGCTGAATACAACTAGCGACGAAATTAAGAATATAAAAAAATATAAGAAATTTGTACGCATCTGCGACGAAATTTTGTCGCTGAAGACTTTTCGCGACGGATAAAGTCTGCGACGAAATTTTGTCCCTGACTACATTTAGCGACGGAATAAAAAATATAAATAAATATAAGAAAATATTAGAAATTCGCCACGCTTCTGCGACAGAATTTCGTAGCAAAATCCGTCGAAATATAATCAATATATTTGAAACCTTTAGCGACGAAATTTCGTCACAAATATGTCGCAAATTGATTTTTTTAGCTACGGAATAATTTCGTCGCTAAATTTTCGTCGCTGAAAGGCAGTTTTTTTGTAGTGTCTATGGCATCTTATGTCATGGATGCAGGCCTATTTTGGACCTTGCATGAATCAACTTGATCATAGTCAACAACCTCTTTCTCATTATCCTGCATTTGGTTTTGACGGTCCCTGTGTTGAAATTGGCCATTTCAATTTTTGGGTTCCATGTCGGATCTGCTTTCGAGTTTCTTTCAGCATGTGTGCTTGTTATTCCGACACCTCTGACCCCATTATTTGGCGAGCCATTTGTGTTCTGGGACTAAGGATCTTCTGTATTCAAATACCCAGAATCTACCATAGCTGGACTCTCAAACCTTTGAGTATTTTGCCGTCTTCGGCCACTAACAATCTCTCGCGTTGCATTCCTCGTACTCTGACACCGTGGTTCTCTAAAACCCTGATGCCTCCAATAAATTGCAGTCTCACGCATGGGATCTTCTATAGCCTGACGTCTCAGGCCTTTCGAACCCTCATGCCCAAGGCCTCCCGTACCCTGAGACCTCATGCCTCCTGCTATTTCACGTCCAGGGTCTTTCGAAACTTCTCGTACGGGGTCTTGTGTGCTCTTTCGCCTCAATCCTTCCAGAGCCTCATGCATAAGGTCAATTGCAACCTCACGTAATAGATCTCCAGTCGCCAGGCCCACTGGGTCTCATGCCATCCGATTGTCCGAGTCTCGCGCGGGTAGGCTGTAAGGGTCATGAATTGACTTGCCATAAGGGTCTCGAGCGGGTAGGCTGTGTCAGACCCGAGTTTTTGATTTACGTATGTAGCTTGTACCTTATGATTCCTATGTGTACGAACGTTATATTTCATAGTTGAATCATAAGAAGAGTATTTACTATCGTGCAATCGATTTATTGAGAATTAAAAATGCATGTAAGCTACATAACAGCGAGATAAGGGTTCAGTTTATTTTCAAGTAAGTACAGGGGTAAGACGGTCAATTGACCAAAATTCGGTATAAATCCGATGAGAAAATTTCATTAAAAATATGAAATCGAGAGATCTTGATCAATAACGAGGAAAATATTGAATTTCGAGTCCAATTGATCGAGATATGAATTTAATTAATATTTTTGGAATTTTTGTCTCGAAAAACGAGCCCAAAAATAGTGGAAAAATATACCAAAAAAGTAAAATCGGACTGATAAATTCATTTACGGACTAAATGAATTTAATTGGAATTTTTGAGAATTTTTGAGATATTTTTGGGATATTCTAGGATTTTAATATTATTTTAAGGATTAAAATAATATTAAAAATATATTATAAAGTTAAAAAAAAAAAAAAAAACGAAACAGAAACGGATTGAAGAAAACGCGGGGAGAGAGAAGGAGAGAAACCGAGCAGACCCGAGGAGAGGAGAACCACCGGACCAGCCATCTCCGGCGACCAGCGGCCAGGCACGCGACCGAAAAAGGAAGCCGACACCCGCGCGATCAACCAGTCACCGGGAACGCGCTCCACCGGCGCCGGAATCCGGCGAATCGAAGGGAGAAAACCGCGGAGGAAAAACGGGCATTCGGCGGCCACCTGCGGGAGTTGGCTCCGATCGAGGCCAACCGAGAGACCCCCTGTCCAAGACGCGTCGAACGGCGGCAGCGGCACGTCGGGAACCGGCCGGACGACGCCGGCACGGCTAAATCACCCCTGAACCGGTCGGCGGTTCAGTGGAAAGTCACTGTGCTGAACCGGACCGGACCGGTTCAGCCAAGGAGAAAAGGGGAAAAAGAGGAAAAAAAGAAAGAAAAAGGAAAAAGAAAATTTTCGGGAATTCACCGGACTTCGGGTAAGTCGATACGAGGTCAAAAGTGACCAATTTAATTTCTGATAAATTTATTTAAATTATATTTAATCAGAAATTGACCCGGAGTTAAATTTACGAAATTGTGCAGTTCGACGATTAATTCCGAACGGAAGCCCGATCGAACTCCGATTCGCGCACCATCGCACAATCTCGGGTAAGTAAAGCTCATTTACGACAATTTATGTGATTTATGCGTATTTAAGATTTAATTTACGCATTTCGGATTAAATTTTGGATTTAGTGAATTATATTCAAAAAATTGAATAAAATGTCGTAAATGATATACGGGCTATCCAAAGAGCTTGGAATAAAGCCCAATGGGTATTGATAGGCCCAATGAGTCGATAGACCTTGATGAACGGGCTTAATACGGATTTAGGTCCGATTAACGTGATTAAGGCCATTAAGCGTAAAAAGGGCCAATTTAAGTGAAATAAACTGTATTAAATGTGTAATACAGTAAGAAAAGTGTAATTAACTCAGTGAATGATTAAATGCAGTTCCAGAGTCATATTGAGAGTTGACCGGACTGCGAGATTAGACAGCACAGAGGAAGAGAGGTCACACGACGTGATCCGAGGTAGGGGACTCTTGCAAGTAGCTAGAGATATCTGTGCATATTTTCGTTGGATTTTACATTCACTGAAATTGTTTGAGGGTCAGAGAAAATCTATAATAATTATAGGGACCCGATATGGGTAAATTACGATTTTGCCCCTAGTTAGGCAAAAAGTGAAATTTTGGGAAAAGTGGTAAAAAGCATGAAAATGATGTTTTGAGTGGTTTTTACTGCTGTGTAGCAGAAGAGTAGGTGGATGGGCTAATGTTTTGAGGTCGATGTAAATTAAGCACACTTTATAGTGCTGATTTTAGTGATTTTTAATATCCCTATTTTTAAAGAGCCATCTACCGAATTATGTGGAAACAATCGTGCTAGAGCATAACTCGCACTTGATTTCAGATGTTTTTCACATACATTAGTGCTGGAGGTTGACTCGCACTACATTTATTTGACATGCATGATAGAGTATTGGAGCATTGCTCGTACTCAGTTTTTATATGATTTGTGCATGATAGAGTGCTGGAGCGATTAGCTCGTACTCGAGTTTTACATGAGATGCATGACCTGGTGCTGGAGGTTCACTCGCACTAGTGTTGATATTTTGACATGCATATACAGTGTTTTGAGGCGGAGTGTTGACTGTGTGTCACACTCAAGACGAGCACTGTAGTTTTTCGTGATATACACACATGTTAGAAAACCGTGACGATTTCCTCCGTGTAGACTGAGTGTCACATTGTTGAGATGTTCTCACGTGAATTTAGAGACGTGGCATTTATTCCATGGTTTCGAGGGCTAAAGACCCTGGCTATGAGGTTTTCCATGGTTTCGAGGGCTAAAGACCCTGGCTATGAGGTTTTCCATGGTTTCGAGGGCTAAAGACCCTGGCTATGAGGTTTTCCATGGTTTCGAGGGCTAAAGACCCTGGCTGTGAGGGTCCACGGGTGTACTGTGTACCGTGTCTGAGTGGCACGAGGTGTACACTGTACCGTGTGTTACGTAGCTGGCGGCTGATAGTGGACTGACCATCCTCCCGTTACAGCAGTGATAACCCGCACACCGAGTACTGTGTTGCCTGAGATTTCACCACATGTTAGGATATGTACATAGTCCGGAGATACTCTCTTACGGTAAGATCCTTAAGCCCAACATCCTTAAGCCTGTTAGGCGGGGAGGCTCTGTTCGGCGGGGAGGCTCTCTTACATAGTCTAGAGAGATTGCATTTAGCCACTGAGTCTCGCATGATATATCACATGTATTTTATGATACGGGTAGACCTAAGGGATGGGTCGAAACCCAGTTTATTTGTGTTGTGATGAGAAATGCCATATTTACTGTGTTTTGAATGTAAATGGCATATTTTATATAAAGGCATTCTTAAATGATTTAATATGCACTGTTTTGCATGAATGCCTCTGATTGATAAACCAGCATGTGTTTAGTACATGGGATTTTAAATCTGTACTATATTATATATATTTTAAACATGCTTTTGAAATGAGAGAAGGAAAGGCAAAGCACTATTTTCAAGTAGATAGTATGGATGTCTACTTGCTTGCCTGATTTCCTTACTGAGCGCATTGATAGCTCATCCCATTCATTTTCCCCCCATCTCTACAGATTCTCATCAGTAGATCGAGTCGGCCAGGGTATTGCATTCCTTTGATCCGCTGCCACTCCCCATCTAGCGAAAGGTATACACACGCGTACTCTTTTGTATCTGAACAATGTATAAACACAGTGATGTACACGTTTTAATATGGGGGATGTAATGATGTAATTATATTTAAGAATACGAATTTACTTATGATATAAATGTCATGTATGTATGATACAAAAAAGAATGGTAAGGTATGCATGGATGAGGAGACTAATGCCTATTCACAGCCCAACTGTTGAGGAGATAAAGGTAAGTAAAAAGCGAAAAATTTATTGTGGTTTTTGGTAAAGTCGCGTGTGGGAGGAGGGCGTGACAAGAGTGGTATCAGAGCCTAGTTGGTCTGATGTGAATAGGTGTTAGTAATTAGGAAAATGTACATCCCCATATCACTGTGTTTATGTTCAGTTACAATTGTGTATACAAGATGGGAAGTTGACAAATTAATGGTTGTGAATGCAGGAATTGAGCCATTATGGCTAATACCCGTCGTGGTAGAGGGGCGAGAGGTAGGGCTGGAGGCCGTAGAGGTAGGCCGGCTAGCCAGGGTGAGTCTTCGACTACCCATACACCCCCAGGTACTGCTGAGGTACCAGATACTACTAAGGCATGCTTCACGAGGATAGAGCGTAGCCTAGAGGCGATAGTAGGGCTGTTGGCACAAACTTTGCCAGGTACACAGAGACAGGATGCAGAGACTGCGACTGGAGAGGCAGTTGCACCTGATACACCTACGCAGCCTGTACAGATGCCACAGACTACTGATACTCCTACACCCCCACCAGCTCAGGTTAGTAGAGGATATGGGTGTGATTTGGATCGGTTGCGACAGTTCCAGAAGCTTGGACCTCCATCTTTTCGAGGGGTCAAGGACCCAGCCAGTGCTGAGGAGTGGATTGGCGAGATGGAGAAGTTGTACGATATTTTTGAGTGTACGACTACTGAGAGAGTCGCATTTGCTGCGTTCCTACTGAAGGGAACGGCAGAGCATTGGTGGAAGTCCACCAGGCCGATATTGAGAGCCCGACATGCTGAGATTAGTTGGGAGATGTTTCTAGAGGCCTTCAGGAGGCAGTTTGTTCCTGATACTGCGCAGCGTAGACTGCAGGCTGAGTTTTTGGGATTGAGCCAGGGGAGTCTCACAGTGGATGAGTATGAGACCAGATTTTTGGCCCTGGGGAGATATGATCCCGATACCATGTACAGCGAGACCAGGAAGGTCCGCAGATTTATTGACAGATTGAGACCGGTGTTGCGGTCTAAATTGGTACCACTGGACATTGGTACATACGATGAGGCAGTGCGCAGGGCACAACTTTGTGAGCAAGATTATGAGAGGCATTTCTCTGAGTTTGGGAAGTTCAGTCGGAGCCGAGATAGAGAGAGAAAGAGGCCGGCTAGAGATAGAGGGTTCAGTTATCGAGGAGGGAGGAGACTCTTCGGTAAGGGACCACGGATAGAGGAGGTGCGAGAGCGACCAGTCAGACCTCCTACATACCCGGCCATAGCTCCGGCGAAGGGCATTGTGATTAGAGGACCGAGGCCTACTACTGATCAGTGCAGCCGATGTGGCAGACGTCATGGCGGTAGACCTTATCCGTTGAGCCCTGTTGTGTGTTTTCGATGTGGGAAACAGGGGCATATGGCTAGAGAGTGCCCAGAGACATATGTGATTGCCCCACAGAAGGGCAGGGAGCAAGATAGAGCTCCAGCTGGTACGTCTGCTCAGAGAGGTAGAGCGACGGCAGAGGAGAAGGGTAAGCAGGTGATGGGTCGAGGGCGAGTACATGCTTTGGACCAGGACACAGCTGATGCTTCTACGGATGTGATTCGAGGTAACATCCTGATTTATGATTTAGAAGCATATGTTTTAATTGATCCTGGCGCCACACATTCATTTGTATCACCATCATTTGCATGTAAGTTAGAAAAGCATGTAAAGTGTACTCCTTTAAAGATGATGATGTTGATTTGTACGCCTATGGATTCCAGTCCGCTAGTTGAGCATGTGTATAACGATTGTAAGTTAAGAGTAGGGGAAAAGGATATGACAGCCAGTCTAATATTGCTAAGTATGAGTGACTTTGATGTAATATTAGGTATGGATTGGTTATCTGCAAACCATGCTGTTTTAGATTGTTATGCTAAGACAGTTATGTTTCCTAACCCTACGAAAGTTATTGTAAAGTTTGATAGGAAGAAATGAAAGAAATAAATATGTTGTTAATAAATAAAAATATTTTGCTGACTGAGAGATAAACATCTTGAAGGTTTCATTGCATACGTAGTGGATACGGATAAGGTACATCCGGAGTTGGTAGATATTTCTGTGGTCAGTGAGTACCCAGATGTTTTTCCGGATGAGTTGCCAGGGTTACCACCAGACAGAGAGATGGAGTTCTGTATAGATTTGGTGCCTGGTACTGAGCCTATTTCGAGACCACCGTATCGCATGGCCTTAGTTGAGCTGGAGGAGCATGAGGAGCACCTTAGGATTGTATTACAGACTCTACGAGGGCAGCAGTTGTATGCTAAACTCAGCAAGTGTGATTTTTGGTTGACAGAGATCTCGTTTTTGGGACATGTAGTGTCGAGGGATGGTGTATCAGTAGATCCATCCAAGATTGAGGCTGTAGTTCAATGGGAACAGCCGAGGACAGTTACCGAGATCAGGAGTTTTCTGGGTTTAGCAGGGTACTATCGGAGATTCGTTGAGGGATTTTCGAAGTTGGCTGCTCCGTTGACACGTCTCACTCGGAAGAATGTTGCATTCGTGTGGGATGAGGATTGTGAGAGGAGTTTTCAGGAGCTGAAGAGTTGATTGACCACCGCTCCGATTCTCACTATTCCTACCAGCTCAGGAGGATTGTCAGTATATACCGATGCTTCGCATCAGGGACTGGGCTGTGTGTTGATGCAGGATGGAAAGGTAGTTGCTTATGGATCCAGACAGTTGAAGGACCATGAGAAGAACTATCCGACCCACGATTTAGAGTTAGCAGCAGTAGTGTTTGCGTTGAAGGTATGGCGCCACTACTTGTATGGTGAGAAGTTTCAGATTTTTACCGACCACAAGAGCCTCAAGTACCTGTTCTCACAGAAGGAACTAAACATGAGACAGAGAAGATGGCTAGATCTTCTGAAGGATTATGATTGTGAGATACTTTATCATCCGGGTAAGGCTAATGTTGTAGCAGATGCTTTGAGTAGGAAGAGCCTTGGGATGGTATCGTATATGATGGTCAGGGAGCATGAGCTGCTAGAGCAGTTTGCTAGCCTCAGTTTGGGAGTTGTGCCTTCGGACAGAGATGCAGATTGTATGATTGCGAGTTTACGCTTAGAGCCAGATCTGTTGGATAGGATCAGACAGGCTCAGCAGATAGATCTGCAGTGCATCGATGTGATTGGTCAGATGCAGAGGGGCACAACAATAGATTTTGAGTTGAGTTCTGATGGACTACTGAGGTACAGAGGGAGATTGTGTGTTCCCGAGGACCCAGAGCTCAGGAGATTGATATTGTCAGAAGCTCATTCCTCGAGGTACACGTTGCATCCGGGGAGTGGCAAGATGTATCAGAACCTCCGGAAGGTGTACTGGTGGTCAGGTATGAAGAGAGATGTGGCAGATTTTGTGACGAGATGTCTCGTATGTCAGCAGGTGAAGGTAGAGCATCAGAAACCTGCAGGATTGTTGCAGCCTCTACCTATACCGACATGGAAATGGGAGCATATCACCATGGATTTCGTGATGGGTTTACCGAGGACCCGGAGGAATCACGATGCTATATGGGTGATCGTTGATAGACTGACGAAGTCAGCCCACTTCCTAGCTATGAGAGCTACCGATACTCTGAGTACATTGGCAGAGTTGTATGTACGCGAGGTAGTGAGGTTGCATGGTGTTCCAGTGAGCATTGTTTCGGATAGGGATTCCCGCTTCACTTCCCACTTTTGGGAACATTTTCAGGAAGCTATGGGAACCCAGTTGAGTTTGAGCACAGCTTTCCATCCTCAGACAGATGGTCAGTCAGAGAGGACGATACAGACTCTGGAGGATATGTTGAGGGCATGTGTGCTGGATTTTAGAGGCTCCTGGGATGATCATTTGCCACTAGCCGAGTTCGCCTACAACAACAGTTATCATTCGAGTATCGGGATGGCACCGTATGAGGCCTTGTATAGCCGTAGATGTTGTTCCCCTATTGGGTGGGAAGAAGTGGGTGACCGTAAGATTTTTGCTCCTGATATGGTTACACAGGCTTCTGAGGATGTCCGGTTGATAGTTGAGAGATTGAGGACAGCTCAGAGTCGACAGAAGAGTTATGCTGACAGGAGACGTAGGCCACTTGAGTTCGCAGTTGGTGAGTCCGTGTTTCTGAAGGTTTCTCCTTCCAAGGGTATAGCGAGGTTTGGGAAGAGAGGTAAGTTGAGTCCTCGCTACATTGGACCCTTTGAGATACTTGATCGAGTGGGAGATAAGGCTTATAGGTTGGCATTGCCACCAGATTTGTCAGGCGTGCACAACGTCTTCCACATTTCGATGCTTAGGAAGTATCACCCGGATCCGGCACATGTGATTAGTTATGAGCCTTTGGAGCTCAGTGAGGACATGTCATATGTTGAGAGGCCGATTCGAATACTGGATAGGAAGGAGAAGGTTTTGAGATCGAAGACTATCGGGTTAGTGAAGGTACTATGGCAGCATCACACTTCCGAGGAGGCTACTTGGGAGTTAGAGAGCTTGATGCGAGAGAAGCACCCCCAGTTGTTTGAGGATTGATTTGGTTCTAATTTGGAGGACCAAATTCTTTTAGTTGGGGAGGATTGTCAGACCCGAGTTTTTGATTTACGTATGTAGCTTGTACCTTATGATTCCTATGTGTACGAACGTTATATTTCATAGTTGAATCATAAGAAGAGTATTTACTATCGTGCAATCGATTTATTGAGAATTAAAAATGCATGTAAGCTACATAACAGCGAGATAAGGGTTCAGTTTATTTTCAAGTAAGTACAGGGGTAAGACGGTCAATTGACCAAAATTCGGTATAAATCCGATGAGAAAATTTCATTAAAAATATGAAATCGAGAGATCTTGATCAATAACGAGGAAAATATTGAATTTCGAGTCCAATTGATCGAGATATGAATTTAATTAATATTTTTGGAATTTTTGTCTCGAAAAACGAGCCCAAAAATAGTGGAAAAATATACCAAAAAAGTAAAATCGGACTGATAAATTCATTTACGGACTAAATGAATTTAATTGGAATTTTTGAGAATTTTTGAGATATTTTTGGGATATTCTAGGATTTTAATATTATTTTAAGGATTAAAATAATATTAAAAATATATTATAAAGTTAAAAAAAAAAAAAAAAAACGAAACAGAAACGGATTGAAGAAAACGCGGGGAGAGAGAAGGAGAGAAACCGAGCAGACCCGAGGAGAGGAGAACCACCGGACCAGCCATCTCCGGCGACCAGCGGCCAGGCACGCGACCGGAAAAGGAAGCCGACACCCGCGCGATCAACCAGTCACCGGGAACGCGCTCCACCGGCGCCGAAATCCGGCGAATCGAAGGGAGAAAGCCGCGGAGGAAAAACCGGCATTCGGCGGCCACCGGCGGGAGTTGGCTCCGATCGAGGCCAACCGAGAGACCCCCTGTCCAAGACGCGTCGAACGGCGGCAGCGGCACGTCGGGAACCGGCCGGACGACGCCGGCACGGCTAAATCACCCCTGAACCGGTCGGCGGTTCAGTGGAAAGTCACTGTGCTGAACCGGACCGGACCGGTTCAGCCAAGGAGAAAAGGGGAAAAAGAGGAAAAAAAGAAAGAAAAAGGAAAAAGAAAATTTTTGGGAATTCACCGGACTTCGGGTAAGTCGATACGAGGTCAAAAGTGACCAATTTAATTTCTGATAAATTTATTTAAATTATATTTAATCAGAAATTGACCCGGAGTTAAATTTACGAAATTGTGCAGTTCGACGATTAATTCCGAACGGAAGCCCGATCGAACTCCGATTCGCGCACCATCGCACAATCTCGGGTAAGTAAAGCTCATTTACGACAATTTATGTGATTTATGCGTATTTAAGATTTAATTTACGCATTTCGGATTAAATTTTGGATTTAGTGAATTATATTCAAAAAATTGAATAAAATGTCGTAAATGATATACGGGCTATCCAAAGAGCTTGGAATAAAGCCCAATGGGTATTGATAGGCCCAATGAGTCGATAGACCTTGATGAACGGGCTTAATACGGATTTAGGTCCGATTAACGTGATTAAGGCCCATTAAGCGTAAAAGGGCCAATTTAAGTGAAATAAACTGTATTAAATGTGTAATACAGTAAGAAAAGTGTAATTAACTCAGTGAATGATTAAATGCAGTTCCAGAGTCATATTGAGAGTTGACCGGACTGCGAGATTAGACAGCACAGAGGAAGAGAGGTCACACGACGTGATCCGAGGTAGGGGACTCTTGCAAGTAGCTAGAGATATCTGTGCATATTTTCGTTGGATTTTACATTCACTGAAATTGTTTGAGGGTCAGAGAAAATCTATAATAATTATAGGGACCCGATATGGGTAAATTACGATTTTGCCCCTAGTTAGGCAAAAAGTGAAATTTTGGGAAAAGTGGTAAAAAGCATGAAAATGATGTTTTGAGTGGTTTTTACTGCTGTGTAGCAGAAGAGTAGGTGGATGGGCTAATGTTTTGAGGTCGATGTAAATTAAGCACACTTTATAGTGCTGATTTTAGTGATTTTTAATATCCCTATTTTTAAAGAGCCATCTACCGAATTATGTGGAAACAATCGTGCTAGAGCATAACTCGCACTTGATTTCAGATGTTTTTCACATACATTAGTGCTGGAGGTTGACTCGCACTACATTTATTTGACATGCATGATAGAGTATTGGAGCATTGCTCGTACTCAGTTTTTATATGATTTGTGCATGATAGAGTGCTGGAGCGATTAGCTCGTACTCGAGTTTTACATGAGATGCATGACCTGGTGCTGGAGGTTCACTCGCACTAGTGTTGATATTTTGACATGCATATACAGTGTTTTGAGGCGGAGTGTTGACTGTGTGTCACACTCAAGACGAGCACTGTAGTTTTTCGTGATATACACACATGTTAGAAAACCGTGACGATTTCCTCCGTGTAGACTGAGTGTCACATTGTTGAGATGTTCTCACGTGAATTTAGAGACGTGGCATTTATTCCATGGTTTCGAGGGCTAAAGACCCTGGCTATGAGGTTTTCCATGGTTTCGAGGGCTAAAGACCCTGGCTATGAGGTTTTCCATGGTTTCGAGGGCTAAAGACCCTGGCTATGAGGTTTTCCATGGTTTCGAGGGCTAAAGACCCTGGCTGTGAGGGTCCACGGGTGTACTGTGTACCGTGTCTGAGTGGCACGAGGTGTACACTGTACCGTGTGTTACGTAGCTGGCGGCTGATAGTGGACTGACCATCCTCCCGTTACAGCAGTGATAACCCGCACACCGAGTACTGTGTTGCCTGAGATTTCACCACATGTTAGGATATGTACATAGTCCGGAGATACTCTCTTACGGTAAGATCCTTAAGCCCAACATCCTTAAGCCTGTTAGGCGGGGAGGCTCTGTTCGGCAGGGAGGCTCTCTTACATAGTCTAGAGAGATTGCATTTAGCCACTGAGTCTCGCATGATATATCACATGTATTTTATGATACGGGTAGACCTAAGGGATGGGTCGAAACCCAGTTTATTTGTGTTGTGATGAGAAATGCCATATTTACTGTGTTTTGAATGTAAATGGCATATTTTATATAAAGGCATTCTTAAATGATTTAATATGCACTGTTTTGCATGAATGCCTCTGATTGATAAACCAGCATGTGTTTAGTACATGGGATTTTAAATCTGTACTATATTATATATATTTTAAACATGCTTTTGAAATGAGAGAAGGAAAGGCAAAGCACTATTTTCAAGTAGATAGTATGGATGTCTACTTGCTTGCCTGATTTCCTTACTGAGCGCGTTGATAGCTCATCCCATTCATTTTCCCCCCATCTCTACAGATTCTCATCAGTAGATCGAGTCGGCCAGGGTATTGCATTCCTTTGATCCGCTGCCACTCCCCATCTAGCGAAAGGTATACACACGCGTACTCTTTTGTATCTGAACAATGTATAAACACAGTGATGTACACGTTTTAATATGGGGGATGTAATGATGTAATTATATTTAAGAATACGAATTTACTTATGATATAAATGTCATGTATGTATGATACAAAAAAGAATGGTAAGGTATGCATGGATGAGGAGACTAATGCCTATTCACAGCCCAACTGTTGAGGAGATAAAGGTAAGTAAAAAGCGAAAAATTTATTGTGGTTTTTGGTAAAGTCGCGTGTGGGAGGAGGGCGTGACAGGCTGTGAGGTTCTTGAGCGGACATGCCATGAGGGTCTGACGAGGGCATGCCGTGAGGGTCTTGCGTGGGCATGCTGTGAGGGTCTGGTACGGTCATGCCATGAAGGTCTGGAGCAGACATGTCGTAAGGGTCTGGCACGGGCATGCCGTGAGGGTCTTGCGCAGGCATACCATTAGGGTCTCGCACGATAGTTCTCTCTCCCATGAAATTTCAGACACTTACAGACAGATTCACTTGCGGGAAGGTGCCTTTGAACAGATCAACCATAGCCCATAAGGCTTGGACAGTTTCTTCTCCTTATTTTCTTATAGCTTCAAATTCAGCTACGGGAATTGTCATCATACTTGACCCTCTCTTGCCTTGGACTCCATTACCCAGGTCACCAATTGGAGAGCTTGCCACATCTGGACTCCATTACCCAGGTCACCAATTGGAGAGCTTGCCACATCTTCATTTTTGTCACTCCTCATCGCTCCTAATCGTGTTCTCACCATTTATTGTAGAGCTGAGAACTTTTTTTTCGATTCCCACAGATGACGCTAATTGTTGTTGCCAAACATAATGATGATGTGTTGCTGATATCCTCACTTCGATCTTCGTGTCATGTGCTACAGAGGTTCTGCAAGAAAGAGAATAATCAGAGGGACGCAGGGGTTTTTCCTTGCATAAGTACTCCGATGCTTAAGTCAGAAGGGGATTTGGCAGAGTTTCTATAAGCAAAATAGAGACTTAGGTTTTTGAGTCATACCTGTGTAATGCTCGTAGTTTTACATGTAGTTCTTATGAAGTTATGATGTATGTGCACATTGTTACATGTGTATAGACAATAAAAGATGTAGGGATTATGGAGTTTAATGTACAATTCATGATTTTAAGTTGTGTGCACAAGTTTTATTTCATATGAATTATATGGAGTGGATACTATTATACGTTGGTTGTGTACGGAATGTAAAATGAGGTATTAGGTAATTAAGGATGAATTAAACATTGGAAATCTGTAGAAAACTGCAGTAATGAGGATGTAGGGGAGGAACAGATTGATTTCCCATGAACAGATTGGGTAAGTCTTCAAAACTCTCATCTCCAAGCATTATGTTTTAAGTGATCTTAGGAGTTGATGGATGTATATTGTGTTAGTAGGATATGGCTAGGATGCTTAGAACTCACTTGACCAAAAACTACGTCTAGAAGACTAATAGATGAATTTACAAAGAAATATTAAGGTGTAATATGGAAAAAGGTTTGTGAAGGCATGAATAAGTAAGTAAATGACAATATGGATGTTTAGAAGAAGAAGAAGAGGAGAATGACTTAATGATTTATGCGTGTAGATTGAAATACGATGAGACTCGATTAACCCCAATCATGAACGAAGAAAACGAGACGAAGGAAATACAAGTACGATTCGAGGTAAGGGATTGTATGTTAGCGATAAAGATATTCGTACGTATTTTACTACAATTTTAGTAGTCATGACGCTAGTAATATTATGCTTAGCTATTGAGCCATAAGTGAATTGAAATGTATTATGGTATGAATTGTGAAAATGGGATGTGGGAAAGAAAAACAACATGACATGCATGTTTTCAATGTTTTTACAACCTTATGTTGTTATTGAGACAAAGAAATGGTGATGGATAGGTTGGCTAGTTTTACATGTTTATCATGGAATGACATGCTACGTTAATGAACACGATTTGAGTTTTTAAAGAGAAAAATAGCCTCCTATCAGATTTGAGATGTGAATTGGTGTTAGAGTCTTAGCTTACACCTGCTTTGATGATTTTGACTATGCTGGAGTTTTACTCGCATATGTTTTCATGATTTGACAAACCGTGCTGGAGCGTAGCTCGCACATAGTTTTATGATGATGATAATGTGCTGGAGCCTAGCTCGCACATCAATTTTTGAGATGATATAGTGCTAGAAGCAGTTGCTCACACTGAGAAATACCAGGCCGGAGCCTTGCAGAGACTTTGTATCATGCTGATTCTGCTCGCTTAGTATATGAGACATGGTTCAGGATGATGAGTCCATCGGTGTAGGGTGGATGGACTGGGTCTACGGGTGTACCCTGTACCGTGTGATTATCTGGGGAATACTATGTACCGTGCTGTGTGCACGCGAGCACGAGTATCGCGTAGATGACACATGGAGTACGTTGTACCGTGAGTATATGTGATATGATGAGGAAGATGATGATGATGACTGAGATAAGCCGAAGGGTAGGACTGATCCATCCCCCTTCAGGCGAGTGATGCCCTGTGCACACCTGATCAGTGAGGCCTAGGATCATTGACTATGGCTATATGTCATGGATATTCGTTTGCCTAAAATTCGCTACCTATCTCAAAGATAAGAGAAATTTGAGAAAATCAAAAAAGAGAGAAATTTGATGAAAAGAAATTATTTGTGAAAAGAAAAGAGATATTATGACTTTATAAATATCTTGATTTAAATGCTTGTGTTGTGATGACACTATTTTATGTCATGTTTTCAGATGGAAGCATTGAGCATTGGCTTTTATGAAAATGCCTTTTTTTTCCATTGATATTTTCATTTCTAATGAAAGACGATTTTGTTGATCATGCATGGGCTATGTAGATAGTACAATATCTACCTGTTAGCATCCTTTTCCTTACTGAGCTGTGGTTTGCTCATCCCACTATTTTTCCCCCTCCAGATACTGAGAAGTAGAACAATGCGATGGTCTCCAGATCTATTTTCTATTGGTCAGCTCCTACCAGTGGCTAAGGTATAAGAATTGTATACACAAAAGCATTTTGTATCGCAGAGTCATACATTGAAAACGAGAAAGATTGTATGGGGATGTTATGTAAAGATATTTTATTTATACAATGGATTTTGTATATCTACACACACATGCCTTGGAGTGTGTTATTTAAAGTTTTCAAATATTTCCACTATAAATGTATGAAATTTGTATTTACATCGACTCACAACCCAATTGAAAGTGGTATATGTAAGGATGAAGGGCACCCGGAGTCGGGGTGTGATAAAATTTGGTATCAAAGCATGGTTGGTCTGATGTGAGTCGATGTTTAGGACTAAAAAAATGTACATCCCCAAGTAACTATGCGATATTTAGATACAAATGTGTATATGGAGCTGGTAGTGATCTAAGAGTTTGTTATAAATCTAGGAAAGTCAACAGGCTTGTGAGTTATAACTGAGAGACACCGGAACAGGGGAGAGAGCTCACGAGCTCAGGGGCAGAATGATAAGAATGAGAGGCATAGTAGATCGTCCTCTAGTCATGAACCCCATGATCAGATAGAGACTCCCGATCCTCGAGTAGCCAGATTGGAGGAAGATATGAATACGATGATGACCATAATGGGTTAGATCATGTCTAGATTGGAGGGTATACCCGGTATAGCGGGACAGGCTGCACCAAATCCTCCAGCAGCTGCACCTGAACCTAAAAATGCTGCACCTACACAACCTGAACCCAATAGACCACTAGGTCCCCCTATTCAGCCAGTTCCTCCTCCAGTGGCTCCGCAACAGTATGATGATGATGATTTGAGGCATGGTTATGATTGTGATATGGAGAGGTTGAGGAATTTTATGTACTTTAAGCCTCATTCTTTTAGTGGGGTAAAGGATCCAGTAGTGGCTGAGGATTGGATAAGTCAGATGGAGAAGCTGTTTGATTTTTGTAGATGTTCGGCTACAGAAAGAGTAGCGCTTATGGCCTTTGTATTAAGAGGCGAAGCAGAGCACTGATGGAAGTCCACCAGGCCTATGTTGAGAACTCAAGGTACGACGACATGGGATATGTTTTTGGGCGCTTTTAGAGAACAATATATCCCAGATACTGCTCGACGTAGGCTACAAATGGAATTTATGAATCTGACTCAAAGGAACCAAACAGTGGATAAATATGAGTCACGATTCTCATCATTGGGCCGGTATGATCCAGACTCTATCAGGAGTGAAGCTATTAGGGTCCGCAAATTTGTTGATGGACTAAGTCCCTTGATTAGAGCTAAATTGGCCCCGTTTGATGTTGCTACATACAGAGAAGCTTTATGACGAGCCCAGTTATGTGTGCAGGATTATGACCTGCAAATTTCAGAGTTCAATTGGGGTAAGGACAAGGGTCCGAGGAAACTGGAAGATGGCAAGGGTGCCAGATTTGGTCGGAGATATCCTGGTAAGCATCGGAGAGAGGCAGATGAGTCATAGAAGAAGGCTGTTAGACCTTTTATGCATCCGACTCCAACCCCGGCTCACTACTAATCAATGCAGAGTATGTAGCCGATATCACGGTAGTAGGCCCTGTCATTTTTAGTGTACACGATGCTTCAGATGTGGTAGGCTTGGGTACTATGCAAAGGATTATCCAAAGGCAATTGAGGTAGTCCCATAGAGGGTAAGGAGCCAGAGAAAGTTCTTACAGTTACACTTCCTGCAAGGAAAAGAGCCACGACTGAAGAAAAAGGGAAGCAAGTTGTGGGTCAAGGTAGGGTATATGCGATAGACCAGGCATCAGTAGATACATCTTCTGAGGTGATAAAAGGTACAATTCTGATTTTCAATTTGGAAGCTATAGCTTTATTTGATTAAGGTGCTATGCATTCCATTATATCGCCTGCATGTGCATCAAAGTTAATAGGTCTTGTAACACCCACATACTTGGACATGACTTTATTAATAAGTACTCCAGTGAGAGTTAGTCAGTTAGCTGAACAAGTATACAAAGATTGTAAAGTGAGAGTAGGAGATAAGTACACAACAACTAATTTGATTTTGTTGAACATGTATGACCTTGATGTAATCTTGGGAATGGATTGGCTAGCTACCAATCATGTTGTCTTAGACTGCTACTCTAAGTCTGTTACATTTTCTTTACCTGAGAAATTTATTGTAAAATTTTATGAGAAGTAATGAAATCCTGATTTTATGGCAAGTAAAGTGCGTTGGTACCTAAATGGCATAATGTTGTTTTGAAGGTTTTATTGCTTATGTGGTGGATTTGAACAAAACACATCTGGATATAGATGATATTCCCGTGGTTAGAGAATTTCCTAATGTCTTTCCAGACGATCTACCAGAATTACCACCGGATAGAGAAATGAAATTTGGTATAGACTTGGCACTTAGAACTGAGCCAATATCCAAACCACCATATAGGATGACTCCGATCGAGCTAGAGAAATTAAGGAAGCAATTGCAAGATACGTTAGATAAGGGGTTTATAAGACCGAGCGTCTCACCATGGGGAGCCCCGATATTGTTTGTGAAGAAGAGAGATGGGAGCCTTAGATTATGTATTGATTATTAGATGCTGAACAAGGCTGCCATCAAGAATAAGTATCCCTTCCGCACATCGATGATTTATTGGATCAACTTCGAGGAGCACAGATCTTTTTCAAGATAGATCTAAGGTCTGGGTACCATAAACTGAAGATTAGGAAGGAAGATGTGCCCAAGATAGCTTTTCGCACCCATTATGGTCATTACGAATTCTTGGTGATGCCTTTCGGGTTGACAAATGCGCTAGCAGTTTTTATGGCTTTAATGAATGAGGTATTCAAGCCATACCTAGATCAATTTGTGATAATATTCATCGATGATATATTGGTGTATTCCAGATCCAGGGAAGATCATGAGCAGCACTTAAGGATTATTTTGCAAACTCTCCAAGAGAGAAAGTTGTATGCCAAACTTAGTAAATGTGACTTTTAGCTAGAGCAGATTTCCTTTCTGGGCTATGTTGTATCGAAGGATGGGGTGTCAGTAGATCCATCCAAGATTGGGGCTATTGTTCAATGGGAACAGCCCAGGACAATCATAGGGATCATAAGCTTTTTGGGCTTGACAGGTTACTACAGGAGATTTGTAGAGGGTTTCTCTAGATTGACTGCTTCGTTGATGCGTTTTACGAGAAAAAATGTGGAGTTTACATGGGATGAAGCGTGTGAGAGGAGTTTTAAGGAACTTAAGCACAGATTAACCACTACGCCAGTTCTCACTATTCCTAACAGCCTCAAAGACTTTTCTGTTTACACAAATGCTTTACACCAAGGACTAGGTTATGTCTTGATGCAGAACGGAAGGGTAATTGCTTATGGATCCAGAAAGCTAAAAGATCATGAGAAGAATTATCCCACTCTCAATTTAGATTTAGTGACCATAGTGTTTGCATTGAAGATATGGCGCCACTACTTATATGGTGAAAGATTCCAGATCTTTACGGATAACAAGAGTCTTAAGTATCTGTTCTCACAGAAAGAGTTAAATATGAGACAAAGAAGGTGGTTAGAACTTCTCAAAGAGTATGATTGTGAGACTTTATGCCACCCGGGGAAGGCGAATGTGGTTGCCGATGCATTGAGTAGAAAGAGTCTCGGGTTGGTATCATACATGATGGTTAGGGAGCACGAGTTGTTGGAATAATTCGCGAACCTTAGTTTAGATGTGACCCCACCTGAGATTGGCAGTTATGGGATTATAGCTAGCTTGAGATTAGAACCAGAGTTGATTGAGAGAATCCGATAAGCTCAGTGGAATGATCAATGGTATATTGATGTAATTAGCCAAATTCAGAAAGGTGAGGGTACTGATTTTATATTGAGTTCAGATGGAATACTAAGGTTCATAGATAGAATATGTGTCATTGAGGATTCAGAGCTAAGGAAGTTGATTTTATCAGAGGTTCACTGATCGAGATATACAATACACCCAGGGAGTAGTAAAATGTATCAAAATCTTCATAAAGTATATTGGTGGCCCGAAATGAAAAGAGATATAGCTGAGTATGTTGCTAGATGTCTCATCTGTCAGCAGGTCAAGGTAGAGCATCAGAAACCTAGAGGATTATTGCGACCTCTATCGATACCGACATGGAAGTGGGAGCACGTCACCATGGATTTTGTGATGAGATTACCAAGAACCCGTAAGAACCATGATGCTATTTGGGTTATAGTAGATCGGTTAACGAAATCGGCACACTTTTTAGCTATGAGATCTACAGATACTTTGAGTGTATTGGTAAACTTGTATGTACGTGAAATAGTGAGACTGCATGGAGTCCCAGTGAGTGTTGTTTTTAATAGGGATGCCTGCTTCACTTCTCACTTTTGGGGACATTTTCAGGAAGCGATGGAGACCCGATTGAGCTCTAGCACCGCTTTCCATCCTCAAACAGATGGTCAGTCAGAGAGGACTGTACAGACCCTGGAGGATATGTTGAGAGTGTGTGTACTGGATTTTAGAGGCTCATGGGACGATCACTTGCCACTGATTGAGTTCGCCTACAACAACAGTTATCACTCGAGTATTGTTATGGCCCCTTATGAGGCACTATATAATCGTAGATGTCGATCACCTATTGGTTGGGAAGCGGTTGGTGACAAACAGTTGCTCGCTCCCGATTTGGTTAGAGAAGCCTTAGAGGATGTTCGGATAATATGTGAGAGGCTGCGAATAACTAAAAATAGATAAAAGAGCTATGCTGACAAGAGACTGAGGCCACTTGAGTTCGCTGTGGGTGAGTCTGTATTTTTGAAAGTATCTCCTTCTAAGGGAATAACGAGGTTTGGGAAAAAAGGAAAACTAAGTTCTCGTTACATCGGTCCTTTCGAGATTTTGGATAGAGTGAGAGATAAAGCATATAGGCTAGCCTTACCACCTGATCTAGCAGAGGTCCACAATGTCTTTCATGTTTCCATACTCCAAAAGTACCATTCGGATCCTACGCATGTAATTAGCTATAAGCCATTGGAGCTCAATGAGGATACGTCATATATAGAGAAATCGATCTGAATATTGGATGGAAGGGAGAAGGTGTTGCTGAACAAGTCGATTTCATTGGTTATGGTCCTGTGGCAACATCATACATCAGAGGAAGCCACCTGGGAGTTAGAGGACATGATTTAGGAGAAATATCCCCAACTTTTTTAGGAATGAATTTGATTCAATTTAGAAGACCAAATTTTTTGAGGAGGGGAGAAATGTAATGCCCGTAGTTTTACATGTACTTTTTATGAAGTTATGATGTATGTGCACATTGTTACATGTGTATAGACAATAAAGGATGTAGGGATTATGAAGTTTAATGTACAATCCATGATTGTAAGTTGTGTGCACAAGTTTTATTTCATATGAATTATATGGAGTGGATACTATTATACGTTGGTTGTGTATGGAATGTAAAATGAGGTATTAGGCAATTAAGGATGAATTAAACATTGGAAATCTGCAAAAACCTGCAGTAGTGAGGATGCAGGGGAGGAACAAATTGATCTCCCATGAAGGAGAGATCGATCCCCTCTCACAGAATGTCAAGAATCAGTCAATTGGAACAAGGCAGATCGATCTCTTAACAAGGCAGATCGATCTCCTTAAGCCTCTGTCTGGAAGGAATCGACCTCTCACAAGGAACAGATCGATCTCCTAAGGTCTCAGGTTGAAATAGATCGATCCCCCTTTTTGCTAACAGATCGATCCTTAAAAGAATTCTACTTGTAACAGATCAATCTCATCATGAAGAGCAGATCGATCTGGTAGTAGTTATGTTTGGAAAAAGGACTACCAAACCATGCAGAGATCGATCTCCACAAAGGACCAGATCGATCTCATGTATCTGCATCTATAAAAGAAGCACGAGATTAGACTGAAAATCAGGCTTTCTTTCCTACCAAACCCGCACCTATCCTTTTCTCTCAAAGAATAAAGTTTTCTCACTCTAAATATCACTACATTCCATCTAGATTTGGAAGGAGCTCAAGAAGGGGAAGTTGTTCCTTGAAGTAAGGAGAACAACATACCCAAAAATCACATATTGGTTTGAACAAGAGGAGGAGAATAGACTACCATAAGTTTGACCAAGGAAAAGCTAAGTTGGGTAAGTCTTCAAAACTCTCAACTCCAAGCATTATGTTTTAAGTGATTTTAGGAGTTGATGGATGTATATTGTATTAATAGGATATAGCTAGGATGCTTAGAACTCACTTGACCAAAAAATACGTCTAGAAGAGTAATAGATGAATTTACAAAGAAATATTAAGGTGTAATATGGAAAAAGGTTTGTGAAGGCATGGGTAAGTAAGTAAATGACAATGTGGATGTTTAGAAGAAGAAGAAGAGGAGAATGACTTAATGATTTATGCGTGTAGATTAGAATACGATGAGACTCGATTAACCCGGATCGCAAACGGAGCAAACGAGACGAACGAAATACAAGTGCGATTCGAGCTAAGGGATTGTATGTTAGCAATAAAGAAATCCGTACGTATTTTACAGCAATTTTAGTAGTTATAACGCTAGTAATATTACGCTTGGCTATTGAGCCATAAGTGAATTGAAATGTATTATGGTATGAATTGTGAAAATGGGATGTGGGAAGGAAAAACAACATGACATGCTTGTTTTTAAAGTTTTTACAACCTTATGTTGTTATTGAGACAAAGAAATGATGATGGATAGGTTGGCTAGTTTTACATGTTTAGCATGGAACGACATGCTACGTTAATAAACACGATTTGAGTTTTTAAAGAGAAAAATAGCCTTCTATCAGATTTGAGATGTGAATTTGTGTTAGAGTCTTAACTCACACCTGTTTTGATGATTTTAACTATGCTAGAGTTTTACTCGCATATGTTTTCATGATTTGACAAACCGTGCTGGAACGTAGCTCTCACGTGGTTTTATGATGATGATAATGAGCTAGAGCCTAGCTCGCATATCAATTTTTGAGATGATACAGTGCTAGAAGCAGTTGCTTACACTGAGAAATACCATGCTGGAGCCTTGCGGAGACTGTGTGTCACGCTGATTCTGCTCGCTTGGTAAATGAGACATGGTTCAGGATGATGAGTCCATCGATGTAGGGTGGATGGACTAGGTCCACCGGCGTACGCTGTACCGTGTGGTTGTCCAGGGAATACTATGTACTGTGCTGTGTGCACGTGAGTACGAGTATCATGTAGATGACACATGGAATACATTGTACCATGAGTATATATGATATGATGAGGAAGATGATGATGATGATTGAGATGAGCCAAAAGGTAGGACTGATCCATCCCCCTTCAGGCGAGTGATGCCCTGTGCACACCTGATCAGTGAGGCCTGGGATCACTGACTATGGCCATATGTCGTGGATATTTGTTTGCTTAAAATTCCCCACCTGTCTCAGAGATAAGAGAAATTTGAGAAAATAAAAAAAGAGAGATATTTGATGAAAAGAAATGATTTGTGAAAAGAAATGATTTGTGAAAAGAAAAGAGATATTATGACTTGATAAATATCTTGATTTAAATTCTTGTGATGTGATATCATTGTTTTTTGTCATGTTTTCAAATGGAAGCATTGAGCATTGGCTTTTATGAAAATGCCCTTCTTCCATTGATATTTTCATTTCTAATGAAAGACGATTTTGTTGATCATGCATGGGCTATGTAGATAGTACAGTATCTACCTGTTAGCATCCTTTTCCTTACTGAGCTGTGGTTTGCTCATCCCACTATTTTTTCCCCTCCAGATACTGAGAAGTAGAACAGTACGGTGGTCTCCAGATTTGTTTTCTATTGGTCAGCTCCTACCAGTGGCTAAGGTATAAGAATTGTATACACAAAAGCATTTTGTATCTATCATATTGTATCGCAGAGTCATACATTGAAAACGAGAATGATTGTATGAGGATGTTATGTAAAGATATTTTATGTATACAATAGATTACACACACATGCCTGGGAGTGTGTTATTTAAAGTTTTCAAATATTTCCACTATAAATGTATGAAATTTGTATTTACATCGGCTCATAGCCAAACCGAAAGTGGTATATGTAAGGATGAAGGGCACCCGGAGTCAGGGTGTGACAACCTGTCCCCTATTTATAGGGATTTATTCTGCCTGTAATTACGTATGTATCCTTGGACTAAATGTCCTTTTTTTTTTCTTATTCAATATATATATAAAATTAATAAAATATTTGATCTTCCTCATGCCACGTGTTAATTTTTTATTAGACCAAGTATTTTGAATATTTTTATCCTCAACAATAATAAAAAAATAATTTTACCCCTCATGAACTCCTATGGATTCCAAAGTGCTTCTAAATCCTTAATGTTGATGTTGAATACCAATTGTCCCACACATAGAGGATATGTGTGTCCAACCAGCTGACCTTAAATACTGAGATATCTAATCCATTTTCCTTCTATTTTTTTCCAACTTATTCTTTCCGAATTTGTTCTTCTTTTACCCAAAAAAGGCAACAACAACCTTAGATGCCAAAAACCCATCCCACTTTTTTCACCAAGCCACCATTTTATCCTCAACC
The DNA here is from genome assembly GCA_033439115.1 of Firmiana major. Lineage (NCBI taxonomy): Eukaryota > Viridiplantae > Streptophyta > Magnoliopsida > Malvales > Malvaceae > Firmiana > Firmiana major. Next base: position 20,380,724 of record CM065904.1, read on the forward strand.
GCCAAGTCGAAAAATAAAAAATAAAAAAATAAAAAATAAAAAAGTTATTACTATAATCATAAAAGATAAGTAATTAATAATAAGTATAATAAATATGATAGTAATAAAAATCTCTAGGCTAAACGATAATTATCTCTTTAAAGAAAATTAAGATAAATAAAAATAAAAATATTATTAAGTAGATAAATAATGTAAAACATATATTTAATTAATTATTTGAATGTATAATTACATTTCAGGAAATGTGTCAAATCATTCCAATGATGGAATTTTAGAGAGTTACCGATGGTAATTTAAAAAAAAAATAGATGAGGAAATTCCTTTAAATTTATCTAAAATGTTAAAATTTTAGAAGAAATTTTCCGTAATGATAATGATAATAATAATTAAAATTTTAAAAACAATAGATACGCAGAATCCTTCCATAAAATATAAAAATTTTGAAAACAAATAAAATTATGAGTAAATTACACTCGCCGTGCTTATAGTTTGGGCTCTATATCATTTTGGTCTCTAAATTTTAAAACATAACAAATCAATCCTTAAAGTTATATTGTTGTAACAAATAAGTCCTTCCATCATATGTTGTTATTAAATGCCAACTTGACTACACGTGGAGGGCATGTGTGTCCAATCAAGAGTCAACTCTTCTTAAATGTTCTATGTCCGACCTATTTTCTTTCTATTTTTTTCTTTACATGCTTATTTATTTCTTATTGTTCTTATTTTTACCCTAACAACAGCCTTCTATGCCTTAACCCAAACCCACCATATTCTCTAAGCCTCTATCTTCTTCTCAGCCACCAAGCCTGCATTTTCCCTAACCTGAGAAGAAACCCAAAATTGAACCTATAGCCACCCTTAAATCCCAAACCACTCAAACTTCATTAGGACAAAAAAAAAAAACCTGTTATTTAAACCCCCTCCCCAAAATATAAACAACCTGAAAAATCTTAACAACTAATATCAAACAATGCAAGAACATGAACCAAAAAGCAAAAAAACTTTTTTTTCTTGGTATTTTGGTTCTAATCTTTTCAGTATATTTTTAAGCTTGAAATTTAAGGATAAAGGTAAAGTAGGAGGAGGGAAATGATGTAGTAGGAGGAGGAAGCAAAAAGAGACATTGAGGCACTGAAAGAGATTTTTGGTTTTGAAATTGCAACCTTTAAGCTTATATCTAAGAGATTATAAGCATTATCAGAATAAACTAGCTAGATAAGAAAAAATATGAGGAAAAAAGAAGAAGAAAATATTAGTGTATCTTGGGAGTCAAATTGTTGCCGACGAGAAGCAATCAACGACGATCATTGACAGTCGTGTGTGGTGGCCGACTGTTAAAATCTAAAATTGTTTAGGTCATTCAGCCATGAAGGGAGAGAAAAAGAAAAAAGAAGAAAGAAAAAAGATAGAGAAGATAGAAATGAGGAGAAAAAGAAAAGAAAGAAAGAAAGAAAAAGAGAGGAACACGAGGACATCGTTCATCCACGTGCAACCCTATTGTCATTTAACTATGACAATGACAACTTAAGTGATGAAAGGATTTATTTGTTTTAGTAATATGCCTTTATAGATCAATTGGTTACGTTTTAAAGTTTAGAGACGAAAATGACATAGGGCCCAAACTATAAAAACCATGGTTGTAATTTACTAAAAAAAAAATTTCCAGTGATGAAAATTTAAGAAGTTATGATTTTTTAAAAAGAGTTTTAGGTGAAAGATTATTTCTAATTTTGCATGAAAAACTAGAGAAGATTAAATACTTATGAATGAATAATATGTTGGGAAATTATTTATGTGGGTCTACATATATCAATTGATTGTATATTACAAGCTATCTAATTTGTTTAGTCCATTTAAAAGTGATCAAATAAAGTTAGTGGACTTTAGAGCATCTCAATTAGTATGAGTTTTGCAATGTGTAGAGACTTAATATTTTATTCTATTTTAATGGTGGGCCAAAATAGGATAAAATATACTTCAGTTATAAATAGGTTATAGTCCTCAGTCTAAATGTTAATTTTTCTCATTCTCATATCCCATTAGTAAGTGAGTTAGGGTTTTCTCTTATAAAGTAAGGTTTAGATGTGGAAGACTGCTAACCCTCAATCAATTAATTCCAATGGATCTAGATTTGTTTTTATATTTTAATTTTCTTGATGATTAAACATGAGATCTTAGGTATAGATATTAAGTAATTAAAATTTTCTACAAGTGGCATCAAGAGCCAATTCATGTTTAATCATTAAGAATTAAAATTATTGTTTAAAACATTAGAGCTTTTATTCCCTATAAAATAAAGGTTAAAAATCTATAAACAATTTTTTGGAGTTAGTTTCATGTTTCAAGTAATCAAGGGTTTTAATTTTTTAAATCCCAAATTGAAAGAAAATCAAGAACATAAAGATTGAGTTTTAACGGTAGAATTGTTAATTCTTGTTGGCTGGATTTATAACAATTCTTTGATGTTTTCATCCGTTTTTTGCATGGGTATTATAGAATACACATTTAATTTTAATTATGTAAAGTTAATTTGGTGAAAATAAGTCTAACAAGTTGTTAAAAATCAAAACAATTGAAGAACAGACCCGAAACAGGTTTATTCTGCATCCAGCCAGGTCAACCCAACCCGGCTGGAGGTTGAAGAAAGTGGGAGATCCCAATTGGGATCTTCTGTACGCGCAAGGGGCGACGCGTGGGGTTTTCTCCAGCTTGAAATAAAATTTGATTTTAAAATTTTTGATAATTTTTCTGGAATGTTTTAAAAATTGTTAAATATATATGCATATTTTATAGAAAATAAAGTTTCAAAATACATTAAATTGATATAAAATGCCACCAAAGTTACCTCTTTTATGTTAATTTATTTATTTTGGAAAATAAGGTTGTCATTAAGGAATTTTTATGACAATGTTTTTTAATTCATGTGGAAAATAATCGGCCCAAAGGAAGATTATTTTCTGGCCGAATTATTAACACATAAGGTAGTAAATATGAGATAAAATTATTTTTTTTTTTACCATGCATGTAATATGTCGGTCCAAAGAAAGACGTATTGTTGGCAGTATTTAGTTATCAATATTTACTAATAAAGTTTAAGAGTACCGCTTACAAATTGATATTTCTGACTAAAAACTAAACGTCAATGTTGTGCTTCGTATCTTATACAGTCCAAAATTATTTAATTATGAGCTGATTATTATTGTTTTCTACCTACAGTGAATGTTTCTTCCATATCTGCCAATTTGAATAACATTCCAGTGCTTAATGGCACTAACTTTGAGAAATGGATGGAGCACATAACCATTGTGCTTAGGTGTATGGATCTAGACTATGCGATCAGGTTAAAACAACCTCCCGCCCCTATTGATAATAATTCAACTACAGAAAGGGCGTTTTATAAAAAATGGGAGCGTTCAAATCGCATAAGCCTGATGATCATGAAGCACTCAATTCTGGATGTCATTAAAGGCACAATACCTAAGGAATAAAATGCTAAAAGTTTCCTAAAACAGATTACAGATAGATTCACTACAAATAAAAAGGTTGAAACAAGCATTATTATGACTAAGCTTGTTTCAATGTGGTATAATGGCAAAGGAAACATAAGGGAGTACATTATGGAAATGTCTAATCTTGTTGCAAGATTAAGGGCACTGAAGTTAGACTTGTCTGAAGATATACTCGTGCACCCGATCTTGATATCTCTTCCTGCACAATTCAGTCCATTTAAGATAAGTTATAACACTCGGGAGAAATGGACTCTTAACGAGCTCATTGCTTAGTATGTGTAAGAGGAAGAGAGGCTAAAACAAGATAAGATAGAAAGTGCTCACTTAGCATTTTCTTCCAATGATAATGTTGCCAACAAGAAAAGGAAAAAGAACAGTGCAAGAAAAGATACTGCAAACATTAGAACTTCACAGCCTAAGGGGTAGTAGAAACAACCCCGATTTATTCTGAGGACTCAATAATTTGAGAGTTATATGAGATATATTTCTAGATGACTTTAGACGACGATACACCTCGGACACGGCACAACGGTAATTACAAAATGGTTAAATTGGACATAAGGTAACAAGTTTGTGGTTGAATATGAAACTAAATTTATAGTTTTGGAAGAAATGTGATCTGAATAAATAGATATGTGAAATGAATGAAGTCCAAAAACTCAGAAGAGATACTGGGATCCTCAATCGAACTAGGATAGCTCTATTTTATGTTATTTTGAGAAAGCAGTGCATCAGACGCAACTGTGTGGATAAGACATGACTGTGTGTCTCTGAAACTACTAAGAAAAAGGAAAGGGAAAGAGCGTGACGAAAAATATCTACTGAAAAAAGACTAATAGTGAAAGAGTAAAGTCACTATGACTGAAAGGATGAATTACGAAACTAAATGTATGAATGAAACTTGAAGGTTTCACTGCTTATGATAAGGATAAAATGTGTCAGGAATAAAAAGACATTCCTGTAGACAGGTAGTTTTTCCAACATATATCTAGAAAACCTACCGGGGTTACCATTAGATGAAAGATGAAGCTTTGGATTTAGCAACTGGTGCCAAACTGATATCCCAACCACTATACTGAATGACTTCGATTGAATTCAAAGAACTGAAGATGCAATTACAGGGATTATAAGATAAGGGGATTATCAAACCTAGTGACCCACTTTGGAGTGTACTGGCATTAGTTGTTAAGGAGGTCTGGAGTCTTCTAGGTCACATTGTACTAATAATAGGTGTCAATCGGATTCTCCCAAAAATAGAAGTTATAGATCAGTGGGTGTAAGACCCGATTTTATTTAAAACATGAAATGAGAAAAGATCAAATGAAGGATTGAAATGGTAGTCCCAAACACGTGTAAGGGTAAAACGATCAAAAGACTAAAAGTCAGTATAAATTCGATAAGAAAATTTAATTAAAAATATGGGATTGAGAAATCTTGATCAATAATGAAGAAATAATTAAATTTCGGGTTAAATTGATCAAGATATGAATTTATTGGAATTAATAAAAAATTTCACATCGAAAAATTATCCTGAAAATATTCAGAAAAATATACCGAAAAGACGAAATAAGACCAAGAAATTCATTTATTGATTAAATGAATAAAATATAATTTTTAAAGATATTTTGGATTATTATTGAATATAATATTGATTAAAATAATATTAAAAATAAATTATAAATAAATAAATAAATAAAATAAAAATAAATTATAAAAAAAGAAATTGAAAATCGCAGAATCGCGATTTGAGGGAAAAAAACGAAGTAAGAAGCCGAGCCTTCTGCAGCACCGACGGAGGCGGCCGACGGCGAGCCCAGGCGAAAGGCAGCCCAGCCCAGCCTCGTCAACGCTGGTAGGTGGAAGAGAGGCGACGAACGGCGACGGGAGAAACGAGAAAGAGAGAACCGAGAGAGGAAAAGGATTCGACGGTCATCGGCGCCGATCTAGGCCCCGCCACCGCCAGCCGAAGGTGCCCCACACCAAGACCGACCGATCAGCGGCTGAATCGACCAGTGGGACGGCGGCTAGCGCTTGAAAACGACGAGAAAAGAAACGGTACCCACGTCGCAAGGGAGAAGGGCTAGACCGACCACTTTTCGGCCACCTCGGAAGAAACTGACTCCAGATCCATGCATCGGATGACCCCGTAGAGCTACTGGTGGCGAAAACTGGTGGAGAATCGACCGGTGAAGCCCTGAACTGGTCGAACTGGATTAAACCGGCTAGACCGAATCGGTCTAAACCGGGTTGAACCGGACCGGACTGGTTCAGCCAAAAAGAAAAGGAAAAAGAAAAAAAAAGGAAAAGAAAAAGAGGAAAATTGAGAAAAATTCCAGTGATGCAATCGAGCTACGGGTAAGTCGGTAAGCAGTCGAAATTGACTAATTTAAATTTTGTAATATTTAATTTGATTAATATCCAACTGAAAATTGACCCGAAAAAATATTAAATTGTGTAGCTCGACAATTAACATCAAATGGGGACTCGAGTCAGCCTCGATTTACGTACTATCATGGAATCTCAAGTAAGTAACCTTATTTACGATAATATTGTATCGTTATACGTGTTAGAAATTTACTGCATAAATTATGGATTTAAATTCCGCATGAAATGAATTATATTATGGAATTAGAGATAAATTATCGTAAATAATTAATTGAGCTATCTGAGAGTTTAGAACGAGGCTCAATAAATACTGATAGGCCCAATGAACCCAATAGGCCTCGATAATGTGAATAGTAAGTGAAAAACGGGCTTAAGGCCGATTAAGGCGCATTTTGGTACAATCTGGCCCAATATAGGTAAACGGGCCTAATGATTTAAATTAAGCCAGAAAATATGAAATACAATTAATTGTATTGTATTTGACTTGATAAATATTTATCCGCAGTTTCGGAGATTGGATTGGGAGCAAATCGGACTGCGTGACGAGTCATCAGTGGAAATGTCAGACTGTACAGAAAAATGAGATAAGAGAATTGTGTGAGTAGCTAGAGGTAGCTACGTGTATTTTAATAGCTTTTGTATACACTGAATATGTATGTATACACTGAATATGTATAAAGGTCCTAGAAATAAATTAAAGATTTTAAGGACTCGAAATAGGTAAAGACTATTTTACCCCTATTGAGGGAAATTCACCTAAGAATGGTGAAAGCATGACATGCATGAAATGCATGATTTAAGGAATCTTCTGAATTAATGAATTTTCTTGGTTTTTAAGCAAAGCAAATTGGTAGATTGGCCAGTAATTGTATAAATTTTAAAAAATAACACTACGTAAGTGTTATTCATATTTAAATGGAATTTCTTTGGAAAAGGAGCCAACTATCAAGTTTACATAGAAACAGATAGTGCTGGCACATAGCTCGCACTATATCTGCGTTTGTGAGTGTGCATAAAATGTGCTTGAGCGATTGCTCGCACTGACTTGTGTGACATCATATGCATGAAATGTGCTAGAGCGGTTGCTCGCACTGATTTTACTATTGTGAAATGCATGAGAGGTGCTAGAGCTTAGATCGCACTCTGTTTTGACTACTTTGACTTGTTTTGACTTGATATGCATAAAAGGTCCTGGAGCGATTGCTCGCACTAGTTTTTATGATTTGACATGCATGAGAGATGCTGGAGCTTAGCTCGCATCCAGTTTTGATATTAAATTGCATAAAGCCGTACTGGAGCCTTGCTCGTACGTGATTTAATTGATTTAATTGCATAAAGCCATACTAGAGTGTAACTCGCACGAGATTTGATTTCTTTATGCATAAAACCGTGCTGGAGCTCGCTCGCTTGCACGAAGTTTTATATGGATTTATAACTCATTTTAAAGTCGTACTGGAGTGTTACTCGTACACAGATTTTACTGATTTTTATGAAACCGTGCTAGACCTTCGCTCGCATTAGATTTTTAGATATCATGAATATGCATGGAGTCGTGCTAGAGCTTCGGTCGCACAAGGATTTATATGACATGCATATAGCCGTGTTGGAGCCTTCTGTAGACTGTGTGTCACAGTGAGATGATATGCTCACACGTGCATACTAAGACAGAGATGGTATGGGTGGATAAGACCTATTGCAGGCACCCCTGACTGAGCTTGGGTTCACGGAGTACGTTGTACCGTGTATGTCACGCGGAGTATGCTGTTCCGTGGGGATTGTTGGAGTGGAGTGGTATTAGCCACGAGGCAGCAAGCCTTGCCCTTGTAATCCTGATATTATGCTGTTCTGGCGGGTAGGACCGACCCTCCTCCCGTTTCAGGTGTGATACCCCATACACTAGGTACCGTGTTGCCATGGATCACTAGGTTATGGCCATAGTCATCGTTGTTACTGATATAGTCACCTGCTTGTCTCACATAATATAACTTGTGGTCTCGATAGACTAGGGTAGACCCGAGGGAGGGGTCAAGCCCCCGATTTTATGATTTTTTTTACTATGCTAATATATGTTTTAGATGATTTTATGATATGTGACCCTGAAAGAAGGGTGGTTTTAAAATCGAAGTTTTATAATGAATTTTAATGAATTGTTTTATGAGATGATTGACCCAGAAGGGTTAGTTTATACTGCAGTTTTAATGAAATGATTTGAATGCAGTAGCATGATGATGTTTTCCATGCTTTTCATTTCAAATTCATGATTTGTCTTACATGACATGAAAGAATGCATGATCTTGATTTACTTCATGCTAATTATGATTTAAGGATATCACATAAAATGCTATTGATGCATGAATTACATGCTTTCTATATGCACAAATAGTTTTGATAAACTATGTCATGGATATATGCATGATTTTGTGTTGGAGATTTTAATGAAAAGAAATGGATTTTAAGGGCATGGCATTATGAGCATGTAGATAGTGGAGCTATCTACTTACTTGCATAATTTTCTTACTGAGCGTGTGGTTTGCTCACCCCCTTATTTTCTCATCTTTTCAGAGCACTCGCAATAGTTATTGAGCGGTTGAGGACTTGAATGCTTGGTATCCGCTGCTTCCCATCGAGAGACAGGTATACACATTTGTATAGTTTTGTATCTGAACATTTAATGCATAGTACTGTAAATATATATGATGTAGGGGATGTAAGGTTATGTAAATACCATTGTGTATGTATTTAGTTAAAGTCAAAAGATAGTAAACTCTGATATGTGAATGTGATTATGGAAATGGAATGGTAAATAGGTGAGAGGTGACTAACACCGAATCATAGCCCAATTGTGTAAGACTCGAATTTAATTAAAATACGAAATGAATTAGTGTTCGTGAAGGAAAGTTTGACTGAATTAATTCTCGAACATGTGCAAGGGTAAAATGGTCAAAAGACCAAAGGTCGGTATAATTTCGATAAGGAAATTTAATTAAAAATATGGATTTGAGAAATCTTGGTCAATAAAGATGAAATAAATTTATTTTAGGTTAAATTGATCAAGATATTAATTTATTGAAATTAATCGGGATTAATCGAGATTTTTAGTTCGGAAAAATAATCCCGAAAATAATCGAAAAATATACTGAAAAGTCATTCGGGACAATATCCCGAAAATACAGAGAAATTATACCCGAAAAAGGATTAAAATATAATAAATAAATTAAATTAAATTAATTAATTTGGAATAAAATAATAATTTTAAGAGATATTTGGGTATTTTTAAGGTATTTGATTGAAAAAAAAAAAGAATCAGAAAACGGAAATCGAGGAGAGAGAAACTCAAAAACTGAAGCAGCTGACTGAGGGAGACCGGTGAGCCGTCCATCGGCCAACGGCCAGGCCAAGGGTCGAAAAAGAAAAAGGAGAGGCCGACGGTCTTCAGGCCACCGGTGACGCTCGCCAAGGACGTCGGAATCCGACGAAAAACGGAGGACAAGGCCGCGGGAAAGAAAGGGTCACCGGCGGCGAATCGGGCGGAACCGAGGCCCGATTCCGAGAGCCCACGCCACGGCGGTCCTTTCTGCACCGGTATCAGCAGACGAAACGGCGGGAAACACCGGCGACGGCCAAGAGGAGGAAAATGGGTCCGACGGCAGAGGGAGAAGAGCCGAACCGGCGGCGTTCCGGCGAGCTTGACCGAAACCGAGGGCAGATTCGAGTTGCGGACGACCTTGCTGAGCCACTGGCGATGGAAGCCGGCGGAGAACCGGTCGGCAAGGCGGTGAACCGACCGAACCGGGGTGAACCGACGGGTCTAAACCGGTCCGAACCGGACTGTACCTGTTCAGCCAAAACGAGAGGAAAAAAGGGAGAAAAAGGGCAAAAGAAAAAAGAGGAAAAATTGGGGAAAATTCCAGCGATGCAATCGAGCTTCGGGTAAGTCGATAAGCGGTCAAATTGATCGATTTAAATTTTGGAATATTTTATTTAATTAATTTTCAACTGGAAACATACCCGAAAAATTGTGAAATTATGTAGCTCGACAATTGGCATCCAACGAGAGCTTGAGATAGCCTCGATTTGCGAACTAGCATGGAATCTCGGGTAAGTAACCCTTATTTACGATAATTACCTCTTTATGCGTGATATTGATTTGATTTCCGCATAAATTGAATAAATTATGGAAAATTTAGATAAATTGTCGTAAATATTAAATTTAGCTATTCGAGAGTTAGAACGAGGCCCAATAAATTATTGGTGGGCCCAATGAGCCCAATAGCCTCGATAATGTGAAAATTAAGTGAAAAACGAGCTTAAGGCCGATTAAGGCCCATTGAGGTGTAATCGGGCCCAATAGGGGTAAACGGGCCCAATGATTTAAATTAAGTCCAGAAAATAGGAAACACAATTAAATTGTATGTGATCTGACCTGAGGAATATTGATACGCAGTTTCGGGCATTTGATTGGGAACATAACGGACTGCGCGACGAGATAACAATGGAAAAGAAAAGGTTAGACTCGACAGGAAAATAATGTAAGGGAATTCTACGGACTGTTAGAGGTAAACTTTACGCAATTTTAAGTTCATTGCAGTCTTTAAAAAATTACCTGAAGGGTCTAGAGGGCAAATTACTAAAATACCCTTGTTAAGGGTAGAACTTACAAATTTAGAAAAAATTGGGAGGAGCAAGGACAAGAGGTTCCTGCTCGTTCTGGAGGTATTTTAACACATGCATGAGTAGGCTGGCTCACTTTTAAAGAAAAATGCATAGCATTGCATACCTTAAATGATGTAATTTCTGTGAAAACTATTTGGAGATAACAAAGCCGCCTATGTGTTTTTATTTACATGTGACGTGCTACAGCTCAGCTCGCACGATGTTTTGATTTGGGTGATGCATGCATTGGTGCTGGAGCGAGAGCTCGCACTAGAGTTTTACATGCATAGGTGCTAGAGTATAACTCGCACCAGATTTCACATGCTTTTTCGTGACACGGTGCTAGAGTCTAACTCGCACCAGATTTTATAAGATTTTCATGTGATTTATATACAAAGTGTTGAGCTTAGCTCGCACTAGATTTACTGGATTTGTGGAGTAGCGCTGTCTGCCCTTGGAGTCAACCAAAAGGCCCAACAGGCTCAAAAGACCTCTTAGGTGGGGTGAGAGTGAGGGATGAGGTTGGCGGCCTTGTGGGGATGTAAAGCGGGCTCTGCCGATTTAACTTGATTTGATGAGAGTGCTGAGCATCGCTCGCACTGATTTTATGAGAACAAGCGATGAGCCGTGCTTGGAGCATCGGGTAGACTGTGTGTCACCGATTTAATAGGCTCGCACGTGCGTTTTGAGACGTGGCATGAGTATTGAGAAACAAAACCTCTCTGTGGGAAGCAGGCCATTTGGGCTGGAGTACCTAGAGTGATATGGGTCCATGGAGTACGATGTACCGTGCAAGTAGCATGGAGTACGATGTACCGTGGGGTATCTTTGTGATACGGGGTATCTTCGGATACGGTATCTTGTGATACGTGGTATCTTCGGATACGGCATCTTCGGATTCGTGAGATCCGATAAGACTGACGGGTTGGATTGACCCACCTCCCGGGCGGTTCCCGATCAGGGTGGGACCTCGCACACTGGGATCCGTGAAGCTAGAGGGACTCACGAGGACACATATGGCCAGTCCTGGTTATTGCCGTTATACAGATATTGCCTCGTCTCACATGTCGACGATTTTGATGAAATCAAACTGGGTTTTTAAACTAAATGTGCATGATGGTTATTTCCATGCTTTTAAACCCATATGTGATGTAAACGAATTTTCATGATTTTGTGTGAGTCAGGATCACCCGAAGGAGGGGTCGAGTCCTGACTTTACTGTGAAATTTTTAAACGAGAAAGATATGATTTTGAATATAATTGCATGTTGAATTTTTCGTGCAAATGTGTTTTACATAACATCATAACTCATATCATCTGTTTTAAAATGTGTGGAGAAAGGGTGGTTTATACATGGCACCACGTTCATGTAGGTAGTATGGTTACCTACTTGTTCGTAGGATTGCCTTACTGAGCTTGATGTGCTCACCCCTTTCATTTTCTCCCACAGATAATCTCCAGTTGAAGTTGAGGCGACTCAGTACTGCATTCCAGATATCCGCTGCTGCCCATCAACATAAGGTATATACACTTGTACATATTGTATCTACATAAGCATAGTACAGTAACATGTTTGTAAGCAACTTTAGGGGATGTATAAATAATATAAACAATTATAAATGACTGGAGAAGAAATAAGTTAGATGGTAATTGAATGGTGGGACTGGCATTGACGCACAACCCAATTTGTTAGAGGAGTGTGGTCACGATCAGAAGACAAGTAAGAATTTAAGTAATAAAAATAACAAAGCGCGAAAAATTAACTCTGATTTTTGGGTAGTTTGGGTCGTGACATATAAAGGTGGTATCAGAGCAGAAATTGGTCTGATGTGTGTCAGTATCAGTAATTAGAAAATTACATCCCCGTGTTACTGTGCTTGGTTAGATACAATAGTGTATGTCGAGATGGGTTTTGACTAAGAAATGGTCGAGAATGCAGGAATGCCTAATATGAGTCACGTTAGATGAGATAGTGCACGAGGCAGAGGTCGTAGAGGTAGACCTGAGCATGCTAGTCGTGCTGTTGACCTATGAGAATCAGAATGAAATTGGAATAGAGGCGAATGTTGAGAATGCCTCACAGAGTCCGACAGAGAGATCGGACAGTATTGAGAGACGCTTCGCGAGATTGAAGCGGAGCATGAGAATTATTTTGAGGAGCTAATTGCTCAGATTATGAATGAGATCAGAGGGCACAGCGGAACATTAGTGGAAACCCGCTCGACCCATCTTAAGTGTTAAACATCCATAGCTAAGATGAGAAATCTTATTGGATGTATTCCGGTGACAGGATATCCCGGACATGATTTAAAGGAAAAATTTCTTACACTGCCCTGGAATACTAAATTGATTATGAGTATGAAACTCAATTATATTCTTTGGTAGACATTACCTCGACACATGAACAGTGACAGTCGAGATGTCTAAAAGTTTATGGAAGGGCTCAGATTGTCAATCAGAGTCCAATTGGCCCCGTGAGATATTACCTATACCGAGGCAGTGCGCAGATTTACAGTTGGGTAAATAAGAACACGAATTGCACGCCTCTAAGATTGGAAAAGGTAGTGAGGGCTGAAATAGAGACAGAAAAGAGAATCGAGAAATGACAAAGATGTTAAAATGGAAAAATGGCAATTGGTAAAAGATTTAATTTGACGAGTCATGGAGTAAGATAATTGGTAAGGCCCCAGTGCATCCAATTTTGACACTCTTGGGGGGCATTGTGATTGGAGGACCCTGACCTGCTACGAAGCAGTGTAGCAGTGTAAGCAGAGTAGCAGTGTGATCACTGTAGAATGTGTGGTGGATACCACGGAAGGAGGATCTATACTTACACTGTATTGATGGAAAATGGCCGTTAAGTGTGGTAAGACGGACCATTGATTTTGATTGCACAGAGTTGGGCGAGATCACCCCACAGAAAAGTAAAGAGACAGAGAAAAACTTCGTTGGTATAGCTGCAACGAAAAGGGAGGCCATAGCCGAAAAGAAAAAGGGAAAGTAGGCTATTGGACGAAGGCGAGAGGATGTCTTGGACCAGAACACTATTGATGTTTCATGGATGTGGTGTAAGATACCACACTTGTTATGAATAATGAAGTACATATGTTCATTGATCCTGGTGCCACACATTTATTCATACCGCCTTCATTCGCATATCAGTGAGTAAAAGGCATGAATGCCTACATCATCGGGCACAATACTGATAAATGAGTACCCCAATAGAGGAGGATTAATTAACGAAATATGGATATAGTGATTTCAAGTTGAAAACAGGAGTGAAAACATCACTGAAAAGTATACTGTAAGTGTTGACAAGTGATAAAAAGGGGTGCAACAGTTGAAATTAAAGGAGTAAAGGATTGTACTCACAGAATGAATAATGAAAGAGTTTTGTCATGATTGATATACGAAAGGAGATAATCTTTAAGATAAGATAGATCCTAAATACAAGATTTATTGGAGTAAGAGGCGTATGCAAGGTAAGAACATCCTTACGATATGAAGTCATTAGGATTAAAGCAATTAGTAGCGAATATAAATTGTGACCACATGGACTAGAATATAAAGTATATGTGGTTAAGTCTGAAGGTTAATAAAGGTATTTCAAAATACCTCCCCACCTGAAGCCTTGACAACGTCTAAAAGTATATATATAACCTATAACGTGAAATCGATCGTCGTAATAAATACCTTTAGCATTAGGATACCTTTACTAAGACGATAAGAATTATAAAATTCGATAAATCATAAAGGTTATCATACTAAAAATTTAATAAGAGCCGTTAAGATAAGAAAAGGAAATGACGCAGGTTAGTACCTGAAAACGTAAGCGATTTTGAAGGATCTTATACGCTTATGCGTAAATAAGTCAAGGATTGGACTGATTTGTAATCATCATTATTGATGATATGATGGGTGTAGTTAAAGTTCAGGGCAAATTATAAGCAACAATTGGAAAATTGCTTTTACAAATGGGTTGTTGCGAGTTCTCAATATGGTCTACTTGGTTGACACGTTTAATTAAGAAAACGTGGTCTTTGAATGAGATAACAAATAAGATGATAGATGTGACATGAATCTTGGTGTAGTGAAGTATGAACTGACCACCGTGATTAATTTCACCATACCCAACAGCTCAAGAGGTTCTCAGTGAGTATGGATACCTCAAAATTATGAAGGAGCTGTGTATTGATGTATAATGAGGAGATAGTCAAGTATGGAGTCAGACAACTCCTTGGTCATAAAATAAACTATCTGACCTATGATTTAAAATTGGCAACAGTAATATACCAAGGATATGGTACTATTATGTACAGGGTGAGAAATTGTGGATATGCATTGATCACAAAGCCCGAGTATCTGTTTTCACAGAAAGAGGCGAATATGAGAATACATAGTGGGATAGAGCTTCTGAGAGATTTTAACTGTGAAAATTGTACCACCCAGGAAAGGCTAATGTGATGACTGATGCCTTGAGCATAAAGAGTCTCGGGATGGTACCACATATGATGGTCAGGGAGCGTGAGCTGCTTGAGCAGTTGTGAGCCTCAATAGCAATGTGATCCCTTCTGATGATGACAGTGATTGTGTGACAGCTAGCCTGAGATTAGAACCGGATGAGTGTGCCCGGATTTGACAGGCTTAGCGTGATGATCGACAAGATGTCGATAGTTTGGGTCAGATTCATAAGGGTACAGTGACAGAGTTCACAGATAATGATTTACAGAGGTTCAGAGACAGTATAAGTGCTCCTCAGGACCACAGTTAATGAGATAATAATATTGTCAGAAGCTCACTCTTCGGGATATACAGTGCATACGGAAGGTAATAAAAAATATATAAAATATCTGAAAAGGGTATGGGTGGTCAGATGTGAAAAGTGACACGGTAGAGATTGTGGAAAAGTGCCTAGTATGGCAGTAGAATAAGGTAGAGTATTAAAAGTCTGCAGAATTATTGCAGTCTCTACCTATATCGACACGGCACGAAAATGAGAGCAAGTCTCCATGAATTTTGTGATGGGTTACAGAGATCCCAGGTGAATCACGAGGCTATTTGGATGATAGTCGATAGAGTGACCAAGTCTACCCACCTTATGGTTATAAAATCCCCAAAATACTCAGAGTGTATATGAGGATTTATGTGTAAGGAAGATTGTGGAACATTAAGTAGCTTTCCAGTGAGCATGGTATCATATAGGGATTCCCGCATCACTTCTTACTTAAGGGAATTTTTTTTTAGGAAGCTATGGGAACCCGACTGAGTATTAGCACAGCTTTTCGTCCTCAGACAGATGGTCAGTCAAAGAGGACTGTACAAGTTCTGGAGGATCCGATGAAAGCATGTGCCATTGATTTTATAAGCTCCTGGAATAATCAATTGATTTCTAATCGAATTAGCTAATAGTGACAGTTGTCACTTGAGTATCGGGATAACAAGAGATGAGGCAGTGTATGGCTGTAGGGGTTGTTCCCTAAATTGGATAAGAAAAAGTGGGTGACAGATAGAATTATTTTGGACTTTGGATGATAAGTCTCTGAGGATGTTTAGTTAAGGATGAGAGATTAAGAACACCTCAGAGCAGATAGACAAGCATTGGAATTCACCTTTGGTGAATTAGTATGGTTGAAAGTTACTTGTCCTAAGAGAATAAGGACATAGCGAACTTTTGGAAGAAGGTAAATTAAGTTGCGCTGGATGGAATATTTTGAGAGATTGGACAAGTGGGAGATAAGACCTGTAGGTTGGTGTTATCACCTGAATTAACAGGCACCCACAATGTGTCTCAGATTTTGATGCTTCGGCAATACTATCCAGATCCAGCATAGGTGATAGGATATGAGATCCAACAGTTTAGCTTAATGAAAATATAAGTATATTGAAGAAGTTGATTCGGGCATTAAACAGGAAAAAGGAAGTATTGAGGTTTAAGAGGATCTCCCTAATTAAAGCCCTTTGGTAGTAATACACTCCGGAGAGGTCACATAAGAATTTAAGAGTATGATACGATCGATGTACCCGGAATTGTATATGGACTCATATGAATTGGTTCTAATTTGGAGGACCAAATTCCTTAAGTGGGGGAGAGTTGTATGACCCGAATTTAATTAAAATACGAAATGAATTAGTGTTCGTGAAGGAAAGTTTGACTGAATTAATTCTCGAACATGTGCAAGGGTAAAATGGTCAAAAGACCAAAGGTCGGTATAATTTCGATAAGGAAATTTAATTAAAAATATGGATTTGAGAAATCTTGGTCAATAAAGATGAAATAAATTTATTTTGGGTTAAATTGATCAAGATATTAATTTATTGAAATTAATTGGGATTAATCGGGATTTTTAGTTCGAAAAAATAATCCCGAAAATAATCAAAAAATATACTGAAAAGTCATTCGGGACAATATCCCGAAAATACAGAGAAATTATACCCGAAAAAGGATTAAAATATAATAAATAAATTAAATTAAATTAAATTAATTAATTTGAAATAAAATAATAATTTTTAAGGGATATTTGGGTATTTTTAAGGTATTTGATTGAAAAAAAAGAATCAGAAAACGAAAATCAGGGAGTGAGAAACCTGAAAACGGAAGCAGCTGACCGAGGGAGACCGGCGAGCCGTCCGGCGGCCAACGGCCAGGCCAAGGGCCAAAAAAGAAAGAGGAGAGGCCGGCGGTCTTCAGGCCACCGGTGACGCGCGCCAAGGACGCCGAAATCCGACGAAAAACGGAGGAGAAGGCCGCGGGAAAGAAAGGGTCACCGGCGGCGAACGGCGGCGAATCGGGCGGAACCGAGGCCCGATTCCGAAAGCCCAGGCGATGGCGATCCTTTCTGCACCGGTATCAGCCGACGAAACGACGGGAAACGCTGGCGACGGCCAAGAGGAGGAAAATGGGTCCGACGGTCGAGGGAGAAGAGCCGAACCGGCGGCGTTCTGACGAGCTTGACCGAAACCGAGGGCAGATTTGAGCTGCGGACGACCTTGCGGAGCCACTAGAGGTGGAAGCCGGTGGAGAACCGGCCGGTAAGGTGGTGAACCGAAGGTGAACCGACCGAACCAGAGTGAACCGGGGTGAACCGGCAGGTCTGAACCGGTCCGAACCGGACTGAACCTGTTCAACCAAAAAGAGAGGAAAAAAGGGAGAAAAAGGGAAAAAGAAAAAAGAGGAAAAATTAGAGAAAATTTTAGCGATGCAATCGAGCTTCGCGTAAGTCGATAAGCGGTCAAATTGATCGATTTAAATTTTGGAATATTTTATTTAATTAATTTTCGACTGGAAACTTACCCGAAAAATTGTGAAATTATGTAGCTCGACAATTGGCATCCAACGAGAGCTCGAGATAGCCTCGATTTACGGACTAGCATGGAATCTCGGGTAAGTAACCCTTATTTACGATAATTACCTCGTTATGCGTGGTATTGATTCGATTTTCGCATAAATTGAATTAAACTATGGAAAATTTAGATAAATTGTCGTAAATATTAAATTTAGCTATTCGAGAGTTAGAACGAGGCCCAATAAATTATTGGTGGGCCCAATGAGCCCAATAGGCCTCGATAATGTGAAAATTAATAGAAAAACGGGCTTAAGGCCGATTAAGGCCCATTGAGGTGCAATCGGGCCCAGTAGGGGTAAACGGGCCCAATGATTTAAATTAAGCCCAGAAAATAGGAAATACAATTAAATTGTATGTGATCTGACCTGAGGAATATTGATATGCAGTTCCGGGCATTTGATTGGGAGCATAACGACTGCGCGACGAGATAACAATGGAAAAGAAAAGGTCAGACTCGACAGGAAAATAAGGTAAGGGAATTCTACGGACTGCTAGAGGTAAACTTTACGCAATTTTAAGTTCATTGCAGTCTTTAAAAAATTACCTGAAGGGTCTAGAGGTCAATTAATAATTTTAGTGCCCCGAATGGGCAAATTACTAAAATACCCTTGTTAAGGGTAGAACTTACAAATTTAGGAAAAATTGGGAGGAGCAAGGACAAGAGGTTCCTGCTTGTTCTGGAGGTATTTTAACACATGCATGAGTAGGCTGGCTCACTTTTAAAGAAAAATGCATAGCATTGCATACCTTAAACGATGTAATTTCTGTGAAAACTATTTGGAGATAACAGAGCCGCCTACGTGTTTTTATTTACATGTGACGTGCTAGAGCTCAGCTCGCACGATGTTTTGATTTGGGTGATGCATGCATTGGTGCTGGAGCGAGAGCTCGCACTAGAGTTTTACATGCATAGGTGCTAGAGTATAACTCGCACCAGATTTCACATGTTTTTTCGTGACACGGTGCTAGAGTCTAACTCGCACCAGCTTTTATAAGATTTTCATGTGATTTATATACAAAGTGTTGAGCTTAGCTCGCACTAGATTTACTGGATTTGTGGAGTAGCGCTGTCTGCCTTTGGAGTAAGCCAAAAGGCCCAACAGGCTCAAAAGACCTCTTAGGTGGGGTGAGAGTGAGGGATGAGGTTAGCGGCCTTGTGGGGATATAAAGCGGGCTCTGCCAATTTTACTTGATTTGATGAGAGTGCTGAGCATCGCTCGCACTGATTTTATGAGAACATGCGATGAGCCGTGCTTGGAGCATCGGGTAGACTGTGTGTCACCAATTTAATAGGCTCGCACGTGCATTTTGAGACGTGGCATGAGTATTGAGAAACAAAACCTCTCTGTGGGAAGCAGGCCATTTGGGCTGGAGTACCTAGAGTGATATGGGTCCATGGAGTACGATGTACCGTGCAAGTAGCATGGAGTACGATGTACCGTGGGGTATCTTTGTGATACGGGGTATCTTCGGATACGGTATCTTGTGATACAGGGTATCTTCGGATACGGCATCTTCGGATGCGTGAGATCGGATAAGACTGACGGGTTGGATTGACCCACCTCCCGGGCGGTTCCCGATCAGGGTGAGACCTCGCACACTGGGATTCGTGAAGCTAGAGGGACTCACGAGGACACATATGGCCAGTCCTGATTATTGCCGTTATACAGATATTGCCTCGTCTCACATGTCGACGATTTTGATAAAATCAAACTGGGTTTTTAAACTAAATGTGCATGATGGTTATTTCCATGCTTTTAAACCCATATGTGATGTAAACGAATTTTCATGATTTTGTGTGAGTCAGGATCACCCGAAGGAGGGGTCGAGTCCTGACTTTACTGTGAAATTTTTAAACGAGAAAGATATGATTGTGAATATAATTGCATGTTGAATTTTTCGTGCAAATGTGTTTTACATAACATCATAACTCATATCATCTGTTTTAAAATGTGTGGAGAAAGGGTGGTTTATACATGGCACCACGTTCATGTAGGTACTATGGTTACCTACTTGTTCGTAGGATTGCCTTACTGAGCTTGATGTGCTCACCCCTTTCATTTTCTCCCACAGATAATCTCCAGTTGAAGTTAAGGCGACTCAGTACTGCATTCTAAATATCCGCTGCTGCCCATCAACATAAGGTATATACACTTGTACATATTGTATCTACATAAGCATAGCACAGTAACATGTTTGTAAGCAACTTTAGGGGATGTATAAATAATGTAAACAATTATAAATGACTGAAGAAGAAATAAGTTAGATGGTAATTGAATGGTGGGACTGGCATTGAAGCACAGCCCAATTTGTTAGAGGAGTGTGGTCACGATCAGAAGACAGGTAAGAATTTAAGTAATAAAAATAACAAAGCACGAAAAATTAACTATGATTTTTGGGTAGTTTGGGTCGTGACAAATTGTTTGTAGGAGTTTGGGTCGTGACAAATTGTTTGTAGGATGGTCACGATGAGAGAAAGGTAAGAATTAAATAATAAATGAAAAAATGAAAAATTTACTCTGATTTTTAGGTAATTAGGGTCATGACAGTGGGAAAGACCCAGAACTGTTGAGAAGATTTAGAGTTTTTGGGGTATAAAGAAACTTTGGGATATGAAATACATTTCGGATCTAAGGATTGTAATTTGTATGTGCTTATGTTTCGAATGTGAGACTTAATTCGAATAAGGAAAAAGTTTTGTTGTAATTGATGTGCGAATTGAGACAAGTTTTGAAGTACGATAAATCCCGAATATTGATTATACCTGGAATAAGATATGCACACAATGTATGATTACTTCTGGTATATCAAATGATTTGGATTAAGAATGAATTGTGTCTAAAGGATAAATGAGAATTGCATTAAATTTTGGTATCCTATTTTCGATTAGGATTAAATCTTAAACCCCTGAGACTATAATTAGTTTATGTGGTCAAGTTTGATGGTTAATAAAGGTATTTCAAAATGCCTCTCTGCCTGAGAGACTTGACAGCGTCTAGAAGTACCCTAATCGATAACCCATAAGTTGAATTTGGTAGTCATCATATTCACGATTTAAGTTAAGATACCATTACTTGTGCAGTGAAGAATTATGAAATTCTACTAATCATGAAGGTTTAAGTATTAAATTTTACAAAAGCTGTCAAATACAAGAAAAAGGAAACGACTAGGGTTAGTGCTTTGAGCAGAAGTGACTTCAGGATGACATTATATATATATATATATATTGGTAAGGGACATGAGTTATTGAAATATTTAATGCACCTCAACTGGATGTTGTTCCCTTATGATACTGACATTTATTTTGTGGTAGCTAGCTTGAGAGTTGGAAACTGAACTTGATTAGTCAAATCGAATAGGCTCGGCGTAATGATAAGTACCATACTGAGGTAGCTAGTAAGATCCAGATAGGTACTATAACCGAATTTGATGTTGGTACTGATGGTCTATTAAGGTTAGAGGTATAATAAGTGTACTCGATGATTCACAATTAAAGAAAAAGGATTTTATTAGAAGCTCAATCACCGAGATATACTTCGCATCCGGAGAATAGTAAGAATTATCAAAATCTCCTGAAGGTATATTGGTAATCAGGTACGATAAGAAACACGACTGAATTTGTGACTGAATGTCTCATATGTCAGCAGGTTAAGGTGGAGTACCCATAGCCTGTGAGATCATTACAATCTTTAACTAGGCCAATATGGAATCGAGAGCATGTACCTAGGATTTTAAGGCTCTTGGAAGGACCAATTGCCAATTAGTAAAGATTGCATATAATCAGTTACCACTCAAGCATCAGAATGATGCCTTATGAAACGTAGTATGGCTAAAAATGTAGCTTACCGATTGGATGGAAGAAGTGGGTGAAAGGAAGATAATTGTTCCCGATTTTGTTAAGCAAGTTTTTAAAGATATTTAATTAATTTGTGAAAGGTTGAGAACAACTCAGAACAAACAAAAGAGTTATGCTAACCAAAGACTGTCACGACCCAAACTACCCAAAAATCAGAGTGAATTTTTCGCGTTTTATTTATTTCCTTACTTAAATTCTTACCTGTTCTCGAATCGTGACCAACACTCCACTAAAAATTGGGCTGTGCGTCAATGCCAGTCCCACCATTCAATTACCATCTAACTTATTTATTCTCCAGTCATTTATAATTGTTTATATTATTTATACATCCCCTAAAGTTACTTACAAACATGTTACTGTGCTATGCTTATGTAGATACAATATGTTCAAGTGTATATATATCTTATGTCGATGGGTAGCAGCGGATATCCGGAATGCAGTACTGAGTCGTCGCGACTTCAACTGGAGATTATCTGTGGGAGAAAATGAAAGGGGTGAGCACATCAAGCTCAGTAAGGCAATCCTACGAACAAGTAGGTAACCATACTACCTACATGAACGTGGTGCCATGCATAAACCACCCTTTCTCCACACATTTTAAAACAAATGATATGCGTCATGATGTTATGTAAATCAAGTTGCACGGAAAATTCAACATGCAATTCATTTTAAATCATTTCTTTCCCATTTAAAATTTCACAATGAAGTCAGGACTCGACCCCTCCTTCGGGTGATCCTGACTCACACAAAACCATGGAAATTGAGTTTCTCAAAAGCATCGATATCGAAAACATACGTATATATATACAAGATACGAGACTAGGCAATACTGTATATCGGTAATAACCAGGACTGGCCAATATGTCCACGTGAGTCCCTCTAGCTTCACGGATCCCAGTGTGCGAGGTCTCACCCTGATCGGGAACTGCCCGGGAGGTGGGTCAATCCAACCCGTCAGTCTTATCCGATCTCACGCATCCGAAGATGTCGTATCCGAAGATACCCCGTATCACAAAGATACTGTATCACAAAGATACCCCGTATCACAAAGATACCGTATCACAAAGATACCCCGTATCACAAAGATACCGTATCCGAAGATACCCTGTATCACAAAGATACCGTATCCGAAGATACCCCACGGTACATCGTACTCCATGCTACTTGCACGGTACATCGTACTCCATGGACCCATATCACTCTAGGTACTCCAGCCCAATGGCCTGCTTCCCACAGAGAGGTTTTGTTTCTCAATACTCATTGCCATGTCTCAAAATGCACGTGCGAGCCTATTTAATCGGTGACACACAGTCTACCCGATGCTCCAAGCACGGCTTATCGTATGATCTCTGAAAAGTAGTGCGAGCGGTGCTCTAACACTGTCAGTAAATCAAATAAAACTAGTGCGAGCTAAGCTCTAGCACTCTGTATGCAAACCATATGAGAAGCTGGTGCGAGCGAAGCTCCAACACCCTGTCTCAAAAATCACATAAAAATATGGTGCGAGTTAGACTCTAGCACCCTGTCACGAAAATCATATATATATGTATACAAATCTGGTGCGAGTTGGACTCCAGCACCTATGCATGTAAAACTCTAGTGCGAGCTCTCGCTCCAGCACTAATGCATGCATCACACAAATCAAACATCGTGCGAGCTGAGCTCTAGCACGTCACATGTAAATAAAAACATGTAGGCGGCTCGGTTATTTCCAAATAGTTTTCACAGAAATCACAACAATTAAGATATGCAATGCTATGCATTTTTCTTTAAAAGTGAGCCAGCCTACTCATGCATGCGTTGAAATACCTTCAGAACGAGCAGGAACCTCTTGTCCTTGCTCCTCCCAATTTTTCCTAAATTTTTAGATTCTACCCTTAACAAGGGTATTTTAGTAATTTTGCCCATTCGGGGCACTAAAATTGTTCTTCGACCTCTAGACCCTTCAGTTAATTTTAAAGGACTGCGTATGAATTTAAAATTGCGTAAAGTTACCTCTAGCAGTCCGCAGAATTCCCTTACCTTATTTTCCTGTCGAGTCTGACCTTTTCTTTTCCAATGTAGTCCCGTCGCGCAGTCCGATATGTTCCCAATCCAATGCCCGGAACTGCGTATTAACATTCCTCAGGTCAGATAACATATAATTTAATTGTACTTAATCTTTTCTGGGCTTAATTTAAATCGCTGGGCCCATTTACCCCTATTGGGCCCGATTGCACCTTAATGGGCCTTAATCGGCCTTAAGCCCGTTTTCCACTTAATTTTTACTTTATCGAGGCCTATTAGGCTCATTGGGCCCACCAATAATTTATTGGACCTCGTTCTAGCTCTCGAATAGCTAAATTCACTATTTACGATAATTTATCTAAATTTCCATAAATTAATTCGATTTATGCGTAAATTAAATCAATATCACGCATAACGAGAAAATTATCGTAAATAGGGGTCACTTACCCGAGATTCCATGCTAGTCCGCAAATCGAGACTGCCTCGAGCCCTCGGTGGATGCCAATCGTCGAGCTACACAATTAATTACATTTTCGGGTAAACTTTTCGGTCGAAATTTAATTAAATAAAATATTCCAAATTTAAATCGGGTCAATTTGACCGCTTATCGACTTACCCGAAGCTCGATTGCATCACCGAAATTTTCCCCAATTTTTTTCTCTTTTTCCTTTTCCCTTTTTCTCCCTTTTTCTCCTCTTTTTGGCTGAACCGGTTCAGTCCGGTTCGGACCGGTTCAGACCGCCGGTTCACCCCAGTTTGGCCGGTTCACCGCCGGTTCGCCACCTTGCCGACCGGTTCTCCACCGGCTTCCACCGCCAATCGCTCCGCAAGGCCGTCCGCAGCTCGAATCTAGCCTCGGTTCGCCTCAACGTCGCCGGAATGCCGCCGGTCCGGCTGTTCTCCTCTTCGCCGTCGGACCCGTCTCCCTCTTTTGGCCGTCGCCGGCGATTCCGGCCGTTTCGCCGGCTGCTACCGGTGCAGAAAGGACCGCCGTCGCCTGGGCTGTCGGAATCGGGCCTTGGTTCCTGTCGATTCGCCGCCGTTCGCCGTCGGTAACCCTCTCTTTCCTGCGGCCTTCTCCTCCGTTTTTCGCCGGATTCCGACATCGATAAGCTGCACCGCCGATACTGTTGGAACCGTCGGGCTTCACTCTACGTGTTCCGACCATCAGCTGGGACCATCGGCCGCCGGTGGCTCGTCGGGCCTTCCTCGGTCGGCTGCTCCCTTTTCGTTTTTCCGTTTCTTTTTCTGTTTCTTTCTTTCTCTCTCCCCGACCCTTTTTTTTTTGAATTATCATTATTATTTAACAATTTATTTTATTCATTAAAATACACTAAAAATATCCAAATATCCCTTAAAATATCCTTAAAATTATTATTTAATTCTAAATTTATCAATTTTATTTTATTTAATTTATTTATTATATTTTAACCTCTTTTTCGGGTATAATTTCCCCGTATTTTCGAGATATTGTCTCGGGTGACTTTTCGATATATTTTTCGATTATTTTTGGGATTATTCTTTCGAACTAAAAATCTCGATTAATCCCGATTAATTCCAATAAATTAATATCTTGATCAATTTAACCCAAAATAAATTTATTTCATCTTTATTGACCAAGATTTCTTAAATCCTTATTTTTAATTAAATTTCCTTATCGAATTTACTTCGGCTTTCGATCTTTTGATCGTTTTGCCCTTGCACGTGTTCGGGATTAATTTAACCCGACTTCCTTCATACGTCCCCCATCTTTTCTTATTTAATTTTCGTATTTTAATTAAATTCGGGTCTTACAACTCTCCCCCACTTAAGGAATTTGGTCCTCCAAATTAGAACCAATTCATATGAGTCCATATACAACTCCGGGTACACCGATTATATCATACTCTTAAATTCTTATGTGACCTTTTCCGGAGTGTATTACTACCAAAGGACTTTAATTAGGGAGATCGTCTTAAACCTCAATACTTTCTCTTTCCTGTTTAATGCCCGAATCAATTTCTTCAATATACTTGTATTTTCATTAAATTGAACTTTTGGAATTCATATCCTATTGCCTACGCTGGATCTGGATAGTATTTCCGAAGCATCAAAAGCTGAGACACATTGTGGGTGCCTGTTACTTCAGGTGATATCACCAACCTACAGGTCTTATCTCCCACTTGTCTAATCTCTCAAAATATTCCATCCAGCGTAACTTAATGTACCTTCTTCCAAAAGTTCGCTATGTCCTTATTCTCTTAGGGCAATGAAATATTTCAACCATACCAATTCACCAAGGGTGAATTCCAATACTTTTCTATCTGCTCTGAGGTGTTCTTAATCTCTCATCCTTAACTAGACATCCTCAGAGACTTATTATCCAAGT
This sequence comes from Firmiana major, assembly GCA_033439115.1. Classification (NCBI taxonomy): domain Eukaryota; kingdom Viridiplantae; phylum Streptophyta; class Magnoliopsida; order Malvales; family Malvaceae; genus Firmiana; species Firmiana major. The sequence continues at coordinate 20,406,848 of CM065904.1, forward strand.
CGAAAATACTTCTATCTGTCACCCACTTTTCTTATCCAATTTGGGGAACAACCCCTACAGCCATACACTGTCTCATAACTTGTTATCCCGATACTCAACTGCCAACTGTCGTTATTGGCAACTTTAATTAAAAATCAATTGATCATTCCAGGAGCTTATAAAATCAGTGGCACACGCTTTCATCGGATCCTCCAGAACTTGTACAGTCCTCTCTGACTGACCATCTGTTGAGGATGAAAAGCTGTGCTAATACTCAGTCGGGTTCCCATAGCTTCCTTAAAATATTCCCTGAAGTAGAAAGTGAAGCGGGAATCCCTATATGATATCATGCTCACTGGAACGCTACTTAATGTTCCACAATCTTTCTTATACCTGAATCCTCATACACACTTTGAGTATTTGGGGATTTCATAACCAGAAGGTGGGTGGGCTTAGTCATTCTGTCGGCTATCATCCAAATAGCCTCGTAATTCACCTGGGTTCTCTGTAACCCTTCATAAAATTCATGGAGACTTGTTCTCATTTTCCGTGCCGTGTCGATATAGGTAGGTGCTGCAATAACTCTGCAGCCTTTTAATACTTTACCTTACTCTGCTGACACACTAGGCACTTTTCCACAATCTCCACAAATATCTCTTTCCACATCTGACCACCCATACCCTTTTTGAGATTTTAATATATTATTATTACCTTCCGTATGCACTGTATATCCCGAAGAGTGACCTTCTGACAACATTACTATCTCATCAACTATGGTCCTGGGGAGCACTCATACTGTCTCGGAATCCTCAGTAACTCATTATCATACTCTGTGAACTCTGTCACTGTACCCTTCTGAATCAGACCCAAACTATCGACATCCGGTCGATCATCACGCTAAGCCTGGAAAATTCGGGCACTCTCATCCGGTTCTAATCATCAGGCTGGCTGTCACACAATCACTGTCATCATCAGAAGGGATCACATCTATACTGAGGCTCACAACTGCTCTAGCAGCTCACGCTCCCTGACCATCATATGTGGTACCATCCCGAGGCTCTTTCTGCTCAAGGCATCAGTCATCACATTAGCCTTTCCTGGGTGGTACAATTCTCATAAATCAAAATCTCTCAGAAGCTCTAACCCAATATGTATTTTCATATTCGCCCCTTTCTGTGAAAACAGATACTCGGGCTCTATGATCAGTGCATATCCATAATTCCTCATCGTGTACCTAATAGTACCATATCCTCGGTACAAATACTGTTGCCAACTTTAAATCATGGGTCAGATAGTTTATTTCTTGATCAAGGAGTTGTCTGACTCCAAAATTGACTATCTTCCCATTATACATCAATACACAGCTCATTCATTATTTCGAGCTATTCATACTCACTGAGAACCTCTTGAGCTGTTGGGTATGGTGAAATTAATCACGGTGGTCAGTTCATACTTCATCACGCCAAATTCACGTCACAACAATAATCTTATTTATCATCTCTTTCTGAGACCACGTTTCTTAGTTAAACGTGTCAACAAGGTAAATCCTTTTAGAACTTGCAGCAACCCATTGCAAAAGAAATTTTCCAATCGTTACTTATAAATCGCCCTAGACTTTAACTACACCCAATATCACCGATACTGCTGATTACAATTCGGTCCAATCCTTGACTTATTTACGCATAAGCGTATAAGATTCTTCTCAACCGCTTACGTTTTCAGGTACTAACCTGCGTCATTTCCTTTCCTTATCTTAACAGCTCCTATTAAATTTACTATGTTAGTCCTTATGATTTGTCGAATTTTAATATTCTTATCGTCTTAGTAAGGGTATCCTAATGCTAACGGTATTTCTTACGGTGATCGATTTTCCGTTATAGGTTATATATATCTAGACGCTGTCAAGTCTTCAGGCGGGGAGGTATTTTGAAATACCTTTATTAGCCCTCAGACTTAACCACAACTACTGGTTATGGTTATACCCATCTTTATCCTTGGTTATAATTTATATTCGCTACTAATTGCTTTAATCCTAATGACTCCATATCGTAAAGATGTTTTTACCTTGCATACGCCTCTTACTCCAATACGTCTTGTATTTAGAATCTACCTTATCTTAAAGATTTTCTCCTTTGCGTATCAATTATAATAAAACTCTTGTCTTTATTCATTCTGTGAGTACAATCCCTTCCTCTTGTAAATTCAACTGTTGCACCCCTGTTTTTAACTTAAAGTCTCAATATCCCTATTCTGTTTATTAATCCTCCTCTATTGGGATACTCATTTATCTGTATTGCACCCAATGATGTAGGCATTCATGCCTTTTACTCACTTATATGAGAATGAAGGCGGTACGAATAAGTGTGTGGTACCAGGATCAATGAACATATGTACTTCATTATTCATAACAAGTGTGGTATCTTATACCACATCCATGAAACATCAATAGTGTCCTGGTCCAAGACATCCTCTCGCCTTCGTCCAACAACCTACTTTCTTTTTTCTTTTCGGCTATTGCCTCCCTTCTCGTTGCAGCTATACCAATGAAGTTTTTTTGTCTCTTTACTTTTCTGTGGGACGATCTCGCCCAATTTCTGTGCAATCAAAATCAATGGTCCGTCATACCACATTTAACGGCCATTTTCATCCATACAGTGTAGGTATAGACCCTCCTTCCGTGGTATCCACTACACATTCTACAGTGATCACACAGCTACTCTGCTTCATAGCAGGTCGAGATTCTCCAAATCACAATGCCCCTCAAGAGTGCCAAAATTGGATGCACTGGGGCCTTACCAATTATCTCAGCCCATAACTCATCAAATCTAATCTTTAACCAATTTCCATTTTCCCATTTTGACATCTCTGTCATTTCTCGATTCTCTTTCTGTCTCTATTTCAGCCCTCATTACCTTTCCCAATCTCAGAGGCGTGCGATTCATATTCTTATTTACCCAACTGTAAATCTGCGCACTGCCTCGGTATAGGTAATATCTCACGGGCCAATCGGACTCTAATTGAAAATCTGAGCCCTTCCATAAACTTTTAGACATCTCGACAGTCACTTGTTCATAGTGTCGAGGTAATATCTACCCAGAATAAAATCGAGTTTCATACTCATAATTAAATCAAATCCTCTGGGTCAGGGTAAGGACTTTTATCCATAATTTCCTTTAAATCATGTCCGGGATATCCTGTCACCGGAATATATCTAAGATATTTCTCATCTCAACTCTTAAGATGGGTCGAGCGGGTTTCCACCAATGCTCCGCTGCGCCCTCTGATCTCATACATAATCTGAGCAATTTGCTCCTCAAAATGATCTCCACACTCCGCTCCAATCTCGCGAAGCGTGTCTCAATACTGTCTGATCTCTCTGTCGGACTCTGTGAGGCATTCTCAACATTAGCCTCTATTTCAATCTCATACTGATTCTCATAGTCAAACTCAGCACGACTTAGCAGACTCAGGTCTACCTCTACGACCTCTGCCTCGTGCACTATCTCATCTAACGCGACTCATATTAGGCATTCCTGCATTCTCAACCATTTCTTAGTCAAGCCCATCTCGATATACACTATTGTATCTAACTAAGCACAGTAACACGGGGATGTAATTTCTTAATTACTGACACTGACACACATCAGACCAATTGTGCTCTGATACCACCTTTATATGTCACGACCCAAACTACCCAAAAATCAGAGTGAATTTTTTGCGTTTTATTTATTTCCTTACTTAAATTCTTACCTGTTCTCGAATCGTGACCAACACTCCACTAAAAATTGGGCTGTGCGTCAATGCCAGTCCCACCATTCAATTACCATCTAACTTATTTATTCTCCAGTCATTTATAATTGTTTATATTATTTATACATCCCCTAAAGTTACTTACAAACATGTTACTGTGCTATGCTTATGTAGATACAATATGTTCAAGTGTATATATACCTTATGTCGATGGGTAGCAGCGGATATCCGGAATGCAGTACTGAGTCGTCGCGACTTCAACTGGAGATTATCTGTGGGAGAAAATGAAAGGGGTGAGCACATCAAGCTCAGTAAGGCAATCCTACGAACAAGTAGGTAACCATACTACCTACATGAACGTGGTGCCATGCATAAACCACCCTTTCTCCACACATTTTAAAACAAATGATATGCGTCATGATGTTATGTAAATCAAGTTGCACGAAAAATTCAACATGCAATTCATTTTAAATCATTTCTTTCCCATTTAAAATTTCACAATGAAGTCAGGACTCGACCCCTCCTTCGGGTGATCCTGACTCACACAAAACCATGGAAATTGAGTTTCTCAAAATCATCGATATCGAAAACAAACGTATATATATATACAAGATACGAGACTAGGCAATACTGTATATCGGTAATAACCAGGACTGGCCAATATGTCCTCGTGAGTCCCTCTAGCTTCACGGATCCCAGTGTGCGAGGTCTCACCCTGATCGAGAACTGCCCGGGAGGTGGGTCAATCCAACCCGTCAGTCTTATCCGATCTCACGCATCCGAAGATGCCGTATCCAAAGATACCCCGTATCACAAAGATATCGTATCACAAAGATACCCCGTATCACAAAGATACCGTATCACAAAGATACCCCGTATCACAAAGATACCGTATCCGAAGATACCCTGTATCACAAAGATACCGTATCTGAAGATACCCCACGGTACATCGTACTCCATGCTACTTGCACGGTACATCGTACTCCATGGACCCATATCACTCTAGGTACTCCAGCCCAATGGCCTGCTTCCCACAGAGAGGTTTTGTTTCTCAATACTCATTGCCATGTCTCAAAACGCACGTGCGAGCCTATTTAATCGGTGACACATAGTCTACCCGATGCTCCAAGCACGGCATATCGTATGATCTCTGAAAAGTAGTGCGAGCGGTGCTCTAACACTGTCAGTAAATCAAATAAAACTAGTGCGAGCTAAGCTCTAGCACTCTGTATGCAAACCATATGAGAAGCTGGTGCGAGCGAAGCTCCAACACCCTGTCTCAAAAATCACATAAAAATATGGTGCGAGTTAGACTCTAGCACCCTGTCACGAAAATCATATATATGTATAAAAATCTGGTGCGAGTTGGACTCCAGCACCTATGCATGTAAAACTCTAGTGCGAGCTCTCTCTCCAGCACTAATGCATGCATCACACAAATCAAACATCGTGCGAGCTGAGCTCTAGCACGTCACATGTAAATAAAAACATGTAGGCGGCTCGGTTATTTCCAAATAGTTTTCACAGAAATCACAACAATTAAGATATGCAATGCTATGCATTTTTCTTTAAAAGTGAGCCAGCCTACTCATGCATGCGTTGAAATACCTCCAGAACGAGCAGGAACCTCTTGTCCTTGCTCCTCCCAATTTTTCCTAAATTTTTAGATTCTACCCTTAACAAGGGTATTTTAGTAATTTTGCCCATTCGGGGCACTAAAATTGTTCTTCGACCTCTAGACCCTTCAGTTAATTTTAAAGGACTGCGTATGAATTTAAAATTGCGTAAAGTTACCTCTAGCAGTCCGCAGAATTCCCTTACCTTATTTTCCTGTCGAGTCTGACCTTTTCTTTTCCAATGTAGTCCCGTCGCGCAGTCCGATATGTTCCCAATCCAATGCCCGGAACTGCGTATTAACATTCCTCAGGTCAGATAACATATAATTTAATTATACTTAATCTTTTCTGGGCTCAATTTAAATCGCTGGGCCCATTTACCCCTATTGGGCCCGATTGCACCTTAATGGGCCTTAATCGGCCTTAAGCCCGTTTTCCACTTAATTTTTACTTTATCGAGGCCTATTGGGCTCATTGGGCCCACCAATAATTTATTGGACCTCGTTCTAGCTCTCGAATAGCTAAATTCACTATTTACGACAATTTATCTAAATTTCCATAAATTAATTCGATTTATGCGTAAATTAAATCAATATCACGCATAACGAGAAAATTATCGTAAATAGGGGTCACTTACCCGAGATTCCATGCTAGTCCGCAAATCGAGACTGTCTCGAGCCCTCGGTGGATGCCAATCGTCGAGCTACACAATTAATTACATTTTCGGGTAAACTTTTCGGTCGAAATTTAATTAAATAAAATATTCCAAATTTAAATCGGGTCAATTTGACCGCTTATCGACTTACCCGAAGCTCGATTGTATCACCGGAATTTTCCCCAATTTTTTTCTCTTTTTCCTTTTCCCTTTTTCTCCCTTTTTCTCCTCTTTTTGGCTGAACCGGTTCAGTCCGGTTCGAACCGGTTCAGACCGCCGGTTCACCCCGGTTTGGCCGGTTCACCGCCGGTTCGCCACCTTGCCGACCGGTTCTCCGCCGGCTTCCACCGCCAATCGCTCCGCAAGGCCGTCCGCAGCTCGAATCTGGCCTCGGTTCGCCTCAACGTCGCCGAAATGCCGTCGGTCCTGCTGTTCTCCTCTTCGCCGTCGGACCCGTCTCCCTCTTTTGGCCGTCGTCGGCGATTCCGGCCGTTTTGTCGGCTGCTACCGGTGCAGAAAGGACCGCCGTCGCCTGGGCTGTCGGAATCGGGCCTTGGTTCCTGTCGATTCGCCGCCGTTCGCCGCCGGTAACCTTCTCTTTCCCGCGGCCTTCTCCTCCGTTTTTCGCCTGATTTCGGCGTCGATAAGCTGCACCGCCGGTACTGTTGGAACCGCTGGGCTTCGCTCTACGTGTTCCGACCATCAGCTGGGAACATCGGCCGCCGGTGGCTCGTCGGGCCTTCCTCGGTCGGCTGCCCCCTTTTCGTTTTTCCGTTTCTTTTTCTGTTTCTTTCTTTCTCTCTTCCCGACCCTTTTTTTTTTGAATTATCATTATTATTTAAAAATTTATTTTATTCATTAAAATACACTAAAAATATCCAAATATCCCTTAAAATATCCTTAAAATTATTATTTAATTCTAAATTTATCAATTTAATTTTATTTAATTTATTTATTATATTTTAACCTCTTTTTCGGGTATAATTTCCCCGTATTTTCGAGATATTGTCCCGGGTGACTTTTCGATATATTTTTTGATTATTTTCGGGATTATTCTTCCGAACTAAAAATCTCGATTAATCCCGATTAATTCCAATAAATTAATATCTTGATCAATTTAACCCAAAATAAATTTATTTCATCTTTATTGACCAAGATTTCTTAAATCCTTATTTTTAATTAAATTTCCTTATCGAATTTACTTCGGCTTTCGGTCTTTTGACCGTTTTGCCCTTGCACGTGTTCGGGATTAATTTAACCTGACTTCCTTCATACGTCCCCCATCTTTTCTTATTTAATTTTCGTATTTTAATTAAATTCGGGTCTTACAAAGACGATGGTCCTTGGGATTTACAGTAGGAGATTTGGTGTCCTGGAAGTTTCTCCTTCCAATAGCATAACGAGATATGGAAAGAAGAGAAAGCTAAGTCCCTGTTATATTGGACCTTTCGAGATCTTAAACCAAGTGGAAGACCAAGCTCACAGATTTGGCATTACTGTAAAAAATATCAAGTATTTATAATGTCTTCCACGTCTCGATACTACGTAAGTACCATTTGGACCCCACGCATGTGATAGAGTATGAGTCACTAGAGTTGAAGGGAATATGACCTAGGTGGAAAAGCCAATTCAAATACTGAATAGGATAGAGAAAACGTTACGGTCTAAGACAATTCCTCTGATCAAAGTTCAGTGGCAGTATCATACTTCGGAGAAGGCCACGTGGGAATTGGAAAGTTTAATTCGAGAGAAATATCTGCAGATGTTTAAGGACGAATGTGCTATTAAATTTGAGGACTAAATTTTCTAAGGTGGGGAGAATGTAAACCCTGCGAAATTTTCAGCACTTAGTTTACCGATTATGATTAAATTATGCCCGAATGTGGTCAATTAAAAACAAATTATATCTTAATCTTAATATGAGAGACTTAGACTAATACAAGGGTGATTACCAAAATTTTTATATATGTATGTATATATATATATATATATATATATATATATATATATATATATATATATATATATATATATATACATGATGGAGTGTTACCTAGAATTGAGAAATGAATAAATAAATAAGCACCTGAATGAACAAATAAATAAATAAGAATTTATTTAAGTACATGGGTGTGTATGTATGTATGTGCTGTCATAAGGTACTCTTCAAATACGATATATGGATATGTACCAAAAAGGTATATATGAACAAATAGATATATATATATATATACATGAAATATATATATAGAAATATAGACGAAAAGCAAGAAGAAAGAGTAAAGAAATGAAGCCAACAATAAAGGGGACAAGACTGATCGGAGGAAGTCATAGCAGGTAACTAGCTTATGTATATAAGCAAACCGAAAACTGCATATAGGGACAGTAGAGGCATTTAGTGAAAGAGTGTATAATAAGCAAAGATGGGAAAAATGTGGATGGGGGGACATAAGAAATTGCAACAACATTTGAGGAAGAGTGATGGTAAGGCTGCGAAAACAAGTAGGCATGAAGCCTACTGCCACCGACCCTGAATTCAAGAGAGGAAACCTGGAACACGCGAAAGGAAATATAAGCAGAAACTGTGAATCCGAGCAGGAAGATAACATAGAGGAATGAAGAAAAATAGGGGATGCAAAAAATGTATGTATATATATATACTTATATACATACTCCACAGAAATGTAGAAAAGGGTGAGATGCAACCCACGATTTAAACAGAAGAGAGTGAAACAAGAAAAGGAAACCGAGAAGGATTAGGGGGAGAGTGAAGGCCGACAACAGAGAACCCCGGCCTCTGCAAAACTACAGCAATGTGCGAGAGAATGCTAGGCAATTTTGTCTTCATTTCTAGATGGTAAGCAGAAGGGCGAGGCACAAACAGAGACATGAACCAGCGATGAGGGGAAAACTGGAGCAAAATGTTGTTGAGGGAGAAGGGAGATTAGCAGACTGTCTGGGAGCCTGAACACGGAACAGAAGTGGAAAGGTTGAAAATAGGGGCAGATACGAGGGATGAAGAGAGGAAGCAGAAGTCGGTAGGCTGGAAGTGAGGGCGAGATCGGGGAGGTAGTACGCGTGAAATAGAGGCCGTCTTCCACCTCTGTTTCATTGCTGAAGTGGTGGAATAAGATGGCTCTCAGGGCTGAGCATTTTGGTAGGATCGAGATATGAGAATGATGGTAGCGACGAGAGACGAGATGAAGGAAGGTGGTAGCCGAAAACAGAGGCTGAAAGAAGAAAGGAAGATGATGAATAATGCCGAGATGGTGCGAAGAAGAAAGGAAAGAAAGAAAGGAAGAAAAACGCGAGAAGGAAAGAAAGGTTTAAAAAAAATGGAGACAGAATATATATGTATATATATAATTGTATAAATATATATATATATGTTTGTATTAGAGAAGAGAAGAAATATTGAAGGGAGAAGAAAAGCGCTCCGAAAATTTGGGAAAAACACGAGGGAGGATAATTCGAAAATTTAGAGGAAAGCACCGAGTGGACAGGGCCTACAAATTTCAGACACGAAGGCATTGAGGACTACGGGCAGACATTGAGGTAAGAAAAATTCTCGTGTGCTGCTAGAGATGAATATACGTAATTTCTCTACATTTGTAGATATAAAATTCTAGGTTGAATTTCATAGTTACTGAAATTACATAAAATACTAGGCCAATTTTATAAGTTTGAAAATTATAAATTTTTTTGCCTTAGTTAGACAGTCTAGCCTTACTGGTGAGAATCTAAATTGCTTGCAAAGACATTTAAATATCATGAATTATAGTTTTGATTGAAAATTTCCAAATCTAATTACGATAGACCATTTACAGGGATTTTAACCCAAAATGGGCAAGACAACTCCTTTTAAATTGTTTTATACACCGTACCAATTTTCAAAACTGTTTTGATGGAAATGATCTATTTATAAAGATACACTGATGAGATGTGCTAGAGCACGTGCTGACTGTGTCACACGGACTGACTCACGCTGACGAGATGTGCTTGAGCACGTACTGACCGTGTGTCGCACGGCCTGGCTTGCACTGACGAGATGTGCTTGAGCGCGTGCAGACTGTGTGTCACTCGGTCCGACTCGCACTGATTTGAGACAAAGGCGGTAATTAAATCATGTTGCACTTTGTATGTTCTGTATCTATTTTTGTGGTCCACGAAGTCCGATGTACCGTGCAGCGCATGCGAGTACAATGTATTGTGTTTCTGATTCTGATTCTGGTCTTCGAACATTTTGATCTGTGAGCCGTTTGGGTAGCTGACCACTCCTATGGCAATTAATATCTCGGCACACCTAGTGTGAGAACTGTGAATTTTATATAACCCATTTATGAGAATTGCAATTTTGTGTATGTAATTATGATATGATTATGTAAACATAAGTTTTAAATATGATGAAGTATGAGAAGATGAGGTTTTTAAGTCTTGAATGTGTATGGATTGAAATATGGACTATGGGATAAATTTTGAGAAGTTTTACATTTATTTTTCTGCAAATTAATGCAGCAGCAATACAATCTATGAAGGCCAGATCAATCTCCAAGGATGAGAGATCATTCTCATGGCTCCAGAATGTAGAAAATATGTAAGAACTGATAGGCAGATCGATCTCATAGGCAAGCAGATCGATCTCATGAAGCATTCTGTAAACAGCAAATCGATCTCCTCAAGGAGGAGATCGATCTCATGAGGCTTTTTGTAAACAGAAGATCGATCTCATAATTGGAACAGATCGATCTCATGAAGCAATTAAGAGATCGATCTCATCCCACGACAGATCGATCTCGTAGGCATAAAATTTCCTTAAAACATTCCCAAATTAAAATGCAGATCGATCTCATTAAGAACCAAATCGATCTCCTACCCTCGACATATATAAAGACCCCTTTATTTTTTCTTGAAAATCGATCTCTCTCTCTCTCCCAAATTGCTATTTTTGAACACTAGCTTTCTTTCCCCTCCAAAACACCCATTTTCATCCAAATCCAAGGTTGTGGCAAGAAGGAAAGTTATTCCTCATCAAAAGGAGAACAACATACTTGGAAATTGAAAGACAAATTGAATCGAGGTAAGAGTTAAGCACTCCAAAAGTTTTGGGTAATTTTTTAAACCTCGATCTTTGATTTTGAAGTGATTTTTGGTGATTGTGAACTTGGGCATTGTGATGAAATAGTTGGGAAATGATTAGAATTGGTGAAATTGTAATTTCGTTAGAGTAAAGATGATATTATGCAATTGTGGTAATTTTGGGAATTATGGCTATAAATTGGAATCAAAACAATGAGGTGAATTTAGCATGGAATATGGTGTGAGAAATGTAGAATTTTGAGGTGTAGTGGATAAGTATGTGAATTGTGATAGAGTTATGAGATTTGAGTTATTTGAGGTGTTAATGAGAATATGAGCAAATATGTGCTCAATAATACGATTGAGTTGGGTTATTGATGTTTTTACATCGTTTGGATAGCTTAGGAGTTCCAGAGAGGAATGCGAGACTAGTCCATGAAACGGGTGAACGATTTCACTATACGAGGTGCAATGAGGTAAAGGAAAACTGAAACTCATTTGTGCATGTGTTTTGTGATGATGTAGCATGAAAAGTGATTTGAGGAAACAAGCATGTTTCTATAAGTTATTGCACACGATTTTATAGCAGGTTGGGGCCCAATTGTTTTGAGTTGTAAACTAAATGTGAAATTGTTTTACAACCGTTATGAGTTTAAAAAGTAAAAGTGATTTGGGCTCTACGTTAAGGCGTACTGAGATTTGAGAAATGTGTCCGTGGTTTTGCCGGTTTGAGCTCAGTTTTTATATGTTTTGGGTTGAGTACAAAACAGTTTTTAGATGAGTTTTATGAGAAAACCATTATGAGCGCTACGTGAAGGCAAAATGGTTTTATTTGATAATGGCAATTATTGAGACTTAGGCGTGTCATGTTGAATACATATCAGGTATTGCTTTGGTAGCATGTAAGGCTAATATTTTTCCCCGCTTTAGTAGCATTGGAGGCATTGCTTTGGTAGCATGTAAGGCCGATATTTTTCCCCACTTTGGTAGCACTGAGAGGCATTGCTTTGGTAGCATGTAAGTCTGGGCCTTGCTTTGGTAGCATGTAAGACCGATAGTGTACATGAGGAGAGGCATTGCTTTGGTAGCATGTAAGGTCGGGCCTTGTTTTAGTAATGCGTAAGTTCAATATACCATGTACACGACCATATTATCGACATTCCCTCTTTTGAGGATGCCTGGGATGCGCACCCAAAGGAGATTATTTTGATGTGCCATGACGAGTTTTATATGAGTTTTCTTGCCTAGTTTCCTTTTTATACACATGAGATTGTGTTTTGTGGCTGTGCCACTTGTATTATTAATGCGATGATTTTCATCACATTTTATGTGAAAAGACATTATCGCATCCTATTTTATACATGCTTGTCCCACATGCTTGTAACTACTTGTAATCATGGTATGAGCCATTTATCACCATGTTTCTCCTTGAGCTTTGAGACATGAATTGAGTTGATGTTTTGATTATTCATGCTACATTTTTTACTGAGTTTATTGAGTTTAACATGTAAATCAAAATGATTGTGCTGTGCAAATCATTTTCTTATAATGAATCTCTTACCCACTTACTGAGCGATTTAGAAGCTTACCCTATTTTATCTTCCCCCCAGATTTCTTCAAGTGAAGAGAGTTTCCCTGCGACGTACGGAGTAGTGGCTAGTGGAAGACTTGAGCTCCAGGCCACATATATTGTGTTGAGGTATAATTTACATTTCATGTACCCAGACTTATGTAGTACTTACAGACACTTGATGTATAATGATGTATGGGATGTATTAGGATTAATTAACCTTGAATTGGGTAATGTATATGGTATGATATATAATTATAAGATGATGAGATCCTGAGGTGAAAGTTATTAATTATGTATGATGATGCATGACACTGCACAGGAATGCACCCTTAATTGTGAATGGATGAATAAAAAGTTTTAAATCTGCCCTGTTTTTCGCTCTTTCGGGGCGTCACAGAGTTTTCTTGGTATCAGAGCTTAGGGTGTTTAGTACTGTCATTGTCGGTTAAGTGAAATAGAATATATCCCAAGTGTCTGTATAAGTCTGGTCATGAACTAAAATTGAGGATTTAGATTTCAATCAAGTTGAATGTGTACGCACAGGAAACGTATTGAGATTGAGAATGAGTGGACGACGAGGTCATTCGAGGAGGCAGGCAGAGCCACCTCCGCCATCTGTCCCACAACCTGAGAGTCCTAACTCTTAATTTAACTGGATTGAGCATGATGTACGATAAGGTTTTAAGCAAATGGCAGCTCTATTCGCGTAACATTTTGGAGTTAATGCTTCGGGTACTACTTCTACACCACCAAAAGGACCTGCCGTAACTCCAGTACAGATGGACCCGATGCCTCCCATTACTGAGCCCAATGATAGGAGTATGGTCCGACTGAAGGATTTTTTGAAAATGAATCCGCCCGCATTCAGAGGGAAAAAGGATCCTGCAGAGGTTGAGGAGTGGCTGACTAAGTTGAGAGTCATATTTGACTATTTGGGATGCATGATGCTGAGAGGGTCAGTATGGGTGCCTATATGTTTAAAGGGAGAGCTCGAGATTGGTGGGGTACTACCCAAGGTATTCTGATGTCCAGTCAGGATGTGATTAGCTGGGAAGAATTTTAGGCGGCCTTTAGAGCCTAATTTGTACCACGAGCTGCTCAAAGAAGGAAGCAAACAGAGTTTTTGAATCTGGTACCGAGCGATATGTCTGTGGATGATTATGAGAGCTGATTCACTGCTCTATTGAGGTATGATCCAGAGACCTTTAAAAATAAAGAGCTTCGCACTGAGAGATTTGTGTATGGATTAAAGCCCATCATCAGAGATCGATTGATAGGGCTATGTATTACTGAGTTTGGAGATGCTTTGAGACGAGCATAAGAGATTTAGAGGGGAATCAAAATTGTGCAATCCTATAATGAGTTCAGTACTATGACTAGGGATAAAGGCAAGAGGCCAGCGATTTCCCAGGCAGATGTTCGGAGAGGTTCCTTTAGAAGAGAAAGGATTAAGGTACAGAAGGACAGACTTGAGAGACCCAGAGCTTATCCCATTATCAGAGAGACCCCTCGAGATGTTAGGCTTGAGATAAGGGTTTGTAGAGAATGTGGCCGACCGCATGAGGGAAGTTGTACTGGGTTGATCCGTGGATGTTTCAGATGTGGAGACATGGGTCACAGAATAAAAGACTGCCCTCAACCTCAGAGACCACATGCTCCGGAGCTTACCAGACAACAGCCTCAGAGAGTGAATCCCCCGAGACGAGCCACTGCTACAGAGAAAGGAAAGAAGCCCGTTATAGTAGGACGTGTGTTTGCTCTGGACAAGGAAACAACAGACACTTCAATAGAAACTATAAGAGGTATACTCTCTATCTGTAATCATAAGGCTCATGTGTTGATTGATTCAGGGTCCACGCTCGTTTATTTCTGAGTATTTTGCATGTAGATTAAATTTGAAGTTTGAACCTCTAGAGTATATACTACATGTAAATACCCCTATGCGTGAATCCCAGAGAACTGATTTGATCTGTAGAGGATGTGAAATAAAGGTGGGAGATATAGTAATGTTAGCACATTTAATAATATTAAATATGCATGGGTTTGATGTAATTTTGGGAATGGATTGGCTGGCAACCAATCGAGTGAGTTTAGACTTCTACACTAAGATTGTAACTTTATCCCTACCGGAACCTTACAGTGTACGTTTGAAATATTGAGTAAGTAAATGTGTGGAATTTTAGTAAGCAAAGTGAAATTTTGATGTTACTTTTGAGAGTACTAAACATGATTGTTCATGTGAAGGTTATGAAACACTCATCTTAGATGACAATCAGGAACATTCGAGGATTGAGGATATACCTGTGGTGTGTGAATTTTCGGATGTTTTCCCAGATGAGTTGCCAGGTTTACCACCAAAGAGAGAGCTGGAGTTTACCATTGATTTGGTACCGGACACTCAACCTATCTCTAGACCTCTATATAGGATGGCATTAGTGGAACTTGAGGAATTGAAGAAGCAACTACAAGAGTTATTGGATCAAGGATTTATTAGACCAAGTGTCTCACCGTGGGGAGCACCGGTGTTATTCGTGAGGAAGAAAGATGGTTGTCTCAGATTATACATAGACTACCGACTGTTGAATAAAACCATGGTGAAGAATAAGTACTCATTGCCCAGGATTGATGATCTGCTTGATCAGCTGAGAGGGGCCTCAGTCTTCTCTAAGATTGATTTAAGATCGAGCTATCACCAACTGAGGATTAAAGAGGAAGATATTCCAAAGATGGCCTTCAGGACAAGGTATGGCCATTATGAATTTCTAGTGATGCCCTTCAGATTGACGAATGCCCCTGCAGTATTTAAGAGGTTAATGAACGAGGTGTTCAGAGACTATCTAGATAAGTTTGTGATAGTCTTTATTGATGATATCCTAGTGTACTCTCAATCTTATGAGGAGCACACACAGCACTTATGGTTAGTATTACAGATACTTCGAGATAAGCAATTATACGGAAAGCTTAGTAAGTGTGAGTTTTGGTTGGATCAAATAGATTTCCTTGGTCACATAGTTTCAGAGGAAGGAGTATCAGTTGATCCAACTAAAGTGGAGGCTGTGCTTAATTAGGAAAGACCGAAGACAGTTACAGAGGTACTAAGTTTTCATGGTTTGGTAGGGTATTACAGAAGATTTGTGGAGGGATTTTCCAGGATTGCCGCTCCTTTGACTAAGCTCACGCGTAAAGAGACTCCGTTCATATGGACTGAACAATGTGAGCTCAATTTTCTGAAATTAAAGAGGAGATTAACAACGGCACCTGTGTTAACTATTCCTGAGGGATCAGGAGGATTTTCAGTGTACAGTGATGCCTCGCATTAAGGATTGGGGTGTGTGCTCATATAGCATGGAAGAGTGGTCGCTTATGGATCACGACAGTTGAAGGATCATGAACAAAATTACCCCACGCATGATTTAGAGTTGGCTACTATGGTGTTTGCCTTGAAGATTTGGCGGCACTACATATATGGGGAAAGATTTCAGATCTTCACTAACCACAAGAGTTTGAGGTATTTGTTTGATTAGAAAGAGTTAAACATGAGACAAAGGAGATGGATGGAACTCCTTAAGGATTATGACTGCGAGATTCTGTATCATTTGGGAAAGACGAACGTAGTTGTTGATGCCCTGAGCAGGAAGAGTATGATATCTGCTATGATGGTCAGGGAATGGGATTTATTGGAGCAGTTCACCGAACTCCGGATCAAAGTTAAAGAGGTAGATACTGGATTTTTGGCTAGCTTGCGAATAGAGCCCAGGATCATGGATCAGATAAGAACTGGGCAGCGTGATAATTAGAGGTTGATTGATATGGTTAGCCAGGCTGAGCAAACTTCGTAATCGGATCTCATAGTCAATGAGGATGGATTGTTGAGATTTAGAGGATGAATTTGTGTACCGGACGATGATACCCTAAAGAGACAAATACTGAGGAGTCCCACTGCTGACGATACACCACGCACCCAGGAAGTACTAAGATGTACCGAGATTTGAGAAAGGTGTACTGGTGGAGTGGCATGAAGCGAAACGTGGCAGATTATATGGCCAGATGTTTAGTGTGCTAGCAAGTAAAAGCTGAGTATCGGAAGCCCGGAGGATTATTGCAGCCTTTACCTGTGCCTACATGAAAATGGGAGCATGTCACCATGAACTTTATTATAGGTTTACCGAGGACCTGATACGAACTATGCCTACTCTAAGTGACCTAGACGTTCTATCCGCAAGTGCACAGGTCGTACAAGTAATAATGGGATTTCAGTCCCAAATTATCGTCCCACAGAGAAGTTGATCAGCCTAATTAACTACCGGTTAATCTTACCCTAAGTATATCCTAGAAAATTATGAATTGTTGATGGGTGATCTACAAGGCTAAAAGTAAAAGTACTGAAAACAATAACAATTATAAACTAAAGAAAATAAAATCAAGTTAAAAATTACTTACAAAGCTCCAGCAATTAAAGAAAATACATACAAAAGATAATTAAAGCAATTAAAATTAATTAACGCAATTAAACTAAAATGCAAAAATGAAAATAAAGAAACAAGATTAATTAAACTAAAATTAAACAAACCTAAAATAAAATGTGCATGCAATTAAACTAATTAATAAAAATGCAAATTAAACTAACCTAAAGTCTAATAAAATAAAATTCTATTAACTAAACTAAAAACTAATTTCCTCTAAAATGATCCTAAATTAAATCTAATTCTAACTAATAAAACAAAATCTAAATAATGCATGAGAACTAATATTTTTGGATTAAATTTAAAATGAAGACTAAATTAAAAATGCACGAAACAAATTTAATCTAAATTAATTCTAAATGCAACTCACAAAATATTATACTAAAATTATGTCCTAAAACCTATGATATAAAATTAACTATAAACTAAAAATTAAAATAACAAACTAAAACACTAGAACTAACCTATAATTATCATTTAACTAATTACCTAAATTAACTACTAATAAAAGGAATAAAAACAATCAAAATAGAAATGCATTAAACAATGACATGCAACCAAACAAAGCCTTGATCGAATTCCCAGCTGGCCTCGTGGTCCCGTGTGTGCAGGTACTGCTGGTGCCGTCTGCTGCTCTCTCCTGGACTGTACACGTCTCTGCATTTCCAGGTGCTTCAGGTGCAAATCGTAACCTGCTACTGCTAGGCAATGTCCGGCTAGCGTCTGCTTCAGGTGCTGTCCTTGCCATCGCCCAGCCAGCCATGCACTGCTTTGTGATATAACGTACATGCAGTACAAGCTGTAGGCAGCAACTTCATTCCCGATTGTCCTGCAAAAATGCATGTCCACCCCTGGCTCATGTCTTCTTCAGCTGTACACAGTTCTGCACTTAAGCTTCATTTCCATTCTTTTTTCTCTGTTGTGCACGCCTGCTCCAGCTAAGAATTCGGCTATCGATCAGCTCTCGTGTAACTGTGCCTTCATGACTAGCACTGTCTAAAAGAAGCCAGCCCGAGCAGATTATTACAGCCCAGCTATAGCTGATTTTCAGCCACAAAAAAAACTTAGCCCGCAGCAGATCATTAATGCAGCCAAAGTCATGAACCAACATGCACAGCTTGTGAACAAAGAGGAAGAATAACAGCCACGCCACTGTAGTTTAAACTAGAAGCAATCCTGAAATGAAATTATTTGAACAACTTTAACATGGCAAGAAAACAAATAAGAGCACTATATCAATGCTAAGACATACAACAAAAGAACAATCTTGGACCTACAACTACCATACACTAGGTTAATGCAGAATAAAAGCCCATAAAAATAATGAACAGTGAAATAAACATGAAACAGGGTAGAACAGAGGAAGGTAGTTGGTCTTGTTCGCTGCCACGCTTTGCTTACCGCATCTAGCAACTATGTTCAACAACGCCCACATCGCAAGGAGCTTAGCTTCAGCACCTTTCCACGACACCGACGCTGTACGTACTCCAGCATGAACCACATAGCCAATTCTCAGCACTTGCCGCAGCTTTCAGCAAAACAGAATCTGGTCGCGAACAACAGCAGCAACGGGCGGCACCAGCTTCACTCCTCCCTTTAGCTTTTGCACTACAAAATAGAAGAAAACAGAAAAGTAAACGCACTCACAATCTTAAAATAGTAGCTGAATTCTAAACCAAAATAAAATGAAAAGAGCAGGAAATAAGGAAATGCAAAATCCCGTGGCCACTGTCTAGCTTCTTTCTCTGTTCAGCCTTCACCGCTTCACTATGCCAGCAACTTAGGAACAACTACCAGCAACAGATTTGCACCATATGCTTAGTCAGGAGTGCCTCACTTACAAAATAAAATTTTCATCTTAAACTTTAATAAATAAAAATAGAAATTGTATAAATATGATGGAATATTAATAACTGAAACATAACCGAACAATAAAATGGAGAATGATGAAACGTATAAACTGAAAATTGCAAGATAATCGGAATGAAATAAATGTGCAGGAAAATGAAAAAGAAACAGTGGCAACGGGTTGGGTGATATTGTTGCTGTCACCAACGCCTCAAACCCGGATAAACAAAAACAGAGGAATGAAAGCAAATGCAGTAAAATAAATTACTAGCAGCTGAAAGGAAACTTTTTCATTTAAAGAAGTAAAATGGAAGCTTGTAAAATCCTATAACAATGGTGGCTAAAAAAAAAAAAAATTAAAAGTAGAACAAACGGGAAAGCTTAAAAAAATATATTAGAAAGAAAATAACCCTAAAAACTACTCTACCTACACTACTCCTATTTTACCCTACTTGATTTTTTTTAATTGCCATCATGTTCTATTTATACACACATTTAGGGGTACAATGGTAATTTTCTTCATCCTAGATGAGTTGGCATTGTTTGGCCACTTGTCTTCCTTTGATTTGCTGCAGAGCAGATATTTCCATGTCACTCGTCTTTTTGTTCAATTGGATGTGCGATGTGGCCCGACGTGTGTCTTCCAGAAGGTTGGCACGGTGTTGTCGATCTTATCATTTCGGAGCGAATAAAATACGGACACCTGGCATCACGCGTGTCCAGAAGACTGGTGACTCGGTCTGTAAATTGGAAGTGGTCCAGTCTCCTTTAGCCCATTTTCAGCCCAATTTCGACTAAAACGACTGAGTTTCATCCAGATTTAATTTACCTGCACATGAAAGAATTTTAATTAAATAAAAGGGGTTAATTAATAAAATAATATGGGGATTTAAATAATTAATTAGGAAATTAAGCACAAATAATTCTATTAAAAATAGAATTATCACACCCTCAAACTTGAGTTTTTTCTTGTCCTCAAGCAAAATAAAACAAACGTTGGAATGATGAGTACTAAACACAATAATTTTTCCAATATTATCCTCAAAGAAAAAGCACCAACTATGATCTCAAAGACTCACAATTACAAGTCCGACATTCAGAATCATTCAATCATAAGTCCTAACCCAAATTGGACCCCTCGTGTGTGTGTGGAAATGTCAAAACCACTTCAGAGTACATACCCAGATCAGATTATGCAAACAAAGTGGATGCAAAGTCAACGACATGTGATCATTCTCATAAGTTTGCTTTTCACTTCTCTCTCCACTAATGTAGTCACACTTAACTAAAGATCAATAGGACTTCTAAGCTTGTAATGTAAGGTTGGAGCTAAGGTATGATAAAGTCGATTTAGGTTTAATTACCCCTTAACATGCATGACTTCTAGGATCTTTAATGTAAGAGCTTAAATTATTTCCCCCAAACTTATTTATTTCACTAGACATTTTATTCTATTTTTGTATTTTTCATCTTTTTCTTTCTTTTTTTTTTCTTTTCTTTTTCTCATTTTTTTTTTGAATTTTCACTATCACCTGATACCCATATGTACAAAGCTCACAATATATCCCAATGACTTTTCATGCTTTCGGGGTAAAGGATAGGAACAGAATATTTAAGCTAAGGAAATTTATGCAGGTGTATTTATAGAGAAAAGCTTATTTGGCTCAGATGGGTGACTAGGGATAAAATATGTACAAGGATGGCTGGAAAGGCTCAAACGATCTAAAGCTGCCCTAAATCATCTCCCTAATTAAGTGTGATTTAATATTTTACCTTGAGATCAGATCAAGTAAATTGTAGAATATGATACACAAAATCAATTGAACAAATGCAATCTTATGTCCCACATAAGCTTTCTCTAAATAAATATACAGATTCATGACATGACATGTGCATAAAATGAGGAAATCACAATCAAAATAAGGACAAAATCAAGAATTCAACTTCATGCCTTTCCTATAATCATGCTTCTTAGTTAATCAAAGTCAGACTAAATCATGGGGTCATATCATCGGAATATGGAAAAACTACATGCTAAGTGCTAAATCATCCTAAAATCTAACAGTATAAGCTCAGATTTTTGAAAAACAATTTCAATTTTGCCTAAAATTGCTTAAGTGATATCCCCTCCCCCAAACTTAAAGTGCACAGTGTCCTCAGTGTGCAAATAATGTAAGAATTGAAGCTCAAGAACAGAGTAATCCCCTATCTGATGATGATGACGAACAACTAAACCTTGATTAAAAACGTAAAACTAGAAAAGCAACCTGCAAAATAAACAAAGGAAGAAAAATGAGAAGAAAAAACTGTACAACGAGTGAAAAAGAAAAATAAATCCACTTCAAATGCAGCTAAAGAAAATAACACTCAACAATAGTGCGAAGAGTAGGAGGATCAGCCAGAGTGGTGATAGAATGTTAACAGTTAAATCCTCTAGAGCTCTATCTACTTCCCTCATTCTTTCAGATTTCTTATACTTAAGCCTTATATCCTCCTCAACATCCATCTTAAAACACTCTTGAGAGTCCTCAGGGAGCTTTAAAGGTTTGAAAACATGAAATGTCACCTCCTGATCTAGGACTCTCATAGTTAATTCCCCATTTTGTACATCAATTAATGTTCTGCCAGTCGCTAGGAAAGGTCTGCCTAGTATAATGGGGACTTCCCTGTCTTTCTCCATGTCTAATACAATAAAATCCGCATGGAAAATAAACTTATCCACCTTTACTAACATATCCTCAATGACCCCCTTCAGATATTTAATGGATCGATCAGCTAGCTAAAGGGTCACTGTGGTGGGCTTGGCATCCCCTATTCCTAACTTCTGATAAATAGAGAAAGGCATCAGATTGATACTGGCTCATAAATCACATAGGACTTTACCAAAGAATAGATTTCCAATTGTGCAGGGTATGGTAAAACTCTCGGGATCCTTGAGCTTGGGGGTAATTTCCTCTGGATAATTGCACTACATTCCTCAGTTAAGGTCACCGTCTCATAATCATCTAATCTTCTTTTCCTAGAGAGGATATCCTTTATAAACTTCACATAACTTGGCATTTGCTCTAAAGCATTTGCGAAAGTAATGTTGATGTGAAGTTTCTTAAAAACTTCAAGAAATTTGGCAAATTGTTGATCCAGTTTTTGATTTTGAAACCTCTGAGGAAAAGGTACTAGTGGTCTAACTGGAGGGGGTGTAGTGGTAACATGTATAGCATTGGATGAAGAGGAAGGCTGTAAAGAAGAAGAAGGTGAAGATGAAGAAGTGCCTAGCTTTGTTTCCTTTGCAGCCTGATCTTTTGGTTCCTGCTCCTTCTGAGCTGCTTCTTTAGAACTTATGGGTTCTTCAACTATGGGTTGTTCAGGTCTGGACTTAACTTGTAGTTCATCTAGCTCTCTGTCGCTCCTAAGGGTGATGGATTTCACATGTTCTTCACCCTTCCTTTGCCTAACAAGATTAGCTTCAGTGTTACTAGGAAAGGTCCCTTGAGGACGTTGGCTAAGAGCATTTGCTATTTATCCCACTTGAACCTCTAAGTTCTTAATTGAAGCAGCTTGATTTTGCAAGATCATTGTGAACATCTCCTCAAGCGAAGGCTTCTTCTCAACTGCTGGTGCATGGTAAAGTTGGGACTGCATAGGTTGTGGTGGTGGTGGTGGTGGTGGTGGATGATGAAATTGAGGTGGGTGGGGATGAGGAGGTGGAAATTACTGATATGGTGGTACATGAACCGATGGAGCTTGAAAACCAGGGGGTCCTACAGATATGGAGTTAGAAGATTGCCCTTGATTTTGGCTTAAGGAAAAATTAGGATGGTTCCTCCACCCTGGATTGTAGGTATTTGAAAATGGGTTGTTCCGTTGCTTCTGAGAGGGGGCAATGTACTAAATCGATTCTAAGTTAAGCGGAGACCTATCTATAGAGTGTGTACCACCACACAAATCACACGAAAGAAAAGGACTTTGGACAGAACACAGGGTTAGGACTGGTGGAAGGATTATGCTGGGTACTGAATTACTCTACCTTTCTCGTAAGGTTAGCTATTTGTGAGGTTAAGGTAGACAGCGCGTCGAGCTCATAGATACTCGTCGACTTCTTAGGCAGTTGCCTCTTCGAGGACCATAGATAGTTGTTAGCTGCCATCTTGTCTAAGAGCTCGTAAGCTTCCTCCTTTGTTTTGCACATTAAGGCTCCTCCCGCAGCAGCGTCAACAATGGTCCTATTTTGGCTTGTAAGTCCGTTGTAAAAGGTCTAGACTTGCAGCCATAAAGGTAGGCCATGGTGAGGGCACTTCCTAAGAAGCCCCGTATATCGTTCCCATGCTTCGTAAAGAGATTCACAATTGAACTAGGCAAAATATGATATGTCGCTACGAAGTCTGGCCATTTTAGAGTGAGGGAAAAACTTAGCTAAAAATTGATGGGCTAACTCTTCCCAAGTAGAGATAAATACTGGAGGCAAGGAGGTTAACCAATGTCGTGCCCTATCCCTAAGTGAAAAGGAAAATAATCTAAGCCTAAGCGCATCATCAGATAATCCATTGTGCTTGAATGTGTTGCACAGGTCTAGGAATTGCCCAATGTGGGTCGTCGTGTGGAAGCCCACTGAACTGTAAAGCGGTCTGGATCATCTGGAGGATGGAAGGCTTAATTTCGAAGTTGTTTGCAGGGACTACTTGTGGCCTAATGTCGGTATAATAACCTCCAATAATCGGCATTGCATAATCTCCAACGGTCCTAATTTTCCTATTTTCTGCCATGATGTTTTGCAGCGGAGTTATAAATTTCCTAGAATCCTTTCTAAATTTTCTAAGTGTACGTTCAATTTCAGGATCTAAAGAAAAGCAATCAAAGCTTTGGCTCTACGCATACAAACATAAAAAAGTCCTTAGAATTTTTTTTTAATTAGATAGAGAAAATTTAACTAACCTAAACTAAGGCTCTAAATATTTACAACCTAAATATTTACAAGCTAGAATTACACCTAAGCATAATTTCACTGATATTAACTAATCGCTAATTAAGACTTCCCCGACAACGGCGCCAAAAACTTGATACGAACTATGCCCACTCTAAGTGACCTAGACGTTCTATCCGCAAGTGCATGGGTCATACAAATAATAATGGGATTTGAGTCCCGAATTATCGTCCAACAGAGAAGTTGATCAGCCTAATTAACTACCAGTTAATCTTACCCTAAGTATATCCTAGAAAATTATGAATTGTTGATGGGTGATCTACAAGCCTAAAAGTAAAAGTACTGAAAACAATAACAATTATAAACTAAAAAAAATAAAATCGAGCTAAAAATTACTTACCAAGCTCCGGCAATTAAAGAAAATACTTACAAAAGATAATTAAAGCAATTAAAATTAATTAATGAAAATTAAACTAAAATGCAAAAATGAAAATAAAGAAACAAGATTAATTAAACTAAAATTAAACAAACCTAAAATAAAATGTGCATGCAATTAAACTAATTAATAAAAATGCAAATTAAACTAACCTAAAGTCTAATAACATAAAATTCTATTAACTAAACTAAAAACTAATTTCCTCTAAAATGATCCTAAATTAAATTTAATTCTAGCTAATAAAACAAAATCTAAATAATGCATGAGAACTAATATTTTTGGATTAAATTTAAAATGAAGACTAAATTAAAAATGCATGAAACAAATTTAATCTAAATTAATTCTAAATGCAACTCATAAAATACTATACTAAAATTAAGTCCTAAAACCTATGATATAAAATTAACTATAAACTAAAAATTAAAATAACAAACTAAAACACTAGAACTAACCTACAATTATCATTTAACTAATTACCGAAATTAACTAATAATAAAAGGAATAAAAACAATCAAAATAGAAATGCATTAAACAATGACATGCAACCAAACAAAGCCTTGATCGAATTCCCAGCTGGCCTCGTGGTCCCGTGTGTGCAGGTACTATACATGGTCTTCTCTAGGTGTTGCTCTCGGTCCTGTCCGCTGCTGGTGCCGTCTGCTACTCTCTCCTGAACTGTACACGTCTCTGCATTTCCAGGTGCTTCAGGTGCAAATCGTAACCTGCTACTACTTTAGGCAATGTCCGGCTAGCATCTGCTTCAGGTGCTGTCCTTGCCATCGCCCTGCCAGCCATGCACTGCTTTGTGATATAACGTACATGCAATACAAGCTGCAGGCAGCAACTTCATTCCCGATTGTCCTGCAAAAACGCATGTCCACCCCTGACTCATGTCTTCTTCAGCTGTACACGGTTCTGCACTTAAGCTTCATTTCCATTATTTTTTCTCTGTTGTGCACGCCTGCTCCAGCCAAGAATTCTACTATCGATCAGCTCTCGTGTCACTGTGCATTCATGACTAACAGTGTCCAAAATAATTGAATTGACGAGAGTGCTGGAGCATCGCTCGCACCCCCCACTGATTTTTATGAGAACATGCGATGAGCCGTGCTTGGAGTATCGGGTAGACTGTGTGTCACCGATTAAATAGGCTCGCACGTGCGTTCTGAGACAAGGTATGATATATGGGTCAACGGAGTACGATGTACCGTGCAAGTAGCATGGAGTACGATGTACCGTGTGGCATCTTCGGATATGTGGTATCTTCGGATATGTGGTATCTTCAGATGCGTGGGATCGGATAAGACTGATGAGATGGACTGACCCACCTCTCAGGCGGTTCCTGATCATGGTGAGAACCCGCACACTAGGATCCGTGTAGCAGAGGAACTCCCGAGGACACATGGCCATAGTCCTGGTTATTACCGATATACAGATGTTGCCTAGTCTCGTATGTTGATGATCTTGACGATGATTGAAACTGGGTTTTAAACTAAATTTGCATGATGTTATTTTCATGCTTTTTAAACCCATGTGTGATGTAAACTG